>JAEIGO010000024.1:1336478-2004717 GCA_018903765.1 Drosophila aff. chauvacae BK-2020 | reverse complement strand
AAATATTTGCATTGTGAAAATACTGTTGAAGCGCAATAAACTTGTGAAAATTCGTTTGACAACTTGCATGCATATTTTCTTTTGCTTTAAGCTTTGTCCTATGAACCGTTATCTTTCGCATTTCTTTTCATATAGATTCTGCATAGATCAAGCTTTGCGATAAGAACTATTTCATTCAAATTGACCTTACAAATCCATTCACATTCTGACAAATCACAATACAAGTTCACATGAAAATATTAACTATCGATAACAATGATCGATCCGCGACATTATAATGTATATGTTGTGACGAAGTCACACCACTGTATGGTAGGTAGGTGCAAGTGGTGAGGTTACTCTTGGCTAAGTAACCTCCAATTAGAGCTTAGCTCCGTTTTGAACCACACCCTCGATTTGGTGGTATTCCGCGCTTCCCTTCAGTACCAGCCCGTGTCATTCAGGTACGCTAGGATGGCATTCACTGTCTGCCTTCCCACTTCCCCTAGTGACCCGAGTTGGTGTGCTCCGAAGTGACGCGCTCTTATCTGGTTGAATGCCGGGCAGTGACACAGTAGATGCTCCGGTGTCTCCTGCTCGTCCGGTTCTTTGCAGCTTCTGCAGTGTGGGTTGTAGGGTAGGCCCATCTTACAGGCATGCGTGCCTATTGGCCAGTGGCCGGTGATGGCTGCCGTTATCCTCCTAATATCCGATTTACTTTTGGAGACCAGATCCGCTGTCCTTCTCCTGTTGAATTCGGGCCAGCATAGTTTCGATCTTCTGTGCTCAGCTTTCAACGACCATTCCTTGCTGGCGAATGATTTGAAGTGGTCGTGAATTTCAGCTTGCACCGTGTTCAGAGATGTTTGGATATCTGTTGTTAGTGTGATTTCTTCTGACCCTTTCCTGGCCAGTTCATCGGCTTTTTCGTTGCCGGGGATGTCATTATGTCCGGGTACCCAGGTTATCTGTACCCTGTTGTTTTCCGCTAGTCTGTTTAGTGCCTCCTTGCATTTGGCCACTAATGTAGATGTGGTCTTGGCTGTTGCGAGAGATTTGATGGCCGCTTGGCTATCCGAGTATATCCTTACCTTGGTATTCCGGAGGTCTCGGTCCAATGAAAGTTCAGCTGCTTTCAATATCCCGAGAACCTCCGCCTGGAACACTGTTGCTGACCCTGGGAGGTGGAAGGACTCTTCTATCCCCCAGGTTTCGGCAAAGATTCCGGCCCCTACTCCGCCGCTCATTTTTGAACCGTCTGTGTAGAGTGATACCTCATCTGGCTCGGTTACACTCCCTCTTCTCCACTCTTCCCTTGTGGGGTATGTTGTGGTGTATGCATTGCCGAATCTCATTTCGGTTGTCATGTAATCAGTATTTTCTGTTAGCCGATTGTTTATTTCGTTCAGGATCTTGCAGTGCCCGGTGTGGTAGTTCTTCCAGGTCTGGCTTGCCTTCAGTCGTACCGCGCTTTGGGCTGCTGTGTTCCTGATGAAGTGTTCTATCGGCATTATGTTTAGAATGGCATTCAGCGCTGCTGCGGGGCACGATCTTAGTGCTCCCGTGGCACCAGCGCATGCCGATCTCTGCATCCTTGTGAGTTTCTGGATGTTGTATGCCCTAGTTAGTGCAGGCCACCATACTAGTGCACCGTATGTGAGTATGTGTCTTACAACCGTAGAGCCATAGTATTGTCTTGGGGTTTATGCCCCAGTTTTTTCCGAACATCTTCCTACAGGAATAGAAAGCTATGCTTGCTTTCTTCACTCTTTCGTTGATGTTTTGTTTCCATAGAAGCTTCGTATCCAGTATCACTCCCAGATACTTGGCTTGTTGTGATAGCTCTAGCTCTGTACCGTCTATCTTCGGTTTACTAAATCTGGGGATCTTTGTCCTCTTTGTGAAGAGCATAAGTTCCGTTTTGCTTGGGTTTATGCCCAACCCACAGGCTTTTGCCCATTGGTTGAGTTTTTTCAGCGCCCTTGTCATTAGTTCGCTTATGACGTCTGGAAATGGTCCTGAAGTGAGTAGAACTACGTCGTCTGCGTATGCTACCACTTTCACGCCTTCGCTATTGAGTTCTCTCAATATGTCGTCCATGTTAATTAGCCACAGTAGTGGAGACAGAACTCCTCCCTGAGGTGTGCCCCTCTTCACATATCTCGTGTGATGAGTGCCACTCAGTTCGGCTGTTATCCTTCTGCTCGTTAGCATTTCGCCGATCCATTTTCGGATGCCTTCTTCAACTCCAATCCTGTTGAGGGAGCTCAGGATGGAATCTGCGTTTACGTTGTTGAAGGCGCCTTCTATGTCTAAGAAGGTTGCCAATGTGTAATTTTTGTATGTCAGTGCCTTTTCTATGTATCCCACTACTTCGTGTAGTGCTGTCTCCGTGGATCTTCCTTTCCTATATGCATGCTGTGCTTCGGAAAGGTTTTTCTCCCTTCTTCCTCTGATGTGGATATCTAGTATCCGTTCCAGTGTTTTCATGAGGAATGAGGTCAGGCTAATCGGCCTGTAATCCTTGGCTTGGATGTGTCCTCTTCTTCCTGGTTTTGGTATGAAGACTACTCTTGCTTCCTTCCATGGAAGTGGTATGTGTGCTGTTTTAATGCATGCTTGGAAAATTGCTTGCAGCCACTTGCCAGTGCATGCTTTTGTTGTCTGCAGCATTGCTGGTATGATTCCGTCCGGTCCCGGACTTTTGTACTTGTCGAAAGAGTCTATCGCCCATTGGATTCTTTCCATGGTGACGATCTCGTCGACTCTTAGCTGGTGTTCCACCATCTGGCTTTCCACTGTTCTTGTTTCTTCTATCTGGCTACCTGGGAAATGTGTGTCCAGCAGGATCTCCAGTGTCTCTTCTGCTGACGTACTTCCTGTACCGTCAGGCCTGTTTATAAGGGTGGGGCTCGTGTGCCCCTTGGCTAGTATTTTACCCAACCTAGCCGTGTCCTTGATTCCTTCTAGCGATTCGCAGTACCTGCTCCAGGAGTCTTTCTTGGCTGCGTATATCGCTTTTTTGTATTCCTTGTGTATTTCCTTATACGGCTGCCAGTTCTTGGTTCCGTAACTTATATTGAAGGCCTTCCTAGCCTTTTTTCTTAGCTCGCTTAGCTCCTTGTTCCACCATTGTGGGTATGTCTTCTTAGAGTACGTTAGTCTGCATGACTCTTCGTACGCGTTGTTCCGAATATTTGTGAAGTCCTCAACTTCTTTGTCTATTCCTTCCGGGGTGGATCGTACCTTGACCCTCCTGTTAATTACCTTTGACTGTACAACCTTTTCGTATTTGTTCCAGTCTGTGTTACGGGGATTGCGCTTCGGTGCTGTCTCGCTTATCGGCATCGAAATCTCAAAAAGTATGTACCTATGGTCTGAAAAAGAGTTTTTTGGCGAAACCCTCCATTTTCCTACCTTGTGGTTGCTATACTCCATTTGGAGCGTTATGTCTAGGACCTTTTCCCAACCTTGGAATTCCTCCGTACTCGGAAAAATGAAGGTGGGCGTTTCCCCTCTGTTACATATAGTGACGTCACGGCAAATAATATGTTCGAAAAGAGACTCACCCCTCTCGTTTGTTTCCTTGCTTCCCCACAGTGTGTGCCTGGCGTTGGCGTCGCACCCGAGGATAAGCGTCGTCTTAGTCTCCTCGGCGAATTGCATCGCCCTGATGAACGCTTCAGGTGGTGCAGGTTCGTCGTGGGCCATGTACCCGGAGGCTATTAGTAAGGCTGTCCCATCCGCTGCTACCAGCCTGGCCACTGCTAGGTCTGAGTTGCTAAGATTGGGATGTAAAAGAGCGTTAAGGTTGTTTTTAATGATTATACCCGCCTCGGCCTACCTGTCGAGTTTGTGTATAATGTCGTGTATCCTTTAATGGCCATGCCAGAGATTTGTCCGTCCCTGGTCCATGGCTCTTGTAGTAAGCCGATGTCGATGTCCTCTTCTCGGAGGAGGACTGCCAGATTCGCTGAAGCGTGCGAGCTGCGCTTCAGGTTGACCTGTACGACTTTCGGCATTTATTGCGGCGTGGTATTGGGGGTGTCGTCGTCGATGACCAAGTCGTCCATCAGCTGCTTGGTATCATCGACTTCGTCCTCGAGGTTGTCGTCCGGCTCGGTTAGGAAGACCTTTATCTTTGCCTTCCTGACCCCGTACCGTACTTTGTAGTCGGTCTTCTCCAGCTGTGGAAGGCATTGCTTGTTTATGAGGAACAAGTACGGCTGACTTGTCCTCATCTCTCGCTCCGCCTTCAAGATGGCCCAGTCTGCCATGTCGACATCCTGATTTAGGGCTCTCAGAGTCTTGAGCACCCTGTCATGGCTCGAGAGTCCCTTAGGCAACCAAATGCGAGCTCTGGGCCTTCTCGGGATATCCGTGGCGGGGACGAGCTTTAGGCTAAGCCCCTTCCAGGCGCCGCTAATCTTAGCGACGCACTCCGCCAGGAAGTCCTTCGAGGACTCATCGTCGCACCTGATCACCCGGTGCCCTCGAACCATGTCTGAGGAGTCGAAGGATGGTGTCGGACCAGCTGGCTCAGCTAGTATCTTGACTGATACCATCTCAGACAATCTGGTCTCGACCTCATCCCACTTCTCCGACAGCAGGCGCCCATCGTCATTGAGCTCGTCCACCAGTGCCATGGCTAGGCTGTCTCTAGCCACCTCGCTGAATTTCTTCGCCGGCTTGACGAAGGATGTAGCTCTGGCGACCCCTTTGGCGTCCTTTGCCCTTTTCGGAGCGCTCTCACTCACTTCGTGTGAGCGGTTGCGCTTCGATTGGGGCTGTTGGAACGCGACCACGGCCTGGAATCGGGCTTTGTCTTTCAAAACGCGCTGGTCCGCTTTGCCCTCTGCCTCGTTCTTGGCTATCTTTGCCAGAATGAAGCGGGCCTTGCTGGCCTGCGCTTTCTTTTGTTGGTGGGAAAACGACTTTGGCTGGTCGTTACCCTTCACATTGGCGTGGCTCGCCTTGGTGATGTTCGTTTTCTGTTGTTGTTGCGTTTGGGGAGTGCTCGACTTAGCATTCCCCACCGAACTCGACGGAGTCAGCGTCTCATCATCCGAGCGCAACAACTCATCTTCGTCAATGTCGTCAATTTTTTGGGGTTTTACCTCCCCCACGAGGTCCGAAGCGGATTTTTTTGTTGTAGCCATGTTCATAAACGCCCGCGTTGCTCGACGAGGCGAGCGCGGCGGGCCCGAGGGGTTTGGGGCTTTGAAGGTGGTCCACCGTGGCTTCGCCCCTAAGCCACGGCAAGGCTAGTTCCGACCAAGGGTTGCCCGGCCCTGGGAAGGCTCCGTTCGAACACAGCTGGATTGACCCCTCAGCTGCGAACCGAAAGTCAGAGATCACGGGTCGCGTTACACGCCTGACTTGAGGGGAGGCCGTTTAAAGACTTGCCCAGGTCTCGGTAGGGAAGTGGAGTCATAGGAATGTGGATAGAGGATTCACGGGATACTGCCGCTCGTATTAGCCGTACCTTGGTACGTTTCCAGGAGGTACCACGCGGAGGACCCTCTCCGAGGAGAGGGTGGTGTCTATCAAATTGATATTCACCTACGAGTCGACTTGATGCACCAGGAAGCCAAGGAATATACATCAGCAAAAACTCTGCTGATCTTGCCTTGGTCTGATGCACCCTTACCACCCACACCACTGTATATATATGTAAATATTTAATTATAAGCTAAATATAAGCTAAGTCTAATTATAGCTAAAACGCCTGCTCTGCCCCGCACACAAGCCACTCACCCACGCACTCGGGCAATTCCCACTCAAACACACTCCCACACTCACTCAAAGGCGCGCACAAATAACTCACACGGAAGAACACACTCAAGCCCTGACGAGAGAGAGAGCAGCGGCCGATCGCCGGCAAAGGCGTCGGCACGCGCCAAAAGGAAACTTGGACGGCGAATGCTGTACCCTCGGGAGTGGAAAAATACCACGCCACTGCCGAGCGCCGGGAGAGCAGCAGCTTCGCCGCTACCACCAAATCACAGCCGAGCAACAGCGCATGCGTGGAAAAAGGGCGCGAGTCAAGCCGCCTTCCCCATTGGCCGGATCGGCACACGCCATGAGTGCAAAAGCCGAAGCAAGAGCGATGGCGCATGCGCTAAAACACCGAGAGCGGAAGAATGGTGCTGCCGGCACGATCGCCTGTAGGAGCGAGAGGAAGGAGAAGAGACGCCGCCTACGCTCAAGCGACAGAATCAGGTCATGGCCAAGCCGTGCGAAAACGAGCTTAACAGTTAGTTCCCGACTCTACCAGCGAACAGCAGCGAAATTTCGTTCGGAAATTCTTCCAGACGTGGGGCATAGGTGGACCGTCCGGAAAATCGTCCGGGTCCTGGGGCACACGCCGTTCGAAAATTCTTCCAGGCGTAGGGCATAGGTGGACCGTCCGGAAAATCCTCCGGGTCCAGGGGCGCACGCCGTTCGAAAAATCTTCCAGGCGTGGCGCATAGGTGGACCGTCCGGAAAATCCTCCGGGTCCAAGGGCATAGGCGGACCGACCGGAAATCCCTCCGGGTTCGCAGGGACCGCTGATCGGAAATCCTTCCAGGTGGTTCCGAGGCTTTTCCTTTCGTTTCTCTCCCGTTTTCTCCCGCTTAGCTCGACCCCCTTCTTAAAATATAGCTAAAACTTCGGCCGCCGTTCATGTCTTGGCTGCCGCAGCAATAAATAAATTTCTGTGGGGACCTCTGGAGCCGCTGAGGTTTACCCCAGCCAGAGACGCTTCCTTACAATGTATGTATGGAGTTTGTGCGACCCTGAGTCAGGGTCGTTACATTGTTTATTTTACGTAGTGATGCTGGTTAAAAAAACACTGTCCAAAATATTGGAAACTGCCAAAAAAATAAACCTAAAAATTATACGTTATGTGCAGGGCCGCCGAGAAAAAATCGGGGCCCGGGGGTAACCAAGTGTCGGCCTCCCCCCGCTTGACATTTCTGAAAATCTCGTGCCCCTTTTGAAAACTTCGAAAACTTAAACAAGAATATAGACCGGAATGTCCCGGACCTTGAAGGAATAAGATTGGATCGGACGTGGAGTTTTATTTTTAGTCGGCTCAGGAAAAGAGGATCACGAATGGTTGTTTTCGTCCCATAACACAAAATGAATTGATTAATAATTTTTGATATTATTAGACGTAAATTAGACGTAAAAATAAATATTTTCGAACGTAATTATAACAGAGCTGAAAAAGTGGAGTAAAAACCTTGGCTTTGGTTCTGGCGAAAAGCTCACAGAACTATGCCGTCGGCAAAGCATTGCCTCCGTGAGGGGCGCGAGAGCGAGAACAAAAACAAGCCCAGAAACAACAATACCGCGGACGCTGTAGTGGTTAAATCGAAACTGTGCGAAGAAAAAAAAAAACCGCCCGTGTGGATTTGTACTTATGTTTCCTTTTTAATATTTGTTATATTTGTAAATATATAAATAGAAATTTCTCAACTGCCGTTGTGTTGGAAAAACTCGCGGATGTGGAGTTGACAGCGGAAAAAATTATTCTTGCAGCGGTGTGGACGAAATTTATTGTTCGGGTCACTGCTGAAAATAGACAGCGAGAAAGTGGCGGAAGAGGCGGAAGAGGCTCGTACTCATCTTTAGTGAAAAAATCACCTCGAACTGCTGGTGAAGGACGGAAGGATATCCGTATCCGGCTCGAAGGACCAATGTTTTTAGGGGGCGTCCTTCTGATAATGATGTCCTGGAAGTTGAAGTAGAATTGTCGCGGCGCAGGTGAAAATGGCAAATAAAAACCGGGGGCGTCGTGGTTAATAATCTGGGTGCATCAGATTTATTCGGCTGCATACATGATACTAACTCAAGCTTAAACGTAAAGCCGTGCTCCCGCCCCCACGCCGTTGGATCGAGCTGAGGTATTTGCTGACAAACTCGAAGAAAGGTTCATGCCATATGAGACTTCTTCGGAGAGGAGAGTCGGAAAGGTCAAGACCATTTTGGAATCACCTCACCAAATGTCCTTGCCTGCTTCACCCACCACCTAACAAAGTGGAAAGCTATCGGCCAATAAACCTTCTGTCGACTTTTGGCAAGATCCTGGAATACTGCATCCTTGATCGGATCTTAAAGTCGCCTGAAGTCCAGAAATCGATTCCAAATCGTCAATTTGGCTTCAGGATCAAACATGACACGCCCGAGCAACTCCACAGAGTCAGAGACTTTATCATGGACGGATTTCAAATGAAGCAGTTCACGGTTGCGTCATTCCTGGACATTCAACAAGCCTTCGACCGAGTTTGGCATCCTGTATTGTTTGTTTGACAGGCACAGCAACAGCCTGTGCATCGCCATCTACGCTGACGACACCGCCATTTTGTCGAGATCATAGTGAGTTTATGAGGCGACCGACCGACTTCAGATCTTAGTAAAACGCTTTGAGAACTGGTGTTGTAAATAGTACATTGCCATTAACCCTAAAAAGTGTGCTACAGTCACCAACACCCTGCGCCAGGAGTCTTCATTCACGGCCAATTGCTACCTCAGTTTAATGAATTTCAGTACTTGGGCCAGATCCTGGATCGCAGACTTACCTTTGTCTTCCATATCAAAAAGACGAGGGGAAAACTTGTGAACGCTACTCGGAGGCTGAGCTGGTTAACCTACGCAGCTAGCAAGCTGAGCCTGGCCCTACTTGCCCCTATATGGAAGTATGGTCTTCCCATTTACGACGTAATCTCAAAGTCCAGCCTGAACAAAATCAGAGCCTTTCAGGCCATGTTTTTGAGACGCATCTCCGGGGCGGAGTGGAACATCCGCAACACAGACATCCATCGAGAACTCCAGGTGCCGTTCTTGGGCGACACATTGACACATTTTTCATATTTAAGTCGATTTTTCGTTCATTAGTTGCAAAAATATTTTAATAAAACTGAACGAATTTTGACGAAATTTTAAAATCAAGAAGATTTTTTTTTCTAGGAGGCTTGGGGCGTGGCAACACGAAACGTAATTAATATGTCCCTTTGTGTCAATTTGACACAAGACGCAAATTGTCGAAAAACAGATCAACAAAATTTTTTTTCGGTTTTTTTGCTAAAACTATGTTTTATTATTATTATTTTATTATTTTTTAATTTTTACATAAAAAAAAAATTAATTATCTTTAAAATTTTGACAAATAGTGAATCTGTGGTATGGACAGAATTTTTTTTGAACATTTATCGCATTCCACAGAGTGTAAATTCGCATTAGATATATGTGGACACAAGTGGCACTACACCCGCTTCCTGGACGGAATGTGGTGCGTCACCTGGATGTTGACGGCTCCTGTGAAATTCCCCTCATTTCATTCACCACTGCCATGGCTCCTTCTCCTCTGGGGGTCTTCTCCCGTCGGAAAATAGTTGGTGAGACAAGTGCAGTGCCCAATTCCACTAAGAAAAGTGGCCTGCGGAAGTTCTTCTTGTGAATATTCCACAGAGGATTCAGCTCCGTATACACAATGTACGCATTCAATGCTGACATATCAAGCATATTGCAGAAAACTGCGACTGGCCTCCTGTTCACTTTCCTCTTGCAGCGATATATGCCCACCATTTCGTCCATCACGTCGACACCACATTTGGTTTTGCTGTAATAGCTTATTATTTCAGGCTTCATTTTATTGTCGCTTTGGTCAATGATTTTCTTTTTGTGGTATGTGCTCAACAGTGTTACAAATCGCCTACACTTCGTTACATATGACACCAGTGTGGCTCCCAATGTTGCCTCAAACACAAATAGGGAGTGATAAAGTGGCTTCTTCTTCATGTCGACGATCAATGGAGTGAACAGGTGGCCAGTCGCAGTTTTCTGCAATATCTAATCCTAAATTTTTCTAGCAGAACCCACTACATATAAATTGTTAATTATAATAATGGTTGTAGTTTATAGGGTTCAAAAAGCCAATACAAAATAAAAAAAAAAAGTCCCCTAAAGCGAGAGCGGAAGATCGACAGCGGCCGACTACGTTCGGATTTATCCCGAGAGAGAGCGGCAGAAGAGTGCAGTGGCCGAAGATTTAGAGAAAAGCATGGAGGGCGATCGCTGCCAAGAAAGGTGCAGAGGAGCGACGGAATAGTGCCGCGAAGCGGCCGGCGATTGCACCGGAGCGGAGAGCGGTTGAGCGTCGACACGCTCAGTTGACGTGGAGTTTAGTAAGCTGCGAGCATTCATTTAATTTTTTTTAGTTCTAGCCGAGGGAGACAGAGGCACGCGAGCCCAAGTATCACTCTTATTAACGAATTCGTGAACAATTGCGTGCTCAGGTCATACGGAAGTATCAAGAACCCTAGGAAATAGTACATAAAAAAGTCAAATTTTAAATGAAGATATATCACGTCTTTGCTTAAGGGAAGGTTCTTTTAAATTTGGCCGAAATAAAAGCAAAACTTTCAAATTTTGTGTGGGAAAATGAAAAGACCTACAAAGTTGTGCTTTGGAACATAAATGTATTGTTTATTAAGGGGGTAAGCTCACCGAGAAACGCAAAAAAGGCCATTTTTGTAAAATTTTTTTCTGGCAACCTATAAAAGTAATCAAACCAATTTTTTTTTAAATGATTAGCGCACATTTCAACTAATATTTCATAACTTTTTTTATTGAAAAATATTAAATATACTCCGAGCTATCTGTTTATGGGGAAGACAACCAATATGCCACTCTTTATTTATATTAATAAAACGCACGATAGGTTCTATTAATCGATGCGGAGTTATGATCGACCGATGCGGAGTGAAGCTCGGCTTCCAAAAATATATCAAAAAGAGCAGCAGTTTACAATATGCAGTTTAAGAAAATAAAGCGCGACAGATTTAACGAAAGAAGAGGAAGGCGAAAAGAGATAAGAGGAGAGCGCTGCAGGTGCAGCGGAACACCCATGCGCGCATGCCTAGGTGCAGGCGGTCTGCTCCGAACACTATCCATTGTCCCGTAACGTCCTGAAAATCAAAGGACCTCCGCGGTGCGCACTCCTGCTTCATATGTAATTATCCAAATCAAAAAAAAACCAAAAGATTATTAATCTTTAGATCCTCTTCTAGTCTTTAACGTAGTTTTTTTTTTTTTAAATATTGATTTTTGGCGAAACGGCGGCCGTTTGAACTCAAAATTGCGATTTTTAAGAAAAAAAAAAGTTTATTTTCTTAATAAAAAAAAAACTAAAAATCTTAAAAAAAAAATCCTACGTAGTAGACTAGATAATTATGTATAGAATAGCCACAAATTTCAAGTGAATCGGTTTATTAGTTTTCGAGATATCGTGCGCACCGATTTCAAAAACATGGTTTCGAGAAAAACGCGTTTGAAAATTTGTCAATGGGTAAGCGCACATGTAACGTAGGCATACATTGTCGGCCATAACTTCGTCATTTTTTCGAATTTCGACTTGAAACTTGGACCAGACATTCTTAATATATCAAACTTTAAGAAATTAAAAAAAAAAAAAATTTTGAAATTCCTCGGTGGGTTTACCCCCTTAAGGGGTTATATACACTTGCGCGCGCGGAAAAATAGGCTTTTTTAAGATTTTGTTTGTGGAATAACAAAACAACTTGTCGTGAAACACTCAATGTATATTTATTTGTACACTTTCTGAGATTCTTCATGAAATTTTCCAAAACAAAATATTTTTTTTTGTTGTTGCTGTAGGCCATAATGCAAAAACACAATTTTTCAAATATCGTCCGCGGTGACCACGATAACGAAGGATGTGCTCATCTGAACTACAAAAACAGAAAAAATGTATGTAGTTTACTCCTATACGCTGTGCGTGGACGAAGGATTTTGCAAAACAAAATTTTTTACGAAAATTATGATCGTTTTACTAAAAAAAACCGGTTTTGAACGTATACATTTTTGGTTTTTACATCAGGAAAAAAAAAGTTTTGCCTTAAATTCAAAATCCTTTGTCCACGCACTGGCCAATATTGTTGTTAATAAGCCTGCAAAATTTCAGACTGACCGAGTTAACGGTTCTTTAGTAATCGTGGTCACCGCAACCGCACTTTTTGAAAAAACAGTTTCGAGATAATCGCGTGTAAAGAATGATTCGCCGTTGACTCGTAGTGCAGATAGCGCGCTATAA
This sequence comes from Drosophila aff. chauvacae BK-2020, assembly GCA_018903765.1. Taxonomy (NCBI): domain Eukaryota; kingdom Metazoa; phylum Arthropoda; class Insecta; order Diptera; family Drosophilidae; genus Drosophila; species Drosophila aff. chauvacae BK-2020. The sequence goes on along the minus strand of JAEIGO010000024.1, from coordinate 1,992,638 downwards.
ATAGCTGCCAATCCGGTTCTAATGCTCAGAATTTTATGATTTTTGGGGAAAACATTCTCCAAGATATGTACTTTCAGAAAATGCAAAAAAAAAATTTCCATTTTTTTGACAAACGCAAGTGTATATAACCCCTTAAGAAATACAAAATGAATTTTTTTTTTCAATATTCAAATTGGTGGATTTTTTTTTGCAAAACCATGTTTAGAGAACTCTTGTCAATCGTAACTGTAGTTCTATTAATACGATTCGCCCAATTTAATTATTATTAAAGGGGATTCGTTTTTTTATGACATAAACCTATGTTAGGCATACAAAATTGTTTATTTATAATTTTTAATGAAGATCAAAGTAAACATAAAAAAACAAAAAAATTTGACTTTTTTTTTTTTTTATTAAATTATGTATTTTGTTCATTAAGTTTCATTCAAATTAAGTTCATAATTTAAAATAATTTCTCACTTCAGTTAACCACGAAATCCGGTACCGAAGAACTAGTGAGATGGTTCTGAGGTGGGCTAGCTGAAGCCACCAGACGGGTCGCAGGTTGCGGATAGCGCAAGGCCTCCTGTGGAGGTTATCTGCGAATAGCGACTTGCCGTGAATAAGCAGTCCCGGACAACTGCGGGTACCACACCGTTGTAGTACCGACAAGGCGCTTGTCTTTAACACATAGTCTTACACACTCCATACATCCTACACGTGTTCCTACCCAAATCGTATCCCCAACATCTCACAAGGGCAGTGGTGACGTTCTGAGGCAAGGGTGCCACTTCACCCCCCTAAGCCAGGGTGTCATGCGATCCGTGCCCACTGGCTGGTTTGCAGTCAGGGGTAACCGACTGTATTCGGACGGAGCCTCACCGATACCTGGCCGCCTCGGTGAGTACACCTGGCCCCAGCGTGTTAATACGCGGGACCTAACCGCAACCCAGCTAGAGGATAGAGGAGGCGGCTCTGGATGACGGTGGTAAGCTGTCGCCGCGCAGGGGCCTGGCCCCTCATCCGAAGAGTGCTGCAAAGCCGAAGGGCCTGACCCCGACGCAGAGCGCCCCGAAGAGTGGTGCAAAGCCGAAGGGCTCGACCCCGACGCAGAGCGCCTCGAAGGGTGTAGAGACTTTCAAGTCTCAAGTGGCCAGCAGCGAGGCCACCAAACGGACGTACGGCAGGGGGGGAAAGATGCAGTGCCCGGCACTGCCCCAGCGGCTGTCCCGCAGGCGGGCGACGCCAGCAGGAGAGACGCTGCAACACCCTCTTCCGTAAGGTCGAGGCAGCAACTGGCGAAGCAGCCTGTCCCAGCGGCCTGGAGGAGCCGGAGATCCTCTGAGGCAAGGCCTCAGCGGAGCCGGCCGCAAGTGGTACCTCCGGTACCTCGAGCGAGGCTTCAAGCCGGAGGAGGCCCATAAGAGAGCACCGTGCGCCGAACGTGGCTCCAGCGAAGAGAGCTGCGGGGACGAGCGTGTCCCCGATAGAGAGAGCTGGCGGCCAGGCCGTTGCGGGGAGAAAGAGGCAGCTTCACCATACGTCGCCGCCCGAACTCCCTAAGAACATGTCCAAGAAGACATGGACAAAGAACACCGCAGCGCTGGAGGGCTTGAGAAACTCGCTAAGCGCGATGCGTCCGAGGGCAGCCTCGTATGCCAGTGTCGCCAAGGGCACGAACTTGGCCATACTGGCGCGGGACTACCCGAAGAGGCTGATGACAAAGGAGGAGTTGTCAGCGGTGGAGCAGGCCCTCGTCGAGGAGATGAGGAAGGGCTGGACCGCACCCCTCAACTTTAACGGCATCCAGTTCCGTGACGGTCTGCTATTAGTGGACTGCATGGACAGCGATGCCAAGAAGTGGTTGGAGCTGACGGTGCCCAGCATCAGCACCAAGGTGGGTGTGCAGCTCCGCACCTGCCTGGAAGAGGACCTACCGGTGACCAACGTCGTCACACTATACCTGCCACGCACCGCAGGGGAGACGTTGGAGAGGTCCCTTGGACTGCTCAATGAGCAGAACAAGGGCCTGCTCACCGGGACCTGGCGTGTCATCCGGCACCTAGAGTCGAAGGGCGGCAAGGTGCTGTTGCTCGGCCTGGATGAGGAGGCGTTTACACTCCTCAAGAAGCGAGACATGCTGGTGAGCTATCGGTTCGGCCAGCTGAAATGCCGCCTGCATAAAAAGCAGGAGTCTGCGGAGGCGGAGGTGTGCACCGAGGCAAACGCCGACGATGTGCCTGGCACATCAACGGCTGCAGCCAAGGTGGCTCCCTCCGTCCCTTCGGACGAGGCAGCGGAGGCCATGGAACTCGCTGCAGTGGAGGCCGAGTTGGACTCGGTCTCTCTAGAGGGGCTGGACCTGACGCGCCTGCATATGAGCGGCGCAGAGGAGCCAACCAGCGAAAAGGAATCATCCGATGAGCGGACACCCACCGAGATGCAATCAGAGGCCTATCGGACGCTCTCGGAGGGTGAAGAAGAGCTCTAAGGATGGGGGTCACCAGCGTGGCACAACCTGCATCACGCCAGGGCAGCCTCGGCTGTCATCGGCAGCTTGGTCTCCAGGTCTGACCTGGGGCTGGTGCTCATCCAGGAGCCTTGGGTCGTCAGAGGCAGGATCTGCTGCCTAATTAAAGTGAGTATGCAAACTATTGCAGACGGAAGGGAGGCATCACCGAGAGCTTGTATCTTGGTGCGAAAGGATATTAACTTTCTTTGTCTCTCTCAATTTCTCAAAAGAGATCTAGTAGCGCTGATGATCACTAGCGAGCACGGGAGTATTGTGGTGGCGTCGGCATGGGGCAGCACGGACAACAACAGTAGAGGTGAGTGTTTACGAGATTACCTTTTATCTAGGGATCTTACTGTTTTCAATGTGGGGGCCGAACCCACACTCATTACTAAAACCAGGGCTGAAGTACTGGATATCACTTTCGGGAATGAGGGGGGCTCCCGGTTGATTCGCAACTGGAAGGTCTGCTAAGAACAGTCGGATAACAGGATCATCCTGTTCGACATTCATAGTAACCTTAGATTCAGCAGGGTTATCAGGAATCCACGACGGACTGACTGGCCTATCAGTCCTGCTTGGGATTAAATCTGAGCAGACTGAATCATAGTAGGAGAGTATCGTCTCCAGAGGATCTTGAGCAACTCTCAAGAGAAGTAGGAGACACAATCTTGGATGCATATCATGCAAGCTGTCCCGAAAAATCCATGGAATCCAGCAGGGACAATCCCTGGTGGAATAGGAAACTAGGACTACTTCGTGCAGAAGTCAGGAAGCTGTTTAACACAGCTAAAAACAACAGCGCCAATTGGGAACTTTACACCAAAAAGCTGACAGAATATAACAAAGAAATCCGGTTCAGTAAGCGTGCTCACTTTCGGAAATTCTGTTCCACCATAGAGCAAGCCGCACCTGCGGCTAGAGTGTTTAAGGCAATCTCAAAAGGCAAAGTACTTTCTGAACTTTGTCTGAAGAGGGCGGATGGGTCATTCACCGAGGACGAGGAGGAGAAAGTAGAACTTCTGCAAACTCACTTCCCCATGTGCAGAACCATCTCCGATATAGACAACAGTTACGAAAGGATCCTCGACGGGAGACCCAACTGGAGCCTGGTTGCAGCGATCGTAACTGAAAAAAAGATTAGGTGGGCGTTGAGTACACTCAGCCCCTACAAGGCTCCGGGGGTGGATGGAATCATACCCATCCATCTTCAGAAGGGTGTCGAACAGCTAATGCTGTTCCTTATAAGTATTTTCCGAGGGAGCCTAGCAGTGGGTTACATTCCTAGGGCATGGAGAACGGCTAGGGTGATCTTTATCCCGAAGGTTGGGAAGAAAGACCCCTTTCATCCCAAATCCTTCAGGCCAATCAGCCTAACCTCCTTCCTGCTGAAAACCCTTAAGAAGACTGTGGACAACCACATTAGAAACTCGCACTTGGTGCGAAGGCCTCTGCATGCGAATCAGCATGCCTATAGAGAAGGAAAGTCTACTGAATCGGCTCTCTTGAGCTTAGTTGACATTCTACAGCGCTCTGTAAAGGCCAAAGGGGTAGCTCTTTGTGCCTTTATGGACATTGAGGGTGCTTTTGATAACACAGCTCATGATGTTGTGGTAAGATAATTATGTAGAAGGGGAGTTGAGACGACTCTCACGACCTGGCTGGACAAACTACTCGATAGCACAATAGCAGAAGTTACTGTCAACAGTGTGACAGTTAGAGCTCAAACCACCAGACGATGTCCGCCGGGTGGTGTCTTATCACCACTACTCTGGAGCCTCGTGATGGACGAGCTACCAATTAAACTTACAGCAAATGGGTTTGAATGTCAAGGCTAAGCCGATGACATCGTTTTAATCTGTGAAGGCAATTTTGAGAGCACATTGTGCGACAGGATCACACTGGGCCTAAGACTAACCTTAGACTCACGCAAAGACGTGGGGCTGAATATCCACCACAGTTGTCGCCTTTACCAATCGCTACAAGCTGAAATCCTTTCGGCCCATAGCCATTGGGGGCAAAGAAATACCGATCTCCACTGAAATTAAATATCTGGGAGTCATCCAAGGTAAACGATTACTGTGGGGACAACATGTGGAACATGCCGTTCGCAAGGTCACTATGGCCCTAATGAGCTGTAGATCCCTTGCATGGAAAAATGTTGGAGTATATCCAATGATCCTACTGTGGATGTATGTTGCTATGGTGAGACGCATAGTAAGCTACGGGTTTGCGGTTTAGGCGAATCGCGCTAATTTTGATGTCACGAAAGGGCAACTGGGCAAACTCCAGAGTCTGGCCTGCACGTGCATCTCGGGCGCTATGCGCACTTGCCCATCCACTGCTCTGGATTTGCTGTTTGGACTTCTACCACTGAACTTGTATATCAAGCACAGTGCGCGCAGATCTACTACGAGGATAACAGGGCAAGACCAGCTGACTCGGCTGCGACTGCAACTGAACTGTTATTAGAATATCCGCAGGATGTTCAGTTGCCCAAGTTTAGCTTTGATAAGATCTTCAAAACGGAGCTTAGAAACACAATCGCATTCTTGCGTTCGATTGAACTGCTCGAGGAGCTATAGCTCAGAAACTAGGACGAGGGCACAATCGACCCTAGTGGTCGCAGTGCACAAACCTCGTTGAACAGTTATTATTAGGGCGGGGTTGGTCGTTTGCATAAAGCAGCTTACCGGATGGGGTCCATGAATCGAAGCTGTCATATCAACGGTGAAATGTTGTCCTCCTTCAGCAAAACTATGCTTCCAACCTTGATTTTAGACCCAACAGTTAGACGGAACCGAGCGGGTTATAGCATATACAAGAGAACTATTCGGCGACTGCAAAGGAGTGTCTAGCGATTGTCTGGGCGGTCCGGATAATGCGGTGCTATCTCGAAGGATATCGCTTCGATGTCATCACCGACCATCTGACCCTAAAGAGGTTAAATTCAATTGTCAATGCGATGGGGACTCTGCATACCAAGAAGCCATAGACAGCAGATTTAGTTGGAATGTCATGATCATCCAACAGCGGGCCACACGGGAATTCCCAAAACGGCCAACGCTACTATTGGCAGCAAGGAAGATGTTAACCCGACGACCCGAAGATCCATTCTCCACCCTTTGTGTCGATTTCGAAGGACCCCTGCCTCGCTCTCGACGAGGAAATACGAAGCTGCTCGTCTTCCTGGATCACTTCACAGAGGGGGTGGAGTTGATTCCATTGCGGAAGGCCACGTCGGCCAGCCTCGAGTTAGCTTTTCGATAACAGATCATAGCGAGGTTTGCCATAAATGCACGCATTTACCGGCAGGGCGTTCAAGACATTTTGCAAAGGCGCGGGAATTCATGTTTAGCATACGGCCCATACTCCCCTTCTGCTGTAAGGGAGCCCGTCCAGACCGGGCTGCATATTCCTGAGGAACCATCATCCGCTGCCGGGAATAATCCGAGCCTAGTTCCAGCCATTTTCTATTTCTCGTTTTTAATAAACCGGAATTTTGATGTGTATTCCGTGTTTTGTTCGCCCTTTTAGTTTTGAGAATTCTGTCAACAAAATATTTGTTTGATTTGTTTATATACTGCAGACAGGCAATTTAGCCTTTTCCCCGATTTGTATGGTTGTTGATTATATATAGTTCGCCCAGGTTCAATGGCCGGAGTACTTGGACGGCAGCGAGGGCGACGCTCTTGCGGGGATTAAAAGTTGACGTCAAGAACATATCACGAAAACTCCTTAAAACGTCTTTAAAACCGCTCCTGGTTTGCCGCATAGAACACATAATTTCCCTTTCAACCTCATGACAGGGCTCACAGCAGTATCGTAAACCGATTTCTTCTTACATCGTCAACCGTCCGATCTACAAAACCAATGCACTTGGTATGCAGAATGATTTCACACACCCATCAGTCGATGAATACGAGGTGTGACAATTAAGTAATGAGACTGATTGTATTGCTGCGATTGTGGAAACCCTATGAAATTGCTCTCCCTTTTTCCGGCATCCTTCCCCTCTCCATTGATATATTTGCCATCGCTCTAGCTTGTTTAGTTCGCCTGCTGTGTTGTGTTGAGTAAACGTGTATTAGTGGTGCTCGTCACAAAAATGAAAAAAATCGACATGAAAAGCAACGCTATAAAATTTTGCGTCAAATTGGGCGAAACAGCTTTGGAAACATACGCTAAAATTGTAAAAGTGCATGGATATACTAGTGCTCTTAGTCGGGCCCAGGTGTTTCGATGGCATAATTAATTTAAGTGGGGGTGTGAAAGCGTGGAAGACGAGGAGCGAAGCAGGAGACCAGTCGAGGTGCGGACTGTCACGAATGCGCAGCTTGAAAGATTGCAAAAACAAGTGAACAAAGTGCGCCCAGACATCGCTCGTAACTGGATCCTTTATCACGAAAACGGGCCGTGCCCTCAGCGTGGTATCGTTGTGTAGCTGCCCAAGGAGACTACTTATAAGGAAAAGGCAGAGTTGTAGAATAATTTTGAAATATACGGTTTTCATTGAATCAGTCTCATTACTTAATTGTCACACCTCGTAGATCATTACCGGCAATAACCTTTTTACGGGTTTTAACAACGCAGACAATTTCAGATATTATACGGACTTACCACTGTACCTTTACGCAGGGAGAGATAACAAAAGTGCAGCTGCACCGAGAGAGCGGAAAAGTAAGAGAGCGGGAGAGCTTGATAGTATGCTTAATGTTTAGCTATCGCGACGGCGGGAACAAGTGCTATCTCCGTTAAGCAGTTTAGCAGGCACAAACATAAATTCAAAAAAAAAAATTCACTGGCATAATAAAAACAATTAAATACACAAAACAGAATAGCTGCATCCACACGAAATTAGTAACTTTATTAAGGGGTTACACCACTGTACAACACCAAAAGAAAAGGCATATTTTCGAAATTTCTGTAGGTAAACACAATGAAGTAATTGAAATTCTGTAAAAAGTATTTTATAATATCAATATTAAACAACAAAAAAAACATACATTTCAAGTAATTAAAAAAATTAATTTAAAAAATAATTACTTTTATACATTTTTAAACTTAACACTACGGAAAATTTTAAGGGTGTACAGCAGGTCATTCGTGGATTATATAGGGTCAAAGTAGGGTCATCAAAATTTTAGGGGTCATTTTTCTGGTATCATAACTACCCTTCAACAAGGCCCGAATTGAAAAAAATGTATTTTATTTATATTCAGATTTACGTTTTCTGTGCTTCTCCGAGTACGATTTTTTTTTTAATTAAAAATTGTTTTTAATATAATTTTTTTTGTAAAAAGTTTTATTTTCAACCATGTTTTTCACCCTGTTGGAGGGTGTAAAAATTAAACAAAAATTTAAAAAAATTCGTACTCGGAGAAGCATAGAGAAATGTTTGATTAAGAAGTGGGGAAAAATTTTGTTCAATTAGATAAAAATTACTGGTTGAAGTGATACCAGAAAGTTTAAAAAAGGTAATTTTCGGGAAAACGCGTTTAAAGATAGGAAAATTGGTCGAAACGTATGGAAGTGGCAATCTTTCGGGCTTCGTTTACCCATGAAGGAATGCAAATTTTACAAAACCCTTTATATGGCGTATTCCACAGATCCTATAGTATTAATAAAAAATTAAAAAAAAAAAACGAAAATAAAAAAAAATCGTAAGTAGAAGACCCCCTTAAGAAATCAAACATTAAGAAAAACAAAAAAAAAAGATTTTTTGAAAATGCTCTACATATACCCCCCTACATATATCCCCCTTACAAATGAACTATAAGAGCTATTTATACACTTGGCGTATAAAACGCCATTTTGTAGGTTATTAAATTGGGCATAGACTGAACAAAAATTTTTTTTTTAAGTTCTCATTGTACAATGTTTTTTACTCATTTATATATATGGCATAAACACCCCTAACGGGGTACAGCCTGATGCACGATTTGCCTCCACGCTCCTCTGTCCTGTGCGCGACTCCGCCAGTTGGCGATCCCAAGCGTCGCCAGAATTGCGTCCATCTGGTCTCTCCAACGTGCGCGTGGTCTTCCTCTCCTACGTTGTCCGCCAACTACCGCATCGAAAACGGATCGAGCTGGAGTTGTTCCTTCCATACGAGCTATGTGGCCAAGCCAGCGAAGTCGCTGAATATTAATTCGCTTGACTATGTCCACATCGCCATATAGCTCATACAGCTCATCGTTCCACCTGATACGATAGGTTCCGCCAACGCAAACAGGTCCGAAGATCTTGCGAAGGATTTTTCTCTCGAAGACACCAAGAGCAGCTGCTTGCGTCACTGTCCAGGCTTCCGCACCATATAGAAGCACTGGGATGATGAGTCTCTTGTAAAGTGTTAGCTTCGTCTTTCGAGAGAGGGCTCTGCTGTTCATTTGCCTACTGAGCCCAAAGTAGCTTCTGTTGGCAAGTGTGATCCTCCGCTTGATCTCCAGGCTGACATCATTGTTGTTGGTCACTGCAGTTCCTAGATAGACAAAGTCCTTGACCGACTCAAAGTCATAGTCTCCAGCAGTAAGATGAGAGTCAAGTCGCCGCGTCTCTCGGTTACTGCACACCATAAACTTTGTTTTGCCCATATTCACTGCAAGACCAACTCTAGCCGATTCTCTTTCAATAGCTCCAAAAGCCGCCGTCACATCACGCTTGGTACGACCAATGATGTCAATATCATCAGCGTAACCAAGGAGCTGTACACATTTCTGTCCCAGTATTGTGCCCCCTCGATGCACTCCAGCTTTCCTTATGACACTCTCCATTAGCAGATTGAAGAGCACACAAGACAGCGAGTCGCCTTGTCTGAGACCCCGCCTGGTATTGAAGGTTTCGGAATGGTCATTTCCTACCTTGACAGAGCTGATGGTGTTGCTCAATGTCATACTACAAAGCCGTACTAGCTTTGCAGGAATACCAAGCTCAGACATGGTGGCGTACAGGCGTCCTCGCCGTGGACTATCGAAAGCAGCTTTAAAATCGACAAACAGGTGGTAGGTGTCGATTTGGTTCTCATACGCTTTCTCCAGGATCTGGCGTAATGTGAAGATCTGGTCGACTGTGGACCGACCAGGGCGAAAGCCGCATTGATACGGTCCGATCAATGCTTCAGCATATGGCTTAAGCCTCTCACACATAACGCTCGTGAGAACTTTGTATGCTACGGGAAGAAGACTGATGCCACGATAATTGGTGCGTTGTGTTGCATCACCCTTCTTCAGAATGGGGCAGATCATACTCAGATTCCAATCATTGGGCATGCTTTCCGCTAGCCATACGTTGCAAATGAGCTGGTGCATGCTCCTTACCAACTCATCGCCTCCAGCCTTAAACAGTTCAGCCGGTAGCCCGTCCGCTCCCGCGGCTTTATTGTCTTATGGCGACTTCGACTTCCGTATAGCTAGGGGTGGGAACTTCAACACCATCCTCTCTGATTGGGGCTAGTGGATCTTCTTCATCAGACTCTTGGTTGTCTCCAGCCAAAAGACTTTCAAAGTGATCCCTCCATAACCTCAGTACTGTCTCTGCATCCGTGACAAGATTTCCATCATCCCTCCTGCAGGCAAGCGATCCAGACTTATACCCTTGAGTCATGCGTTTGACCCTCCGGTAAAAGTCGCGGGCATCATTCCTGCTCCTGATATTCTCCAACTTCTCACACTCAAGCCTTTCCATCTCCTGCTTCTTCCTCGTGAAAAGGCGCTTCTCATTTCTTCTCCGCGTCCTATAAATATCCACCACTGCTCGTGTGGCTCCTGCTTGCAGCGTCCGCCTGTATGCAGCGTTCTTTGCAGCAGTCGCTTCCCGACACTCCTGATCATACCATGAATTCCGTTTTGGGGGACGTTGGAATCCAAGGATTTCCACAGCAGAAGCATTGATGGCGGTAGATATGCACGTCCACATATCTGACGTATTTATAGGCGTTGGAGGGTGCTGGCCAAGTCGGCCTGAGAGTCGAGCGGAGAAGGCATCCCTGTGCTGTTGTGATTGCAGCTTTTCGATGTCAAGCTTTCTTGGCATACCTTGACGTGCGATTTTCGCGGTACACAACCGTGCGCGGACCTTGGCTGCAATAAGGTAGTGGTCAGAGTCGATGTTAGGCACGATCTCACATCAAGTATGCTAGGCGCATGTCTTGCATCGATCACAACATGCTCAATCTGGTTGCAAGTCAGACGATCAGGTGACAGCCAGGTTGCTTTGTGGATGTTAAGATGACTATCATATTGTGCGCAGCAGCAAAACCTATAAGTCTAAGCCCGTTTGCAGAGGTAGACTCATGTAGACTATGCTGTCCAACGGTTGTTCCAAAGATGCTTTCCCGTCCGATTTTGGCATTAAAATCTCCGAGGAGGATATTAATGTCATGTGACGGGCAGCGGCTATACACTCGGTCGAGTTCTGTATAGAAAGCATCCTTAATGGCGTCGTCCTTCTCCTCCGTTGGTGATGTTGAAGAATCTGGCAGCTATTCGGATCGTCGCAAGTCTCTCGTTTACAGGTGTAAACTGTGAGACTCGGTGCCGTATCCTGGCTCCTACGACGAATCCACAACCAAACTCGCGCCTATCTGTATGACAGCTGTAGTATATGTCACAATTCCTTTTCTTCATGCTTCCCTTTCCGTTCCATCGCATTTCCTGGATAGCTGTAATGTCAGCCTTCAAATTGCTGAGAGTATCCACTAGTTGTTGAGTGGCACCAGGCCTGTATAATGTGCGTACATTCCAAGTGCATACTCTCAGATCATTATCCTTTTTGAATTTTCCATGGTCGTCAACGTATTTCGGGTATCTATCCGAGGCTCCTCTTGCATTCTTCACTGATGTGGTGTTTTCCTTGGGTGGATATCAAGTTCTACGCTAAAACCTAATTTGAGGATCAGGATCCCGCCGTGCACATTGGTTTATAACTCAGCGGATGCTAAGTTACAATCCAGGGAAAACCGCGTGGAGGTAGGTAGGTAGGTGCAAGTGGTGAGGTTACTCTTGGCTAAGTAACCTCCAATTAGAGCTTAGCTCCGTTTTGAACCACACCCTCGATTTGGTGGTATTCCGCGCTTCCCTTCAGTACCAGCCCGTGTCATTCAGGTACGCTAGGATGGCATTCACTGTCTGCCTTCCCACTTCCCCTAGTGACCCGAGTTGGTGTGCTCCGAAGTGACGCGCTCTTATCTGGTTGAATGCCGAGCAGTAACACAGTAGGTGCTCCGGTGTCTCCTGCTCGTCCGGTTCGTTGCAGCTTCTACAGTGTAGGTTGTAGGGTAGGCCCATCTTACAGGCATGCGTGCCTATTGGCCAGTGGCCGGTGATGGCTGCCGTTATCCTCCTAATATCCGATTTACTTTTGGAGACCAGATCCGCTGTCCTTCTCCTGTTGAATTCAGGCCAGCATAGTTTCGATCTTCTGTGCTCAGCTTTCAACGACCATTCCTTGCTGGCGAATGATTTGAAGTGGTCGTGAATTTCAGATTGCACCGTGTTCAGAGATACTTGGATATCTGTTGTTAGTGTGATTTCTTCTGACCCTTTCCTGGCCAGTTCATCGGCTTTTTCGTTGCCGGGGATGTCATTATGTCCGGGTACCCAGGTTATCTGTACCCTGTTGTTTTCCGCTAGTCTGTTTAGTGCCTTCTTGCATTTGGCCACTAATGTAGATGTGGTCTTGGCTGTTGCGAGAGATTTTATGGCCGCTTGGCTATCCGAGTATATCCTTACCTTGGTATTCCGGAGGTCTCGGTCCAATGAAAGTTCAGCTGCTTTCAATATCCCGAGAACCTCCGCCTGGAACACTGTTGCTGACCCTGGGAGGTGGAAGGACTCTTCTATCCCCCAGGTTTCGGCAAAGATTCCGGCCCCTACCCCGCCGCTCATTTTTGAACCGTCTGTGTAGAGTGATACCTCATCTGGCTCGGTTACACTCCCTCTTCTCCACTCTTCCCTTGTGGGGTATGTTGTGGTGTATGCATTGCCGAATCTCATTTCGGTTGTCATGTAATCAGTATTTTCTGTTAGCCGATTGTTTATTTCGTTCAGGATCTTGCAGTGCCCGGTGTGGTAGTTCTTCCAGCTCTGGCTTGCCTTCAGTCGTACCGCGCTTTGGGCTGCTGTGTTCCTGATGAAGTGTTCTATCGGCATTATGTTTAGAATGGCATTCAGCGCTGCTGCGGGGCACGATCTTAGTGCTCCCGTGGCACCAGCGCATGCCGATCTCTGTATCCTTGTGAGTTTCTGGCTGTTGTATGCCCTAGTTAGTGCAGGCCACCATACTAGTGCACCGTATGTGAGTATGGGTCTTACAACCGTAGAGCCATAGTATTGTCTTGGGGTTTATGCCCCAGTTTTTTCCGAACATCTTCCTACAGGAATAGAAAGCTATGCTTGCTTTCTTCACTCTTTCGTTGATGTTTTGTTTCCATAGAAGCTTCGTATCCAGTATCACTCCCAGATACTTGGCTTGTTGTGATAGCTCTAGCTCTGTACCGTCTATCTTCGGTTTACTAAATCTGGGGATCTTTGTCCTCTTTGTGAAGAGCATAAGTTCCGTTTTGCTTGGGTTTATGCCCAACCCACAGGCTTTTGCCCATTGGTTGAGTTTTTTCAGCGCCCTTGTCATTAGTTCGCTTATGACGTCTGGAAATGGTCCTGAAGTGAGTAGAACTACGTCGTCTGCGTATGCTACCACTTTCACGCCTTCGCTATTGAGTTCTCTCAATATGTCGTCCATGTTAATTAGCCACAGCAGTGGAGACAGAACTCCTCCCTGAGGTGTGCCCCTCTTCACATATCTCGTGTGATGAGTGCCACTCAGTTCGGCTGTTATCCTTCTGCTCGTTAGCATTTTGCCGATCCATTTTCTGATGCCTTCTTCAACTCCAATCCTGTTGAGGGAGCTCAGGATGGAATCTGCGTTTACGTTGTTGAAGGCGCCTTCTATGTCTAAGAAGGTCGCCAATGTGTAATTTTTGTATGTCAGTGCCTTTTCTATGTATCCCACTACTTCGTGTAGTGCTGTCTCCGTGGATCTTCCTTTCCTATATGCATGCTGTGCTTCGGAAAGGTTTTTCTCCGTTCTTCCTCTGATGTGGATATCTAGTATCCGTTCCAGTGTTTTCATGAGGAATGAGGTCAGGCTAATCGGCCTGTAATCCTTGGCTTGGATGTGTCCTCTTCTTCCTGGTTTTGGTATGAAGACTACTCTTGCTTCCTTCCATGGAAGTGGTATGTGTGCTGTTTTAATGCATGCTTGGAAAATTGCTTGCAGCCATTTGCCAGTGCATGCTTTTGTTGTCTGCAGCATTGCTGGTATGATTCCGTCCGGTCCCGGACTTTTGTACTTGTCGAAAGAGTCTATCGCCCATTGGATTCTTTCCATGGTGACGATCTCGTCGACTCTTAGCTGGTGTTCCACCATCTGGCTTTCCACTGTTCTTGTTTCTTCTATCTGGCTACCTGGGAAATGTGTGTCCAGCAGGATCTCCAGTGTCTCTTCTGCTGACGTACTTCCTGTACCGTCAGGCCTGTTTATAAGGGCTCGTGTGCCCCTTGGCTAGTATTTTACCCAACCTAGCCGTGTCCTTGATTCCTTCTAGCGATTCGCAGTACCTGCTCCAGGAGTCTTTCTTGGCTGCGTATATCGCTTTTTTGTATTCCTTGTGTATTTCCTTATACGGCTGCCAGTTCTTGGTTCCGTAACTTATATTGAAGGCCTTCCTAGCCTTTTTTCTTAGCTCGCTTAGCTCCTTGTTCCACCATTGTGGGTATGTCTTCTTAGAGTTCGTTAGTCTGCATGACTCTTCGTACGCGTTGTTCCGAATATTTGTGAAGTCCTCAACTTCTTTGTCTATTCCTTCCGGGGTGGATCGTACCTTGACCCTCCTGTTAATTACCTTTGACTGTACAACCTTTTCGTATTTGTTCCAGTCTGTGTGACGGGGATTGCGCTTCGGTGCTGTCTCGCTTATCGGCATCGAAATCTCAAAAAGTATGTACCTATGGTCTGAAAAAGAGTTTTTTGGCGAAACCCTCCATTTTCCTACCTTGTGGTTGCTATACTCCATTTGGAGCGTTATGTCTAGGACCTCTTCCCAACCTTGGAATTCCTCCGTACTCGGAAAAATGAAGGTGGGCGTTTCCCCTCTGTTACATATAGTGACGTCACGGCAAATAATATGTTCGAAAAGAGACTCACCCCTCTCGTTTGTTTCCTTGCTTCCCCACAGTGTGTGCCTGGCGTTGGCGTCGCACCCGAGGATAAGCGTCGTCTTAGTCTCCTCGGCGAATTGCATCGCCCTGATGAACGCTTCAGGTGGTGCTGGTTCGTCGTGGGCCATGTACCCGGAGGCTATTAGTAAGGCTGTCCCATCCGCTGCTACCAGCCTGGCCACTGCCAGGTCTGAGTTGCTAAGATTAGGATGTAGAAGAGCGTTAAGTTTGTTTTTAATGATTATACCCGCCCTCGGCCTACCTGTCGAGTTTGTGTATAATGTTGTATATCCTTTAATGGCCACACCAGAGATTTGGCTGTCCCTGGTAAATGGCTCTTGTAGTAAGCCGATGTCGATGTCCTCCTCTCGGAGGAGGACTGCGAGATTCGCTGAAGCGTGAGAGCTGCGCTTCAGGTTTATCTGCACGACAGTCAGTGTCGTCGTCGATAGCCAAGTCGTCCATCAGCTGCTTGGTATCGTCGACTTCGTCCTCCAGGTTGTCATCTGGCTCGGTTAGGAAGACTTTTACCTTAGCCTTCCTAATACCGTATCGCACTTTGAAGTCTTTCTTCTCGAGTTGTGGAAGGCATTGCTTATTGATGAGGAACAAGTACGGCTGGCTTGTCCTCATCTCCCGCTCTGCCTTCAAGATGGCCCAGTCAGTCATGTCGACATCCTGGTTTAGAGCCCTCAGAGTCTTGAGCACCCTATCATGGTTCGTGAGCCCCTTTGGCAACCAGATACGAGCTCTGGGCCTTCTCGGGATATCCGTGGCGGGGACGAGCGCCTGATCGTCGCACCTGATCACCCGGTGCCCTCGAACCATGTCCGAAGAGTCAAAGGATGGTGTCGGACTTTTCCGTCCCTTTTCGGAGCGCCCTCACTCACTTCCTGTGAGCGATTGCGCTTCGATTGGGGCTGTATGAACGCCTCCGGGTGCTCCTTTTCATATTGCTCGAAATCATCGACCCCTGCCTTGAATCGAGCTTTGTCCTGTTGATCGCGCTGGTCAGCTTTGCCCTCCTTCTCATTCTTGGCGATCTTTGCCAGAATGAAACGGGCCTTGCTGGCCTGCGCCTTCCTCTATTGGTGGGTGAACGACTTTGTCTTTTCGTTACCCCCGTTCACCTTGGCGTGGCTCGCCTTGTTGTTTGAAGTGGTTGGTCGTGACGTTTGGGGAGTGCTCGACTTAGCAGTCCACACCGAGCTCGACGGAGTTAAAGTCTCATCATCCGAGCGCAATAACTCATCTTCGTCGATTTCGGAGATGGTTTTTTTGAGGTTTTACCTCCCCCATGAGGTCCGAAGCGGATTGTTGTAAATTGGCCATGATCATTAACGCCCGCGTTGCTCGACGAGGCGAGCGCGGCGGGCCCGAGGGGTTTGGGGCTTTGAAGGAGGTCGACCGTGGCTTCGCCCCTAAGCCACGGCAAGGCTAGTTCCGACCCAGGGTTGCCCGGCCCTGGGAAGGCTCCGTTCGAACACAGCTGGATTAACCCCTCAGCTGCGAACCGAAAGTCAGAGGGCACGGGTCGCGTTACACGCCTGACTTGAGGGGAGGCCGTTTAAAGAGGTAGTGGAGGTAGTGCGTCGACTTGAAGAAAGCAGGGACAAGGATCACACTGGTGCCCACCAAGTTGAACACAGTCAGTAGCTTTACCTTGTATGCCTTCCCCCAATTTCCCCTTTTTTACTCATTTACTCATGAAAAAAGCCCGAACAAGAAAGGAAGCTAACTGCGGCATGCCGAAGTTTAAATACCCTTGCAGTAAATAAGTAAGACTTTTTCGTTTTCTCGGGTACATAAATGTTGCGAGCGAAAAATGTTGCGAGCGATAATGTTGCGAACGAACTAAATTAATTTATTTATATATTCCTATGACAGCTTTATGATATAGTAGTCCGATTTAAATAAAATTAAAAAAAATAAAATTCTGGAATAATATAAAATGGCCATGTCTTAAATTATATGAAAATATATTGAAAATTGGCATACTTAAAATTTATTCTCAAAAATTTCCGATCGTTCCTATGGCAGCTATATGATTTAGTCGTCCGATCCGGCCCGATCCGACACATATAGTAGTGAGAGCATATGGAAGACTATGTGCAATGTTTCTTTCAGATAGCTTTAAAACTGAGGGACTAGTATGGGTAGAAACGGACGGACAGACGGACAGACGGACATGGCTAGATCGACTCGGCTGTTGATGCTGATCAAGAATATGTAGCAGGCCAATTATGATGAGTATGCTCTGGGCACACTATTTTGTTACGCTCTGTTTGAGAGAGCGGTTGCTCTCTCAAACAGAGGCAATGTATGATTCGGGGGTTGAAAGAGAGCTGCCTGCGAGCAGCGGATCACTTCGGTACGAGCACGCAAACAAGAAAGAACGAACAAGAACTTAGTGGAATAATAATTAGAACAAACAAGAACAAGAGTGGAAAAGTGTAAAGATAATTAGAAAAGACAAGATAGTTAATCATAATTTTAAGAAACATTGTAAATAATAATATAATAAACAACGGAATACATATGGGCAATTCCATGATGTCGCACGGGACACTTTTACGCTTTTAAAGAAAAAAAAAATATACAAGTAAAGCAACTCAAATTTTGCGAGTATGTTTAAATTATTACTCTTCCATAGCTCTATTATTGGTGAAAAAGTTGAGTTCGGTCAACTTTTCATTTTCAAGATAATTGCAAAAAACTACCTATGTCGCATGGGACAAAAAATGGAAGTTGTTTTGTCGGCCTACCGTTTAAATTCAAAGTTTAGCGAAACCTAAAGGAATATTTTAATGAGTCTAATTTTAAAATGTTGTGCCATCATTTATCTTAATAATTTTTATGTCTTAAAGCAAAAAGATCGTTTACTTTTTTTTTAAATTGACTTTGTATCGATGTCGCACGGGACATGTTTTTCCATCGTACTTTTCATGATGCTTTTTTACTATTTAAGTAAATCAGAAAAGTATAAATGTGGTCACTTTTGACTCTTTGCAATCTCCCAATGATGATAGAATTCAAAAGTCCAAGCATAATTCCTCTGCTTTGGAAGTTTTTAACGAAACACAAGATGATCTTATTTATGGTGTTTTTCGAGTATGCCTTGGAATATTTCCAAATTTGTTTTAGAATATGATAAAGGATTTCAAATTTGATCAATTGGAACATTTCTTAATGTTACTATGTTAAAAATATTAATTTTAGAGCATATTTTCGGTTTTTGCTGCGGTTGACCTTCTCGTGGAATTGCCCATATAATAAAGAAAATAATATAATTAAAGAACATCCTGACACAATCTCAGAAGTGGGATCAAGTGCAAAATTTTTCGCGACCTACGTACATAACAAAACAAAAATGAATTTAGACTACAATAAAGTGAAAGTGCATACGGAAATCGGGATGGCAGCGAAAGTTCTCAAAAATCTTTAACAGCAGATCGACAGTGCTGGTTCGAAAACTAGAAGCGCGCGACTTAGTGGCGCCACAATCGACGTGTTCGATCAAGAAGGAGAGCTTAGCAACGGTTCGTCGTATGATATACAGCGGAGCGAAAGAGATGGCAAGCGAAGCAGCAGAGGTAGAGTAGACGAAAATGCGCAACTTAGAAACAGCAGCGGCAGAGACAACGGTTCGGAGAATTCGTCACAACAAAACAATAAAAACTTCGAGAATGCAGAGCAACAAGGCGACAGAAATTTCGAGAGTTTAGAACAGCGACGCGGGAGAAGTTTCGTGATCAGACAGCGTAGAGGCGACGGCACAGGCGTCAGCAGAGAAAATTATGATGAAATGCTAGAGCGGCAAGACAAAAAATTCGAAAATGATGGATTTTTGTCGCCCGGATTTAATATGGCCAAGGAAATGCTGATGAACTTTGAAGGTGAAAGGTGTGTGCGATTCTGGATCGCTCAATGGGAAAACATTTCGGCGTTTTTTAACTTGTCGGACGTGCAACGACGTGTTTTGCTAATCAGCAAATTAAAGGGAAGTGCCTCGCAATGGATGCAGGCGGATGCAGGACGGTTTTCAGAACCAATAAACGGGTAACTTGAGCAATTGAAGTTGGCTTTCGGCGGAATGGAATCAAAGTGGACATTAAGACGCAAATTTAAGAAGCGAATTTGGTTAGAAAATAAAATGTTTGCGGTCTACTTTGAGGAAAAATGCAGGCTGGCTCGAGAAGTCGGTATGAGCGAGGATGAACTGCTGGATGAACTCGTGGAGGGCATTCCAACATTAGATTTGCGTACACAAGCAAAGATCCGATGTTTTGAGGAGCCGGAAAAAATTAAAAAAGCTTTTGCCGATATTAGACTTCCAACAAGGGTTGCAACAGCGGAAAAATTACCAGCGGCGAAGTCGGCGGCAGCGAGTAGCGAGACTCGTTGTTTTAATTGCAACGCAAAGGGACACTGGAAGAGGGAATGCACCAAGCCAAAAAGGTCACCAGGTTCGTGTTATGGATGTGGAGCAGAGGACCACCGGATTGCTGAATGTCTCCAGAACAAGAAAAAGGCGGAAAATAATTATGTAAGATTGTTCAAAATTTTTTGTGTTGAAAATCCGAGGCAGCCAATAATTACGGAATGCTTAATAGATTCAGGAAGCCCAGTTTCATTGATAAAACGGTCTTATGTACCAGAAAACGTAAAATTATAACCACAAAAAGAAAGTTATTGGGGAATTAATTGAAGTTTATTAAAAAGCTTTGGTAAAATATTATGTTATATTTGGAGAAAAGAGATTAAGATTTTATTTATATTAATTGTAGTGGCTGATAAATCTATGTGCTGCAATTTTGTACTGGGTCAAGACTTTATGGATGCTTGCGATTTAAAGATTGATTTAGGAGCGTTAAAAATGGTTACGGTAAAGAGTATTGAAAATGATGACAAGAAAAAAACAACTTTGAAAGAACTTTCCAATAATTGTATGGAAATTAGTGACTTGGAGATTAAGGCTGAGAATCAAGTTGAAAATTTTGGAAGAAATTTAAGTTGTGAAAATTTAGGAAGCTTTGATAAAAGAAATTTAGGTACATATTCAGGAAAAAAATGTTTAGGCACATGTTTAGGTGTAAATTGCTTTGGTAAAAACTTACGAACGGCCAGTTTAGGTAGAAGGTTAGATGAAAAAAGGTTAGGTAAAAGTTTAGATGCGAATATTTTAGGTACAAGTTTAGATGAGAATATTTTAGGTAAAAGTTTAGATGAGAATATTTTAGGTAAAAGTTTAGATGCGCATATTTTAGGTAAAAGTTTAGATGAGAATATTTTAGGTAAAAGTTTAGATAAGGATATTTTAGGTACAATATTAGATGAGAATATTTTAGGTAAAAGTTTAGATAAGGATATTTTGGGTACAACATTAGATGATAATATTTTAGATACAAGTTTAGATGATAATATGTATTTAAGGTTCAAATTTAGATGAGTATATTTTAGGTACAGATTTAGGAAAAGGCTGTTTATGTACAAATTTAGGAAATATAAGTTTAGGTATGGCCGTCAGCCAATGGGCGGACAGGAGGAACAACGGGTGAGAAATCACCTGCCGTAACTGTCTCTACCACTGGAAGTGCGACTATACTCTCCCCGTGAGGGCGGCTGGAAGCAGGTCCCAGTACGGTCATGTCTCTGCTGAGGATGCTGACAAATGGTAGTCGGGCGGGGAGAAGAAAACTCCTGCCCAAAAAATTACCCCAATCCAAGGTGGAACAGCATATGCCGAGGGATGCGTGTCCGGGGGGTGCTTGGACATTAATATGCGGACTCTGGTGGACCGGCCGACCCATCAGTTTTAACTAGGCTTACCACGGTATGCGGGCTCTACCGTGGCGGACCATCCCCATCCCAGCATACTCGTGGGACCAAAAACATGAATCATAACAACAATAACAAAACCGTAGGTGGCCGTCAGTCGGCAGGGGGTGTACCCCCCTCAAACCCCAACTCGAAGACGCATTGCGGTCGAGTGTGTAAGAAGGAGGAGGAGAGCTCTTCAGAGCGCCTTCATCCGGGGACCAGCGCTACTGGTAAGGGTGAACCGATGGGCCCGCCGAGCAGCGTGATTGGGGGCAAGTCCCTCGACGTGACTGCAGGCGGCTCCAGACGCAACCCCTCCCCAGGAAGCACGGCCCAGACGAAACAGAGGAAGAAGCCGCTCTACCATGAGCGGAGAAGAGCGGCCTTCATCCTCTCCCGAGCCAACCCAGCCAAGGAGGCAGACCCGGAGCAAGCGAGTCTCATAAGATGGGCGAAAGGTATCCTGCCTGACTTCCAGCCTGAGAAGGCGGGGAGGGCGGTTGCCCCCAAAGCCCAACAAGCCAGCACCGACGCGGGCAGGAGCACCGCCAAACGCCAGCGGTCTGCGGACGTACAACCGCCGCAGCCGAAGCGTTCCAAGGTGCAGCCTCAGCGGTCCTTCGCCGAGGTTACTAAGGGCAAGATCCTGATTGGAGTGGTGGACGAGGGCTCCAGTGACGGACACATCCCGAGGGACCAGTGGCGGTGGATCGTTGGGGAACTGCACAATAGGTTCGTGGAGGAGCTGTTGGCGTCAGGTGGGGCACTGCCCCGTTGTGAGGATGCCGGCTGGCATCAAGGAGGCGTGAAGGTGATCGCGTGCGTAGACGCAGCGTCGGTCACCTTCTATAAGAGAGCGATCGCGGGATTGGGGGAAGTGTTCCCAGGCGCGAAGCTCGCGGCTGTCGACTGGGACAAGATCCCCAGCAAGCCTAGAGCCAGGGCGTGGCTTACGCAAAAGCCGGCAGAGCCTGAGAAGATTCTCAAGCTTCTGCAACTGAGTAATCCCGACCTCCCCTCCTCTGATTGGCGAGTCGCCAAGGTTGAGGAGGCCGTTGGTCCGAGGCGCCAGGTTGTCCTGACTGTCAATGAGGGGACAGTCGAGGCGCTGAAGAGAAACGGGGGAGCACTCAGATACGGCTTCGAGAGTGTAGCCGTCCGTATTTATAAGGCAGACGCAAAACCGGGCCTGAAAGAGGAGGATCCCTATATAGAGGGACCTCTCACAGAGGAGGCGCCCGAAGGATTGTCCGACGAGGAGGACATCCTGGAGGGGTACGTCTCCGAGGAGAGCGAGCTCGCGAGGGGCTTGCGCGGAGTCGGGATGTCCGAGGAGGAGGACGGGTTGGACGAGCCGACCTCGGACGCCGACATCACTGTGGTGGAGGTCAAGCAGCAAAATGTCGTTGACGTTCCTGCAGATCAACCTCCACCACAGTAAAGCAGCTTCCGCTGCTCTTATAGTCCACCTGTCAGAAGGTGGTACCGATGCTGTCCTCATCCAGGAGCCCTGGATCTGTGGCGACAGAATCCTTGGGCTGAGGGCAGCCGGCTATAGGCTATACGCAGCCGTAACAACAGGTAAATCGCGAGCCTGCATACTCGCTAGGAAAGACTTAACTCTTTTCTTGCTTCCCAAATTCAGCAATGAAGACATTATAACCGCATGTCTAGAGGGACCAAACGGTTCCCTCCGGATATGCTCCGCATACCTGGGGCACGAACAGGACCCCATCCCCCCAACCCTGAGGCAAGTCACCGAGGACAGCAAAAGGCTGGGCCTGGACTTCATCATCGGGTCCGACGCAAATGCCCACCACCATCAGTGGGGCAGCACTAACACCAATGACAGGGGTGAGTCCCTTTTTGATTTTATCCTTGCATCCAACTTGCTGGTGGGAAACTCAGGTAATGAACCCACCTTTATAATTAAAAATCGTAGGGAGGTATTGGACATCACCCTTCTATCTGAATCCCTTAGGGATAACCTTAAGTCATGGAGGGTGCTGGAGAAGCTCTCCTTCTCTGATCACAGATACATTTGGTTCACGCTAGGCTTCGACAGGTTCAACCCAGTTACCTTTTGGAACCCCCGGAGAACCGACTGGGAGAAATACAGGTCCCAACTAAATAGGATCCTAAAACCCCCTCCAGCCCCAACCCACTCGGACTACTGTCCAGAGGGGCTAGAGCGCCTCGTAAAGACTTTTACCGATGCTTGTAGTAAGGCTCTTGATGGGTCCTGCCCCCAAAGTAGGAAGGGGGGGGGACACTGGGAAAAAGCCACCGTGGTGGTGCAAAGAACTGGGCTGCCTCAAGAAGACCGCGAGGCAGTCCTTCAACCTAGCCAAGAACGCCAACAGAGACGAATCGTGGCGCCTATACAAAACCAACCTGTCCCTATACAACAGGGAATTAAGAAAGGACAAAAGGAGGGCCTGATCCGACTTCTGCTCGGGAATCCAGGACCACTCTGAGGCGTCTAGGCTGCGGAAGGTCCTCTCGACGACGCCCTCTACCCCGGGCTTCGTCAAGCGTCCCGACGACAGCTGGACGACCTCCAGTGAGGAAACCCTCGGGGTTCTCCTGGACGTCCATTTCCCCTCTAGCTCTTTCCAGAGCAGCCCACCTAACCCCCCGACTCGGCGGGGTCCGTCCGAAATGGCATACCTTCTTACTGATAGGAACATTAGATGGGCAATCAACAGCTTCAGCCCATATAAATCCCCAGGGGTGGACGGCATCATACCTGCACAGCTTAGCTACGCAGCTGAGCTATCCACGCCCTGGCTTCGACTGATCTTTGCGATCATCCTCGACACAGGAGTCATTCCGAAAGGATGGCTCCGCTCAAAAGTTGTATTCATCCCCAAGGCAGGCAAGCCGTCGCATTGCACGCCAAAGGACTACAGGCCGATAAGCCTTTCCTCGTTTCTACTCAAGACGCTGGAGAGACTCATCAGCCTACATCTCAGAACTAATATTCCCCAATCATCCTTATCAGGATCACTACACGCGTATAGGAGGGGCAGATCGACAGAGACAGCACTCCATTCGCTTACCACCATCATAGAAAAATCGCTCCACGAAAAGGAGTTCACACTCGTCGCCTTCTTGGATATAGAGAGCGCTTTCAACAACATCCTTCCAAGTTCAATCACTTCAGCACTGACTAAGCTGGGAATTGATCAACACTCAGTGGGCCTCATTGACCGGATCTTGCGCAGCAGAACGGTGGAGGCAACACTGCGGGGGGTCAACCATCTCCAGACAAGTCAACAGAGGCACACCTCAGGGCGGAGTCCTCTCCCCTCTCCTATGGAATGTGGCGGTCAACGAACTGCTCCAGGGCATAGAAGAGGGCGGCTGTCGTGTCGTGGCCTACGCGGATTATGTCGCCTTGGCGTTCACAGGAAAATTCCCGCAGACACTCTGTGACAGGATGAGCGAAAGCCATCGTTTTCTGACGGACTGGACCGCAAAGTCTGGTCTGGGAGTAAACCCAGCGAAGACTGAACTAGTTCTTTTTACCAGGAAATACAAAATCCCCAAAATGATACCCCCTAAACTCTGCGGGGTTCCCCTCACCCTCAAAAATGAGGCCAAGTATCTAGGTCTTATCCTGGACAGGAAGCTCAATTGATCCCTTAACACGGATGAAAGGGCGAAAAAGGCTACAATCGCGCTATACACCTGCCGCAAGGCTATCGGGTTAAAATGGGGTATGACCCCAAAAATTGTCCGTTGGCTGTACACGGCTATTATTCGCCCAATACTCCTCTACGGGGTGGCTATTTGATGGCCAGCTCTAAAGCGGTCCACCTGCCTGGGCACGTTTAGAAAAATCCAACGCATGGCCGAGATCTGTATGACAGGCGGCCTGCGCACGACCCCGGGAGACGCTCTGGACGTTCTCCTGGATATCCTCCCAATAGAAATAATGGGAGAGATGACCGCGTCACTCTCGGCACTAAGGCTGAAGGGCGCGGGTCTGTGGAGGAGTTCGAGTTTCGGGCACACGAATCTCGGCACTGCCCCACACCTTACTGAGGGAAACACAGACTACTGTGTCCCCGCTGAACACCCTACCACACCCTTCCAGGTTTACATCCCCGACAGAGAGGAATGGAACCTTGGACCTCCTGGACCTCTACGGTCCCTTCACATTTACACGGATGGCTTAAAATTGGACTCCGCCCTTCACCTCATCTGCCACTGTCCGGCCCTAAGCAGACGAAGACTGCAGTATCTGGGCTTCCCCACCCTTGTGGATCTCGCAGAGCTAAGCGAGACATCACCGAGGCAGTTAACCCGATTCATCCAAGGATCGGGTTGGGCCTCTCTCACGTAAGAATTCGTTATCGGCCCATGAGAACCTGCACTGGACGGGGGATCTAAGCCTACGCGGCATCACAAAGAGCCACCTCAGGCTCAAGTGGATGGACCGGCTCTCTTGAGTCGGCCTTAACCTAACCTAACCTAAGTTTGATACATATTTAGGAAATATAAGTTTAGGTACAAATTTAGGAAATATAAGTTTAGGTACACGTTTGGGAAAAAGCGGTTTAGGTAGAAGTTTAGGGCAGAACGGTTTAGGTAAAAGTTTAGGTCAGAACAGTTTAGGTACAAATTTAGGACAGAACCGTTTAGGTAGAAGTTTAGGTCAGAACGGATTAGGTAAAAGTTTAGGTCAGAACGGTTTAGGTAAAAGTTTAGGTCCGAACGGTTTAGGTAAAAGTTTAGGACAGAACGGGTTAGGTAAAAGTTTAGGGCAGAACGGTTTAGGTACAGTTTTAGGGCAAAACGGTTTAGGTAAAAATTTAGGAAATAATGATTTAGGTACAAGTTTAGGTACACACAAATTAGGTGAACAACGAGGAGTGTTGGAGGAAAATTTTGAAAAGGAAATGTTACAAATAAATATGTTAGAAAATGATAATAATGAAATAGTGTAAAATATTGGGGATCAGGTTAGTTATGCGGATAAAATGAAGCTTATCAAATTTTTAGAGTCGAAATATATTTATGTACCGAGACCGGAGGTACCGAAAAATAAATGTGAAATTAATATAATATTAGAGAGTACAAAACCGTTTAGCTGTGCACCTAGGAGGCTGTCGTATAGTGAAAAGGAAGCGTTGCAGAAAATGTTAGACGAATACTTAGAATAGGGTATTATTCAGAATAGTAGATCTGAATATGCTTCGCCAATTGTATTAGTGAAGAAAAAGTCTGGGAAATTTAGATTATGTATAGATTTTAGAAGGCTAAATAAGGTTATGGTCAAAGATAATTATCCCATCCCCTTAATTGATGATCTTTTGGATAAATTAGTTGGTAAATCGGTTTTTACAAAATTAGATTTGAAAAATCGGTACTTTCATGTGTTCGTAAACAAAGATTCGGTAAAATATACATCGTTTACAAAACCATTAGGGCAGTTTGAGTTCTTGCGAATGCCAATGGGATTGAAAACGGCACCGCAAGTATTTCAAAGATTTGTGAATGATATTTTTTATGATATGATACGAGAAAATAAGGTTATAATATATATGGATGATATTTTAATTGCAAGTCAGGGCATCAAAGAACATTTAGAAATATTAGTAGAAGTGTTTAGGAGATTAGTAGAGAATAAATTAGAACTTAGAATGAATAAATGCAAATTTCTACAAGATAAGGTAAAATATTTAGGTTTCTTGATTTCGAATGAGGGAATTAAAGCTGATGAAAAGGGATTAGAGGCTATACAAAATTTTCCGGTGCCAAACAAAGTACAAGCTGTACAAAGCTTCTTAGGTCTATGTTCTTACTTCCGCCGGTTTATAAAAGATTTTTCGATATTAGCAAAGCCGTTATATGATTTACTGAGAAAGGATAGAGCTTTTGAATTTGGAAAAGAAGAGTTAGATTGTTTCGCACTTTTGAAGGACAAATTAGTTGCAGCTCCAGTGTTGGCTTTATATGATCATAGGGATGAAGTAGAGCTTCATTGCGATGCGAGTGCGTTAGGTTTTGGGGCTGTATTGCTTCAGAGAAAGGAAGATAGGAAACTGCATCCGATATTTTATTTTTCGAAGAGGTCAACGGCGACGGAAGCTAAATATCACAGCTTCGAATTAGAGACATTAGCTATTATTTAAGCACTTAGGCGATTTAGGATATATTTACAGGGTAAACCTTTTAGAATTGTCACGGACTGTAACTCTTTGACCTTGACGTTAAATAAGATAGAGCTGAACCCAAGAATAACAAGGTGGGCTTTAGAATTGAAAGAATTTGATTATGAGTTAAAACATAGGGAAGGGAAACAAATGCAGCATGTCGATGGACTGAGCAGGTGTAATAATATTATGATAATTGAGGCAAATACATTTGAGGATAATTTAATAATTTGTCAGTCGAGAGTTATTAATATAGAAGAAATTAGGAAAATTTTAGAAAATAGGTAAATTAGTAAAAGTTATTGGTTCCCGAACATGAAGGAGAAGGTTTGTGAACACATCCAGAACTGTTTGAAATGTATACCGTTCTCCCCTAAAGTAGGAAAGGGAGATGGGTTGCTGCACAGTATACCCAAAGGGAATAAACCATTTGAAGTTATTCATATCGATCACTATGGGCCAGTAGACAATAGTAGATCAAAGAAACATATTTTAGTGGTGATCGATGGATTTACAAAGTTGGTTAGACTTTACACTACAAAAACAACGAACACAAAAGAAGTTTCGAGCGCATTAGCAGACTATTTTAGGGCGTACAGCAAGACCAAGGTGTATTATATCAGATCGAGGAAGTTGTTTTACGTCAGCGGATTTTGAAAATTTTGTCAAGGAAAGGAATATAAAACACATAAAAATTGCTACAGGGTCACCACAAGCCAATGGTCAAGTTGAGCGAGTAAATAGAAGTTTGGGACCGATGATTGCAAAACTAACAGAACCGGAAAGAGGATTACATTGGGATATAGTAGTGGAACAAGTAGAGTATTCGTTAAATAATACATGGCATAGCAGCATTAGGCATCTTCCAAGTGAAACTTTATTTGGAATAGCTCAGAGAGGAGAAGTTAGTGATGAATTAAAGGAGAAGTTAGGAGAGAAAGAAGAAGTTAGAGAAGAATCAGAAGACGAAGATGAAATTATTGAAGAAAATAGGACAAATTTAGAAGAACTTAGACGAAATGTAGAAGGATGCCAAATAAAGGCTCAAATAAGAAATGAAAACTATTACAATGCAAAAAGAAAAAATAATTCGGAATACAGAGAAGGTGACTATGTCATGGTGAAGAATTTTGATAGTACCGCGGGAGTTAGTAAAAAGTTAATCCCGAAAAGCAAAGGACCATACATTATTGGGAAAGTGTTAAGAAATGATAGATTTTTGCTAAAAGACATTGATGGGTTTCAATTATCTCGGAATCCATACCAAGGGGTTTGGAGCGCTAATAATATTCGGCATTGGATGCAAGATGAAAATAAATGTAGATAAGTAAAATCTAGTAGAATATTAGTAAAAACTGAAGAATTTGTAAATTAGAATTGTATTAGTATATAAGTTGTTGCTCTCTCAAACAGAGGCAATGTAGGACTCGGGGGTTGAAAGAGAGCTGCCTGCGAGCAGCGGATGACTTGGGTACGAGCACGCAAACAAGAAAGAACGAACAAGAACTTAGTGGAATAATAATTATAACAAACAAGAACAAGAGTAAAAAAATGTAAAGATAATTAGAAAAGACAAGATAGTTAAACATAATTTTAAGAAGCATTGTAAATAATAATATAATAACCAACGGAATACATATAATAAATAAAATAATATAATTAAAGAACATCCTGACACAATGTTTATGTTCCAAAGCACGACTTTGTAGGTCCTTTCATTTTCCCACAAAAAATTCTCAAAGTTTGCTCTTATTTCGGCCAAATTTAAAAGAACCCCCCCTTAAAACTGACTTAGAGAAAGTAAATTCGGTACCAGAAACATTAAATTTGTTGCTCAAATGGGCCCTTACATCGATTTCAGAGACTCCTGGATTGAGGCGCGAAACAAAAATCAGCTTTTTTGGAGTAACGTCGGGTAAAGGCGCCGGTCTGCGTTGTGCAATTCCAGGAATAGTCGAAAGCTGGGGTCCATCCAAGTCCAGCGATACGACATGGACACTTGGTCAATACTGATGGGCTGCAGATCCGAAGACGTGTTGAAATTAGTCATGACAGAAATTTGAGCAAGTACAGCATCAAATTAGAGTTGTGCAGCGTATGTGTTTCCATTCGCTAGGAGAAATTAAGCTAGTAGCTGCTTTCTTTCCGCCTCGTCTTTCCTGTTCCTGCGACAATTTTGAGGCCCTGAGCATCTTCAAATGGATCTTAACTCTGCGGAGGATGTAGATGATGCAGTTAACGTCCTTAATGATCAGATCATGGTTCCTGCAGAAAAGGCTTCCAGAAACGTACGACCACTTGCGAGCTATAATAACTCTTCGGTTTCTGGCGAGATTCTGGCGCTCATACGGATTAATCATCGTCTAAGGAGGGAGTTTATCAGGACTAATAATCAGCCAGTAGATAGAATCTTCCGTTGGCTGGGTAATAGGGTCAAGAAACTTCTGCAGCTGCACCGCCAAAGATCATTGGACAAGGAGCTAGAAGAGGCTACTCCGTATCAGGAGACAAACTTTGCTCTGTGGAGATTGACAGGGAAGTACAAGAAACAAGCAACGCCGAAGTATCCGATTGTGAAAGCAGATGGTAACTGGGCTCGGACACCGCTAGATCGAGCTGAAGCCTTTGCAGATAGCCTTGAGCGAAGGTTTTCTCCATTCGACAAAGTTTCTGACGGAAGAGTTGACAAAGTTTTGGCTTCGTTAAATATCCCACACCAAATAGAGTTGCCAGTCTCGCCTATTCGATTCCCTGAAGTTAAAAATATACTTAGCAAGTTCTCGTTCGTCTATTCTCTTCATAGTGAACGGTCGTGTTTTTGATTTGCGCTCCGAATATTGTGTTGTTTTGCTTTTTAAACCACCGGGGTTTTTATTAAAATCATCACAAAACTTCTCACTTAACTTCAGCCGTGTTTGATTTGTATTTAATTACACTTTTAGTTTTTGTGCTAAGACGGTTTTATGTATTCTCTATTGTGCCGTGTTACGGATGTAATTTCCAGTAAAATGGGATTACATTATTGTTGCCAGTCCTGTCAAGAGGTTGAGAAGGAAATGAAATCCTTCATGCGGCAGACCAGAAACGGATTTGGTGAGCTCACGGTCAATTTTCGCAAAGCGAATAATCTGTTCACACCGTTAGACGATCAGTTTAATTGTCTGAAGCTATTAAACGAGTCGCCAAAGCGCAAAAAATCTGTTGCTGGTCGTCAGCAACTGTGTGAATCCCAGCAACCTACCATCGGGATCACCCCTTCGGCACAGACACCGACCCCCATACCAAGCCCAATGGTCTTGAGATCGGGAGCGGTACTAGATTCGGTAACCGAATGTACAGGGGTGAAAATGGCAACAGGTCCGCCAGTAATTTCCGTTGTGTCCGCTGCGGTGTCCCAAACTCGGACTCCGCAGACTGCCCAGGGCGAAAAAACATCCGGACTACCGGCTGTCGGTAACTTAGGGTTACCAAAGACCCTAACTGCTGTTCCACCATCGAAAACAATATTTGTTTCGCGGCTTGCCCCTGACCTCGCATCGGAAGATGTCCTTGCCTATATTCAAGGCAAAACCCAAGCCGAAAATGTAAAAGTTGAAAAGTTTAATTTTTCGTATGTCAGACACATCTCGTCGTTCAAGATTAGCGTCAATCCGAATATCTTTGACACAATTTGCTCTGGTGACTTCTGGCCCGAGCACGTTGCAGTTCGAGGCTAAAACAAAGAAAAAGCGGCCAGTCGGAGTTCGCCTCCCTATACCGCCACAAACCGCAAGGACCACCGCTAAGACCACCTCAACACCTTCAGTCCCAAAAAACTAACCACTTCCTTCCAACTTTCCTATCAGAATACTAGAGGCTTAGGCAGCAAGCTCTGAGATTCTCCCGGGTAAATATACAACTTACAGGGTTGACCGACTAGTCCAGCGTGGAGGTGGAGTTTTAATTGCCGTAGACTCCTCCCTCATCTCAGAACTTGTTGCCCTTGACGATATCACCGATATCGAATTTATTTGTGTTAAACTTTCATTTCCAGGTAGTCTTATTTACATAACTTGCTTCTATGTTCCACCATCGGCTGAGGAGCCCATTTATTGGAAACACCTTGCGGCAATTCAGGCCGTTTCCAACAGGCTTTCAGATCGAGACCAACTCATAGCGCTAGGGGACTTCAATATACCTGGAGCTCGTTGGTCATCTGATGGTGTGTCAAATGTCCTTCAGACTATGGCACAGCATGACCTTATTGATGGCCTGCTCGACATATCCTTGTCTCAAGTTAACCATGTCCTGAATTCCTTGAACCGCTTATTGGATCTTTGTTTCGTCTCTGATCCTCTAGGTGTTGACTGAGTTAGAGTTCCTCCATTGACGCTACCTGAAGATCCTTACCATCCAACTTTTTGAAGTGACTATCGATATGGGGACGGTTGTAAAGAATGAATCTGATTGTTTAGCCAATAAGGTTCGCTGTTTTCGTAAACCTAACTTTCATGCGCTAATAAATCTAATATCTGGATTTGATTGGTCAAATCTGTACATGTGTACTGGCATGGCAGCCGCCGTGGACATTTTTTACAGTGCCATGAACTCGTTCTTTTTATCCTGTGTTCCGTTAACCTATCCGTCTGTCTCTAGTAAACCAACGCCTAAAAAATGTTAAGTCTAAATTCTATAATAAATATAAACTTACTCGTTCTAAAACTGTCCTTTCTAACTATCTCAGTGCTCGGTCGAAATTTACCGGGCTTAACGCTCGGTCTTATAAAAATTATTTGAATCGTTTTAGGACCCGAAACAGCTTTATAATTTTGTTACCACCAAGCGTAAACCAAACATCGCTTTCATTTAAAAATTCTTCCGCAAAATCGGATCAGGCAATCGCCGATCTCTTTGCTGAGTTTTTTAAAACCACTTTTCTTCCTCAAACTAGATAAACCAGACGTATTCTTTTCCTATGTCCAAATCGAACCTAATTTTCAGTCCTATCTTAGACGAAAGCTCTCTTCGGCTGGATCTTCAACGTGTAAAGCCAGTTTATGCACCGGGTCCCGATGGAATACCGGGCTGTGTTCTCAAGTATTGCGCCGAGGCTCTGTGTACCACCTTCTCAAACTATTTACCATATCTTTGGAAACATCAGAGTTTCCTCTTATTTGGAAGGAATGTTTTATTATTCCTCTCCATAAAAAAGGTAGCAAGTCGGATGCTGGTAACTACAGAGGAATCTCTAAGTTGTCGACAATTCCAAAACTCTTCGAAAATATTATTACTCCTCACCTGCAGCACTTGTGCAGATCCGTAATATCTCCATGTCAGCATGGATTTATGAAACGAAAATCGACCACTACAAACCTTTTGGAAGTAACCTCATTTGTGATTATGGGCTTCCAACGTAAATCTCAGACCGATGTGATTTATACGGACTTTAGTAAAGCCTTTGACTCGGTTAATCATTTTCTTATAAGGAAGCTCGATTTAATAGGGTTTCCTACCGATCTCCTTAATTGGCTTCAGAGTTATTTGAGTCACCGGACTCAAAAGGTTCTGTTCAAGAATTCTCTTTCCAACTCCCTCAATGTCACTTCTGGCGTCCCACAAGGCAGCCATCTTGGCCCGCTGCTTTTTACCTTATTCATCAATGACCTTCCTCTAGTCCTACCCAACTCTAGGGTACTTATGTACGCAGACAATGTCAAACTGTGCGTGCAGTATAAGGACAGCTCATGCCAGTCAGACTTACAATCCGATCTTTACAACTTCCAGGCATGGTGTAGTGTTAACTTATTAAATCTCAACAGCTCAAAATGCAAACTGATGACATTTTCACGTGTCACTCCCCAGTATGCAACATATACGCTTAATGAATCTGCATTGGAAAGAATAACTCTCGTTGACGATCTAGGTGTCCGTCTAGATCCTAAGCTTTTGTTTTCAGAACATATTTCTTGCATGGTTAACAAGGCCAAAGGCATGCTTGGATTTATTAAAAGGTGGTCGAAAGAATTCGATTCCCCTTACGTAACTAAGACTCTTTTTACTTCATTAGTTCGTCCTATTTTGGAATATGGTTCTTGCGTGTGGAGTCCTCAATTTGGAATTCATATTACCCGCATTGAATCTGTTAAAAAAATGTTCTGCTTTTCGCCCTACGTGGCTTACCCTGGGATGCCGACCTAAGATTGCCGTCTTATTCTAGTAGACTTCTATTAATTAACCTACCTTCCCTAGCTAACCGTAGAACTATGCTTGGTGTCGTCTTTCTACACAAGCTAATTCGCGGTGACGTAGAGAGCCCTTACCTGTTAGGACAGCTTAACTTTCACGTTCCTCGACTAACATCTAGTACCTTTATCCCCTTAGCAATAAATCACTGTAAGAGGGAGTTTGAGGCACATGAACCTCTTAGGGTCTTATGTGCCGATTACAACCGACTTTTTAACTTTATAGAGAGAGAGAGTCTCCCTCGCCTTAAAACTATATTGCTAGCAGAATTAGCTCGTAATGTTGCATGAACCTAAACCTAACTTTCCTCGTTCTTTCCAATATTTTCCTTCTCACACGTCTATCTAGAATGTGATGATACACAAAAAGGGGAAGCCGAGCAATAACGTTGCAAGTTATCGGCCAATTAGCTTGCTATCAGCTTTTGGCAAGGTTCTGGAGCGTTGCATCCTTGATAGGCTGTTGAAGTCTTCTGGCGTCTTAAGAGCAATTTCTCATTATTAATTTGGATTCAGGAGAAGACACGGCACAGACAGAGTAGCTCCACAGAGTTGGTACCTTTATAATGGATGGGTTTCAAGGAAGCATTATACTGTCGCGGCGTTTCTCGATGTGCAGCAGGCTTTCGACAAAGTTTGGCACCTGGGTCTCCTTTCTAAACTGAAAGGATTATTGCATAACCAATTATTTGAGCTGATTAGAAGCTTCCTCACCAATAGAAGCTTCTATGCAGTGCAGGATGGAATTTTTTCCATTGCCAGAACCATTTTAACTGGAGTCCCCCAAGAGAGTGTTTTGGCGCCCACACTCTACAGTCTCTTCACGCATGATGCCCCTCTACGAGCTCGTACGTTTGCTGATGACACAGCAATATTATCTAGAGCGGACTGTATGTACGAGGCGACTGATCGGATCCAAATTAAGCTAAAAAAGTTTGAAAATTGGTGCTGTAGGTGGAACATTTCCATAAGTACTGAAAAATGTGCTATTGTGTGCCTATATCTTGCGTCGGGACTCTAGCCCAGGAGTGTTTGTCCACGGTCAACTTCTCCCCCAGCTTAAGGAGTATCCCTATCTGTGCCGTATCCTTGATCGTAGACTGAGTATTGCGTCCCACATTAAGAAAACGAGAGGGAAGCTGGAGACCTCTCGGCGGCTACATTGGTTAACTCGCGCTGCCAGCAAGCTGAATCTTAGCAACAAATGGTTGTATCTGAACATACTTTCCTCCATTTAGAAGTATGGTATCTCTATCTATGGAGCGGCTTCAAAAATAAATCTTAAGAAGATCTCGGTGTTCCAGTCAAATTTCTTAAGGAGCATTTCTGGACCGGACTGGTACATACGGAATTTGGAGTCAAGTCCGCTTAGTTGGGGATGTCATAAATGAGATGGCAAGGAGACACTGGGAGCGACTCTTGGTTCACCCTAACCCTTTAGCAAGGGATGCGACTTTATCTCGTACTAGGATAAAACTAAAAAGGACCTCACTCAACCAACTCACTCGTCGTAAAATTCACTGAGCCTGTTATGCATATCGTACTACCCAGTCATCCTTGTATATCCCCTCCCATAACCTAGTCGGATCACTTTACTTCCAGTCACCTTTGTTAAGGGGTTATATACACTTGCGCGCGAGGAAAAATAGGCATTTTTACGATTTTTTTTTTTTTGAATAACACAACTTTTGTTAAAACACTGAATGTATATTTATTTATACACTTCGTGAGATGCTTCATGAATGTTTTCAAAAGAAAATATTTATATTTTCAAATATTTATATTTACAATTTGCCCAACATCGTCCGCGGTGACCACTATTACTAAAGAACCGTAAACTCGGTCAGTTTGAAATTTTGCAGGATTATTTACAACAATATTAACCTGTGCGTGAACGAAGAATTTAGCAAAATAAAATTTTTTACGAGTACGAGCTTTGAACGTATAAATTTTTGGATTCTACATCAAATTCAAAATCCTTCGTTTACACACAGGCTAATATTGTTGTTAACAAGCCTGCAAAATTTCAGACTTTAGTAATCGTGGTCACCGCAACCACACTTTTTGAAAAAAACAGCTTCGAGATAATCGCTCGTGAAGTATGATTCGCCGTTGACTCGTAGTTGCAGATAGCGCTCTATCAATAGCTGCCAATCTGGTTCTAATGCTCCGAATTTTATGATTTTTGGGGAAAATATTCCCCAAGATATGTACTTTCAGAAAATGCAATACAACAATTTTCGATTTTTTTGACCAGCGCAAGTGTACATAACCCCTTAATACTCTCTAGACTCCACTACCTGCATGTCAGAGCTCGCAAATAACAGTTGACCGTTTCTTGCAGTCACCAAATAACTGTATTATGCGCACCACCTGCGCAAAAAATCAGACAAGAGCCGTTCACCAGTGTCCCTTGAACGAACGGTCTGTTCTCAACCAAACACCAATTTCGTGTTTCCCTTTTGCTCTGTTTATACGCTGACCGTTTTGCAACGAGCGAAGAAAATAAAAGTCTTTTGCATTTGCATGAGTGTATGTATATGCAAAGTCTACTTGTAAATCACACTTCTAAATTACAATACTGAATAAGTAACAAATCTAATGTTTACATTTAATAAATATGATAAAATTGTTGCTAAGCTTTGTTTAAAAGGCACTGAAGACATAAGATCGTTTACGATGAGCCTCTTGTGTGTTTGCTCTTCTGCTGACCCTCCATGAGCGAGCGTTCAGTTGGATCGCTCTCTATGAGTTGTTGTTGAGTGAGCATAACAAGAACCACGCAACTGAAAACAGTTAACCGAACACCAAAACAAAGAGAAACGAAATGTTCTGTTCAGAGCGCGGGCACACGCGCATCGTCTTTTACAGTTGTGTTAGTTTGCAGACCGCAAAACGAAAGACGGTTGAGAGTTATTTGCGAGCTATGCTGCATATACTTCCTAAACCAATCTTTCCCTTAACACTGTCATTATAGACTGATTCAGGGAACTGCGACCCTGAAATTACATCTTTCATCTTTACATTGTCATCATTCCTCTATACACAAATTGCTATAATTATAATTATAAATTGCTTTAATTATAATACAGTACTAATCCCAGGAGAATAACCGGGGAATTCGAAGTAGGAGGGTAATTTTAGGGGAAATCGCGGGGAATCCCTAGGCTATTTCACAGGGAATTTCGAAAGAATTTTCCCGGGGAATCGCATGTGAATGTCGAAGTAAATTCTCCGTGAATCGCCGAGGAAAGACACTGGAAAACCTGTGGAGTCCCCGGAGAATCGGCGTGGAAGCCAAGGATGAAACCTGCAGAAAGCCCCCGGGGAATACCGGCTGAAACCCCGAGGAATTAAAAAATAATCAGAATGTAGTCAGAATGAATTATTTGTATTTTTTATTCCCTTCGATCTCTTTTTTTTTAACAATTTATTCTTCATTTATACATAGCATAACCAAGGGCATTCTCATGGGATTGGCCACCTTTTACCAAAGTATATATGCTATCTGCAAGGAAAATAAAAGGTGTTTTTTTAGAGGTATAGAACTTTAAGTTGGTATTATTGTTCAAGATAGCAATTTAACAGCTGACATGTGATTTATTCTCAGTTTGGTTTGGCAATTCATCATGACCAGACTCACGCCTGAACAACGCTTGCAAATAGTGCAATTTTATTTTGAAAATAATGGTTCTGTGCGTAATACGTATAGCGTCCATTTTATTGTCGACATAATCGTCCATCAGAGCAGTTAATTCGATTAACCATGGATCGTTTTCGCACCACGTTTACTCTTATTAATAACTCGTATCCCCAGAGATGCCGAACGGTGCATAAAGAAGAAGCTATTGCTACTGTAGAGCGTAGTATTGAGGAAGACGCGAATGAGTCCATCCGCCATCGAGCACAGGACTGGATCTGTGTCCATCCACTTTATGGAAGATTTTGCGGAAGGTTCTTGGTTTGCGTGCTTACAAAATCCAACTCGTGCAAGAATTGAAGCCAAACGATCATCAATCGTGCCACAATCGATTTATTGAAAGACACGTTTGGTGCAGTCACTAATTTCACGTTTTGGGCCTGTGAATTGGCCTCCAAGATCTTGTGATTTAACACCGC
Organism: Drosophila aff. chauvacae BK-2020; assembly: GCA_018903765.1. NCBI lineage: Eukaryota > Metazoa > Arthropoda > Insecta > Diptera > Drosophilidae > Drosophila > Drosophila aff. chauvacae BK-2020. The sequence continues at coordinate 1,955,608 of JAEIGO010000024.1, read as the reverse complement.
TGGACTACTTTCTGTGGGGCTATGTCAAGACATTGGTCTATGCGGATAAGCCACAAACGCTTGACCATTTGGAAGACAACATTCGCCTTGTTATTGCCGATATACGGCCACAAATGTTGGAAAAAGTCATCGAAAATTGGACGTCCAGATTGACTACATCCAAGCCAGCCGTGGCGGTTATATGCCAGAAATCATATTTAAAATGCAATGCCACAAGATTATCTTTCGAATAAAAGAATAAAAAAAAAAAGAATACGGCCACAAATGTTGGAAAAAGTCATCGAAAATTGGACGTCCAGATTGACTACATCCAAGCCAGCCGTGGCGGTTATATGCCAGAAATCATATTTAAAATGCAATGCCACAAGATTATCTTTCGAATAAAAGAAAATCCTTTTTTTTTTTATTATACTTTGCTTTTATTTATTGAATCTTCTCATTTTCGAGACTAACAATAAGTGTATCAAATCTTATACTATATCTGTACGTTGCAGGCAGGTTCGGCTGGAGTCCCGAGTCAAGACCCTTGCTAGAGGATTTGGGTGGACAGAGAGTTTTTCATTGTAGGACGCTTTTTGCTTATCTATTTCATCTTTAACTGCGAGAATGCCGAGGTCCCTATGGATGTTTTGGTTACGAATATACCACGAATATATGGTTACGAATATATGCCCCAGTGATAGTTCGCAGGATCTTTGATTGGGCGCGCTGTATGATGTCTATGTTTGTTCTGCTCGCGTTCCCCCAAAGCTGGGAACCATACGTCCAGATGGGCTTAAGAGTGGAGTTGTAGAGCAGGACCTTGAAGTCCAGACACAAGGGCGATCGGGAGTTTATAATCCAGTGGAGGCTGCTGGCTTTCAGTTTTAGGTGCAGTTTCTTGCATTCGATATGTCTACGCCATGTTAGACGTCTGTCGAGGTGGATGCCGAGATACGTTACTTCATTCTTCATTCATACTCCTGAGACCTTTGAGCCAGACGCGGTCGAATGCTTGAGATAGTTCGAGGAATATCGTACTGCAATATTCCATATGCTCGAAGGCTGTGCGAATCTCTGATGTTATTCTGTTTACTTGCTCGATAGTTCCGTGTTTTTCTCTGAAGCCAAATTGATGGGCTGGGATAATGTTGTGTGCTCTTATATATGGTATTATTAATTATTTAATTTGGACAGGCATGATAATAAACTTATTGGTCTGTAAGATGACGGAATTATAATAATTGATTTTTTCCATTGATTTGGGTAGTAGCCGAGACTTATGATTCCATTAAAGAGTTTACAGATGACCTCAGTTCCATTATCATTTTTGTAGTTATTAGGTCACCGCCTGGAGCCTTTTTTGGTTTTAGCTCCCTGATGAATTTTGTGATCTCGTTCGTCTGAAATATAGTTGGCGTGGATTCAGTTTCGAGCTGGATTTGCGGAGGAACATAATCACTTGCTGCGGGGTTCGGCTGGAAGACGCCTCTGAGATGTAAGGAAAATGCTTCTGCTCTATCTTTGTCGCTGCGGGCCCAGCACCCTGAGTAATTCCTTATAGGGGTGACGGTTTCAATTGGAGAGCTTAGATTTGGGTGAGCCCTCCACAAGGGATGCTTTGTACTAGTTGGCGAGAGTTTTTCAATATATTAAAGTTGTTCATTTTCATGGCGATCTGGTGGTTTGCCACGCTCGTCGCAGACGCCTCTTTTCCAGAACCAGCTGTTCAATTTGCCGGTTGGTTTTGAACTTCTTAATTTCCAGATCCTTCCGTTTAGGGGTTGAGATCCTGGCTGCTGTGACGAATACCTCTTCCAGGGCGGCGGTAGAGCTGTCGATGTCCGCTTCGATATTTAGTTGAGGTGTTTGTTCAATGTATTTCATCCAGTTAGTGTTGTGCGACGTCAGCCTGTAGGGGTGGTCCGTAATTTCTGGGCTTTGAAGAAGGGTTATCAATAAAGTCGAGTGATCAGAAGAGAGATCCGGTAGAGCTATGGCGCTTATTAGATTGCGTGGGATTTTTTTTGTCACCGCGAAATCAATTAGGTCTGGGTCTGTAGGCCAATATGTGGGGATGTCAGGAGAAACGTAGTCCAGTTCATTGCTCACTTTTATAAGTGCATTATACAGTTGCCTTCCCTTGGGAGTCACGAGGCGTGATCCCCAGTGCGTGTGTTTGGCGTTGTAGTCTCCTGCGGCTATGAAGCGATCCCCCAGAGTGTTGTGCGAGGTGGGCAGTAGACAGCGGCAATGCAAAGATTGCCGTTTCCTGAGTGCACTTTTATGGACGTGGCTCGCAAGTAGTTTGTTGCAAACCTTTGGTGAAAGTGGTGTTTGATGCGTTCTCTGATTAAGATGCCGGTTCCGCCGTGGGCCTTGCCATCCGGATGATCTGTGCGGTAGACGGTATAGCCTCTTATATGGAAGTTATATCTCCCTGTGAGGTGAGTTTCAACCAGTAGCACGGCGTCGATGTGATTTACGTTTAGGAATTGAGTTATTTCAAGTTTATGCCGTGAAATGGCGTTCCACATGGAACGTAGGTTAGTCATTTATTATTTGGACTGTTGTGCTACAAGCAACTGAATCAACATGTTCTGGTTCTGAACAAGAGTTTGCATGGTTGTTTTCATAAATGGCATGAGTTCCATCATACTTTGTTGCATGGTGGACATCATCAACCTGCTGAGCATTTTCTGAGTGAGGCTGGGGTGGATTTTCCATGCCTGTTCTTAGTGCTTCGGTGTAGGAGATTCCCTTGGTTGTATTTAGCTGCCCAAATGATGATCTGGCTGCCTTGGAGAAAAATACGTCTGGTGTACTTTTTGAGTTGTAATACACATTTTGCTTATGTTGGTGCGTAGCTGGCGCTCGTCGCATGCGACTCTTCAGCTCCTTGTAGACCGCACAGCCTTTGTAGTTTGCCGTATGGTTTCCTCCGCAGTTGCCACATTTTTTCATTTGGGGGTCTTCTTTGTTTGCGGGGCAGTTTACGGAGTTTTGGAAGTCTCCGCAGACTACGCAGACCGTCCGAAGTGTGCAGTATGTATTGGTCTGTCCATACTCTTGGCAGTTTGTGCATTGAACGGAGCCGTTGCGTTTGTGTGGTTCTTCCACGATGATCCTTCGATGCAGTAAGAGCTGCAGCTTGTAGATCGGGTGTACTTCGTTTTTCTTTAAGGCTTTGCTATCTGGTTCGAGCTCGACCTTAAAAAGTGGTTGCGGCTTTTTGTTTCTGTTAACAATGTTGCTATCATTTTTGCCACAGAAGCCCTTGGCCTTAAGGGCTTCTTGAATCTCAGAGGGGGCGACGTCAGGTTCTATTCCCTTTAGTACAACTTGCAGTCCCTTGCTGCTTTTTAGTTGGTAGGTGTAGAAGTTCTTTTTTGTGTCCTCCAGGTACTTAGACACAGCTCGGAAGTGTTCTTCGGGCTTCGTTTGAGCTTTTGTTTCGTGGATGTTCCCTTTAATAAGCGGAACAACATGGAAATTATCGTCCCCGACCAGCGCAACAATTTTGTTGACCAAGGCGCTTGAAATTTTTTCCCTTATATAAATAGGTGGGGGCTTTGGTTTCTTTTGGGTCTCCTGCCCCATCTCTGGTTGGTTGTTCTCCGCCTCTGCTAGATGGAAAAACGGTTATCATTGGAACTCCTGGTTTGGTCGTTGCTTTTGTTGGTGCGGTTGATCTTTGGTTTATTACCAAACGTGTTGAGTGGACTAAGCTTACGCTTAATCTGGATGTAGCGATCCATACCGGTCTGTATAGCCGGCACCGCTTGTTGCTTATCGAAGCTTACGGTTTTTGATGCCATTATGTTTTGCTGTGCAGCCGTTGGCACCGAATTCGCAGTATTGGTAGTTGGTTTAATTATTGGTGGTACTTTTGCTGCGACTGCAGAAATTGTAGCACTGCTAGTTGTTGGAGCTTCTTCCATCGAAGCCGGCGGTGGTGGGGTTTGGCATTGGTAACTCCATGATGCAGGAGTTTGGGTGAGCAGAGAGGATGAGCAAGAGCTGGCACTCTTGCTGTCGACGGTCAATAGAGCCGAGATGCTCTCTGTCGACTTCTTATTTTCATCGATATCGGGAGTTGAGAAATAAGAGTAACTTGGGTTTCCGGAGCTTCTACGATCATTCTTTTGATCGCTGCTCATTTTTTGAGCTTATTATGAGTGGCACTTATTTGTTTAAATAAAATAAGCACTAGTGTTAATCATAACAGTAGTTATGATTATATTTTTCTTTGTTTTTGATTTGTTTGCGTCTTTTCGCACTATTTGGACTTAATCTACATTTTTAAATTTGTTTTCTCGGAGCTCACGCGAGACCACGTCCGCTCTATGCGGGTGTTGATGATCGAATGAATGAAATTCTTGTCAATCGAATAATCCATCGTTGTTTTATTGCAATTTAAATTTATATACTCCTAAAAAAAACACTCTTTATAATAAAATTATAAACATTTCTTCTGCACTATGCTCAAAATACAAACATACCAATTAAAACCGCGAAAAGCAAGAACACGATTTTAGTCGTTTCTTTCCGTTTAGGCATTCCAAATTGTAGGTTAAACATATGTCTGGGCTTAGGACAGTTTTTATAGAAGTCCTCTTTAAAAGGATGCTTACAGCAGTAATGTCGACTCCAAATGTTGGTATTGCTCTCCAATACCTTGGAGACGGCCTGCACCTTCTCCTCCAGGGCCTGGACCCTCTTCGTAAGCTCATTTGGTGGGCTGCTTCCGAAACAAGGTCTTTGTTTTACAAAATAATCAAATTTATAAATATATATGACAAATCACTTACCTGATTTCTATTTGGTATTTAATAAAAAATAAAACAAGAAAGGTAGCTAACTTCGGCAAGACGAAGTTTAAATACCCTTGCAGTAGTTATTTAAAATTTTGTAAATTTAAGGATTGCGGTTCTTTTCGCTTTCGCGTGTTCTTAGATTATATAAATGTTGAGCGTAACATGTTGACAGTGAAAAATGTTGCGCAACAACTAAATGTTGCTAGCAACAAAGCTTTCAAAATAAATTAATTGATATGCATATTACTATGGCAGCTTATGATATAGTAGTCCGATCTTGATAAAATTAAATTCTAGAAATATACAAAATTGCCATATCTTAAATTATTTAAAAATATGTTGAAAATTGGCAAAGTTATTATTTTTTTCCTCAAAAATTTCCGATCGTTCCTATGGCAGCTATATAATATATTCGTCCGATCCGGCCCGTTCCGACATATATAGTAGTGAGAGCATATAGAAGCATATGTGCAAAGTTTCATTCAGATAGCTTTAAAACTGAGGGACTGCTTGCGAAGAAACGGAAGGACAGACGGACATGGCTAGATCGACTCGGCTGTTGATGCTGATCAAGAATATATATACTTTATAGGGTCGGAAATGTCTCCTTCAGTGCGTTGCAAACTTCTGACTAAAATTATAATACCCTGCAAGGGTATAAAAATATGCAGTGCCAAATTCGGGAGACATTGGCATTAGCCGAAAGCAGGTCTTTTTTTATGCCTACTTTGTTTCGAACTTCGCTAAACGAAGCCCAATTTTCTTTTGTTTTGTTTTGTTTTTTTTTTTTTTTTGTTTTTCGAGCATGTATCGGGGAAAACCCGGGGATGGGGAATTTCGGTACTGAAGGGTAGTTATAGGTATGGAATAAATGTGCAGCCATATCATTTAGAATAAAAAAAAAAAAGCCAAAGCCATTTTCCACGGCTATAGAGTTTTCAACGGGTGTGGTACTTGGGCTAAACTGCAAAAAGGGGCTCGCAGATTTTGGAAGAAGTAAAAAGTTATCAGAAAGGGTTCTTTTTTGTTTGCGGAGTCACTTAGCAGTTTTAGTTTTTCCGCCTTCTGGATCCGACTTGACAAATTCTTGAAGCCGGCAGCCATCGAGTGAAACTCGGGCACGGTCAGTCCAATCCAGCATTATCGCGTATGCGATCAGCAATGCGCGGCAATATGCCCAAGATCGGTGCCTCCAATGAGAGGGATATTGTCGCAGAGCCAACAATAAACCGTGGTCTGCCGCGAAGTGATTTTTCGGCCGTTCGAACAATAAGTGACACAACAGGTAGCCATTATTATTAGAATTAGTATTCAAAATAATTAACATAGCGGTCGTAAGGGGAAATAAATTTGGCAACGCAAAAACCGATGAAAACAAACAATCGAAGAGCGCAAAAATAAAAGATTTTTTCTAAGTGCTGAAAAATGCTAAGTTTGTGTTATTGATTCCGCATATGTTAACCACTTGGAGCAACAACAACACTAAAGCAATGCAGAGATAAGCGGTAACCGCAAAGCCAAAAGAAATAGAAAGGCAAAGCGATCTGATAAAGATGTAAAACCGAAATAAGTTTTACGAGAATAAAGTCACAGTCTTTATTTGAAATAGATGATAAAGATCACAGAAAACAATGAACATGACGCCCAACAGATTGGTGCAGAGCGCAAATACCGCTCCAATGGTCACTTTCCACTTGATGGTGTACCACTCAAAGGAGTCGAAGGCGTGCGGAAACGGGGTATTCTGTTCTGTCAGTACCATGACACATCAAAGTAAGACAGGAAGATAATGATCAGCAACACAAAAGCACGGTATCCAGAGAGAAGAAAACTGTTCCAAAGCAGTGAGAGAGAGCGAGAGGCAAATAGTTTGAAACAGCTTGTTGCCGAGGTCTGTTTCAAAGGGTGGTATCCAGTACAGGTTTGAAAATACTAGAAAGTGGCATGGCGTTACCAGATTATTTGATGCGCGCGTTTTAGTATTTCCATAACGCGTAGCGAAAAAGAATAAAATTTTTAATAAATCTGTCTGTCTCCAATGTTTGCCTCTCGAGAGAGAATACAGTCCTAATTGACTTAATAAAGGCAAATACAATATATTGGGAATCGGGAAATTATATGAATTTGCATTAAAAGACCTGGGACGAAAAAGTAAAATTAAAAATAAGGATGCAGGACTGTCGAAGGGAAAATAGGACACTTTTGCATCTTATTATGCAACTGGCACAGAACAGCTTCTCCTCCATGGGTATGGGCACTGGTTCCATCATGTTTCTCCCTGAACGGAACACCCACCTTATGAACACCCATGCCTTAAAGAGCCCATATACAATCATCCGAGCTCCTTAGACATGTACTATGAGCAGTCCAAGGCAGGCGCAGCCGCCGGAACGCATGTCAATAGCTTTGGAACAATTATTAATCTAAAACAAATCATAAAAAGATGAATGTGTGTATTGTTTCAAATTTTGCCGGTTGTCTACAAAGTATGACCGCATCATCGGCCCGCAAAAAATGCCGAGCAACGAGTAGAAAGAGCGGTCACACTTTAAAAGAATAAACATTTTTGCGCTGCGTGACAACTTTATTTGCTGGATACTGAGCTAAAGATCGAGGGCGGGATATTTCGCTTTGAGTTGATGGCCTCCTCGCCAGTGATGTCATTTCCGCTTATTTCCCGTCAAATTTGGCTTTTTTGACTTTTAACAGTGGGAAAAATTTAAAAACTACGGGCAGCGGGAATTTCAGCTTTTTTTTTATCAACTTAAAGGAAATTTATTTAAATATAACTTTTACCACATTTTGAGTGATTTTTTAATTGAGTTTGATAGTTGAAATGTTAAAAATTTCGATCGGCACACTTTTCAATTACCAGATAGGCACAATACTCCAAAGAGTTTTCAAAACATTTTACTTAAATTTGCTAAAACTTAATATTTTTGGTACATTAGGGATGCTTTAACTTAAATTTTTTTTTTTTTTTAAATGATTACCCTCTGAAATTATTTTTTATAATTTATGGTGGTGTGTGACGGGTGGATTATCCGCGGGCCCGTTGTTTCAAATAGGGGACAGCAAGGGCCCAAACATATTTTTTGGAATATGGAATGGGACTTGGAATTAGTTACCCGGGCCCCTATTTTCTTTCTGTGGAAATGGGTAAGATTTAAACTTCAGGATCTTTTTGAAACAAAAAAATTGTTATTGAACTTACAGTCAAATGTACTGAAAATCTTAAGGGAGGGGTCTGGTTTTGAAGGCAGAAAATAACAGGTTTTTTCAAAAATTTTTTTGGGCGTACGGTGAAAGTAATTTTTTTTCTGATTATTGTACATTAAAGAGTAGTAATTGAACTATATTCTGTGAAATATTGGTTGAAAAATATTGAAAATTGACCGAATGGCAGCAATACTTCGCAGGCGTCAAAAAAAAAAAAGCTTTTGCGGTGCACACCATACCTCAGCACTGGATCATGCGAAATGAAACAACCAAAGTTTTTCCATCAATTTAAATGTCCCTCTAGGTATTGACGTCGAGTTTTTAATTTTTTGTAATTTTTTGAATTTTTTACAAGACTTGAAAGTAAAAATACCACATTTTTGGCCAAAATTCATGACTATTGCTGTTAATAATAAAAAAATTAAAATCAAAAACGAAAAAATCTCGACGTTGTTACCTCATAAATTATGTAAGGAAAAACTGTAAAAAATTTGAGAACGATCGGTTGAATAGTTTTTGAGACACAGTGTGCACCGACTCAAAAAACATCGATTTGAAAAAAACGTGTTTAAAGTTTTTCGTAGCGGTAAGACCCTGGTAAAACCCGCCTACTTCCAAAGCTATATCTTTGTGAGTTTTGCTCCGATTGACTTCATATTTACAGACAACATTCTTGAGATACTATACTTTCATAATATGCAATAAAAAAAAGCACTTTTTTTGAACCCTCAAAACCAGACCCCTCCCTTAAGTTTTAGCACATTTATAAAAAACAGTTTTTTTCTGAGCTTTTTTTGTGTTGAATTCCGATTTTTTACGCTTTATTTTTTTGCTAATCCAGCTTTTTTTTGTAAAAAAGAAATGACATCTCTGCTCCTCGCCTGTGGTGGCGATGCAGTCGAAGCCAACAAAGCCGTAGAAGCACTTTGCGGCTCCAGCCATGACTCCGGCAATTCCAAAGGGCATAAATCCTCCAGTTCCAAAGCTCTCTGGCACATCCTTCTCCGGAATGCGCCAGTTGTCGACGTTGGTGTTCATGGCTCCAACTACTAGGACAATGGCGATTATCACATGGCAGCACCATGCCATAAGTCCGGATAGTCACCCACGGAAGTCAACGTCAATGTGCAACGACTCATTCAGCGCCTTCAACATGTCGTTGTCCATCAGCAAGTCGAGGTACCCGCTCAAGCTAAGCGTCACAGAGGCCGTACATTACACGTACTCCAGGATGAGGTTCCATCCGATGGTAAATGCCACAAACTCGCCAATGCACAGTGTTTTAGCTTATATGGGAGAATAGGCAAAAGTACTTCTAAAAGACATATCGTAGTGAAATTTGTACTGTAAGTCCTTTTAGAAATAAGAATTGCAAAAATGTAAAAAATGGGCGTGCTCGCTAATATTTACGCCCACCGCAAAGCAAAAACCGCAACCTAAATGTATGCTTTAAATATCTTATAGGCGAAGTTTATAAATAAAAATATTTCAATTTTATAAAGAAACAATCCTAGTAAAACAAAAATATATGTATTAAGAAAATCAACAAATATTTTGAAATGCAAATAAAAAGCAACATCGATTTCGGAGTTATATAAATGTTTATTTAAGTATTTTCTAAACTGTTTTGAATTAATAAACACGAAATCAGCGAGGAAGAACAGCGAGGCGGCATTGTTATGTGTTTTCTACATTATCAAGCTGCAAACTGCTGCAGATGAAATTTTTTAACACATAATCTATAAACATTGACGAATATTTTAAAATTAATTTCATCGTTGCTTAAGATTGCTTTCACATTTGAAAATCTACAAAAAAGTTAGTTTACTTAAGAATTATTGCTAATACAAACACAAATTTCATAATAGTTTCGTAAAAGATGCATGCCAGATACTCATAAACAGCAAAAAACAATAATAAATACCTTTAATTATAATATTAAACTGTTCCATTGCAAAAATACTTTGTTTTTAACGTGTTACGAGGTGTGGCAATTAAGTAATGAGACTGATTTTATTGCTGCGTCCTTCCTCTCTCCATTGATATATTTGCCATCGCTCTAGCTTTCTTAGTTCACCTGCTGTGTTGTGATGAGTGAACGTGCCTTCGGAAACTTACGATCAAATTGTAAAAGTTCAAGGTGATAGTGCTCTCAGTCGTGCACAGGTATTTCGATGGCATAACAAATTCAAGGAAGGGTGTGAAAGCGTGGAAGACGAGCAGCGGAGCGGGAGACCAGTCGAGGTGCGGACTGAGACGAATTCGCAGGTTGTGAGCGCTCTAATCTGTGAAGATCAATCTTTAACAGTTCAAATCAAATCTACTATCGCCAAATACTGGAAAGATTGCGGAAACGAGTCAACAGGGTGCGTCCAGACATCGCTCGTAACTGGATCCTTCATCACGACAAAGCGCCGTGCCACACCGCCCTCAGCGTGTCCCAGTATTTGGCCTCTAAAGAGATCGCACTGTTGCAACAACCGCCCTATTCGCCCGATATGTCACCCTGTGACTTTTTTTGTTTCCTAAAACAAAATTGGTGGTCAAAGGAACGCATTTTGATTCGATTTAAGACATCCAGGCGGATCCATCATCCATCCGTGACGAGGGTTTTCGCGGACATCCCAGTCCAAGAGTTCCAGAAAAGTTTTTAAGCTTGGAAAATGCGCTGGAATCGCTGAGTAGCTGTCCAAGGGGACTACTTTGAAGGGGATGGCAGAGTTGAAAAATAATTTGGAAATATACGGTTTTTATAATATCAGTCTCATTACTTAATTGTCAAACCTAGTATAATAATTTAACTGCGACCGTCACTTGCAAGTTGCGCACGCTGCAAAACCAAATGAATTTTATGTTCTCTGTTTCGCACTCATTCTTTACGAGAATGATTACATTAAAGAAAAACCTATAATACATTTTAATGCTTTGATCAATTATGAGATAGGGTTGACACATTTCTAGACTACATTTTGACTTTAATTTTTTTACTTTTGGCCTATGGGCCAAACCACTGTGCAACCCTTCTGAATTTTTATTTTATCAAGACAATATACAAAAACATAAAAATTAGACTGATGTGATGGGTAAACGCGGAGGTGTAAATAATAATGTAAAAAAAAGAGTAGCGCACTTAAAGTGGCTATTATATTCGAATACACCACCTCCCGCGTGGGCCCAGGTATTGTAATGCGAGCTTGATTCACTTACATCAAGACTCAAAAACAAAACCCCGCAAGCCCCAACTCACTCAAGTAAAAAAAACTGTAACCAATCAGGAGAAAATAACACCTCCAGCCCCAAAAGCGCTCCCACACCGGGAGAAAAGGTGCCCAGCCGACTGCCCTGGCCCATTGGAAAGTGTATACTGCAATTATACGTGCAGGCACTGCGTACCGCTTAGTTAGAGAGAGCCTCCCGGTCAAGCACTGGACTACATTTTCAAATGGAATGGTCCAGACTGCTTACAGAAATCAAAGATATACGTATAAACTTTGACAAATCATTCAAGTGCTTGAATAAAAGCGCTTTTATTTCAAATCAGACCAAAATAAAACACTATCTCAGCTTGTTGAAAAATACAATAAAATCCGTGAACTGGTCTCAGACAATAAAAACAAGCTAAGCGGCTTAAACTGGGTGCAAGCGTCAGATATCCTAAGACGCTTGCGTGAAGAATTGATCTGTGTATCAGATAAGCATAATTTACAACTATTTTGCCTGTCTATATTAAGAACACCATCATCATTTGACCCATCTGTGTTGCAGTCAATAGACGTTAAGGAGTCGGAAGAGACTATTAGCGAGACCAAGGTAGGTGCAAGTGGTGAGGTTACTCTTGGATAAGTAACCTCCAATTAGAGCTTAGCTCCGTTTTTGACGAGACCAAACAACCAGAAAATTTCACAATGGCACAAACAAATATTGACTTTATTAATACCGCATCTAAGCTTATACCAGTTTTTGATGGTAAAGCCGAAAATCTAAGAAGTTTAATAGATGCATTGGAAATAATTGAGTCAATAAAAGACGAAAACGAACAATTAGATATTTCAATAATAAAAACAAAGCTAAAAGGTGTAGCCAGAAATTTAATCGGAAACGAAACAACAATAACTGAAGTCATTTCCAGATTAAACAGCAATGTCAAGGGCGAAAGTGTAGAAGTATTATCAGCAAAGCTGATGAACTTACAGCAACGCAATAAAACTGCTCACTAGAGGTTGAGCAGATGGCAAAAATGTTAGAAGGTGCATATATAACAGACGGTTTACCGCTAGAGTTAGCCAGAAGTTATTCCACCCAGCATGCAGTCAAAGCAATGACTACAAATTGCACAATCGATAAGGTAAAACTTATCATGCAAGCTGGTACCTTCAATACTATGAATGAGACCGTATCAAAATTTGTAAATTGTTGCACAGAAGCAACCTGTCCTATATTACACACAGCGCGGCTGAAACCGCTGACATGGAAATTATAGAGGTAACTTTCGCAGTCGTAACAAAAATTACAATAATAAATTACGAAATGATTATTTCGTTTCTCTCTTCCAAGTGAACGGACGTGTTTTTTTCTTGCGCTCTTGTTTTGTGTTAATTTTTGCATTAAAACAACCGGAGTTTTATTTAAATCTTCTACTTTGTGATTAATAAAGTTCCCGTTCACATCGTGTGCATGCAGCTATTCTGTTTTGTGTATTTAATTGTTATTATTTTCACAATTTAGTTTGTGCTGCCGGTGTTTGCTTTGCATTTTTTGCATTCCCCTTTGTGCCTTCTCCGTTTAGTTTGCGCCGTCGCGACAGCTAAACGTTAAGCTCGCTCCCACGCTCACCCGTTTACCCGCTCTCTCATTCTCCCGCTCTCTCGGTGCAGCTGCACTTTTCTTATCTCTTCCTACGTAAAGGTACAGTGGTAAGTCCCTATAATGTCTGCTATCGTCTGTTTCGCTAAGACCTGTAAAAAGGCAATTAATTCAAACGATCTTACAGTCGGCTGCTGGCTGTGCGACAACATCGTACATGCCAAGTGCATTGGTGTTGTTGCTCGGACGGTGGACGATGTAAGAAGAAACATCGGTCTGCGTTACTGCTGCGAGGCCTGTCGCGAGGTTGAAAGAGAAATTATGTCTTTTATGCGGCAGACCAAGGCGGTTTTAAAGACATATTATCGAGTTTTCGTAAAACTCATGATATGCTCTTGGCGCTGGACACTCAATTTAATAGCCTTAAACTATTAAATGAGTCTCCTTGGCGCAAAAAAACCGCAACTGGTCTGCAGCATATAGGCGGATCTCAACAACCAGCGGCGGACTCCCAACAGCAGCCTCTCTCAACACAGCCCTCGACCTCAGAATTCAGCCAAAGAGTTCTGAGATCGAGTGGCAAAAAAGATTCGGCATTGTAGCGCTTGTGGCAAGACGAATTGGAAGGCAGGCCAGAAATGCGGTGGCGCCATCTACATGTCGTTCCCGCGTCGAAACAAGGGGCAGACAAGGAAAGTCGGGGGAGAGCGTTAACAGAGAAAGAGGCAACATAGGCATCTGTCAGATTTCGGCAAATACCGTAGGTTTGGCTGGGGAGAGCAGAGATAGCTTCCTAGTTAGATCAACTCGACGCCAGCTTTCTTTTCCAATTTGGCGGTCCGCAAGGTTAGTTCATCACCCAAGAGTTAAATGGAACCAGGAGGCACATAAGGAAAAACTGGCGAAAGAATGTTATAAAGAAATACAGCTACAGGCAGCACTGAATCCAGCTTCAGGGTAAGCGAGGCCGTATAAAAAAAGAGCGTGGAGTTTGCGATTGTGCAAGGTGCATTTTTTTATCTAGGTTTGGCGCTAAATATAAAGCGCAATTGCGAGGCGAACGGACGGCTTAACATCGAGCCAGGTGGCAGAGATTTTTCCTCGGAGAACGACGGATCGCTAAGCCCAGGGAGAAATGAAAGGCGGCTCAAAACTCCCGCAGCGAGGAGCTGCATCTAACTATTTAATTAGTGATAACCTTTAAATTAGGCCTCTGAAAGGTAGAAAAGGGTCTCCAACGGGCATAGATACTTCCCAATTAGAAATCGCGGCAGCACAGAATTCTTTTCCATTTCGGCAAACGTTTATTTTGTTAATTACTCTCCGAGAGCCATCGATGACGTAGAAGTCTCCACGTTCCATTTTGTCGTCATGTTCCCTTTGCGCACTTAAAGAAGGGAACGGGAAGAGGAGGAACGAAAAGGAGAGGGGAGAATAACCAAGTCCAGCAGTTGCAATTGCGTTTTCTCATTCGGCGGACGAGCAAAAGTTTTGTCGCGCGTTGTGGCCGTAATTTGGTGAATCCGACCAGAGGAAAATCCGCTGATCGACGGCGCGGGAAAAACCCATAGCGAGCGTGATGCGGGACGGCGGAAAACAGTAGGCCGTTTTTTTTTTATAGTGAAATAAGTTATTATCTAAGTGAGAAGTGGCAGTGCGAAGGAGAGAGGGAAAGATAAGGGAAAAATTCCATCAGTTGTTTCTAGTGTCCCTTATGTGCTCCGTCTTCTTCTTCCTTTTTTGTTTCTTTTTGTTCAGTTTTAGCAAGCCTATGATCAAGCAATAAGGCACAGTGGGTCAAAGACCAATGCAAAGAAAAGAAAATATTTAAGTTTCCCACAGGTGCGGCAGACTCCAACGGAAGCGCTTTCGTCGGTGGAACTCCGGATCGTCGGTGAGTGATTGAATCACGTAATTGCGTGGCAATGATTGATGAGGTATAATTTGGTGAAAAAAGAAAGAAATTAAATGTGTCTGAGTTTTCAATTCCTTGTCCCACTGTCCGCCGCGAGCGAAACTAGGTCAAAGTTTTAGAGCCTCTGAAGAAAGGAAGAGGAGGAGTGCGAATTCAAGGCCAAGGCCAAGAGCGGAATGTCGGAATTAGAATCTGATTTTTTTTTTCTGTTTGTCCGTCTCTCTTTAACTCTCGCACATATGTATATTGTTTTTGCCACTAGAGCAGCAATCGCTCTTTTTGTTTGATTTGTTCAATATTAGTGTTTTTAAGTTTCATTTAGGTGCCTTCGGCACACTCGCAATTAGTGGAGATCTTATATTCTTATTTTCTCTTATATTCTACTCGCATACGATTCCTATAGTTATTTAAGGCCCAACATTTTTTCTCGCATGCGATTTTTACTCAATGTGTTTACTTTTTGATTACTGGCGCAGGTATTTGCTGCTAATTTCCATGCTGATTTATCAATTTGTTAGCTGTAAGAAAATTCTCTTAGTGTTTTAAGAATAAAATTTATAATGTGCTAGAAATCTTTTCGTTTGCCTATGGCTAGGATAACTCCCTTGTGAATATGTGTTAGTGGACTGAAAAGGGGCCGTCCAAAGGTATTGCTCAATGCAGATTTTGGAGAAAGGCGGCCAAGGCAGGGCGGGCGTTAGCGACCTCAATACCATCAGAGGATCGCAAGGAAGTTGAGGAAAGGTAGTTGTTGTTCGATTTTCTGTGTTATGGTTAACTCTTTCAGCCCTTAACCAATTCTTGTCGCTGCACGCGAAATTATTTGAATATTTAGATGAAGAGCAGGCTGAGGTATAGGGACAAGACCACCACCCCATATAGCCGACAAGGAGCAGCTGGATCATAGCGCGTGCGTCCCAAATACCTCCCACCACCACCCAAGCCGAGTGGCAATCCGCTACAGTAATAATTATCATTCTAAATAATCTGGCGCCCAACAATGGGGCTTGAAAGTCGTTTTCACTAGTCGAAAAACATTGGTATTAACACCAAAACCCCAACACATGCAGAAAATTCGTCTATTCATAATTTTCGTAAATTTTTGGGAGAACAGTAGGATCACGGTGGGCTGAAACTGGTGTTGACCTTTCAGCCAACGGTGGCCGCGACACTCACCTCAAATATATCTCTCGTCTCATTTTAAGTGCTTTATTAGGTGCTTAGGACCTATAGCCTGTCAACTTGTCCGCAAGCTCAGAGCTAGCCACGCCTGATAAAGTGGGTAAAATCGAGACAAATCTTTCTCTTTCATTTTTTTTCCGGGATCTGCAGCGAAGATTAATTAGACGCGTTGGACTGACAGGCGGTAGAGTTATAAGTAACTCAACTCCTGGCCACGGATAATTGGTCTAAGCTACGGACTCCAATTTATTCACGGTCGAACGGCGTCGCGTTCGTGAGGTGCATAGGATTTACAGTTGAAGTTTCTTTTAAAAGAAATCTACTGGCCACGCTTCACAACGAAAACGATGTACCGATTCGCAAAAGTAGGGTATATTTCTGCTTATTGATTCTGAGTCTGGCTGGCAATATATTTGTTGTCGTTATTGCAGTTTAGCAAAACATAGCCAATTAACTCTGCATAAGCAGCAAATTTCTAATCTCTTTTCAGCTATTTTTTATCCAATCTTCCGAAAGTTGCTAATATTATTTTTGCGGGGAGCAAACCTATGCCAAAAGGCAAATTTTATTTATAAATCATAAATCTCGTTTTATCGTCCAAAATCTTTTAAATAATTTAAATCTATTTAATCTCTAAATATTACTAGGGATAAAACATCAAAATTAAAAGCAATCTTTAGCCTAGTCTTTATCGTAATATTTCTTAAGCCCAAACTAAAATATTTTACGGGAAGCAATGGCCGATTCCGAGGGAGCAGCCGCATCAAGGTGTCCCCTATGCGAAGCTAATTTAGAAGGTGGGGCGATTCCATGCTAAGGAGCTGAGGCAATAATTAATTGCCCCAAGCTAGGTGTGATCAGCCTTGGGAGTGTCACCCCCAAGTCCGATCTTGTGGAGGGGGCAATTTGTAGCGCTTGTGGCAAGACGAATTGGAAGGCAGGCCAGAAATGCGGTGGCGCCATCTACATGTCGTTCCCGCGTCGAAACAAGGGGCAGACAAGGAAAGTCGGGGGAGAGCGTTAACAGAGAAAGAGGCAACATAGGCATCTGTCAGATTTCGGCAAATACCGTAGGTTTGGCTGGGGAGAGCAGAGATAGCTTCCTAGTTAGATCAACTCGACGCCAGCTTTCTTTTCCAATTTGGCGGTCCGCAAGGTTAGTTCATCACCCAAGAGTTAAATGGAACCAGGAGGCACATAAGGAAAAACTGGCGAAAGAATGTTATAAAGAAATACAGCTACAGGCAGCGCTGAATCCAGCTTCAGGGTAAGCGAGGCCGTATAAAAAAAGAGCGTGGAGTTTGCGATTGTGCAAGGTGCATTTTTTTATCTAGGTTTGGCGCTAAATATAAAGCGCAATTGCGAGGCGAACGGACGGCTTAACATCGAGCCAGGTGGCAGAGATTTTTCCTCGGAGAACGACGGATCGCTAAGCCCAGGGAGAAATGAAAGGCGGCTCAAAACTCCCGCAGCGAGGAGCTGCATCTAACTATTTAATTAGTGATAACCTTTAAATTAGGCCTCTGAAAGGTAGAAAAGGGTCTCCAACGGGCATAGATACTTCCCAATTAGAAATCGCGGCAGCACAGAATTCTTTTCCATTTCGGCAAACGTTTATTTTGTTAATTACTCTCCGAGAGCCATCGATGACGTAGAAGTCTCCACGTTCCATTTTGTCGTCATGTTCCCTTTGCGCACTTAAAGAAGGGAACGGGAAGAGGAGGAACGAAAAGGAGAGGGGAGAATAACCAAGTCCAGCAGTTGCAATTGCGTTTTCTCATTCGGCGGACGAGCAAAAGTTTTGTCGCGCGTTGTGGCCGTAATTTGGTGAATCCGACCAGAGGAAAATCCGCTGATCGACGGCGCGGGAAAAACCCATAGCGAGCGTGATGCGGGACGGCGGAAAACAGTAGGCCGTTTTTTTTTATAGTGAAATAAGTTATTATCTAAGTGAGAAGTGGCAGTGCGAAGGAGAGAGGGAAAGATAAGGGAAAAATTCCATCAGTTGTTTCTAGTGTCCCTTATGTGCTCCGTCTTCTTCTTCCTTTTTTTGTTTCTTTTTGTTCAGTTTTAGCAAGCCTATGATCAAGCAATAAGGCACAGTGGGTCAAAGACCAATGCAAAGAAAAGAAAATATTTAAGTTTCCCACAGGTGCGGCAGACTCCAACGGAAGCGCTTTCGTCGGTGGAACTCCGGATCGTCGGTGAGTGATTGAATCACGTAATTGCGTGGCAATGATTGATGAGGTATAATTTGGTGAAAAAAAGAAAGAAATTAAATGTGTCTGAGTTTTCAATTCCATGTCCCACTGTCCGCCGCGAGCGAAACTAGGTCAAAGTTTTAGAGCCTCTGAAGAAAGGAAGAGGAGGAGTGCGAATTCAAGGCCAAGGCCAAGAGCGGAATGTCGGAATTAGAATCTGATTTTTTTTTCTGTTTGTCCGTCTCTCTTTAACTCTCGCACATATGTATATTGTTTTTGCCACTAGAGCAGCAATCGCTCTTTTTGTTTGATTTGTTCAATATTAGTGTTTTTAAGTTTCATTTAGGTGCCTTCGGCACACTCGCAATTAGTGGAGATCTTATATTCTTATTTTCTCTTATATTCTACTCGCATACGATTCCTATAGTTATTTAAGGCCCAACATTTTTTCTCGCATGCGATTTTTACTCAATGTGTTTACTTTTTGATTACTGGCGCAGGTATTTGCTGCTAATTTCCATGCTGATTTATCAATTTGTTAGCTGTAAGAAAATTCTCTTAGTGTTTTAAGAATAAAATTTATAATGTGCTAGAAATCTTTTCGTTTGCCTATGGCTAGGATAACTCCCTTGTGAATATGTGTTAGTGGACTGAAAAGGGGCCGTCCAAAGGTATTGCTCAATGCAGATTTTGGAGAAAGGCGGCCAAGGCAGGGCGGGCGTTAGCGACCTCAATACCATCAGAGGATCGCAGGAAGTTGAGGAAAGGTAGTTGTTGTTCGATTTTCTGTGTTATGGTTAACTCTTTCAGCCCTTAACCAATTCTTGTCGCTGCACGCGAAATTATTTGAATATTTAGATGAAGAGCAGGCTGAGGTATAGGGACAAGACCACCACCCCATATAGCCGACAAGGAGCAGCTGGATCATAGCGCGTGCGTCCCAAATACCTCCCACCACCACCCAAGCCGAGTGGCAATCCGCTACAGCATCCGAATGTGTTGCGGGAGGGACCGCTCCCCCGATAATTTCCGTTTTGTCCCCTGGGGGGTCTCAAATACTGACCCCTCAAAGCCCCGTTAATTTACCTGCTCAGGGTATCAGGCCCGGACTACCGGCCGATATCGGCAATGCTGACAATCAGTCTGCAGCGCCGAAAGCCCTTGTAGTAATACCACCTACGAAACAGATATTTGTTTCGCGGCTCTCCCCTGCTCAGACATCGGAAGATGTTATTGCCTTTATCCAAGGCAAAACTAAAGCTGAAAAAATACAAATAAAGGTGGAAAAATTAAAATTTTCTTATGCTAGGAATATTTCATCTTTTAAAATAAATGTCCCAAATGAACTCTTTGAAACAATATGCTCTACCAATTTCTGGCCAGAGTATAAATTATAAGTCGGTTGGTTAGTTTATAATCATTTATTACTCAACTCCCCCGTTAGGGTGAGAGAGATTAATATTTAATGGTTACAATATTTACAGAGCGTAAGCCCTGGAGTACATTTATTTACTAAACTCAAGTTTACGGGCAAATGCAACTCCAGGCCTCTGGTTAGTTGCAGCGCTGCCGGCAGAGGGCCAGGTCAGCACTTCTGTATCCGGCCGATCACTCGCTCCGCGAATGCTTGGCTCGGACTCCGGGAAATTGCGCAACTGCGGGATCAGCAGTCTTTCCATTGCGGCAGTTTCACGGAGTGAGAACTGCTGGTGTTAACTCCTCCCTCCTTTAAGAGGTCGCCGTCTCGGGGACCCGCTAACTCCGCATCAGTGCTGGCTCCTGGCTCGGCGTGGCTTTTGGCTCGTAAGAGGTGGTAGCCAATCCCAATGGTACAGCACAGTAGGAGGGCAGCAAGTACGGCGAAGGAGTTGCTGAGGAGGGACCCCATGGTAAGTTTTTCTCTAAGGGCCCCAATGTGGTGGAGGTTCCTCAGACTCAGCTCGTGGAGGAGTGGAAGGCTTAATCGGTTCTGATGAGCCGTGACGTTTACAACAGCCATGGCCGACACAGCCGGTTTCTTCTTTGAATTTCCCAGCTGATTGATGAACCAAGTACCATTCAGAGCTACCTTGCTGGAGTAGGTTACTAGGTAGGTGCCGGATACCTTTTGCTCTCGTCCTTGGTCGTCGGTTATGGTTACATTGGCGTCGTTCACGATGAGAGTGCCGTGATCCACAATCGTCACTGGGTCCAGGTGACCCTGGAGTGTGGAGCAGTGCGCAACAGCCCCGGAAACTATTTGTTGGGCGCAGGTGCCATTTTTGAGTTCCCTGCAGAAGGTGGCGCCGACCGTCGTCTTGCAGTGCCCGATATTGAGGTTTCGGGTTTTGCATTCGGCCACTAAGTCTCCGTCTTCGAAGTTTAGGATCTTGTTGCTGCGCTGGACCGGAAAGACAGTAATTTTCTTACATATAACCTTAGGGCTAGGAAATTTAATTAAAAAATGTAAAATTTCAGAATTTTGAAAAACGCTTACGCTAGATACTTCTAGTAATTCTATTAAACTAACGTCAATAAGCTGTCTGTCCCTAAATTCGCCAATATCGGTTTCGTCCAAAATTGCCGGACTTACAATGTTTAATTTTGCTAGGGTTAAGCCCATAAGGATATTTTCTAAATCTGTAATAACAATTTTATTTTTTGCCAAAATGATTTCCAGGAGGTGGGTCTCTCTATTTGTTTCAGTTTTTTGAATTTGGTTTAATGAATTAGTGATTTCATTCAAGCGTGTTTGAAATTTGATATTTAACTCCGTTTGACCCTCTTCGGTTCTTTCTAATTGTTCCTGATTGAATTTAATCTTTTCCCAGTCATTGAAGTCGGGGGTGCCGGCGATTACCTTTAATGCCGTCCCGATCAAATTTAGACTCCTAGCAGCCCTATGGTGGTATCTTAAGGTGGCTACTAATTTGCGAATGTGAGTTAAGTCCGTCATTATTACTGGAGTCCTGTGGTCGTAGGTGAACGTCTTTGTCATCGTCTCTGTCTGGTCGGCGTAGTCCTCGTACGTTGTCATGTTCGTCGAGTGCTGTAAGTATCCGTACGATTCCCAGATGACAATTTCATTGTCTTCTATTGGGATATAGTCTGCGTTCGTATAGTCGTTAAGTCTTATGGTCGCGTCCGTCCTAACAGTCGTTAGTATAAGGATTATGCAGTATCGTAACCTAGAAGAATATAAAAAATGGAAATCGGGGTCAAGGATCTTGCGAAGATATTTATCGTAGATTGTCCTTGTGGACCACCCTCCCCTTTATTATAACCGTGGTCCCCAGGTCTGCCTCTATGGTTTCCTCCGAACATAGTGGAGAAAGCTTGTTTCCTAGGCGTTTGTTTACTTTTAAGAACACCTTTTCGCCAACTTGATAGTCCTTATAGGTCCTATCTTTATTCACTTGGCCAAGGGTCTTTTCCTGGGCCCGTTTGATTCTTTTGCTAATCATCCCTTCGAATTCCTTAGACTTCGAGTGGATAATTTCAATCGGTTTTTCGTTAGTAACCGAGTGGATTGAATTGTTGTACCTGTTAGTTGCTAACAGAATCAATTCGGTTGTGTCATTCAGGTTGGTCTCGAGTTTCAAGCATCTGGCAATTTCTGCCAGGGTACTATGAAACCTCTCTACTTGACCGTTTGAGGTGCTGTGCAGAGGCGGGGCGTTGGAGATGGTTATATCAAAGTAGTTCAGCAGGATCGTTTTGATGGTTTCGGAATTCAACGATCTTTCGTTATCGCAGTAAATTGTTTTTATCTTCGGAAAGAAATTTACTATGTGCAATAATGGGAATTTTACGTCCACAATAGCCCTCGATGCGATGGCTTGCACTGTTGCGAATTTCGAAAATTTGTCAATGCAGGTGAGAAACAGGGTTCCATCCGTTGAAAAAATGTCAACGTGGAGGATTTCCCCCACAAAGGAGGGTATCGGTGTTTCCGCTACCTCTTGCTTGGATGGGTGACGTTTATATTTCGCCATTGGACAGGTCTTGCAATTCGAGGTTGCTTCTGTTGCTAGCCGAAGCATCTTAGGGAAGAAGTAGTCCCTCAGGATTTGCTTTACGTTTTCCTGTGCGGCTCGGTGGGCCCTGTTATGTTCCGTTATAACGATTTCCCGCTGTTCGGTTGCATCGGTAATGTCTTGGACAAAGCTCTTCGTATGTTTGAAAGAAGTGCCTGGGAACAGTTCAACTAGTCGGTGTTGGATAAATGCCAGGATCGGTAAGGAGCAATATATTGCGTTCACTACCTCGGCATTTACTACATTCTGTAGAGCACTAAGAAGATTTTCCCGGTCAGGGATTCTTATTATGTGCCTCACCTTGCTTTTAAACAAGATGAATGTGTCCACCGAGAAGCTGTTTCCTTCTTCAATTATTATTTGGTTCCTAAAACAGTTTACCGGGTTTTCTGTTGAGTCGATGGTGTATGTCAGTGATTGCTCGCTGTGTATGGTCGCTACATCCGAATCTTGTTCGTTTTCGAGGGCATTTATGTTTTGGCGAGATAAAGCGTCTGCCACATGATTTTCCTTTCCCGGTTTGTAGACCAATTTAGCGCCATGGTCGTCGATAATTCCCTTCCAGCGTTTAAGTTTCGCGTTAGGGTTTTTGTCCGAGACGGCAAAGGTAAGTGGCTGGTGATCGGTAAAGATCTGCAGGCCTTTTACGCCGTACAAGTAGTTCCGGAGGTTCTTTAATGCCCAAACTATGGCGAGGAGCTCTCGCTCGTTGGTTGCATAATTTTTTTCATTATCCCGCAGGGCGCGTGATATCATTGTGATTGGGCGACCATCTTGAGATAGTACCGCTCCCAGACCAAAGCCTGACGCATCCGTTGTCAAATCGAATGGTTTCTTAAAGTCTGGGTAAGAAAGCAAAACGTCTTCTGATGCCAAGATTTCTCTCAACCTGTCGAACGCTTCTTTCTGTTCCTTAGTCATATCAATGTCAATCTTTCTTGACTGATATTTGCTTGCTTTTCCGTTTTCGTCTTTTAGGATGCTCGTTAAAGGCCTTGCGATTTTCGAAAAGCGTTTTTGGTAGGGGGAATTGTTTTATGGCCTTTACCTTTTCAGGTGAAGTTCGCAATGCCCCTTGCGACACAATAAACCCCAAGTACTCAACGCTCTTTTTAAAGAACTTTGATTTTTCTTGAGATACTCTCATGCCTGCTTCCAAGAGTTTTGTTAAAACCCAATCCACGTCTTTAACGTGTTCTTCTTTAGTTTTTGAGAAGATTATGACGTCATCGACGTAAACGTAACATATTTTCGAGATTCCGTCTCCTAGGACATCATCGATGGCCCTTTGGAAAATGCTTGGGGCGTTTTTAAGCCCAAATGGCAATCTACAGAACTCGTATTTGCCGTTGTTTATAGAGAATGCTGTTTTTTCCCTATCTTTTTCTGCCAGCTCTATTTGGTGAAAGCCTGACTTAAGGTCGAGTGTCGTAAAAAATTTAGACTCGCCCATGTTTGACAATATTGTCGAAATTGTCGGTATAGGTTATTTATCGTCGACTGTCCTCTGATTTAGTTTCCTGAAATCGATAACTAGTCGCTTCTTTTTTACCCCATTTTGATCTGTCCCTTTTTTATCTACAATCCAAGTCGGGTTGTTGTAGGGAGATTTGGATGGCCTTATCACGCCGTCCGCAAGAAGTTGTTTAACCTCTGCATTGACAAATTCGGTCACACCCATGGGATGCGGGTATGATTTAGAATATACCGGCTCCCCGTCAGTTTTTATCGTGGCAATCGTGTTTATATTAAATGGTAGGGCTTCGTCTGGGTCAGCGAAGGCCCTATGATTTTTAAGAATCATCCTATCGAATGAGTTCTTAATTGCAGGAGGGACGTCTTCATCGTCAATTTTGATGAAGTTAACGTTTTCTGCTCTAGTGAATTGGATCTTCTCAGCTCCGTTACTAGTATTTATTGTATTTCCAGTAAAATCGAGTTTCGCATTTACTTGTTTAAGCAAGTCGAGCCCGATAATACCTTCAAATCCCTTAAGACTGTTTAAAATAAAAAAGGGTGTTTTTACGTTAAACACCGAAACGAGACATTTTTTTTCGATTTTGGTAAAGCCATGAATTGACCTTACCGTAAAAGGTTTTTCCGCTGCCACGACGCCTTTCAGCCCCGGGAGTGGAGAAATATAGTTTTTGGATGTGCCGGTATCGTGTAATAATTTTATTTATTTTCCTGCTACCGTACGTGTTATGTAGGGAAGCAGGGACTTTACCCTAAAAAATTGCAGGAGTCTTCTGCATCCAGCTCATCTTCTATTTCGGTGGCGTTCGTTTGGGCAAGGGAGTCGTAATCATCCTCGTCGGAGTTTTCATCCGGCAAAAAATTGATTTTCTGTCGTGTTGACTGCCCTCTTTGCCACCTTGTGGATTGCTTGAACCGGGAGGAGCTATCGACCTCCATTGGCTCTGGTGCTGGTTGGCTTTGGCCATTCCCTGCGCTATTGTGTGGCCTTTGTTTAAAGGAACCACCGTGGTTGTTTGCTCCTTTTGGAGTCCTGACAAAATGAGGGTTCTTTTTGATCGCCCCCGAATTTTCATTTTGTTCGTAATATGGCTTTGAATTTTTCCAACCTGCTTGTCGCTGGTTATTTGGCCTATAGGCTTTTTCTTCATTGTGTCGGGCGAAAGAGGCCGCGAACATACTTCTGTCGTTACTTGACTCAGCTTCTTGGGCTAAGGCCAAAGCTGAAGGCAAGTCCCGTGGTTGTGCCGGAAAAACGGCAATTTTTAATGACTTTTTCAGGCCAGAGATGAACGCGTGTAAAGCGTCCTCCCTGTGCTGTTCGTTTAGGACGGCCGCTGCGGCTGCGTCGTGAGTCATTATAGTTTTATTGGTTAGAAGCGTTAGCTTCCGTTCTATTTCGTCGTAGTATTTTAGTAGGGGTAATTCTCCCTGTCTTGACAAGCTAAGTTCTTGTTTTATGACATGCGTTGGAGTTTTATCCGCATAGGTAAAATCCAAGCGCGCTAGTATGGCTTCGAAATTGAAGACTGTGTTAAACGAGGAAAGCACAGCTGCCGCTGGGCCCCTAACTTTGTTCTTTAAAATTCCCACTGCCTGATAGTGCCTACTGCTGCCTTCGTAGGCTTCGAATACCTTATAGGCTGCAGTCGCGGCCTGCCTCCAGGAAACGTAATTTTCTTGTTTCCCGTCGAACTCTGGCACAGACTTAACCATGTCCAGAGGCTCGTTGCATACTACGTCTGTGTCGATTTGTATCTCCTTATATGTGTGGACTTTCGGTTTTTTGTCCCTAAGTAGGCTCAACTCTCCCATAATGGAGGTTAATTTTGCCTCGAATAACTGTTCCTGTCGTTGGAGTGCGCCTGCTATGGCGGCCTCCATACTTGCTATCTGTTCTGCCTGCATTTTTGCCGCGTTGCTAGTTGACGGTGTTTCGACCTGATTTGAAGCTCTTTTATGTAGAAGTTCTAGCACCTCTTCGTCTGATGAGATGTATTCGGTATCCCTATACATGGGACAGTTTAAAAAAAAATGTTTCAGGGGCCACAAAATTAAATCGAGAATATTTGCGGACTATTTCGCAGGGTATTTGTATCAAACATCGAACACTCAAAAACCAAGACGTTATTTTGTATTTTTTCTGTCGAGAATATTTGCGGGGTGTTGTATCAAATATCGAACACTCAAAACCAAGACGCTGCCTATTTTTTGTATTTCGTTTTTTTTTCAGGAATAATTGTAGAATTATTTGAGGGATATTTGTATCAAATATCAAACATTCAAAAACCAAAACGTTATTTATTATTGTATTTCGCTCTTTTTATTTTTTTGCTGAATATTTGTAGACTATTTGCACCAAAATCAAACACTATAACACCAAAACGTTATTCATTTGTACTTTGTTTCTTTTTATTTGCATTTAATTTCTCTTATTATTTTTTCTGAATATTTGTAAATTATTTTCATCAAGTATTAGACACTCAAAAGTCAAATTCTTATTTATTTTTGTATGATATTCTTTTGTTCGGCGAGTTTTTGGACAAAAAGCTTACTCACATGTTCCTATATTAGTTTTATTATCGAGGTGTGTTTTGCCGACGGCTTTCTTTCGCCACCGATACTGTCGCAGTCGCTGCCGCTGCCGCTGCCGTCGCTGCTGCTGCCGTCGCTGTCGCTGCTGTCGATCGAAGTTTGTGTTTTGCCGACGGCTTTTTTACGCCCTCGGTACGGCTGTCGTCGTTGCTGCCGTCGTCGTCGCTGCTGCCGCCGTCGTTGTTGTTGTTTTTTAGTTTCCCTTCTTGAAGGGAATTCTTACAGATCCTATTTCAGTTTTTTGTTATCTTAAAAATTGTTTCTTTTACTTTGTTAGAAGCAAATGTATTTATTAATGTGTTTTTTGCTTATGGTCTGGTTTTATTTCTTGTCTTGAATTTTTTACTTTGTTTAAAGCAAATTTATTTATTTATGTTTTTTTGTTTATGGTTTGGTTTGGTTTTTTTTTCTTATCTTGAATCTTTTGTTTCATTTGTTAAAGCAAAAAAAAATTTTATTTAAACCATTCGCTTGGTTCGGCTTTTATTTATTATCTTGAATATTTTTTACTTTGTTAAAAGCAAATTTTTTTTGTTTAAGCCATTCGTTTGGTTCGGCTTTTATTTATTATCTTGAATATTTTTCACTTTGTTAAAAGCAAATTGTTTGTTTAAGCCATTAGTATGGTTCGGCTTTTATTTCTTGAATATTTTTTACTTTGTTAAAAGCAGAAAATTTTTTCTGTGCTGTGTTTTTTATTTTTGCACTTTGCACTTTTTTTTCGTTGCGCCGTATTTTTTAATTCGGGTTCACTGTATCGTTTTTTGCATGAGACTTCACTGTGTAAATTGTTTTTACTCGTTTCGCGAGGATTCGACCGCGTTGGGCGACAATTATAAGTCGGTTGGTTAGTTTATAATCATTTATTACTCTACTCCCCCGTTAGGGTGAGAGAGATTAATATTTAATGGTTACAATATTTACAGAGCGTAAGCCCTGGAGTACAATTATTTACTAAACTTAAGTTTACGGGCAAATGCAACTCCAGGCCTCTGGTTAGTTTCAGCGCTGCCGGCAGAGGGCCAGGTCAGCACTTCTGTATCCGGCCGATCACTCGCTACGCGAATGCTTGGCTCGGACTCCGGGAAATTGCGCAACTGCGGGATCAGCAGTCTTTCCATTGCGCGTGCAGGCCACCGGATATGGCCCGCAACTCGGCAGTTTCACGGAGTGAGAACTGCTGGTGTTAACTTATATTGTCGTCAAAGAGTTTGAAGCTAATAAAAAGAAACGGCGGCCCGTAGGAATAAGTTTTCCCAGGCCCGACCGGACCACTGCGCCCTCCACGACATCCGCTCCAAAAAACTAATCAATTCCCTCTCTATCTCCTATCAGAACGCAAGAGGCCTACGTAGTAAGCTTCCCAAATTGTATTCTGATAGTCTCTCGTTTGCATCCCAGGTTATTGTGTTCACAGAAACCTGGTTAAAGCCGGAGATTCTGAGCTCCGAAGTTTTCCCAGCTGTGTTCACAATATATCGGCTGGATCGGCCTATCAGAGGTGGGGGTGGTGTCCTCATAGCGGTTGACTCCACTCTCGCGTCGGAATTAATAACTTTCGAGGAGTTTGATGTTGAATTCCTCTGTGTGAAGCTAACCATCAATGGTAGCTCTATTTTCATTACCTGTTCTTACATTCCTCCTTTGTCCGAACTTCCTATTTATTTGAACCATCTTTCCGCTATCCAAACGGTTTTCAACCGACTTTCTAATAAGGATCATTTAGTAGTTCTTGGTGATTTTAATATCCCAGGGGCTATTTGGTCCTCAAATACTTCCTCTAATGTACTTTTCACCTCCTCACAGCATGATTTTATTGCTGTCTTGCTCGACATTTCGCTGTCTCAAGTCAACCATGTACGAAATTCCCTAGAGCGCTTGCTTGATCTCTGTTTTGTCTCAGATCCGGCAAGAGTCAGTTTAGCCAGGGAGGCGCCGTTGACGCTTCCCGAAGATCCCTATCATCCGACTTTCGACGTGACTCAGAACATATCTTACAGAACATATCTGATTGTCCAGCCAAGAAAGTCCTTTGTTTTCGCAAAACGGACTTCGAACGGCTGAATAACTTTATTTTAGATTTTAATTGGTCCGATTTATACATGTGCACTGACATGTCAGCAGCCGTGGATATTTTTTACAGTGCCATAAATTCCTTTTTTACTGAATGTGTTCCGTTATACTATCTATCAACATCGAATAAGCCTCCTTGGTTTACTAAAGAGTTGAGTCATCTTAAAAACAAAAAATCTAGGCTGTATACTAAATATAAATGTACCGGTTCTAACTCTGCCCTATCCCTTTGCTCCTATCCCTTTGCTCGGTCAAGATTTACCGTGTTGAACGCGCAGTGTTACAAAAATTATTTGACTCGTTGTAGGGTCCAGATCTCTCAGGACCCAAAACAGTTTTATAATTTTGTTAACACTAAACGTAAGCCAATTACGCATCCTTCTTCGCTTTCGTTTGAAAATACAACCGTAAAAAATGATCGGGCTATTGCCGATCTGTTTGCGCAGTTTTTTTAAACCACTTACTCAACTTCAACTGACTGTAATCAGACTTATTCCTACATCATGCCCAAATCGAGCTTTATTTTCAGTCCTACTTTCGACGAAAGCACTATTCTTTCAGATCTTCATCGCGTTAAGCCCATTTATTCGCCAGGTCCCGACGGTATACCGGGCTGTGTGCTTAGGTATTGTGCCGACGCCCTGTGCAATCCCCTTCTAAAATTGTTTACCTTGTCCCTAGAAACCTCCCACTTTCCCCTTATTTGGAAGGAATCATTTGTTATTCCTCTCCACAAAAAAGGTAGCAAATCGGTTGCCAGCAACTATAGAGGAATCTCTAAGTTGTCAGCCATTCCAAAACTTTTCGAGAAATTCATTACTCCACATTTGCAGCACCTGTGTAGATCAATTATTTCTCCATGTCAGCATGGATTTTTAAAGCGTAGATCAACGACAACCAATCTTTTAGAGTTCACTTCCTTCTTAGTTAGGGGCTTCCATAAGGGCTTTCATACAGACGTAATCTATAAATCTATACTGATTTCAGTAAAGCATTTGATTCTGTCATCTATTCTCTTCTTGTTCGGAAACTCGATCTAATGGGATTTCCGGTTGATCTCCTTAGTTGGATCTCAAGTTATCTGAATGGCAGAACGCAAAAGGTCCTCTTTAAAAATTCTTTATCTAATGTTCTCACGGTTACTTCTGGCGTCCCGCAAGGGAGCCATTTGGGTCCCCTGTTGTTTACATTATTTATCAACGACCTGCCGAAAGTTCTGACTAACTCCAAAGTACTTATGTACGCGGAGGACGTCAAACTTTGCGTGCAATATAAGGACGCTTCCTGCCAGTCTGATTTACAAACAGATCTCAATAACTTCCAAACATGGTGCCGTATAAACTTATTGAACCTAAACGGCTCTAAATGCAAGCTAATGATTTTCTCTCGTGTCGCTCCCAAGCTCGCGACTTACACGCTTAACTGCTGCTCTTTGGAAAGAATTAATATAGTCGATGATTTGGGTGTCCGACTGGACCCTAAACTTGACTTTATCGATCATATTTCGTGCATGGTGAATAAACCCAGAGGTGTGCTTGGTTTCATTAAACGGTGGTCGAAAGAATTCAATGACCCCTATGTCACAAAATCCTTATATATTTCGTTAGTTCGTCCTATCTTAGAATATGGATCTTGCGTCTGGAGCCCTCAGTATGGGGTTCACAGTACACGCATTGAGTCAGTTCAGAAGAACTTTCTGCTTTTCGCTTTACGCGGTTTGAACTGGGATCCAAACCAGAGGTTACCCTCGTACTCTAATAGATTTCTCCTAATTAACTTACCTTCTTTAGCTAACCGTAGAACCATGCTTGCCATTACGTTCATTTTTAACCTTATCCACGGTGACGTGGAAAGTGCCGACTTGCTGGGTCAGCTTAACTTTCACGTACCGAGTAGAAATACTAGATCCTATATCCCTTTAGTTTTGAGCCAATGTAGAACGTCTTTTGAATTGCATGAACCCTTTAGAGTCTTATGTGCAAATTATAACGATTTGTACATGATAACATCAAACCTTAATATTAACCCACTTAGTACGCATGCAGGCAAACAGTCTGGCAGCACGCCAGTAGTCACTTCCTCGTATTCCTTTTCTATACTTTCATTTGTCGAGCCTACTAACACCTAACACGAATAGGCACGTGCTTGGTGTCCGATGGGCCACTTGAATGTACTGATCGTAGTGCATCAACGTCCGAATAAAAAAAAAAAATAATAAAAAAAAATAAAAATAACACAGAGCAACTGTGATTTTGCACTTTTGAAGTGACCTAGTAGAGATTGTTAAGCAGGTCGAAAATAACACAAAACCATGTTTGAAATTCTTCTAACACCCTCAAAATCTTGAGTTATGGTCAAAAAACCGTTTTTCGGCTCTTTTTCACTTTGAAAAATTCCTACTCGAAAAATTGTTGACCAATTTTTATAGCTTAATAGTGTAGCTTACAGGAAAAAAATAACTTATAGTTTGTTTCGAATGAGAAAGACAACATTTTTGCTTCGAATATTTCGACAACTCGCACTTTTTTTCCGTGTTTTTTCGAGATGCCATTTTTTTTAATAAAATCACCAATATTTCTCAATGATGCGCACCTAATGTTGTTGCCTAGTCAATTACAAATAAATCAAGTCCAATTTCATGGAAAAAATTACAATTGATGGAGTTATGACGATTTTTCCTCCTTAAAAGAAAGTATTTTTTAGAGCGCTCTATAGTAATGTTACGGAACTGCTTTCTTTTGGGCAATGCCGGACTAGCTCATCCGTCCCAGGGCGGGTTTCGACCCGATGCCCGCAGTCCGCACAATAAACAAATACCGATATTAATCGGACGTCTCACACACAAGGACTCCCATCACTACAGAAAAATGTAAACAAAACAAACAAACTACACGGACACTGGCGGAACCGAATTGGTGGCATTGATGGTGTCGCCACGACGCACCCACCCTACCTAGTGATGCCTCCTGGTCATCTTGGGGCATCACCCATCTCCGGCGGACCGGAGCTTATTCCAGGCGGTCTCGCGATCGACCCATCTCCCCCAGGTAAAACGGCTTACTCAGCGTTCATAATTCGTAATTTTAATGCTTTATAAATTTCAGGTAAGATCTATCTCTAAACATGGCCGTTCTTATTCTACGTATTTCCCGATCCTGATCTCGGCGAGCCCATCACCCAAACCCGGGATGCGCTCGCGCCAAGCCTGCAACTTTACTTTTTTGGCGGAGGAGAAGCGGCGTTCCGCACCAAGATTTGGCCACAAGCTGGCCTAGTTGAAACCCAAGATCCTACCTACTATCCCTACTGGAGCTCCAAAAGAAATAGAGGGGGGCTTTGTTTTGTGCTATCTCTAAACACGCTTCTTCAAAACCAAATTCTTTCTTTATATTTCAGCACTTGTGTTGCACTAATCCCTGGCATGGGTTTTGAGGACGCGGAGGACAAGTCCGGAGAAATCACAGTAAGTTAGACAGACAAATTTTATACCACATAAAGCCTAGTGTAAATGGGGCCTTATACTAAAAATAAATAATTTAATTCTAATTGCAGCGAAGGACTTAAATGAAATTTTGCCGGCCGGTTCCCAATGGCCGCGACGGCTTAGTCTTGGCGAAGGAGACGAGTTGTGACCAAGGTGCGGTGGTGAGAAGGCGGGAAAGGCTGCGCCAGATTGCGCGTGGCCTGGATGGGACCGTCAGTGGCGGTTGCAGTGGCAAGCCAGAAATCGGGCCCCTGCCGTCTAGCGCCCCTCAGGCACCCACAACGCTGTAGCCGAGCTCGGAACAGACTCACCGGATCCGTCTAGGAAAGCTCGGCCTGTTGGCGATGGCGAATAGCTGCTGGAAACTCAGTAGGCAACGACTCGGCGCTCGGCTGTCTGACTGCGGCCGGTCCGGAATCACTCCACAGGTAGTTGCAAAACCGAAATAAAAGGGCCGTGGCCAGTGTTCTTCCCACTGCCACGGTTTTCCAATCGTTTAGTTTCAGCACTCAATCACTGCGGCCGCCCGCGTTCATTTCCTTCTTTCCACTACCTCGCTGTCTACCCCTTCCTATATGGGCTCGTTTCGTTGCCTGAGTTCCGCCTTCAGGAAACCGTTGGTTTCGGCGCTCAGGCCAACGATCGAGTTAGAGTTCAACATCCCTTTCTCTTAAACAGAGCTGGCCGAGATCTAGGGGGCGCCACCGTTCCCTTTTTCCCGGTTCGCTCTTTGAACCCCCTCATCCCTAACCCTATCGCTCCCTAATCCTATGTATACATCGATGGCCCTTTAGCCCATTCCGACTGGAAATGCAACACCACCCAAGGATTTAGAGAGGTGCTACCGGGTTGCGTCTCGACGAAATCATTGGGAGCATTTGGATAGCTTGGTGACTTCGCCGGCATTGACCTACGGAGTAGTTTTGGAACGGTGCCCAACGCGGGGCCCACGCAGTACGGGAAGTATTACCGCTTCTCCGATGTTGGTCCCTGGATACTTTGTGTCTAATTATTTCCAGGTCTGATGCGGATGTCCTTGGCATGGTAGACGCCCAACCTTCGGCCCTGCAGGTCTTCCAGCTCGTATGCGTTGCTGCCCACTGCCTTCACCACTCTGGCCTTCAGGAACTTCTTGGCGAACTTAGAGTTGAACTGCCTCCCGAAATCACTGAGAACGAAGTTCCGGCGATACACCTCTTGGCCTGGCTTTGCGGCGAACACTCGGGCCCTCTAGTCGTATCTTTTGCGACTACGCTCATACGAGGTCTCCAGACTCTTGCGCACTTTCTCCTGCACCACTCGCAGTTTGTCTGCCGTGGCCATCCCGGCCAGCTCGTGATCGCACAGCGACTGCAGCTTCCTCGCCAGGTTATAGCTGGAACCGTGCAGGAACATGTGATGTCCGAATACCGTGAAGAACGGTGCTTCGCCCGTAGCCGAGTGGATGGCGTTTCGGATGGCCACTTCGATTTCCGGAAGGTAAGCATCCCACTCCCGATGATCGCCCTCCAGGAACCCACGGATTGCTGCCAAAACGCTGCAGTTCACCCTTTCCGCTGCGTTGCTCTGTGGGGAGTAGATTGGCGTCTTCAGATGCCGGACTCCAAAGCTCTCCATCGCTTCCTCGAAGATCTTCGATGTGAACTGCCGTCCATTGTCCGAGTGCACGACTTCGGGCACTCCAAATTTGTAGAAGACCTTGTTGATGAGGAAATCCACTACATTCGAGGCGGTTGCTTCCCTCATGGCCTTCAAGAACGTATACTTGGAGAAATGGTCCACCACGATGAATATCCATGCATGCCCCTTCTTGGACCTGGGATATTTGCCAAGGAAATTGACGTACAGCTACTGCAAGGGTCGCTCCGTTTGTACACGCTAGCCGATCCCGACCATCATCCTATGGTTTGGGGCTTTCGACTCCTTGCACACCTGGCACCCGCGGACAACCTCGCGCACCTGAATCACCATCCCAGGCCAATAGAACTGCCGCCGCAAGATCTCCAGCGTCTTCGCCACTCCGCCATGAGCTGCCGTTGGATCTGTGTGGGCACGCTCAACCAGACTGTGGGTCAGAATCTGCGGTATCCACAACTTCCACGCAGATCCTTCCACTTCGTCGTCTAGCGTCGCCGGGGAGACTCGCTTGAAGATGAGACCTTCCTCTATCCTGAGATCCGGTAAGTTATCCAAGTTCTCCTGCACCTCCTGGACTAACTCCTGGTACTCATCCCCAGCAAACTCGGTGGTCTCGAAACCCAGCAACGCCGTCGGATCCACGGAGATCTCCTCCACGCATCGTGAAAGCGTGTCTGCCACCACGTTTTCGCTGCCTTTCCGGTGCTCGATGCTGAAATTGAAGCCCTGCAGCTGCAAAGACCTTCTGGCCAGGCGTCCCGAGAGGTCCTTCATGGACATCAGCCACTTCAGGCTTGCGTGGTCCGTGATGCACGTAAATGGCATGCCTTCCACATACGGACGGAACTTCCGGATCGCCAGGAGAGCTGCAAGGCACTCTTTCTCGGTGACGGTGTAATTCACCTGGTGCTTGTTCATCTTGGCCGAGAAGAAGGCTATCGGCTGCTCCTGGTTCTCCTCCCGAAGTTTTTTGAGTTCGGAGGAGATATGTCGTTTTGAAAACGACATAACTCCGCTAGGAGATATGTCATTTTGAGTTCGGAGGAGATATGTCGTGTTCAAAACGACATATCTCCGCTAGGAGGTATGTCGTTTTAATTTCGGATGAGATATGTAGTTTTGAAAACGACATATCTCCTCCGAACTCAAAAAACTTCGGGAGGAGATATGTCGTTTTGAAAACGACACAACTCATCCAGCTTATTATCGGCGGAGATGTGTCGTTTTTGGAGATACATCATCTTAAAAACGACACAGCAGAAAATTTTCAGATAGATTGCGGATGAATAAAACGAATTGCTATTACATTGTTTAAATTTATTTAGTTATATATATATACATTTTTTATAGCCTCTTCGACTTCCTGTTGGCAGGTCGGGCATTTGGGATTAGTTTCAATTCCATTTTGTTCGTGGTTATCAACAAGTTGGTCCCAGCATGTACTACATATGTTGACATGGTTACAGGGGCGAAGCATTACAGATTTCGGATTCATTAAGCATACATTACAAGGATTTTGTTGTATAAATAACGAATCCGAGAGTTGGCTTAAATTTGATGAACTTGATGACGATGATGTGGAAGAGTTTAGGTCGGAACACATTCCAGAAAAAGATCTTGTTTTGAAAATGTTTCATTTAGACCGACAGTCCGTGCCAAGAACACCTGAATATCGATTTCGCCTTTCTCGAACATCTTCATACAGTTCATAATTTTTTGAGCACGGTCCTGCATAATAAAAAATTAATGTTATAATATTTTTGTTTAATATTTAATTTATTTCTATATTTACTTACTCGAAGCTGCTTTGGTTGCGTCTGATTGCCTATACCACCGTTTTGAAAAAGCAGAGCGAACTCCCGACTTTTTTCATATTCGGCGTCTATGATGCATTCAACAAATTTAAAAAAGTGCCCTTTTGCTCGTATTTTGTTGCCCAAATTCAAATTGTATGCTTCAACAGAGCCTGTGGTCCGCGTCGAACGTTTAAAAACTGAAATATTTTTAGGTCCTTCCTACAAAAAAAATAAACAAATAATAAATTTTGAAAATATATCGAAAAATTAATACAGCAATAATTTTATTGTATTTTAAAATACCTTTATAAGCCACTGTTTTTTATTGTTCACGCCAGAAGGGCGCAATTTCTGAGCGGCAGTGTGAGCGGCGCAAAAGCTTTCGCTGCAGCTCTGCTCTGGCTCTCCTCGCGCTCTCCCTCTCTTCCATCCGGCCTTTTCACCACTCCGCGGTCTAGCGGCTGTTCTATTGTTAGTTCTAAGTTAGTCTTAAAACTGTGCAAATAAAGTGAAGTCAAAATCGAAACTTCCCCCCGCTGCCTTCTTACTTCGGGCCCCCAACAGCGACAACAACAGCACGGCAGCACCCCTGCCCATCCACTCCAGCGACGACCACGAGCCCACTCCTCCAGCGGCCGTACGGACCTTTGGCTTTAATCCGCCCACTCCAGTTCCATTATAATATTTTGAAAAGGGCGAAAAGTTCTCCTTGCTTAGAGCAGCTGCTTGTATTTCGAGAAGATTAAATGCTTCGACAATTTTGGTATCCGGTAATAGCGGCAAGTACAAGAATTTCATAAATAGAAGATAAGCCGGTTTATTGCATTTAAGCATTTTTTCTAGACCATATGTTTTTCTTGCATTTCTCTTGCATGCTTGAGTAAAATGGAACCAGCAAGAATAAAAATTCATGGAAGGCTGCAAGTTTTTTAAGGCGTTCCGCATCGCTGTTTCGTAGTCGGAAATAAATGATGCCCCTTTTAAGCAACAAATATTTGAATCTACATAGGTGAATAAATGCTGATAACAGAGCTCCGTTTTGCGCGTCATTAAGACAAATAAGAATGGGGTGATCTACATAATAATAAAAACAAATTAATTTTGACATTAAAATTAACTGAAGTAAAACACATACCTTCTGCATATGCTTTATGTAAATAATAAGTAGTTGCTTAAAATCTCCAAACGGGCATACTTTGAATGTAGCATCAATTAAAAAATGCCGACTCTGCTCCTCAATATTTGCTTGCATTAAAGTAATGACCTTGTCCGACGAAAATATGCAATATGCAAATGATCCAGACGTGTAAAGTTTTTTAAAAAAAACATTCGGAGAACTTCCCTTGGTCATCCCAAAACGACTCATGATGTTTTCATCTTTAAATGCTTCAAGTACGTCCACTGCGGAAGTTGGAGATTTGGGTAGAAAGGGTTGCCTCTTTCTTTGCAGAGTGCGTTTGACAGTGTCGTAATTGACTTCGATCTCCGCTTGTCCTTCCGTTTTTCTAATTAGAGAACAAAAAAGGATTTGTATTATGAATGCACTTGTGTATTTCTGTATTGTGTACTTTTCAAGAGTATTTACACACTCAACATAAAGAAATATATATCACAAAAATACCCTCTTGTTCGAAGAACCGTTAAAGCTGTACATGATAACCCAGCAAACAAAGAGCGGACATAATGCGGATGGATCCGAAAAATGTCCGATAAAGATATTAAAAACGGACGTAGAATCGGAGTTTCTGGCGCGCGCGCGCGTATTGTTTAAATTTGAAGTTTATTTTATGATTATGTTTGAAGTTCAGTTTATTTCATTACTTTAATTTACTTCAATATGTATTCATTTTACTCCATCATTTTACTTTTATATAAATTATAAATTATATATTATTATTATTATTATTAGTAACTATAATAAAAATAAATAATAACAATTTAAAGTAAAATAAATCATTGTTTTTTATATATATGTAAAAAAAGAAATGAAATTATTATTATTATCTGAAACAAATTTATTCGAACACTTTTATAATATTATAAAAGTATCTCAAAAGATACCAAATACGTCCCGTGAATAATATTATAAAAGTATCGCGAATGATATCGAAATCGGCCCGGTTTTGATACCGCAAAAGGTCCGCAAACTCAATCATTTTCGGGTTCCGAAAATGATAGCTTTTGCTGCCACAAAACCCCTGTCAGATGATTAACTTAAGTATCGTTCGCGGATCTGAAATCGGACGTTTTGTCTGCCTGAAGTCCGCAAAACTATCGTTTTTAATATCATAAACGGAATTTTTGTCTGCTGGGATAACATCCAAAAGTTGGCGTGTATGTACATATGTATGTATTAGAGGTGGCCCGTGCACGAAACCTAGTCCCAAGAAAAAGAACGAGGCCTGTACGCCGCGCCCACCTCTAGTATGTATGGAAGCGCTGAAGGCTCATGTACATAGAGCGCTAACGGTTCTTAGAACAACACAAAGAATTTACTTACTCAGCCAAAACATCATTAAAAACTTTTTTGGTGTCATTATTGGAGCTACTTTGACACTTCTTTTTAACTTCAGACAGCACTTCAATTTTCTGCATTTCCTGGCCCTGCGGACCATGAAAATGCTGCACTTGCTCCGTCTTCGAATAAACGCGAGTCTTATCCGCACTTAGATAAACCCGAGCTTTGCAGTCTTTGATACGACACACGTACGCGATGTCACCTTCTTTTAATTGTCTATTTTTAACATAGATCTGATTGTCATCTGGCGTATACAATAATGTGGAGCACCCGGCTCGGCTTCCCTCCTTAAATTCAAATTTAATATCCATTTCTTATTTTTTCCTTAAAAAGCGACTGAACACTGTGCCAAACCGAAATCAAATGGCTGTAGTCGCAAAGTAAAGAAGATCAGTGGCGCCAAGTCATACTGACGTTTACACAGAAAAAAATATTTGTATACAACTTCAAGTATTTATTAAGAATAATCTTATTTTTAAACCCACAACAGAATGCAACCTAAAAACTATTTAAAGAATATACATACTGACCAAACAAGAATTTGTATAAAATAATAATATATAATAACATACTTAAATGTAAAATTGAAAAAAAAATTTAACGTGTATTTATGCGCATTTATACATGTACGTACTTAGAAAAGCGCACTTTTGGCGCGTGTCTTTCTTTGCAAATGATCATATACATATGTACATTGTATGTACATATCTACATACATATATATACCATATATACTAAAATATCATATACATAATATATATCACCGCTAGGAGATATGTCATTTTGAGTTCGGAGGAGATATGTCGTTTTGAAAGCGTCATATCTCCTCCCGAAGTTTTTTTAAGCTCGGAGGAGATATGTCGTTTTGAAAGCGTCATATCTCCTCCCGACATTTTTTTGAGCTCGGAGGAGATATGTCGTTTTGAGTTCGGAGGAGATATGTCGTTTTGAAAGCGTCACATTTCCGCGCGGAGCTATGTCGTTTTTAATTCGGAGGAGATATGTCCTCTCGGAGAGGAGAGGAGATATGACGCTTTCAAAACGACATATCTCCTCCGAAATAAAAGCGACATAGCTCCTACACGAAAATGTACTGGGAGGAGATATGTCGCGAGGACATATGTCGCTATGCCATTATTCTATCCATAAGCATCACCAACCTTTGCGCGTCTTTGATGGTAACTTCGTTCAGTTTCCTGGCATCCAAGCAGAACCTGTCCTTTCCAGGCTTTGACACCACCGTCGTCCTGTTGCTCCACGGGCTCTCCTCGATGACCCTCAGCGCCAGCATCTTGTCGACTTCATCCTCGACCACCTTCTGCTTCGCTGGAGACATCGGATAGGGCCGATCCTAAAAAATTTTCGCACCTTCTACCAGCTCGATGACGTGCTTCTCCAAGCTAGTGGTTCCCAAGCCATCACTCTCGAAAGTGAGGAACCTCTTCTTGATTTCGTCCAGCTCCCGGGACTCCGCTTCGGATAGCGTCCAGCATTCGGGATCCGCCTTCTCCTCGTCATCGTCTTCCTTCTCGGCATAGTGCTCCATTTCCCTGGCATGGATTTCCTCGGCCTTCTTCACGCCTCGAGCAGGGATTTGGCCCACCACCGCTGGAGCCAGGCCAAACGCCCGCCAGAAGTCGACGCCAAGATACGCCGGCTGCTCCAGGTAAGGACAAAGATAGAAAATAATGTTTTCTACCCTCCCCTTGTACTCCACAGGTAAATTGACTCTCCCGATGATCGACCGATCCTCGCCCGAGGCAGTACGCACCACCGAGAACTACCTCTGGGCAGGCACACCCAACGCATCCAGGAGTTCCCTGCCACCTTTGCCAAGTAAACTGACACTCGCTCCCGTGTCCAACAGGCTCAGGATCTTAATGTCGGCAAAGGGTCTGGGATCATGGTTGCCGCCCCGCTTGACCGCTGCGACGACTTCCCTGCGTTTTTCCCGACGGCTGAACCGATCTCGGGCTTTCCGCACCGTTCGGGAGACTTTGCGCATCCCACCCAGCTGGTGTTGCTCGAAAATCCGGCTTCATACTTCTAAGTATCTCCGCATGCGCTCTTCATAGGGTATTATTATTATTACAAAGGCCTTGTTGCACTGCGACCAGATTTTAGATCTTTTGTGCCGGCCTGTAGGATTAGGGAAGAGGCCCTATACCTAGGCTTTTAATAAAAGAGAGCACTTTGGTAAGGTCTATTTGTTCCCAAATCCTGTAGGGGGGAATAAGTTCGCCTCCTAGATGTTGAAGTCGACGTCTGATTAGCGATGGGCACTCACATAGAATATGTTCTGATGTTTCTTGCTCCATCTCGCAGAATCTGCAGGTGTCGTCTTCTGAAAGTTTTAATTTCTTAAGGTGATACCTAAGGTTGCAGTGACCCGTTAGGTAGCCTGTTAGAGTGCGAATTTCGCTCTTTGGTAGGTTGATGATGCGTTTTGAGCGCGTCATCTGGGGGACGAGAAATTGTTTGGCTTGTCTCAGCCCTGCACTGTCGGTCCAGTGACGATTTATCTCCGCTTCCTCCCATTTCCTGAGCAGTTCTCTATTGTGTCCTTTCGATAGTCCACAGAACGGCTCAGGGCCGATAAAAGGTGTCATCGCCCCGCGTTTAGCTAGGGAGTCTGCCACCTCGTTTCCTATATGGCCTTCATGCCCTGGCACCCAGCCCACCGTTAGGGTGTTTTTGGAGGCAAGGGCGTTCAGCTGCTGGAAACAGTTCTCTACAAGTCCGGATGAGATCGTAAAGGAACTCAGCGCTATGAGCGCTGCCTGACTGTCAGAGAAGATGTAAATCCGTGCGCCTTGCATTTTCCTGCGAAGGCATTCACGAGCACAGATTTCTATGGCGTGTATCTCTGCTTGGAAGATGGTTGGAGACTTTCCCATGGCTACGGATTTGTTGAACCTTGGTCCGAAAATGCCAGCCCCGGTGTCACCGTTTTCCAGTTTCGACCCGTCAGTGTACCATATTTGTGATCCACTGGGCAGAGATATTGATTTTGTTTTCCATTCGTTCCTAGTGTAAAAGACTACTGAGAAGTTTCTGTGGAAAACGAGTTTTGGTTTCTGCTCGTCAGTTACGCGCAGAATGGACTCATTAATTAGGGGTTCAAGATGCCCGGTAAGATCACCGCTTTTGATATTGGTGATGTTTTGAAGGCGAAGTGCCCCCAGCCAGGCCTCCTTTTTCAATGTAATTGGTAGAGGGGGTATGCCAGTTATGACTCCTAGTGCTGCAGTGGGGCATGTCCGGATGGCTCCAGTGATGCCTATGCAGACCAGTCGTTGTAATTTGGTAAGTGCAGCCGCAGCTGTCCTCTGGGTAGATTTCGTCCACCAAGCAAGAGATGCATAGGTTAAGATCGGTTTTACCACAGTGTTAAAAGACCAGTAGATCATTTTGGGACTTAGGCCCCATGTTCTACCGTAAAGCCTGTTGCAAGCAAAGTGTGCTCGAGTGGCTTTGTTTATAGTCTTTTCCAGGTGTGCATTCCAGTTGAGTTTGGAGTCAAGTGTGACTCCTAGGTAGTTGGCCTCAACCGAAAAGTCGATGATGGACCCATTTAGGGATGGTCTTTTTAAGGAGAGAGGCCTTTTCCTGGTAAATGGGACTAAAACTGTTTTTGATGGGTTTATGGACAGTCCTTTGTCCTGACACCATCCGTTGGCTATATTCAGGGCTTGCTGCATGCGGTCCGAAATGGTTTGCTCATGCCAGCCCACTATATAGATGACTAGATCATCAGCGTAGCCTTGAGTGGGGAACCCTAAGTTGTTGAGCTCATATAGTAGCTCGTCGATGACCAGAGTCCACAGGAGAGGAGAGAGTACTCCCCCTTGAGGGCATCCTCTTGTGGCTGTGATTGAGGTCATAGTTCCTCCAAGGTCTACAGTTATGATTCTGGATTTAAGCATTTCCAGAATCCACCTAGTGATAGGTGTAGAGACATTCTTTCGTACAAGAGAGGCACATATAGCCTCATATGACGTGTTGTCGAAAGCTCCTGAGATGTCTAAGAAGGCACCTAGTGCTATCTGTTGAGCGCCAATGGCCTTTTCAATGGTTGTTGTAAGGCAGTGTATGGCGGTCTCAGTTGATTTACCAGCTTGATACGCATATTGGTATTTATGTAGGGGTAGTTCCTTGAGATTCACCTCCCTTATATGCTGGTCAATTATCTTCTCCATCGTTTTAAGGAAGAAGGAGCTAAGGCTAATCGGTCTATATGATTTAGGCAATTGGGAATCTTTCTTCCCTGCCTTTGGGATAAACACGACTTTTACCTTAGCCCAGTTGCTTGGTATGTGTCCAAGCAGGAGACTGGCTCGAAATAGACGGACCAGGGGGAGTGCGATTAGGTGCAGTC
Source organism: Drosophila aff. chauvacae BK-2020 (assembly GCA_018903765.1). NCBI lineage: Eukaryota > Metazoa > Arthropoda > Insecta > Diptera > Drosophilidae > Drosophila > Drosophila aff. chauvacae BK-2020. The sequence goes on along the minus strand of JAEIGO010000024.1, from coordinate 1,913,518 downwards.
CCCGCTGCAACAGGCATGGATATATACCATCCGGTCCGGGTGATTTGTATGGGCTGAAACTTCGTAGTGCCCATTGTACGCTATTTTGATGAAACATCCTATAGGGCATGTTTCCAACACGTTCTGAGCGATGGTGGGGTTCCCTCTCTCTAGCCCCATTGGAGTCTGCCACCATAGTCATATGCAGGTGTGGGCACTCTCCAGTCTCAGAGAGGTAGGTTGGTGCCTCTCTCTGTGAGATGGGTTGCTCCACAGCCACACACCCAGGAAAGTGAGTAGCCAGGAGTAGGCTACTCGTCACCTTTGGGTTGTTTGTGTATGTTCCATCCGGCTTTTTCAGCGTGCAGATGCCGTTTGAGTGGTCTTTGGAGAGGGCTTTTTGCAGCCTAACAGCTTCCGGGAGAGATGAGATCTGCCCGCAGTGTTGACGCCAAGTAGCCCGTTTTGACTTTCTCAGCTCTTTATTATAGAGCGTCAAGCAGATGTGTAGGAGTCCCATGAGGCCCTCCCACTCCTCGCCTTATTGAAGAGCCTGCGCGCAGCTTTTTTGAGATCGTCAAGGCTTTTGTTCCACCAGGGAACAGCCCTTCCGGTCTTGCGTACCTTTTGGTCGCAGCTGGCGTGATATGCTGATTCAACATTTGTATGAAGCACAGTAGCTTCACGCTCTAACTCGTCTATGGATATTATCGGACGGGTTGAGCAGTCTCTGGATTGCTCAAGTTCAAAACAGAAGAGATCCCAGTTGGTTTTCCTGGGATTTCTGGTGACTAGGCTACATTGCAAGGCGCATCCTATGTCAAATCTAATGTGTTGGTGATCTGACATAGTGATCTCACTTGCAACGTGCCAGTTTGAGACAACGGACAACATATTTGTACTACAGAGAGTCAGGTCAAGAACCTCCTCTCTAATGGCATTAATAAATGTGGGTTCGCTGCCCTGGTTTAGTAATCCTATGTTATTACTAATAATATATTCAAGAAGGTACTCAGCCCTCTTGTTGATGTCACTGCTCCCCCAGACCGTGTGATGTGCATTGGCATCACAGGCGATTATCCATCTGAGCCGGTTTCTCTGGCAGTGCTCTATCAGGGCACAAGTAGCTGCCGTAGGCACCTCCTCCGAGTCGCCGGGTAGATAGGCGGAGGCCAACACTGCCTCCTGCTCGCCGTGGGCGGTGGGTATTTTAGCCCAAACCGCCACCAGGTCCTCAGTTATAAACTGTGAAAGGGGAACAAATATTAGATTTTTGTTAATTAACAACGCCGATCTAGGGCGAGGTTGGTCATTTGCATATAGCAACTTACCGGATGGGGTGCTAAGCCCCCGGACACGTCCTGCATTTATCCAGGGCTCCTGGATGAACGCTATGTCCATTGTAGCGAACCTCTCGCAAAGTACGTCGGATGCGGCCTTTGCGTGGTGGAGGTTCGCTTGGAGACATCGGAGGTGTCTCCTGGTGTTAGGGGGAGTGGGGAGAGGGGGAGAGGACATTAGTCCGCCCTCTTGCGGCCCCTGGCCGCCATCTTCCGGCCGCGGTTTGTGCCTAGAAGGGCCTCCTCCTCTTGTGTGCGCCTCGCACCCTTGGGTACGCGCCCGGTGCCTCGAGTGGGGCGCCCGGTTCCGCGCGTAATGCGCCCATGGAGTGGAGGGCGCAGGATTTTCCGCGGTGCTGCGGGCTCTTGTGCGACTGCAGTGCCCTGTGGTGCCGATGCAGCCATAGCAGGAGCACTGGCATTCGAGCAGGTGGGCTTCTCCGTTGCGGGAACGGGAGCCGCTGCCTGTCTCTTCGCCTGCATATCGGCCTTTGGCTTTAGAGAAGCCGTGCCAAATGCAAAGTTGAGCCGATGCCCCAGCGCTTTTAATCGGTCGGCGGAAACCGGGTCTAGCGCGATCGTCAGGACAGCCGTGTTTTGCCTCATCTCACGGTGGAAGACCCGCCAGTCTCCCACTCGCAGGCCGCTGTTCTGGCCTTCAATGAGGTTTAAGACCTCTGCTGTCTTTAATTCCGCATTTGGAAGCGGGAAGTAGCCGACATAGACAGCGGCACGTGGTGCCTCTGCCTCGGGGACTACTTTGAGGTGGGCGTCTTTCCACAGCCGGAGCTTTGGCACCTCTGTGCTCAGCCACTCAGCCGTCTCTGCGTTCTCACACGTGATTGCCATCCACCCTGGTCGAAACGTGCAGCCTGAGAACAGCGGCTTCACAGAGCCGTGTCTCATGGCCATCACTCTCGCTAGGATGGCAGACTGGATGCTGTTCAGCTGATCCGTCGTGAAGAGTTGTTGAGGGTAGTCGGCAGGGAGTATCGCCATCTTCGATGAGCTGGCAACGTCCCTGTAGGAGGGCATGACACCGACTTGGGGTGATTGCTCCTGTATCTGCTGCCCAGCCACAGCTACAGCTGCGGATGTGGAGGCTACTGGAGCCTCCGTGGCAGGCGGTGCAGTCGCAAGGCCACCCCTCGTCAAGTCACTGGGTGCCGCGGTTTTTGTCCTGGCCCTCTTGGTCGACACCTCCTCTGGGGTCGCGTTAGCCGATCTTACCCTTTTCTTAGTCGCGCCACTCCTGCTGGGCTCTACCCTAGGAGGGTCCATAGGCTTCTGGGCGAGCCTTTTGGCCTCCTCCATGGGAATGCCGTTCGCAAGGTGTCTGCGCAACCTTTTTCTTGCGGCGCCCGATAGAGCGATCCGCTTGGGTTTATCCACCTTGGGAGAGGCGAGAAGGGCTTCTTCCTCATCCTTGGTGATGGTGTCGGTGCCAGAGCCTTGTGAACATACGTCCATGGCTTCTTCGGGCTCCCGGATTGGTTCGATATTGATCGATTTGGGGCTGCTAGAGCACCCTGTTTCAGTAATTTTACTTTGTATGGTTTCCATAGATTGGTCCCACGAGTAGTGAGGAAGGGAGTATCCCCCGGGGCAGAGCCTCATACCCCGGATCGGGCGCTTGTACGACCGGAGGTGCCAGGTATCCGGAAGCCACCATTAAAAGACACACTGACGTAGTGCCATTCATCACAGGGGCACGGTACGGTAACACCGGTGATTACGGGTTTTTTCGAGTTGTCCTCTCTAGATCCGCCATATTTAGTCTAGAGCAGGGGCACCTCGAGCAGGAAGTGGTTCTTCACCACGTATGGTCGGTCTTTAGTAGTCGGCATGTGACTGCCAACCACCACTAGCTGAGTAGGATCGACGCGGCGACAGGCGCACACGCTTCACCAACCCAGCCTTCATAGGGTAAATATCTTAAACTAATTGTATTATTCAAGTTACTACCTATTTGTTCTCTCCCCAGCTCTCTTACATCGCGGGGTTTCTCTCTGGGCGAGATCCTCCCGCTCTCGGATCGTCCAGCCGTCCGTTTCCCGAGCAGTTCGGGCATTTCGGAGCAACGATGTCCGCTTTTCCGCATCGGAAGCAAAAAACTTTCCTCAGCTCATGCTCGCAGTCCCGGAATCCGTGCCCCATGGCTCCGCAGTTCCAGCATCCTGCCCGGAACGGATTCCGTGGCCCTGCTCGGACTTCCTCCACCTCCAGAGACGGGTCCTCGTCTTCTCCTGGCTCTGGTGCGAATGCCTCGCTGACCCTGTTCCGGTCCCCACTCGAGTAGCGCATCGGGGCCGAGTATGCGGTGCGGCTCCTGCGTCCAAAGCTGCGCTCCACCTCTACGCTTTCCTGCCGCAACTCATCCACGGTGAGCAGTTCCATCGCGTACACATACCGTGCGATCCCCTCTCTCAAACCCTTCTTCATCACCTTTACCAAATGCTAGTCCGGCATTGCCCAAAAGAAAGCAGTTCCGTAACAGTAACAATGTGTAAAAGGGAACAAATGAGAACAGTGAAAGGGTAATTCAGAGTTTAAACAGCAAATTGACATTATGGAATATATTTTTATTAATATCATAGTTCTGTAATCGTATTTTTTCTCACTTTTCTACTTTGGGTGCAAATTTAGAATATAAAAAATTAGAAAAGTGAGAAAAAATACGTCATTAATTTTCGTTATTTTTTCATGAAATTGGTCTTGTTTTATTCGCAATTGACTAGGCAACAATATTAGGTGCGCATCATTGCGAAATATTGGTGATTTGATTAAAAAAAATGGCATCAGAGTCGAAAAAACACGTAAAAAAAGTGCGAGTTGCATATTTCGAAGCAAAAATTTTGTCTTTCTCATTCGAAACAAACAATAAGTTATTTTTTTCCTAAAAGCTACACTATTAAGCTATAAAAAACTCTAAGAGTTTTTCAAATTGGTCAACAACTTTTTGACCTTAACTCAAGATTTTGAGGGTGTTAGAAGAATTTCAAACATGGTTTTGTGTTATATTCGACCTGCTTAACGATCTCTATTAGGTCACTTCAAAAGTGCTTTTACTTTTTCAAAATTTGTTACACTGTGTAATTATACCGTAATAATGGTAATAATTATAGAGGTCGTGGCCTAAATAATCAGAATAGAAATAACAACAACAACAATGAAAATGTGAGAGTAGCCCAAAATAATTCGGGAAACTCCCAGCAGACATCAGATACACAGGAATAGACAAAGTTAAAGATTATATAATCAATCTCAGTATAAATATATTCGTTTCATTTAATCACGTGGCAACTGTAAAAAAAATTAATTTTCTTAGTTGACACGGGCGCCAATATTTCAATTCTAAAAGAAGAAGCCGATTAGTTCAATAGTATACAAGATGAATATAAAATGAATATCCAAGGTATTAGCCAAGAAACTATTGAATCTAAAGGTTCAACATCAATTGAGATACAGACAGACAAATATATAATTCCAATACCAATAATTTCCAATACCGTGTGATGGAATAATAGGTGTTCGGAGGGGGGTGGCTTTATTCTGAAATGCACTCGATAAGAAAACACGGAAGAACTTCGGGGTGTTACGCGACGTGCGTTGGAGGTCTTTATTGAATCGTATCGAAACTAGTACTAACAAGAAGAAGCCTTAAAACTAACTTGGGGAGAGCGGACTAGGAGCTCGATGCACAAAAGTGCAGTGGGAGAGGGAGAGAGAGAGCGAGTGCACTGGATCACACTGCCTCCGGAAAATAAACGCCCTTCTGGCGTGAACATTCTCCCCCCCTTGCGAGGATACGCAGCAAAATTATAAGAAGAAAACCTTCGAGGCCCCCTTAGCGAGGAGACGCTGTAGAAATGTTACAGGAGGCCTTTGCTCGAAAAAGCGTTGGGTACGCGCTCGTGGACGTGGAGAAGTGTGTGGTGATCCTGGCCACGCGACTGGCATCGGTCGTCACTGCGGCAAGATCCAGTGGAATGGTGATGGGTGATGACTGCTTGGAGCCGTTTCTCCACGCTAAGCCGAAGAAAACGGTGGCACTTCCGAAGAGGATGGTTCCCTTGGCAGACTCGGCATGGGTAGGATAAAATACCTCGGGAACGTCTGCATTTCATCTCGTTGTACGGAACCCAGTAATTGGAAGAATGAGGAGCAGTTGTCACTCGTGTGGAGAACGAGGAAATTCTTTGGATCGGATCAGAAGCAGTATCAGGAGCAGTCGGTTCACGGGAGGAGCAGTTGCTTGGATGCAACAAAGTGTGATGCCGACCGTGACACTTGAAGCACTTGTGGTCGCTTGTACAATTACGGAGTTGATGACCGATTGCAAAGCAATTTAAGCACAACCGCTTCTTCTAGATATAAGATGTATGATCCTATGTCGTCATCTGAAGGAAGCGTGGACATAAACGCACTGGATGGTTCTCTTTGGAACATACATCGCGTCTTGTTGATATCGGAACGATCCTCGAACTGAAGGATTTCAGTATTCGTGGCGGCACGTCGGAAGGTGTCGGTTCGGACGGATGGAGGCGCAACTTAGGAGGTTGAATAGAATCTATAGTTTCTAGAGTTCCATGGCGCTCAGTCAGGAATGAATCAAGTTCTTGCCACGTAGGAATTTCGGTTTTATTTGTTAAGGACTGCTCCCATAATGAGAGCGTCAGCTTTGGAAGCTTCGTGGAACACAAATAAACCAGGAGACAATCCCAATTATCCGTAGGAAGGCCGGACAAATTTAGGGATGTGAGGCAATTTTGAATTGTATTTTGCAGCTCTTTCAAGGCTGCCGAAGATTCCTGTGCAATGGACTGTATGTTTAGTAACTTCTTCAGTTGGCTGTTCACCAGCGCTCGCTTGTTTTCGAAACGCTCAGATAGGTTTTTCCAGGCTGAGCGGAAACCATCGTTGGTGAGTGGCGAATTGGAAACTACGGAATGAGCTTCACCACTAGTCTTGGCATATAGATAGAACAACTTTTCAACAGGGGTCAGCGCAGGATTGTCTATATAGACCGCTGTGAAAAGGTCTCGGAAAGTCGGCCAGCAAATGTAATCGCCCGAGAAAACTTCCGTTTCGCACGGAGGAAGCAGACAGCCAGACGGATAGGAATTTTGGGGCGGAACGGGTTGGATTTGTGCTCTTTTAGAAGCGATCGTCACGATGTGTTCCATGAGCTTTGCGGCACACCTTTCCTACACGTATTTTGCCTTTAGAGTAGGTAAGGTGTCCCCCGTGCCCTCTAAGCCAACTGAAATTTGCTCTGAACAAGCTTCGTACTCTTTCTCGACCTTATCCCATAGCGCTCGGACTTGGTCGAGATGGATTTGGCACGTGTATGTACTTGGATGGACTTGGTGCTGCTGGATTGCAGACTCTGGACTCGAAGTGACTCAGACGGTCACAGGTCATCGTAAATTTATTTAAACTGCAGGAAGTCATTCTGGATATATTTTAGAAAAATTTACTGTCGTATATATATATCTGTGTATATTTCGAAATATTTATGTGTCGAAGCTGAATTGGAATTTAGGAACCAATCGAATAATATTTGGAATTTAATTTATGAATGTTATTTTTTTTTAATGCGGAAGGTTCGACTTTAATAGAATAATATTCACTCAGCAGAAAACAGATACGGTCACACTAATGCGGATATGGAAGCGCAAATAAATTCCTAACCGAATTAGTTAGTTGGAATTATTTTGAAAAATAATTTTAAAATTATTTTTATGTATATGGACTTATTTAGTTGACCGCTGCTGTATTTGTCGCGGTACTGTTTTCGGAGATAATGGGTGCGTGTAAATATGTTTGTGCATTCGCCGTTTGCCAATGCAGACTAGCGGAGACAACGAGAGGCGGAAAAATTGCCAAAAAACGGAGCTTCGACTTGCAATCGAATAAGTATGTAATTGCAATTTGTTTTTGGTTTCCTATGCCTGCATGTAACGCCGCTCAGGATAGAGCGAAGGAATGACAATAAATATATAATATATATTTATATAATATATAAATGTAGCTCAGCTCAGGATAGAGCTAGGGAGAGACAATAAATAATTAAGTTCGGCGATTCTGTGCCGTGATTTTGGGGATATATTTATTTATTTATAGGAGCTGTGGACTGTATTTGTAGAATTTTGTAGTTGAACGTTGAGGAATTATTATAAATATATTTATTTTATAATTTGTGGGGTAAATTATTTAAATTATTAAAATACCCGTGCCGGAATATTTGTAAGTTTATATATTTAATTTAATTTTGTGTAAATTGCTGGTGGCGATCGTAGATCAGTGGAGTGGACTGTATTGTATATCGGAGAGTGTAAATATGTAAATGCAAGCGGAACACAGTGAACGAAGAGAATTTCGGAACTAGAAAATTCACTGTGGCTTATAGCATACGTACATATATTTCATTTACACTTGTGGATTTTGGAATGTTTCTTTACTATTATCATCCAGGATAGGAATATTTATAGCGTAAATTGTTGGTGCCGATTTTAGATAAGTGGACACTTGTATGTAGGTGTAGAAGTGGAAATAAATGCAAGCGGATCACAATGAACGAAGAGAAATTCGAAATTGAAAGTTTCACTGTGGCTTCTGGCATATATCTAAACACACACTTTTCGAATGTTGAATTCGCGGAAAATTAATATAAATTAATTGCGACACTAGGATTCTACAAATCGGATTCGGAATTGGAAGCTGCCGTTGTTTCGGATCAATCGGACTAGGATTTAGACACAAATCATAAAAATGAACGGCAGGGCAGCAAAGTAAAATGTTTACTTATCTTGTGCGGTGTTAAAGCCACCGGAACTGCTGGAGATAGAATTATCCGGCTCTGTTGGACCAAATGTTCGGTCCATGCACTCGATAAGAAAACACGGAAGAACTTCGGGGTGTTACGCGACGTGCGTTGGAGGTCTTTATTGAATCGTATCGAAATTAGTACTAACAAGAAGAAGCCTTAAAACTAACTTGGGGAGAGCGGACTAGGAGCTCGATGCACAAAAGTGCAGTGGGAGAGGGAGAGAGAGAGCGAGTGCACTGGATCACACTGCCTCCGGAAAATAAACGTCCTTCTGGCGTGAACAATAGGTATTGATTTTATTAAAAAATCCAATTGCCAATTAGATTTCAAACCTACAGAAGAGTGGTTTATTATTAGACCTAATCATTTAAATTGTCCGATTTATGTTCCCATAACTTATAACAAAATATTATTACCCGCGAGATCGCAAGTTGTCCGAAAGATCAATGTAAATTCAATTGAACATACAAATATATTTATCTCAAACCAAGAAATAGAAATAGGTATTTATGTTGCAAATACCATTTCAACATCAAAGAATGTTTTTGTCCGAATATTGAACACACAAAATACAGATCAATTAATAGATTTAAATAACTTAGAATATGAACCACTTTCGAACTATAATGTAGTTCAAACTAGTGAAGAAACAAGAGAACAAACTGTCATGTCGCAATTGTCAAAACATTTTCCCGAACAATTTAAACTACAATTAAATCACAAATCTATATCAATTCTATTCCTTATTCCTCCATTCCTTTCTATCTTTCATATTAATAAACCTAGACATTATAAACAATATTTGTGCGCGTCTGCGCGTCACACTGCTCCCTCGCTTAGGAGACGGTGGTATACCTCACCGCAATTACTTCCCTCTATCGAAAACGCTTATCCATTTTACTGTGGCACCCTGATTTCGACACTGCTTCCACTGCTTCTTTTGTCCTTCGGCTTCTGGTTCCTTAACCGCCCGTCCTGCGCTGTATGACCTTCGTGCAATAGTTGTGCTATTCCATTTCCATAAGTCGTTTCCTGTTTCTGGTGTCCTGATCGTAATGTCACCCTTGTTGGGGAATGTTCGCCGTGCTACCTGTTCAGCTATTGGTTGCCGCGGTGTTTCTGTTAAGTTGGCCTCTTCCTTTTGCAGTTCTCCGACCCGCTCTGCGTGGTCCGGGTCCTCCTTCTCATCCTCATTCTCATCCTCCTTCCTCATCGTTTTGCGCTCCACATTCAGCTCCAACCTCTTCCCGTCCACGCTGCTGTTCTTCTTTACCTTGATCCGTTCCCTTATCCACCTCATATGTCTGCCTTGTGATGCAATTCTTCTTCATGCTCCACGTTGATCTCCTCCAGTTGGTCTATATCGTCTATCCCTACGGCTGACCTCACGTACACTGCGGTATCTTTACCTTCCAGTGAGATCCATGGGTCTCAATGTCATTCAAAATTACCCAGTACCTCATGATGCAGATAGTGCAAGGCGTTTCGTTGCCTTTTGTAACTATTATAGGAGATTTATTAAAAACTTCGCCGATTATTCACGGCACATAACTAGGTTATGTAAAAAGAATGTTCCCTTTGAGTGGACAGAAGATTGTCAAAAAGCATTTTTGCATTTGAAATCTAAACTGATGGAACCAACTCTCTTGCAATACCCTGACTTTAGTAAAGAATTCTGTATTATGACAGATGCAAGCAAAATGGCGTGTGGCGCAGTTTTATCTCAAAGCCATAATGGCCACGAACTACCAGTTGCATACGCGTCTAGATCGTTTACACAGGCTGAGAGTAACAAAAGTACAACCGAGCAGGAGTTGGCAGCAATACATTGGGCAATAACCCACTTTAGACCCTATATTTACGGGGAGCATTTTACAGTCAGAACAGATCATAGACCACTCACCTTTTTGTTTTCAAGGACTAATCCTAGTTAAAAATTAACTCGTATGTGACTTGAATTGGAGGAATATAATTTTACAGTTGAGTATCTGAGAGGTAAGGAAAATTACATTGCTGATGCGTTATTTAGAGTAACCATCAAAGAATTAAAAGAAATTACTGGAAATATAATGAAAGTCACTACACGATTTCAAAGTAGACAAAAATCCTGCGCAGGAGAAACAAATAAATCTGAATTGCATACGCAATCGATATAAAAAACTTCAATGCCCAACGTATACCAAGGCATCAAGAACGACGAGGTACGTAATGTGTGCAAGTGAAAAATATGATATGTTTATTTAAACATGGAAAAAAAATAACTGCAAGATATAATGTTAATGATTTATATACAAATGGAGTTCTTGATTAAGATCAATTTTTCCAAAGGATTGAAAAGCAGGCCGGTATATATGTACAAAATTAGTCAACTTAAAGTGGTACCGTGGGAAAATATCTTTGAATACATTTCAATTGATAATTTAAAAAAAAATGTGCAATAAAATATTGAAGAAATTAAGAGTGGCGCTACTCAACCCGGCCAGGAGTCATCAGCCAGAGCAGTCTTGTGGATCTCATGACTGCCTGCGATGACTTCTGGCGGTCGTCGAAAGGGGCAAGGCAGAGTAAACGTCTCTTAGGCAGCTACAATAGCAAGTGGATCAAGGACTGTTTGGAGTTGAGCAAAGGATCTCTCCGAATAGTCACGGGTTTCCTGACCGGGCACTGCAAACTGCGCAAGCATCTGTACAATCTCAAGTTAGGGGAAGACAGTCTTTGCAGACTTTGTCTGGTAGGAGACGAGACTCCGGAACACCTACTTGAGGAGTGCCCGGCTATCAGTCGGTTGAGGTTGGCCCACTTGGGGGGCCTTACACTCACCACACAGGAAATGAGGGCTCTTTGACCAGGCGACATCATTGCATTCTTGCGATCGATTGAACTGTTCGAGGAGCTATAGCTCATACACTAGGACGAGAGCACAATAGACCCTAGTGGTCGCAGTGCACTAACCTCTCGTAAACTATTATTATTTATTATTACTCAACCGGTGACCTTAGTGAATAATGAAAAAGAAAAATAAGCAATTTTGTGTACGTTACATGATGATTCAATACAAGGAGGACATACAGGCATTTCAAAAACCTTGGTCAAGGTAAAAAGACATTATTATTGGAAAGGTATGTCTAAACAAATAACAGACTACATAAAAAAAATGTCAAAAATGCCAAAAAGCTAAAGTAACCTAGCATACAAAGACTCCAATGACTATTACGGATACACCTGAATACGCTTTCGACAGAGTGATAGTGGACACTATAGGTCCTCTACCAAGGTCGGAAAAAGGCAATGAATATGCAGTCACACTCATTTGTGACTTAACCAAATATTTAGTTGTTATACCCATACGAAACAAAAGCGCAAGTACCGTCGCTAAGTCCATTTTCGAATCTTTTATTCTGACCTACGGTCCAATGAAGACGTTCATTACGGACATGGGTACAGAGTATAGGAATTCAATAATCCCTGACTTATGCAAAAACTTTAAAGTTAAAAATGTAACTTCTTCCGCTCATCACCATCAGACAGTAGTCGAAAGAAGTCATAGAATTTTAAATGATTACTACGATCTTACATATCAGTTGATAAAACTGATTGGGATGTATGGCTTCAGTATTCTATCTATTGTTTTAATACAACCCTGTTCACGCCAGAAGGGCGTTTATTTTCCGAAGGCAGTGTGATCCCGTACACTCGCTCTCTCTCTCCGTCTTCCACTGCACTTTCGTGCATAGAGCTTGTAATCCGCTCTCCCCAAGCTAGTTTTAAGCCTTCTTCTTAGTTAGTACCAATTTACAATTCTACTATAAAGACCTCAAACGCACGTCGCGTAATACCCCAAAGTTCTTCCGTGTTTTATTTATCGAGTGTTTCAGGTTAAAGCCATCCCCCTCCGAACAACCCCATCTATGGTACATAATTATTGTCCATATGAGTAAGTATTTGGTAGAACAAATAACTTACCAAAACACTTTAATAATATAACTAGCATAGAACCAATTTATAATATAGATGATATTCAGGGGTACCATGCAACACACAGTGATTTCGATTTCCACAAAAAGGTATTTCCTCTAAACCAATTTCTCGGTGCCATACAACATCGAATAAGTTTTGTGTTTTTAGTTTTTTCACAAACCATTCGAAATGGCTGGCAGGGTTGCCATGATGAAATCACGCATGTGTTTTAGAAAACATTTTTTTGAAATGACTGTAAAATGGTAGGTTTTGGATTATTTTATTCTATAAATAATGTTATTTAACCTATTTTGTTAATTAATTTAGTTTTTTTTTACTTTATATTTAACAAAAAGGTTAAAATGTTGGCGCGAAAATAAATAAAACTAGCCAGACAGCTCTACTAAACCCGACTTAAAAATTTCGAATCTATTGATGTGGTAGGCATCGAAATTGACGTCAAGTTGTGTGTTTTCAAAGACCCGAAAAATATTTGAGTGGAAGTGCTGTGGCACCGAGGAATCATTTTTCAGGGTTTTTGCAGCGGAAGTGGTTTCTGTGGATTGGAAGCAGCATATAAAAGAGGTAGAACTATGCTTGAAGAGCATAAAAGGCAGAGTAAGGTAAAATATGAATTAAATGTACAAAAAATAGAAATATCAGTAGGAGATAAAGTTTTATTAAGAAATGAAGTAGGACATAAACTAGATTTTAAATATACTATAAGGTAGAAAAGATAGAAGACAGAGACAACAGAGACAAACACACAGTACATAAAGACAGATTAAAACTTTTTTATTCATGATTGGCATCATAAAATAAAACAAAAAAATTAAACAGCACATGAGTTAGAACCTGTTTATGTATGACCTTTTGAGGTCATTAGAATAGAAAATAATAATAATATAGTATTAAAAAAAAATAAAAATAATGAACAAAAAGTTCATAAGGATGGATAGGTTAAAACCAATATAAAAAAAAAGGAGACAGTGAAGAAAGTAATTTTATACAATAAAAAAAAATATATATAAATAAATAAATACATTACAAAAAAAATATATATATATAAATAAAATAAATATATTAATATATTTTAACATATAAGAGTAACGTAAATTAATTCAGAAATAACTACACTATGTTACGTTATTCCTCAAAAGGAGGGAGATGTAGTATGCACATAATGCGATATACCATTGTAATAATAACATACAAACACATTGCAGTACTCTGTTGAAAAGTGTATATAAACAGTCCAGCCCAACTGCATGCGTAATATGAGCGTCCACTTGAGGGCCAACAAACATAATTGCATAGCCAGCATTCCCACGCTGGCCAAACGCTGATCGCTACTATGTATGCCTACAGCACTCCCCCTCCGCCAGCGCCGTCGCTCGACGAGAATACATATATACATATAAGATATACATATAAGCGTCGCGGCGCTGCAGCCTACGCCGGCTGCTCCCCGAATCAGGCTAAGAAACCTTTGTATGAATAACTTAAGGGGTATATAAACTTTTTTTTTTTAAAAAAATCGAAAAATTTTGTTTGCTGAATCTTAAAGTACAACTCTTGAAGAAAATTTTCCCAAATTTTCATAGAGATCCGACCAATAGTTCCATAGGAAAACAGCTTTTTGTGCCGCGGTTTGTCACACTCAACCTCGAACTTTAAATGCGATTATCTCGAAATCGTTTTTTTTCAAAAGTACCTTTGCGGTGACTACGATTCCGCAAGAACCATTTGATCGATCTGCTTAATTTTTTTTTTAAATTGTTCGTAATGAATGTGCGGAGTTCGTGAACGATTCAGTTTTCAAGAAAAAATTTTTATTTTTTAAATAAGAATTTTTGAATAAAATTTTTAGAGCAAAAAAAGGCAACTTATTAAAAAAATCGTTCCTGTTTACAGAAAAAAACGAGATATTCCAAAAAGGAATCGTTCACGATTGTTCCTCTCGCTGATCGCTGCTGAAATTTCGGCTTCACATTCCTGGAGTCGCTCGACGACTTCCAGAACATGATCATCCCGATTCTTTAATGAGGCCAGCCGGTTTTTCATTTCCTCGACGCATCCTGTTGCTTACAAACCAAACTCCTCCAAAATCGCCTCCAATTCTCGCTTTCGGAGATAAGAAATTCAAGATGCGCCTATGTTTGAAAGAATTTGTAGCTAACTGTAGCCGAAGAAAAAAGTTTTCGACGCAGCGAAAATTATTGCGGGGCCAAACGAAGCTCAAGAAACTCAAATGTTTATTTCGAAAACGGGTTATAAATGACCAAGCGAACCGATGAAACAACGATGAGGCCAACACGATTCAGAAATTTTTTCGACTGCGATTTGTAAAATTCAGCTTAGTAGCGACTGTACTCGGCGACAGTAGACCTTGGAGGAACAATGACCTCAATCACAGCCACAATGGGGTGCCCTCAAGGGGGTGCTACTTTATGAGCTCAATAATTTAGGGTTCCCCACTAAAGGCTACGCTGATGATCATCTATATAGTGGGCTGGCATGAGCAAACCATCTCGGACCGCAGCCAGCACTTAATATAGCCAACAGATGGTGTCAGGACAAAGGATTGTCCATAAACCCGTCTAAAACTGTTTAAGTCCCATTAACCAGGAAATGTTTCTTTCCCTAATTAGACCGTCCCTAATTGGGTCCACCATTGACTTTTCGGCTGAGGCCAACTAGTTAGGAGTCATACTGACTCGAAGCTCAACTGGAATGCACACCTTGAAAAGACCATAAACGACGCCACTCGAGCACACTTTGCTTTCAACAGGCTTTTCGGTAGAACATGAGGCCTAAGTCCCAAAATTATCTACTGGTCTGATGGCACAGTGGTAAAACCGATCTTAACCTATGCATCTCTTGCTTGGTGGACGAAATCTATCCAGAAGACAGCTGCGGCTGCACTTAAAAAATTACAACCACTGGTCTGCATAGGCATTACTGGAGTTATCCGGTCATGTTCCACTGCAGCACTAGGAGTCATAACTGGCATACCCCAATTACCAATTACACTGAAAAAGGAAGCCTGCCTGGGGGCACTTCGCCATCAAAACATCACCAACATAAAAAGTGGTGATCTTACCGGGCATCTTAGAGTTCTGGAACCCCTAATAAATGAGCGCATTCTACGCGTAACTGACGAATAGAAACCAAAACTCGTTTTCCATAGAAACTTATCTGTAGTCTTGTACACTAGGAATGAATGGAAAACAAAATCAATATCTCTGCCCAGTGGATCACAAACGTGGTACACTGACTGGTCGAAACTGGAAAACGCTGACACCGGGGCTGGTATTTTCGGACCAAGGTTCAACAAATCCATAGCCATGGAAAGAGATACATGCCATAGAAATCTTTGCTCGTGAATGCCTTCCCAGGAAAATGCAAGGCGCACGGATTTACATCTTCTCTGACAGTCAGGCAGCGCTCATAGCGCTGAGTTCCTTTACGATCTCATCCGGACTTGTAGAGAACTGTTTCCAGCAGCTGAATGCCCTTGCCTCTAAAAACATCTTAACTGTGGGCTGGGTGCCAGGGCATGAAGACCATATAGAAAACGAGGTGGCAGACTCACTAGCTAATCGCGGGGCGATGACACCACTAATCGGCCCTGAACCGTTCTGTGGACTATCGAAAGGACACAAAAGAGAACTGCTCATGAAATGGGAGGAAGCGGAGATAAATCGCCACTGGACTGACAGTGTATGGCTGAGCCAAGCCAAACAATTTTTAGTCCCCCACTTGACGCGATCTAAATGCATCATCAACCTAACAAAGAGTGAAATTCGCACTCCAACACGCTACCTAACGGGTCACTACAACCTTAGATATTACCTTAAGAAATTAAAACTTTCAGAAATCGACACCAGCAGATTCTGTGAGATGGAGCAAGAAACATCAGAACATATTCTATGTGAATGCCCCTCGCTAAGCAGACGTCGACTTCAACACCTCGGAGGTGGATAGTTGTGCGGGTTAGCATGGTTCCTGGGGCTTCCTGAGGTCGGATGTCACCGACGCAAGTCCGGGCATCTTTGGGGATTTAGTTCCGCTTTTTTCTCGGTAAGATGGCTCTATCTAGGCGTTGCATAGCAATTGTTGTTGCAGCTTTCTCTTAGCTGCAACCTGTCTTGTGCATGAGGAGATATTATCAGCTGCTCGGCCAGCGTTGCCACATCGCGTCTCTCGCCAGCTGATAGCTACTGCTTGCTGCTAGCATGCAGGGGCGTCTGGTGGCACACTTTCGACGCTCCCTGTCAAAAGCTCTTTGACATGAAACCGTGGCGGCGGTTGTTGCCTACATCACAACGCTGCTGCTCCAGCACTACTACTAGTGGAGATCAGCGGTGCTGGGCGAAGGGAAATTGAAGGATGATTAGTGCTAAAAGCCACGGACCAGGCAAAGCCAATAGTGGCCGGCGGACCGGTCTACGTCTGTACTGCATTGGTCGGCAGTCCATCCTTACCTGGCGGCAGGTATAAAACTCAAAACCCGTCAGCACGGGTAACATGCTTTTCAAAAGAAATGCCGAACAAGAACATAATTACTCCAGGTGGCAGCCACACTAAGTCTGGAAATCCACCAGCGGTTAATGCCGCGGCTAGGGCACAAATTCAGCGAAGCTGACTTCGGATTTCCGCTACCCCGAAACGAGTTAGGGACACCCCTAGCCTTTCGGGCTTTCCGCACCCGAATAAAAGGGCCAAAGCTCTGGACGACCTCCTTAGAAGGTTAAAGACCAGAAGGCACGAGGTATAAACCAGTCGAGCTACTCTGCAGCGACGGGTGCTGCCGGTCGCAATGAACTGCTGGTAGCCATGACCCAGCGCCCCAATCCGGGGATTAACCCAAGAGGGGTCAACCGGGCGGGCCCCAAACGGAGTAAACGCCCAACACGACGTCAGTGGACGAGACGAGAGGCGCTGATGCTCAGTCCTTTTTCGGAATCTTCGTACGGCAAAGCTCGCCTCTCCCATGTACTCGCTTCGAGCGGGTTCGTCAGAGCGAAAGTAGGCCACTGGTGGGTCTACAGTGTCTACCTCGCTCCGAGCCTATCGCTGGCAGAGTTCTGTGTCAGGGTGCCAGGGGCCGTCACCCGGTTTTGATCGCGGGCGACTTCAATGCCTGGGCCGTGGACTGGGGCAGTACCTACACCAACGCCAGAGGCAGGTCTCTATTGGAGGCCTTTGCCATGCTCGATGTTGCGCTCCTTAATTCGGGGGGCAACACACGTTCTCCCGGATCGGTGCTGGTTCAGTGGTCGACCTCACGTTTGTGAGCGGCTCCAGAGCCTCCCAGTGCGTATGGGAGCTCATCGGGATATACACAGCCAGCTACCATGCCGCCATATTCACCAACCTGGCCCCCCACATGACGCCTGCTCCACGGTCCCACTCGAGACCGGTGAGGAGTTACAGGGCCGGCACACTGGATGTACAGTTGTTCTCGTAGGGCATGGAGAGACTGGATGTCTCTGGCTCCGCTGAGCAGATGGCTGAAGATGCCATGCGACAGCTCCAGACGGTCTGTAATGGCTGCATGCAAGTCAGGAGTCCCCACAGCCGCCACCGCGAGCCGGAAATCCAAGTGTTTTCTGGAACTTTGCGACTCGGCGGACCGCGATCCGTGGGGCAGCGCTTACAAAACGGTCGTTAAGAGTATTAACTGCCCCAGCCAACTTGCGCCGCTCGCGCCGGAGAGCCTAAAGCGGATCGTGGAACACCTGTTCCCAATGATGGACGTCCCAACATTCTCCAACGTCGGTGACTTCTTGACAGGCTTTGCCCCGGTCATGGCGCAGGAGGATCTGGCGGCGGCCGTAGGGGTAAAGGCTTCGAAGGCCGCTGGTCCCGACAACTTACCCAATAGGACCTTGAAGCTCGCACGGTCGCTTCGGTCCAATCTCTTTGCGAGGCTGTTTGCAGATGCTTGACGGAGGGCGTCTTCCCGCCTAAGTTAAAGTTGCAGAGGCTGGTTCTGCTGCCGAAACCCGGAAAGCCCCAAGGCGACCCGGCATTATTTAGGCTAATCTACTTCATCGATGGAGCCGGAAAGGTGTTCGAACACCTAATACGAATGCGCTAAGAGGAAGCGATCCGAGCAGCTGGTGACCTCTCTGCCGCGCAGTTCTGCTTCCGAAAGGCGAGATCAACAGACGATGCCACCTCTAAGGTGGTAGACATCGCCAGGTCGGCAATAGCCAGAAAGAGGTGGAAGGGCGGCTCGAAAGAGTACTGCCTTGTGGTAACGCTGGACGTACGCAACGTCTTCAACACGGTGAGATGGAGCTGTATCATGAAGGCACTATCCAGCTTTGGAGTCCCCCCCATGCCCCTTGAAGACGATGAGCCGCTACTGCGAGGACCGTACGTTGGAGTTTGCCACCTCCGACGGCGCGGAATCGGTTGAGTTCTCCTGCGGGGTACCACAAGGATCCGTATTAGCACCGCTATTATGGAATATGTACGAGGGTAGTCCGATAAGTACTTAGCCTCACCGCCTTATGACGCCAGTATCGCAAGAGTCATTTTTTATCGTGAAGTACATTTTCTTAGAAAGCTTCTGTTGAAATTTCAGTTAGATCGGACTAGTAGTTTTGTTTTAACCGCGTTTGAGGTTTTTAGAAAAATATCGGTCCGTGATTCGACTCTTTTTTCTGGAAGGGAAATCTTGCAATGAAATCAAAGATCTCGATTTGGCAGACCGCCGATTGAAGGTACGAGAGATAGCTGACGCAGTAGGCATTTCAAAAGATCGCGTGGGTGATGTCCTGCATGAAATTTTGGGCATCAGAAGGACTTTCTTCGCCGTTTCGTGACGGTCGACGAAACATGGATCCACTGGTACATACCAGAGACCAAGGAACAGTCAAATTAGTGGATTTCACCCGGCGAACGTGCTCCGTAGAAGGCGAAAGGCCGGAAAGGTGATGTGCACCGTTTTCCGGAATTCACAAGGTGTGATCCATATCGAATACCTGGAGAAGGAAAAACGCTAACCGGGCAATACTACGCCGAATTATTGGGCCGATTCGACACCGAACTAAAGAAAAAACGTCCCCATTTGGCAAATAAAAACGTGCTCTTTCACCGTCTTAAACGTCCGCCCTCGCCAACGCCAAATTGGTCGAATTGGTCTACGAACTGCTGCCCCATCCACCGAATTCTCCAGATTTGGCCCCGTCCGACTACTTTCTGTTTCCAAACTTGAAAAAGTCACTCGCCGGGCAGAAATTGCAATCATCGCCGCCACGGAAGCGCATTTTGCAGACCACTAGAAAAATTATTTTTCAGACGGGTTAAAAAAATTTGAGAATCTCTGGGTCAAGTGTATCAAGCTAAAAGCAGACTATGTTGAAAAATAAATCATCACTTTTCCAAAATTTTGGGATTTCTTTTGTAGGCTTAGTACTTATCGGACCACCCTCGTATATGAAGTATATTTTGCTTGATTTAGTTGTTAATTTCTCTCTATTATATAATATTATGAATATGACTATGAATTTAACATGAAACATGCAACATGCAACTTGCAACATGAAACATGAAACATGAAACATGAAATATACAACATGAAACATGCATAATCCATATCCCACCGTTCTATTTCGACGCTAACTCAACGTTGTTAAGCTAGGTACTAACATAAACTAAATTTTCCGAAAGCGGCCAAACTCCATATAAAAAAACGCTTTCGGAAAAAAGAAGAAGAATTTTCCGAAAGGTCGCTTTCTCGGGTACTAACATAAGCGAAATCTAGCTATCAAAATGCGCGTTGAGCGTTGCCAGATCAGGAAACAAATCAGCTGTGATTTCGCTTTCGAAATAAATAAATTTATTTATTTCGAAAGCTAGATATGGTGGAAAATTCAAAAAATAAAAACATTGGTCGCTTGGGCCGCTTTTATTGTCCCCAGGAAAAGGTTAATTGTATAAAAGCCGTAATGATAAGGGTTATTGTATGGGAAATAATTCACAAAGGACATTTTAATTAAGGAAAAAATACGCCTGTGGGCGGAGACGGCATTGGTGCCTCCTGTTATTTGCCTTGAGGTATATAGTGGCGAATAGATCAATAAATAGTATTCCCATATCGAATCCGTTCATGTTCATTGTAATTTAATTTTATAAAGTTTGTTTACATAAAACAGCTGTGCGTACATGTCAGTATGACCCGATTTACGCGTTTTCCGCCTTTTTTCCGTCCTTTCCTTAAGATTTTTGGTCACACTGGTTCCCGATCGAAATATATTGCAATTTTTCCGAAAGCTGCTTTCGGAAAATTTAGTTTATGTTAGTACCTAGCTTTAAATTGACGGACATTATTTCGATTACAAAATTTGGAAAGCGAAAATGTTTGTAAATGCTTTCATAGTGGAATCATCGTATAAGAGATTTTAATTAGAATAAGAACGGATGGTATATTTTAATATCTTAACGATAACAAAAATAGCCTGCAAAAATTTGTTTTAATGCGCATGGTATTATCACTAAAATGGCGGACAGACTTACGCAGTTGCAAGACACTGTTAACCAGGTAAATTCTAATATTTGTGATGTTTTTTTTAAATAAAAGTTGTTGTTGCAGCAAGCAGAGCATTTTTGCAATGCGATAGGTGTTATTCAACAAACATCTTACCCAAGTAAGTTTGCCAATTTCGACAGAACTGGATCGCAAACGCCAACTTCTAATCAACCTCAAGAGGATTATGCTCAGCTATTCGCGCAATTAATTTCAAGATGTGCCAAGGATATTGACACTTTAATAGAATCGTTACCAAATGAAGACAGTTCCATTGAATTACAGAATTCTAGCCTTAAGAGGCTAGAAATGGAAAATCAAGAAACGGCGCTTCAACTTGAAATTGTGGTACAAAAAGGAGAGCTCTTACTGGAAAAAATTCAGTCAGCCTTGGAAAATATTGCTCAAGCTCAGTTGGACATGCAAACGAAACAAAAATCTAGTTTTCACTAAAAAAAAATATATATATATATACATGTAAACTGTGAACATTTTGTAACCCTGAAACTTTGGATATATGTAGTTAAAACTGGGTTCGGAGATTATATATTAAAAAAATTGTATAAACTAAATTTTGCATAAAAATATGGCTTGAGAAGAAAAGTCAGCACAACATTTATTCGGACACCCGTGACATTCAACTTTATTGATTGATAACTTAATAATCACGTAACGTAAACAAAGATATGTTTTATAGTAATGATCAACATATGGGCTATTCTCTGGAAATTACAACCGCGGCAAAAAACACAAAAAATGCTCTAAAATTAATATTTGTAACATAGTAACTTTAAGAAATGTTTCAATAGATCAAATTTGAAAGCCTTTATCATATTCTAAAACAAATTTCGAAATATTGGAACGCAAACTCGCGCAACTCGCAATTTTGCATTATTTTGATGAAAAACACCATAAAAAGATCATGTTGTGTTTTGATAAAAATCTACAAAACATAGGAACTATGCTTGGACTTTTGCTTTCTATCATCACTGGGAGATTGCAAAGAGTCAAAAGAGATAACATTTATACTTCTCTAATATGCTTAAATAGTAAAAAACATCACGAAAAGAACGATGGAAAAAATGTCACGCGCGACACCGATAAAAATTTACTTAAAAAAAAAACTACTTAATATTTTTAAATCAAATCAAATAAATTATTAAGTTGAATTGATATATAATACATTAAAATTAATTGCATTAAAATCTTTCATCAAGTTTCGCTGAAATCAGTGCTTGAACTGGTTTGCGAAAAATTCACTTCCGTCTGTGTCACGTGCGAACTCGATACATTTTTTTAAATTATCTTGAAAAAGAACAATTGTTCGAGATTTACCTTAACACCAATTATAGTGCTACCCAAGAGCTATAGATTCCAAATTTTGTAAAATTAAAAAAAAGTCTTGGTACATGTTTTTTTTTGTTTGAATGCGTACGAATGTCACGTGCGACACCAGAGAATTGCCCATATGTAGCATATATTTAAAAAAAAAATATATATATATATATATAAACATTCTGCTTCCACATACCCATAATTCTAAAATTAAAAAAAAAACTAATTTTTTATTTTACAAAAATTATTCGAACAATTCATGGAAAAGTATAATACCATATTTTTTAATATTTAGTGGGTCCTTCCTTATCATTGATGACACCTTGTAAACGTCGACTAATGCTTTATATTAGGGTGCTCGTCTCATTAGCGTTCATATTTTCCCATTCAGCTTGCAACGACATTTTCAAAGAATTCTTGGAAGAAAGGTTTCCCTATTCTTCTTTTAAGAATATTTCACACATATGTACTCTATAGGATTAAGCTTAGGTGATTGTGAAGGTGTTTTAAGCTGCTTGCAGTGTTGTACCCAGCCACTCTTGCACTAAATCAAGGAGTGATTCGTTATCTTGTTGCTACACGAAAATCTTCGTATCAAATTTTCGCTTTTAATTTTCTTATATGATGCTTTATAAATTTTATCTTCAATGAAAACCATTTTGCGAACTCCACCCGCAGCTCCACACCCCCAAACCATGACATTTCCGCCACCAGGCTTCACAGTTAGGATCAAGTTCTCCTTTATGGCTTCTTTTCTCCATACTTTAGGGGGCCATCATGTCCAAATACATATGTTAAATTTTGATTGCTAAACACAACAGTCTCCCAAAACTTGTTAACAACTTGTTAAAGTCAAATTTTTTTTGTTTACCTTTTTTCCGTTCCTCCCGTGGTGTTCGAATTTCAGGCCTTCCCAGCTTTTCCCAGATTTGGAGCATTTCTTCATCAAAATATATATTGTGGAAGGTGATTGCCTATACTACCGATTTTACGATAGCTACGGTTTTGTAAACTTAATTTTTAAATGGCTTTTCGCAAATCAAGTGAAAATCTTTACCGCGTCCCATATTGTTAAATCGTATCAAAAAGACTAACAAAAAACAAGAAAGGAAGCTAACTTCGGCAAGACCCTTGCAGTAGGTATTTAAAATTTTGTAAATCTAAGGATTGCGTTCTTTTCGCTTTCGCGTGTTCTTAGATTCTATAAATGTTAAGCGTAACATGTTGACAGTGAACAATGTTGCGCAACAACTAAATGTTGCTAGCAACAAAGCTTTCAAAATAAATCAATTGATATGATGCATATTACTATGGGAGCTATATGATATAGTAGTCCGATCTTGATAAAATTAAATTCTAGAAATATACAAAATGGCCATATGGGCAATTCTCTGGTGTCGCACGTGACATTCGTACGCATTCAAACAAAAAAAAAACATGTACCAAGACTTTTTTTTAATTTTACAAAATTTGGAACTTATAGCTCTTGGGTAGCACTATAATGTGTGTTCGTTTTCAAGATAATTAAAAAAAATGTATCGAGTTCGCACGTGACACAGACGGAAGTGAATTTTTCGCAAACCAGTTCAAGCACTGATTTCAGCGAAACTTGATGAAAGATTTTGATGCAATTAATTTTAATGTATTATATATCAATTCAACTTAATAATTTATTTGATTTGATTTAAAAATATTAAGTAGTTTTTTTTTAAGTAAATTTTTATCGGTGTCGCACGTGACAGGTCGCACGTGACATTTTTTCCATCGTTCTTTTCGTGATGTTTTTTACTATTTAACCATATTAGAGAAGTATAAATGTTATTTCTTTTGACTCTTTGCAATCTCCCAGTGATGATAGAAAGCAAAAGTCCAAGCATAGTTCCTCTGCTTTGGAGATTTTTATCAAAACACAACATGATCTTTTTATGGTGTTTTTCATCAAAATAATGAAAAATTGCGAATTGCGCGAGTTTGCGTTCCAATATTTCGAAATTTGTTTTAGAATATGATAAAGGCTTTCAAATTTGATCTATTGAAACATTTCTTAAAGTTACTATGTTACAAATATTAATTTTAGAGCATTTTTTGTGTTTTTTGCCGCGGTTGTAATTTCCAGAGAATAGCCCATATCTCAAATTATTTAAAAATATGTTTAAAATTGGCAAAGTTATAATATTATTTTTTTCCTTAAAAATTTTCGATCGTTCCTATGGCAGCTATGATATAGTCGTATGATCCGATGAGAGCATATAGAACACTATCTGCAAAGTTTTATTCAGATATGTAGCTTTAAAACTGAGGGACTGCTTGCGTAGAAACGGAAGGACAGACGGACATGGCTAGATCGACTCGGCTGTTGATGGTGATCTAGAATATGTATACTTTATAGGGTCGCAAATGTCTCCTTCACTGCTTTGCAAACTTCTGACTGCAATTATAATACCATGCAAGGGTATAAAAAACTTAAAAAAAGGCACACCGAAGCCAACTCCAAACTATTTGTTAGTAATGTACAACAAAGAATTCCCGATAACCGTTGCATTCAGAAGTAAAAGACAATCAGCCATGCTCCGGTAATCGAATTCGGTAAATTTTTACGATTTCGATTTGAAATCGTAAAATCGGTGCTCCGGTTTTCGAAATCGTAAAATTTTTACCAAATTGGAAAACGGGCACCTTTGCCTGCCCGAAATGAAAAGTAAATGCCTTTTTTTATATCAAATCATAACTAATTTACTAAGGGAAAAAAATAGTTTACTCAGTGGTCTATTGATGTTTATTTCACACCACCACAAGATCATTCTGGCACGTAGTTATTTAATAAAAAATTTATTTCTGACCCCACCTCAAATTTTGCAGTCGGCAACAAGCAATTACGATTTGGCCAGATGCCGATAATTAACTCGCCGAAAGTTATCGCGAAGGTTGCCATACGGTGGTAAAACGAAACAGGCAGGTAAAAGTCGTTATAAAATTTAAATGAATTCATTAATAAATTTAAAGGAGTGGCCCTCCTTTGTTGTTGCAGCCCTTTTGTTTACTGTTGACCTCAAACAGCTGTTTTACCGACGATAGCAAAAATTTTACGAAAACCGGAGCACCTAAAATCGAAATCGTAAGATTTTAGCCAAATCGAAATCGGGAAAAAATTACGATTACCTGAGCATGCCTGAATATATAAGAAATGTACAAATAAAGTTTTTACGTCAGTTGAGCAGTTTTTTTTTTGCTCTCATTTCAATATTTTCAAGACTGATAAGAAAATATATATTTTTTTTAAAGTGTTTTTAGGAACAAAATTAATAATAACTGTTTCCTCCATATGTACAAAAAAAGTTACCAAAATTGTGAACATTTCGAGAAAAAAGCTATATAAAAGATTAAAATAGAGTGCTTCCAAATAAATTTTGTGCTGACTGTACATACATACATATATGCTGGAACACCTCGATATTTGCGTTTATTATACGTTAATATTCTATTTTAACTTAAAAACTCAAAAAATGTTGAATTTCATAAAATTAGGTTTCACTTCCCACTTAAAAAATAATACAACTTATCTTTAATACCGACAAGTAGGTTCAAATAGAGGACAATTTCATGCTAATGATATGTTGTACACTTTTTTGTAAATTGTTTGCATAACCTAGGTATAAACGGAAAAATTGTTAGTGTAGAAGGCGTTTAAAGTTTTTGATTCGCCCATTGTATAGCACGTAATCATGCAATTTTGTTTTACATGTACATCCTCCTTATATAAAGTATTTACTCTTAATGATATTAATTTTAATATTTACAAGTCTGTAGCTGTATATATTTACATAGTATTCTTAAACGACTGTTGTAATTTAATTTAAAAATTTTCTTTTAATTATATAAAACTATTATTACTAGTACAATTACGGGATTTTCTTATTTCACACAGCAATTTGAAGTAAAATAAATATAAATTGTACTTGTATAGATGTTTACCTGCGTCTGACTAACACAATCAATTTTCATTTGTCAAAAACTTTCAACGTACACGAGCTATAAACATATTTTAAGCTTTAGTTAAGAGTACCACGGCATCCTTGAGCTCCACATAAACAAGGTATTTTTTCATCTTCCAACGGAAATTTATAATCGTACGTTATTTCCTCATTAATGCCTATAGGTTGCTTTGAATAAATAACTATTTTTTTTTCAGACTCTATGGTAATGACCTTTGCATAGCAATTTGGCTGAAATTAAATAAAAATTATTTTAAAAAATTTAGTATCAAATATTTAGCAATACAGGTATCCGTTCTTACATTGCAACTGTGATTAATAAATCGAGCTAAATTTCCACATTTAGTAGCATCGATTATAGTTTCCATGTCAATCCGGAATAGATAAGAACTACCAATTCCAATCGCTTCATATTTTGTTTCTCTTAAATCGGCAACCACTGGTCGAATCATTTGACCTACGTATTCAATAACCATTTCGTCTGCAGCTATAGGCTCCATTGCAAACAACCCCCAGTCATGTATAGCCGACTTTGCAAATTTTAACTGTTTTTTCCGAAACTTGAGCTGATTAAATTTCAAAAGCTCAGATTCGCCCATAGAACCAAAAGCTGTTAAAAGTCTTCTCTGGTTTGACCGCGCTTCTCGGGAAATGCCTTGCATTTTGGAAATTAGTTTATTATGATGATGATTGGTAAGTGCTGTGGGGTCTTCAGTACGGTCTTCATTGTGGGCATCCTCTGTATTTGCTTTGGTATGATGGTACTTGTGTTTGGCCTTTTCTCTGACATCCAATTTATAAAAGCCTGCAGTAGGTATTTAAAATTTTGTAAATCTAAGGATTGCGTTCTTTTCGCTTTCGCGTGTTCTTAGATTCTATAAATGTTAAGCGTAACATGTTGACAGTGAACAATGTTGCGCAACAACTAAATGTTGCTAGCAACAAAGCTTTCAAAATAAATCAATTGATATGATGCATATTACTATGGGAGCTATATGATATAGTAGTCCGATCTTGATAAAATTAAATTCTAGAAATATACAAAATGGCCATATGGGCAATTCTCTGGTGTCGCACGTGACATTCGTACGCATTCAAACAAAAAAAAACATGTACCAAGACTTTTTTTTAATTTTACAAAATTTGGAACTTATAGCTCTTGGGTAGCACTATAATGTGTGTTCGTTTTCAAGATAATTAAAAAAAATGTATCGAGTTCGCACGTGACACAGACGGAAGTGAATTTTTCGCAAACCAGTTCAAGCACTGATTTCAGCGAAACTTGATGAAAGATTTTGATGCAATTAATTTTAATGTATTATATATCAATTCAACTTAATAATTTATTTGATTTGATTTAAAAATATTAAGTCGTTTTTTTTAAGTAAATTTTTATCGGTGTCGCACGCGACAGGTCGCACGTGACATTTTTTCCATCGTTCTTTTCGTGATGTTTTTTACTATTTAAACATATCAGAGAAGTATAAATGTTATTTCTTTTGACTCTTTGCAATCTCCCAGTGATGATAGAAAGCAAAAGTCCAAGCATAGTTCCTCTGCTTTGGAGATTTTTATCAAAACACAACATGATCTTTTTATGGTGTTTTTCATCAAAATAATGAAAAATTGCGAATTGCGCGAGTTTGCGTTCCAATATTTCGAAATTTGTTTTAGAATATGATAAAGGCTTTCAAATTTGATCTATTGAAACATTTCTTAAAGTTACTATGTTACAAATATTAATTTTAGAGCATTTTTTGTGTTTTTTGCCGCGGTTGTAATTTCCAGAGAATAGCCCATATCTCAAATTATTTAAAAATATGTTTAAAATTGGCAAAGTTATAATATTATTTTTTTCCTTAAAAATTTTCGATCGTTCCTATGGCAGCTATGATATAGTCGTATGATCCGATGAGAGCATATAGAACACTATCTGCAAAGTTTTATTCAGATATGTAGCTTTAAAACTGAGGGACTGCTTGCGTAGAAACGGAAGGACAGACGGACATGGCTAGATCGACTCGGCTGTTGATGGTGATCTAGAATATGTATACTTTATAGGGTCGCAAATGTCTCCTTCACTGCTTTGCAAACTTCTGACTGCAATTATAATACCATGCAAGGGTATAAAAAACTTAAAAAAGGCACACCGAAGCCAACTCCAAACTATTTGTTAGTAATGTACAACAAAGAATTCCCGATAACCGTTGCATTCAGAAGTAAAAGACAATCAGCCATGCTCCGGTAATCGAATTCGGTAAATTTTTACGATTTCGATTTGAAATCGTAAAATCGGTGCTCCGGTTTTCGAAATCGTAAAATTTTTACCAAATTGGAAAACGGGCACCTTTGCCTGCCCGAAATGAAAAGTAAATGCCTTTTTTTATATCAAATCATAACTAATTTACTAAGGGAAAAAAATAGTTTACTCAGTGGTCTATTGATGTTTATTTCACACCACCACAAGATCATTCTGGCACGTAGTTATTTAATAAAAAATTTATTTCTGACCCCACCTCAAATTTTGCAGTCGGCAACAAGCAATTACGATTTGGCCAGATGCCGATAATTAACTCGCCGAAAGTTATCGCGAAGGTTGCCATACGGTGGTAAAACGAAACAGGCAGGTAAAAGTCGTTATAAAATTTAAATGAATTCATTAATAAATTTAAAGGAGTGGCCCTCCTTTGTTGTTGCAGCCCTTTTGTTTACTGTTGACCTCAAACAGCTGTTTTACCGACGATAGCAAAAATTTTACGAAAACCGGAGAACCTAAAATCGAAATCGTAAGATTTTAGCCAAATCGAAATCGGGAAAAAATTACGATTACCTGAGCATGCCTGAATATATAAGAAATGTACAAATAAAGTTTTTACGTCAGTTGAGCAGTTTTTTTTTTGCTCTCATTTCAATATTTTCAAGACTGATAAGAAAATATATATTTTTTTAAAGTGTTTTTAGGAACAAAATTAATAATAACTGTTTCCTCCATATGTACAAAAAAAGTTACCAAAATTGTGAACATTTCGAGAAAAAAGCTATATAAAAGATTAAAATAGAGTGCTTCCAAATAAATTTTGTGCTGACTGTACATACATACATATATGCTGGAACACCTCGATATTTGCGTTTATTATACGTTAATATTCTATTTTAACTTAAAAACTCAAAAAATGTTGAATTTCATAAAATTAGGTTTCACTTCCCACTTAAAAAATAATACAACTTATCTTTAATACCGACAAGTAGGTTCAAATAGAGGACAATTTCATGCTAATGATATGTTGTACACTTTTTTGTAAATTGTTTGCATAACCTAGGTATAAACGGAAAAATTGTTAGTGTAGAAGGCGTTTAAAGTTTTTGATTCGCCCATTGTATAGCACGTAATCATGCAATTTTGTTTTACATGTACATCCTCCTTATATAAAGTATTTACTCTTAATGATATTAATTTTAATATTTACAAGTCTGTAGCTGTATATATTTACATAGTATTCTTAAACGACTGTTGTAATTTAATTTAAAAATTTTCTTTTAATTATATAAAACTATTATTACTAGTACAATTACGGGATTTTCTTATTTCACACAGCAATTTGAAGTAAAATAAATATAAATTGTACTTGTATAGATGTTTACCTGCGTCTGACTAACACAATCAATTTTCATTTGTCAAAAACTTTCAACGTACACGAGCTATAAACATATTTTAAGCTTTAGTTAAGAGTACCACGGCATCCTTGAGCTCCACATAAACAAGGTATTTTTTCATCTTCCAACGGAAATTTATAATCGTACGTTATTTCCTCATTAATGCCTATAGGTTGCTTTGAATAAATAACTATTTTTTTTTCAGACTCTATGGTAATGACCTTTGCATAGCAATTTGGCTGAAATTAAATAAAAATTATTTTAAAAAATTTAGTATCAAATATTTAGCAATACAGGTATCCGTTCTTACATTGCAACTGTGATTAATAAATCGAGCTAAATTTCCACATTTAGTAGCATCGATTATAGTTTCCATGTCAATCCGGAATAGATAAGAACTACCAATTCCAATCGCTTCATATTTTGTTTCTCTTAAATCGGCAACCACTGGTCGAATCATTTGACCTACGTATTCAATAACCATTTCGTCTGCAGCTATAGGCTCCATTGCAAACAACCCCCAGTCATGTATAGCCGACTTTGCAAATTTTAACTGTTTTTTCCGAAACTTGAGCTGATTAAATTTCAAAAGCTCAGATTCGCCCATAGAACCAAAAGCTGTTAAAAGTCTTCTCTGGTTTGACCGCGCTTCTCGGGAAATGCCTTGCATTTTGGAAATTAGTTTATTATGATGATGATTGGTAAGTGCTGTGGGGTCTTCAGTACGGTCTTCATTGTGGGCATCCTCTGTATTTGCTTTGGTATGATGGTACTTGTGTTTGGCCTTTTCTCTGACATCCAATTTATAAAAGCCTTCAGTCCGGGCGCAACCAGTTTTATGACGCATTAGTTCGTCATCTTTTCTACGCTTCTTTGGCGGAGATGGCCAAAATGCGCGGTCAGTTGTACAGTGATCTACCCAATGAGTATTGTTTAGAAACATTCTAGGAAAAAGAGGCATTACTATAATAAATAATTTGCAAAAAATAAAACTTACGCATATGGTTCTTTTTGCAAATGTTCCGAATAGCTCATTTTAATGTAGTTAATGTCTTCTAAGTCTATGCCTTTTGTAAGAAAAGTGTATAAAATAACCATTTCCTCATTTTGATCACGAGCTTTATATATTTTATGTGGAACAAAATTCGTTGTTTGTCGAGCTAGCTCGGCAAACGAGTTTTTAATTGGTTCTATTTGCATCTTTACATTCGTCTGTCGAGGGATTATGTCCTTCTTTTTTCTTTGAGCACGACTAGAATCCTTTCGAGGTCTGCCAGGCCCTGATCGTATTATTTGGCCAACACCAATCGTATTACTTTCCCGTTTGTGACTCAACATATTTGTGTTCTGATCAAGTTTAAAACATGGGATGCTGGAGAAAACAAACTGCGCCTGTGGCGGCAATGAGTAGCAATGTTCTAGCGCAACTTGGCTTGCTTGAGATGCCTGACTAGAGCCTCCGTCTGACGAGGCCGGTGATTGATTAATTTTATTTTCTTCATTGGTATTTGAGCATAATGGTTTGCAACAGTGAGCATCGCCATCGCAAGGTTTAAACGAACTCAAGTCGTCATTATTCAAATTTGGTTTATCAATATAACCCAATTTTTGAACTACTTCATCGCAAATATCATTTTGCAGGCTATTTTTTTTTACAGAAAGTTTTTCATCTTGTTCATTTAAATTATTTAATAATATAATCGATTGAATTTTCGAAATAACGGGGTTCTCTGCAGGTTCATGAAGCGGTGATTTTTGGCTATCCACCGAAGCCATCTTGAGGTGCTCATCTAAATAGTTTTCATTCTTCCTCTTCTGTTCCTCCAAAAATTCCCGTTCAATTTGGGCCATGTACTCTGTATTTCTTCGCCTCCTCTCTTGATACTCACGCTCTTCCTCCGAGTCGCTGTAAATTCGATCATATTCAAACGAGCATTTTTGTTTATAATCATCTATCTTTCCAATTTCCTCTTCATTGTAGTCTGGTGGAGGAACAGGTGTAGGAGAGCGTCGACATTCTTCATCAATTTTTTGTGTTAACCTAACAGGTGACACGAATGGGGTGTCATTTTCATTTTCCCCTAACCCGAAACTACTATCTTTGCTGATATCTTCAAGATCAGAAGGAAAAGATAAAATTATCTTTTTCTTTACAGTATTTTCATTTTCTTCATCTGTATCTGAATAAATATTAATTTTTTTCGTGCGGCTACGCCTTGTAAAGCCAAATTGCTTATTTACATTTTTGTCCTCTTCAGAATCCGAATATATATTTTTAATTGCCATATTCTTAGTAGGTGTTAGACTTAAACGACCTTTATTTTTTATATGTTTTAGACGTTGGGTCCGATTTTTTTGATGATGCTCTTCTTCAAGACTGTCATCCCCAGTGCTCCTTTCGACTACACCACCTTCATTGATTTCATTTTCAGCTTCACTAGATGACGATGACGAAGACGAAAAGAAACTTGAAATACTTTCCTTTCTTTTCAAATTAACAACAGGCGGCAGCGAATCTTGATTTAAAATGCTCTCCTTCAAACTGGAACGTAAAACATCAGAACTGCCTATATTAGAATCTTCCTTTTCAGAGTCCGAACGTTGTACCATTTCTTCTTGATCGCTAAGATCTCTATCCATTGAGTGCCGTTTGTTTGGAATAGGACTAGGATGTTTTCGAATACGTCGAAAAGATGGCAGCTTAGGCATTGCCGCTCTTATACCTATACTTGAAAATGATTGAAAGTCTAAAATTTCACGTTGTGTATTAATGAATTGATTAATATCAGGAGCTTTCTCATTCCAAATAGTCTCTTTCTGAACATTTGTGGTAGAATTGAATGAAGATTCAGTTATGTCTAGTACAGTTTTAGAACGAGCTTTTAATGTATGCTCATCCCACCATGCTTCAAAATTTTTGAAAGCTATTACTTCAATCATTCGTTTATTTACATCTCGTTTTAAGATCTGCTTTAACTCTTCCACAATATAGTTTATAACTTGCTTTAATTTTGTTGTCATTTCATCATTCTGATCTGAAATGGGATATTGATAGTTAAATGCTTTGTCATATGGATCCAAACTAAATGCAGTAACGCCTGCCAAATAAACCGGCTGCATATAAGCGGCGTTTGACAAATATCGGCTGGTTAAACTAGAATCCTGTTGGAGAGTGGAAGGATAGTGTCCATAGCCTGAAGCTTGATAATAATAGGGGTGTTGATGAGTTGGATTTTGAAATATATATGGCGAGGATACATGCTTTCTAGGTGTTCCATCTTCCGATGCCAATATATCTTGGGTCGCATCCTCATGAGAAGACAAGCTCGATAATGACATGTTGTCATCAGTTTTGTCGTTCTGAGTTGTAAAACCGATTTTAGAAATGTTTTTCTGAACAAGAATTTCATCGTCACTTGAAATATCACTTGCCCCATGCTGCGGTTGTACAGCTATTATACTTTTATGGATTGATTTTGTTTTATTATCTGAATTATTGGAATCGGAATTAATGTTTTCAGATTTAAATTGCTTGGCTTTATCTGTTTCGGAGTCACTACTATCCATCTGAAGAAAAGGTGGTGCATTTCCAAACGTTTTTCCTTTAAATATTAATGCTATTCGAGTATCTAAGTCTACATTTTCTGGTTCTGAACACGCTTCTCTTTCAGTTTTTTCTTTTGACTCATATTCAAAATTCACCGACTTGGGCGATTGACTCTTCGGGGTCACTGTTTGCGAAGATGACGCAGTACAATTTTTTTCGAGTTTTAAATTTACATCATCCCAATTTTCTTCCTCTTCTTGAGGTACGGGTGGATTTAATTGAGGGTGGATGTTACTTTGAGACGCATTCCATTTTGTATGTCCAATCCGTGGTTGAACATTTTCGGTCGAAGAGTAAGAATAACTATTGCAGCTATAGTTTCCAGTAGACAAAGTAGATCCCAAAGCTTCAGAATAATATTGATTGCGTTTTAAATTTGAAGATATGCTGTTATCAGTTTTGGAAAATTCATGACAGTACCGCGTATTATATTCAAAACTAATTCGATCTTTTCTATCTTTTTCGGTATACCGTTTGCGATCTCTTTCTCGGTAATCTCGTTCTTTTGGCGAGGTATATCGATGTTCTTTTTTTCCTCTTAATTGTTCTCGGGATCTAATTCGGTCCCGAATTGCATCTCTGTCCCCAGAACGGTGATAGTCACGCTCTCTTCCAATAAATGTTCTGTCCCTCGGGACTTCAGGACTTTGATCTCTAGACCGTAATCTATTATAATGACGATCATATTTTAAAAAAGAGGAATGTTTTTCACGTACTCCATGCTCATGACTATACGTTCTTTCCAATGACTGCCGACTACGATCTTTGAAATGACGACCTCTCTCTCTATCTCTGCCGCGATCCCAGTTACGTTCTCTACAACGTACTCTAACCTCAAGATTATTTTGTAAAGGGTTGTACCCAGAATTTGAATGATCCAAAGAGTCAACTTCAGTACAACTCTGATTAAAATCACCATCTTGCTGGGAATGGGTAGATAGATTCGTACCGGTTGTGGGTTTTCCCACACTTTGGATTGTAAGGCTTTCGAGAGTTTTTTTTAAAATAGAACCAAAAGGATCGCAAAACACATTCAATATCTAAAGTAAACATATTAGAGTTTGATTACAAATAAATAAACATTTACCATACCTTTCCCATCACCGACTTTTCATTGTATTTTTCCACAAACTGTCTGGCTCCTTTGGCACTTTCAAACACGATGCGGGCAATGCCCATATGTTTGTTTGTTGTAGGATGATGATAAATATGTATTTCATCGAACGCTCCACACTTGTCCAACATGCTTGCCAGAAACTGCCGATCAATGTTGTCATTTAGGTTGACAACCGTAACTTCAATAGCAGGTGGCTGTCCAACGTAATCAGAATCAATAACAAACCTGCGTGTAAAGTTTTAACCGTTAGATTATATTTCTATTTATTTATAATCTCACCTAGGTATGAGCAGCATGAGTGGATCAACCGGTCTGGTACGAATGCGAATAAGCGGATTGCGTGGATCCCTTGGTGTTATTGTTGGGTAGGTCGGGTCACCTGGAACAACACCGTCGTAGCGGTATAGCTTGGCACCGCATTTTACCAACTGTGGATCGGCTAGGAGTTTGAAATTACGGTGCATTTTTGTGTGCGGAAGAGATGAAACATGGTTGCTGCTGTTAGAGTTATTGCGATTGTCCTGCATTTGTCCCAATATGCCTTTTTAACCAAAGTAAAACAGAGTCAAAGAGTACGATTGTTTCTTTCGTTATATACGTTGTTTTTCCGGGCTTAATACACAGCCCTACGTTTAATTTCCTAAAATGTAAAGCAATTATATGTTATATGATGATTCTTGATAATAAATAAAAATCTATAAACGAAGTTTTAGTCTTGAAAATTTTTTTAGATATACATTTGTTTTTCTTGAAGTTTAAGGGATTATTTGTGTTTGAAAATAAATTGTAACACGTTAAACCAAGTTCGTTGTAAAAAGTTATCGTGTACCAAAGGGCAATAACTTTCTTATGGAAGTGTAACTTCACATTTTATTGTTTTTGTTCAATAAAATTGTAAAATCTTAAATAAAATATTAATACGTAAAGCCAAAATTACACACAAAAACGAGGACCGCTTGTTTGTATTGGTGATTTTGAAAAAATCGATGTATTGAGAGTATCGTCGTTATAGCATATTCTCATTGAGTATTTTTGTCGGTAAAATATGAAAACAAACATATGTTTGTACACTAATAGTTACTGCACATTTCATTATATTTTCAGAAATAACAAAACTCCAAATAAAAAAAACCGAGCGAAAAGAGAATTAGAATTTTCTAACTAATCGCTTTCGCGGGTACTTACATAAGATAATTGTTGCGAGCGAAAAATCTAAAAGAGTTGCCAGATCAAAAAAAAGTAACAGCTGTGATTTCGAAGCTATATTATTGAATTGATATCTTTTCAAAAGCAAATATGGAGAGATAAATTAAAGAAAAAAATAGTCTAGAGTAGAACGATTTTCTTCTCGCGAGGATAAAGTCTCGTTAATAAGTGGAGTAAAACAAGCTTCTCCTTTTCTGACTGATAATATGGAATTTAACCCACAAAGGGCAATTTAATTCGATTTTTAATTTCACTTTCTAAAGTTTTTTGTTTACAAAACACAACTGGCTATAAGTGTCTGTGTTCTGATCCTTTTTCCTTTCTTAAAACTATCACATTGGGTTCCGAGCGAAATATATAGCAATTTCGCTCAGAACTTTCATAAAGCAAATGTATCTTATGTTAGTCCTAGGCTTTAGGAGACACGATAAGAGGAAATTAAGACTGGTCCTAATACAAGATAAAATATTTCTAAGAAAAGGTGCAAGCGAAATAGCTATATTTTTCGCTTGGGAAACGATGTGACGAATCATATGATGTATGCTGCTATAGAGCTGAAGGCCACGGTGGAACAGATTATTTCCTTATTGTCATTTGCCAACTAAATATCATATAATCTATTTTATCATTACGGCTATTATTAAACTGGCCTTTTCCTGCTTCAAATTTCCTCCATGCGAGCAAGACTTCAATTCTCAGAATTTACCTTCATCTTGCCTTTCGAACAATGTATTTATTTCACTTACAAAATCACAGCTGCTCAGCTTTTTTGCTCGTAACATTTAGTTCGATCCCAACATTTTTCGCTTGCAAAATTTAGCTGATCTTAGTACTCGAGAAAGCGAAAAATAAGAGACTTCCTACTCTATTCGCTCGTTTTATTGTTTTTTTTTATGAGTTAAACCATTTGTTATACCAGGTTTTTGTATTCATTTCCACAAGAATTTTAATAGCGCCATTCCATAGTTACCATATCAAAACTTTTTGCTGAAATATGAATGATCCCGCTTTGTTTTCGTTCGTTTATAAGATAGCTTTAAGAAACATTATCTCATATCAGTATCAGCCTTAAAAGTGTAAATACACTATTTATATTGTTAGTTCATGAAAGTTCACTTTGGATTTTTTTTCTGTATATATATATGTTTATACTTTAAAGCTCAGTATCCAGCAAATAAAGTTGTCACGCAGCGCAAAAATGTTTATTCTTTTAAAGTGTGACCGCTCTTTTAGGGCAAATGATGCGGTCGTACTTTGTAGACAACCGGCAAAATTTAAAACAAAATTTTTTTATGATTTGTTTTTGATTAATAACACAGTGTAACAAATTTTAAAAAAGTAAAAGCATTTTTAAAGTGACCTAATAGAGATCGTTAAGTAGGTCGAATAGAACACAAAACCATGTTTGAAATTCTTCTAACACCCTCAAAATCTTGAGTTACGGTCAAAAACCCGTTTTTCGGCTATTTTTCACTTTGAAAAATTCCTGCTCAAAAAGTTGTTGACCAATTTAAAAAACTCTTCGAGTTTTTTATAGCTTAATAGTGTAGCTTACAGGAAAAAAATAACTTATTGTTTGTTTCGAATGAGAAAGGCAAATTTTTTGCTTCGAAATATGCATCTTGCACTTTTTTTCCGTGTTTTTTCGACTTTGATGCCATTTTTATTAATCAAATCACCAATATTTCTCAATGATGCGCACCTAATGTAGTTGCCTAGTCAATTACAAATAAAACAAGACCAATTTTCATCAAAGTCGAAAAAACACGGAAAAAAGTGCAAGATGCATATTTCGAAGGAAAAATTTTGTCTTTCTCATTCGAAACAAACAATAAGTTATTTTTTTCCTGTAAGCTACACTATTAAGCTATAAAAAACTTCAAGTGTTTTTTAAATTGGTCAATAACTTTTCGAGCAGGAATTTTTCAAAGTGAAAAAGAGCCGAAAAACGGTTTTTTGACCATAACTCAAGATTTTGAGGGCGTTAGAAGAATTTCAAACATGGTTTTGTGTTATTTTCGACCTGCTTAACAATTTTTACTAGGTCACTTCAAAAGTGCAAAATCACTGTTGCACTGTGTAATTGTTCCAAAGCTATTGACATGCGTTCCGGCGGCTGCGCCTGCCTTGGACTGCTCATAGTACATGTCTAAGGAGCTCGGATGATTGTATATGGGCTCTTTTAAGCAAGTGCGGGATCCGTGTTCTGTTCAGAAACATGATCGCACCAGTGGCCATACCCATGTCCTATGCCAGTTGCATAACGATATGCAAAAGTGACCAATTTTCGCTTCGACAGTCCTGCATCCTAATTTTTAATTTTTCTTTTTCGTCCCAGGTCTTTTAATGCAAATTCACATAATTTCCCGATTCCCAAAATATTGTATTTGCCTTTATCAAGTCAATTAGTACTGTATTCGCTCTTTTAATTCGACTTTTCCACGCATTTTTGTTCATGGCGGGATCCATAGTTTGAAATATGTGAAGCGCAGAGCGAGAGGCAAACGTTGGAGACAGCGAAAAACATTAAAAATTTTATTCTTTTTCGCTACGCGTTATGGAAATACTAAAACTAAAAATCTCCTAAATCTTGCACCGTTCTAGTATTTTCAAACCTGTACTGGATACCACCCTTTGAAAAAGACCTCGGTGACAAGCTGTTTCAAACTATTTGCCTCTCGCTCTCTTTCACTGCTTTGCAATAGTTTTCTTCTCTCTGGATACCGTGCTTAAGACATATATTTAAATATTTCGAACTGAAATAAAGATTTTGTATACGATTTAAAAATAATGTTTTTCAAGTTGTATTAAAACCGAATTATTATATGTTATCTATAAGTCTCTTTTATATTTGGGTCTATTTTCATTATAGCGGCGTTGAAAGTGGTCACTTACGGTTTTCCATTGCGACGTTCACGCTATGTCTATGAGGGGTGGTATTTAGTTTAGATTCGACAATACTAGAAAAGTGCAGGCGTTAGGGGATTTTTTGACGGCGCACGTATAGTATTTCCAGAGCTCGTTGCTTTGAAAAGAATAAAAATTTTAATAAAGTAGACTGTCCCTGACTGTTTGCCTCTCACTCTGACCTTCATATATTTCAAAGTATGGATCCCGCCATGAACAATATTGCGTATAAAAGTCGAATCCAAGAGCGAATACAGTACTAATTGAATTGATAGAGGCAAATACAATATTTTGGGAAATTCCGTTCACGGAGAAACATGATGGCACCAGGTGGCCCATTTTCCCTTCCATGGAACACGGATCCCACCCTTGCCTAAAAAAGCCCATATACAATCATCCGAGTTTCTGGGATATGTACTGAGAGCTGTCCAAGACTGGCGCAGCTGCCAGAACGCATGTCAATACAAATGTCAAACAATTATTAATCTGAACAGAATCATAGAAAGATGAACGTGAATGTTTTAAATTTTGCCGGTTGTCAACAAAGTATGAACGCATCTTTGGCCCTCATAAATAGACCTCGGAATTTGTATCCTTTCATATTTTACATCCGATTGATGCCAAATTTTGAATTTAGACTTTATAAAATTCACTTATTATTATTTTGGATGCATATTGAAAATATGCATAATATATGCAAAAGATATGCAAAATAATATTCCAAAAATATACAAAATATATGCAAAATATGCAAAATATATGCAAAATATATGCAAAATATGCAAAATATATGCAATCAATTTGAATAGAACAGACATACTTTAATTAAAGTGTTACCATATTTTACCAACATAATGCATAGTTTGCCGCCGGCGACATACGAAAAGTTATTCGTGCGATTTGTTTGTTTCGTGTGTGCTTCAACAAATTATTGGATAGTTAAAGCTAAAAAAAAAAAATAATTATTGAGCCTAAAATAAATTTAACTCGCGAAATGGGAAAGATAACCAAATACAAAAAGAAGCTGGTAGACAAATGGTTCGCCGCCATTCCCGAAAAGTGTTTTACAGTTGAGGGAAATGAGGTAATATGTACTACTTGCGAGAAGAAGGTATGTCTTAAAATTAGGCCTGTGGCTGATTGCTAAAGTTTGACTACATGCTAATG
Organism: Drosophila aff. chauvacae BK-2020; assembly: GCA_018903765.1. Classification (NCBI taxonomy): domain Eukaryota; kingdom Metazoa; phylum Arthropoda; class Insecta; order Diptera; family Drosophilidae; genus Drosophila; species Drosophila aff. chauvacae BK-2020. The sequence continues at coordinate 1,873,883 of JAEIGO010000024.1, read as the reverse complement.
GGTTTTATATTTTAGATTAAATGCGACAAAAAATTTCAATTGCAACAGCACATGGCTACTGCTCTACACAAAAGGTCCAAAGCAATACCCAATAAAAAAGACGAAACTCAAGATAGCAGCACCTCTAGTGATGAATTCAAAATGGATTTATGTGACGGGTTGGTTGCCGGAAACATTCCATGGAATGTACTTAATAATGAATCTTTTTCTAATTTTTTACAAAAATACACTGGCCAACAAATTCCAGATGAAAGCTCCTTAAGGAAAACATATTTAGACAAATGCTACCAGAAATCAATACAAAAAATACGTGACAATATTAAGGACGAAAGCGTATGGATATCGGTGGACGAAACAACTGATAAACAGGGCCGATATGTCGCGAATTTGATTATTGGAATATTGAGCGAAAATGAACAGTCGGATAACCAAAAAACGTTTTTATTATCGTGTAAACAATTGAATGAGGTAAACAACGCAACAATTTCTCGATTCGTAAATGACAAAATGATAAAATTTTGCTCCTGTTAACGGATGCTGCGGCATACATGATCAAAGCTGGCAAAAATTTAAAAATATTCTATCCGAATCTCATACACTTAACATGTTTTGCACACGGTTTAAATTTAATAGCGGAGAAAGTAAGAACATCGTTTCCTGACGCAAACTCTTTTATAACATGTGTTAAGAAAATATTTAAAAAAGCCCCATCAAGAGTTCAACGCTACAAACAAATTCTTGACATTCCATTACCACCAGAGCCAATCTTAACCAGATGGGGAACATGGTTAAATGCGGCTTCATTTTATGCAGATAACATGGAAGGAATAGCAGAGGTAAGATAACGATTAGGTCGATAAGTAACTTCAGTTTAATAATCAAATGTAAAATCTTTATTTTCTTTATTTTTGATATTAACACTTCTGTTCGTCTGGCGCCTTCTCGAGAGAGTGATCGCACTTCCTCGATCGTGCACGTTCGATTATAATATATCGAGTGCCCTTCTTATCGATAGTTACAATGTTACCTTATTTTTAACTTATAATATTTACATTATTTACATTATTTACATTCGGCCGACCTGACTACAGATCGACCACGATCTTTATAAACAAAGGGCAACAAGTTCGTTAACATTACTTATCCAAGGCTTAAGTCTAGCAGGCTCTAACACGCCTCTAAATGGCAGTTGAGTTAACTGGCAATCATCAATATCAACTACTTCGTATCGATCATTATCAAACACACGACTTATCCTATAAGGCCCACGGTACTTAGGGGCAAACTTCTTATTAATTCCTGCAGTAGTATCAACATTTCTGATGGCCACATAATCAGCTACTTGATATTCACGAGGAGCTTTATGTTTTCTACTGTATGACTCTTCATTTCTTATCTGTGAATTCTGGATATTAACAGATGCGTTCTCACGGATGCTTACAAGATCTCTAGGTTCATCATTGAATTTATTCTCTAAATACTCAGAAAGCTCATCAACTACAGGTCCCTTTTGTACTACTCCAAACAATAAAACACTAGGCGCTACTTGAGTGCTACTATGTACTGCGTTATTGATGGCATATTCCACTTTATTAAGTAATTTGTACCAATCGGACTGACTAAGAGGTTCTGCTAATTTCCCTAGCATTGGCGTTAACACCCGGTTTACACGCTCCACCTGGCCATTAGCCTGAGGCGCTCCTGTGGCCACTTTTATGTGCTCAATGTCTCGCTCTTGGCAAAAGGTGGTGAACTCAAGTGACGTAAAACAAGTACCGCGATCCGATATAATCCTATGGGGTCGACTATAAAAATCAAAGTATTTACTCAATGCATCTCTCGCTTCTCTTGTACTAGTCGTATTAACGGGAAAAAGTTTGACAAACTTGGTAAAAGCATCAATAACAACCAGAAGATGCTTTCTCTTTGAAATGATACTCGGTAAGGGACCTAAATGGTCTATATGGAGTGTATGAAACGGAATACAAGGTTTAGGGATACTATGCAAGGTTCTGTTATGAATAGATCTCGGCACCGAATGCAAAATGCACGAAAGGCAATTTCTAATAAAATGCTCAACTTTAGTTCTCATTTCTGGAAACCAATAGGTCCTTCTTAAATCCTTAACACACTTATCTGCTGCCAAGTGACCTAGTTTTTCGTGAGATTTTCTAATTAGCTGTTCTTCCATACAAGCCGGTGCATACAAACAATAAGAATCGTCCACGTTCTTTCGACATACTAGTCCATCCCTTAACTCAAAGTTACGCACGTTTCCTCTCTCTAGTTTCTCTCTCAAATGAACTATATTTTTATCCCTCATTTGCTCCGTTTGTAGAATTAGGTCTACGTCATCAGGTGTTGCTCCTACAACTCCAACTAACGGTATTGATTTTAGAAAAGCGTCCTCACGAAACTCCAATTTATCATCTCCCCAGGCCTTTTTACTACCGTTCATGTAATTCCTGGCCGCTTTCTCACAATTTATTCCACCATTCTCTTCCTCTTCTTCTTCACGAAGGTTTTCTTCCAAAATAACACGAAGTCTCTCTAAGGGATCTTCACAAAGGTCATCAAGTGGCACCCTGTCAAAAAGGTTGTCTCTACGGATTTCTAAAAGGCTTTGAATTATGCTATCTCTACTGTTGTCTCTAAGGTTGGTCTCTACGGATGTCTCTACGGTCTCAACAAGTTGGTCTCTACGGTTCTCTAGAAGTTGGTCTCTACGGCTGTCTCTACGGGTTTCCTCAAGTTGGTCTCTACGGTTGTCTCTACGGGTTTCCTCAAGGTTTTCTAACAAGTCTTCATTATCGCCAAACTCACTATCTTTTAACAACTTGACAACTTCTATCTGTCTGCTTAAAGCGTCCACATGGGCCATATTTACACCCGGTCTATGCATAATCGAATAATCGTAATTCTCTAACTCAAGGGACCATCTGGCAATCCTAGGATTAATAGCTTTTCTACTAAGAGTTTGCACTAACGAATTGCAATCCGTAATTATCTTAAACGGTCTATGCTCAAGGTATACTCTAAACCGACGCAACGCATTTATTATCGCTAGTGTTTCCAGCTCAAAACTATGGTACCGGGATTCTGCCGCAGTGGTTTTACCGGAATAAAACGAAATAGGATGCATTTTTCCATCATCTTGTCGCTGCAATAGTATAGCTCCAAATCCATGGGCACTGGCATCCGTATGGAGCTCGGTTTCTCGACCAGGACTGAAAATGGCTAAAACTGGGGGATTAGCTAAAGCGTTCTTTAAATCTTTAAACGCTTTTAATTGCTCATCATTCAGTGGAAAAGGACCCCCTTTCTTCAACAACTCTGTCAAGGGTTTAGCTATACGCGCAAATGACAGGACGAAACGTCTAAAATACGAAAAGAATCCTAAACAGGAGTGAAGACTATGAACATTCTGCGGCACAGGGAAATTTCTCAAGGCTTCCAAATGCGATTCACTAGGCTTTATCCCGTATTTACTGACACTGTATCCCAGGAATTCGCATTCCTTCTTCAAAAATACGCATTTCTTCTTGTTTATCTCCAAATTATATTCGCTAATACGATTCAAAAGTTTTCCCAAAATCTCTAGGTGCTCATCTACTGTCTTAGTCGCAATAACAATATCGTCCATATAAATTACTAGGCTCTTCTTTCTTATAAAATCTGAAAACGTTTCTGAAATAAATCGTTGAAATCTAAAAGGCATCCTCAAATACTCATATTGTCCTTGAGGGGTAACAAATGCTGTATACGGCACGGATTTTTCTGCGACCTCTATTTGATGAAACCCGCTCTTAAAGTCAATCACAGAAAAACAACATTTCCCTTCCAAATACTCTAGGCAATCTTCAATAAGAGGCAAAGGAAAATTATCTTTAACGATACGCTTGTTCAAACCACGGTAGTCAACGCACATTCGAATTTCACCAGACTTCTTTTTCACAAGGACCAAAGGGGACGCATAAGGTGAGGCGCTAGGACGTATTACTTTTTTCTTAAGCAAATCATCAATGATTTCCGCTACTTTCTCCCTCTCAAAATAAGACAAACGTCTCGGAGAACAGTAAAACGGAGTGGTATCGGTTAATCTAATAGACATCCGATATCTAGGTGCAGTGTTATAATCGTATTGGATACTAGAATAATGAGATTGAATAATTTGTTCACACCTATTTGCAATTTCCAACCCAAACTCAAAGCCTATCTCAAATGAATCCTCTAATGATGGCTCAATGTCAGCCAAAAATCTCTGCGCATCACTGTCAGTATCCAAAATTTCTACAGAATTTTCATTATCTAAACCAGAGTTATGATTATGACTTAAATTTATGGGATTATGAATAGCTGTACTTAAATTATTTGTATTGTTCACTTTAGCGGTGAAAAGGGAAGAGTCTTTAGATTTATAAGTATCATTATTGATTTTTCTATGAACTAATTGAACGTTCATTATCTTCAGTGCGTCTCGACCAATTAATACAGGGAGTGGTTGACACCCTCCGCTCGGGGCATTGCTGGTACTTATGATCCACGCTAAAGCACTTGAAACAGGCCCCATCCGGCCTCTTCGGTTGTTTGCACTCTCTAGCCATGTGTCCCATTTGCCCACAATTGTAGCAACGAATGTTATCGGGCATGGACGCACGGACTTGGGGCGTCACCACTTTTGTTTTCTCCGCCGACTTTGAAATTTGGGCCGTCATCTTCTTGAATTTGTCGTAGATCATAATTTTGTTTCGCAACTCCTCCAAAGAACTACAATAAGCCATTGCAGACGCATCTCCGGATTCATCTCTCAAGCCTTTTACGATGAATCGAATAATATCTTCTTGTGCCAACTCTACTTGTCGCGCAATGCCGCACATGGAGAAAAAATACTGGAGAGCACCCTCGTCAGGTAACTTCTTCCTGGCTTCCAGTTGCTTGAACACATCGAATGCAGTAATCTTGAGGTCAAAAACGGCTATCAGCTCTGCTCGCAGACTCGGCCAATCCAAAGCTGCCGTTTCGTTCATAAACACTCTTGCTGATCCAGACAGTAAACGTTTGGCGAAGATAAAACGTTTTTTCTCCGGCACGCAATATACATCCATTATATTCGAGAAATCGTCGATCCAACGAAGCACAGGGTATCCATTGTCTCCAGAAAACGATTGAATTAGGGCATCCAAATCACTCATATCAATGTTGTCTTCTTGAGCTGATTTATTTTGGCCCAACGCGTTTTCTAAATCAGCCACTCGTTTGCGCGCAGCGTACAGCTTTTCAACTTGCTGCAAATGTTGTATTTCTGCCGCCACATCAGAACCTTCCAGAATTTCATCATACGCTGCCACTCGAACACGACGCTGCACGTTCGCAGCTGCACCACCAGCAACTTCTCCAGACGCCGCCACTTCGTCACTGCTCGCCACCACACTATCGCCGTCTCTTTCTTGCTCATGTTCAATTTCGCAACTAACACCAGCGTCGCAGCCCGATCTCGAAATTTCGGCTACTTTGGGCGAGGTTTTATCCATATTCAACTCCTCCAGGTTTAGCTTATCCAGTTCCAAATGCTCTAGGTTTGACTCCTCCATGTTCAGCTTCTCCCGTTCGTCTGCTTTCTTATTGTCCATAATGGTTTTCGCCGCTGCACGGAGTTGATATATGGTGGCGTCTTCTTGGAAAAACACGTTCTCTCGCTCCAGAATAACTTTCAGCTCAGGTTTCGTTTTTTTTAATATTTCACTATATCTCATAACAAAGGCGTTCTATTTTATACGGGCCTTGACCCCACACCTGATATGTAAAATCTTTATTTTCTTTATTTTTGATATTAACACTTCTGTTCGTCTGGCGCCTTCTCGAGAGAGTGATCGCACTTCCTCGATCGTGCACGTTCGATTATAATATATCGAGTGCCCTTCTTATCGATAGTTACAATGTTACCTTATTTTTAACTTATAATATTTACATTATTTACATTATTTACACAAAAATATTTTAAACTTTGCACTCTAGGTTCTTGAAACACTAAATCCGGAAGATGCGGAATCTATAAGACAGGCAAAAGATCTTTTACAAAATCCACAGTTACATCGGAATTTTATATTTATAAAATCCAAATTTCAAAGAATTACCGAAATTGTCACTGCATTGGAAGCGAGGGGACAATCACTGGAAATGTCGATGAATTTATTTAAAGAAGCCGAAAATATTGTGAAAAACATAACAGGGGATTTAGGAAAGGAGATACACCAAAAATTTAAAATGGTTTTGAATAGAAATCCAGACTTTCCCATTATTTCAAAGATTAATAATATTTTAAATTGTGAGCTTGGACACGTAAAAAACCAAAATATTATAAAATTCAAATACGCTCCCACTACATCGTGTGATGTGGAAAGAAGCTTTTCGGCTTATAAAATGATATTCGGAGATAAGCGACAATGCCTTAATAGCTGTAATTTGGAGAAGATAATGATTATTTATTGTAATCAAAATTATTTTAAGTAAATTTCAGTTTGTTTACCATCTCAAAAATCGCTTTTACTATGTATTTTGAGATGACTTTATCATATGCATATTTTGCATATATTTTGCATATTTTGCATATATTTTGCATATTTTGCATATCTTATGCATATGCGTTTTATGCAAATATGCATATAAAAAAAATATGCATATCCTCTTTACGGTTTTTTTCATCGAAAAAAATTTAAATATCTTAATCCATTAAAAATATGCAAATATGTAAATTCCGAGTCTACTCATAAATGCCGAACAACGAGTAGAAAAAGCAGCCGCCCTTGAAAAGAATGAACATTTATCCGCTGCGTGAATAATTTAAAAACTTTATACCTTACCTTAAGTGACTGAGGAATATGTAAAATGCATACCTATAACGTATTGTAATGCATTGGTTAAAAAATCTATCGTACAACATGTTAAGAAATTGTGACTTTTTTTTTTCACGATTTATGATAGGTTTATTAAAGCGGCTGTTAACGCTAATTCACTACAACTATTATTAAAAAACAATTGGTCTGCAGTGGTGCTGGTGTTAAACATGAATAAGTTTTAAGTATTCTCAGGCTAACGGCTGCCCAGAGAATGGAATAAAGGTGAGGTTATGGGGTAAAAGGTGTTAGAGTGAAATGCGTACAGGTATAGAAATTGGTAAGTGCTTAAGGTATCCTACGACGAGCCAGCTGAGCTAGAGTGGTCCTCTTGAGTCTTCTTCTTGGAAGTGGTATTGTAGTGTCCCTTGCCAGAGGATTCGGGTGAGTCAGAAGCCTTTCCCAGTGTCTTCTTGCCGCCTCGTTTATGTAACCCCTAATTAAAGGAACTTTAAGATCGCGATGAATGTCTCGGTTCCGGATGTACCAGTCTGCTCCAGAAATGCATCTTAGGAATTTTGATTGGAAGACCGAAATTTTATTAAGGTTTGATTTTGACGCCGCACTATAAATGGGAAGACCATATTTCCAAATAGGAGCAAGAATACTAAGATAAATTCGCCTTTTGTTGGACAAACTTAACTTGCTGGCAGCGCGAGTAATCCAATGCAGCCGCCGAGCAGCAGTCTCCAGTTTACCCTTTGTCTTTTTAATGAGACAAAAAATTTAGCCTTCTGTCAAGGACCAGACCCAGAGGGGTACTCCTTAAGATGGGGGAGAAGATGACCGTGGATGAAAACGCCTGGGCTGGAGTCCCTGCGCAAGGTGTAGGTCACGACTGCACACTTATCAGGGTTTATGGAAATATTCCACCTACAACACCAATTTTCAAATCTTTTAAGCATAAGTTGCAGTCGATTAGTCGCCTCATAGACGCAGTCCGCTCTGGCTAGCACTGCTGTGTCATCAGCATAGGTAGCAATGCACATGCCATTGCTTCGCCTTCGAGCTCGCAGAGGAGCATCATGTGTAAACAGGCTATAGGGCGTAGGCGCCAAAGCACTCCCTTGAGGAACTCCTGCTAAAATAGTTCTAGCCGAAGACGAAACACCATCCTGGACTACCTGAAAGCTTCTGTCAAATAAGAAGCTTTTAAGCAGGTCGTAAAGTTGATGATGTAGCAGTCCTTTTAGCTTAGAGAGAAGACCAAGATGCCATACTCTGTCAAAGGCTTGTTGCACATCAAGAAACGCCGCAACAGTATAGCGCTTCCTCTGAAATCCTTCCATAATGAAGCTGGCGACTCGGTGAAGCTGTTCTGGAGTACCGTGTCTTCTCCTAAAACCGAACTGGTGATTAGGAATCGCTCTTGAGACGCCAGGAGATTTCATTAACTTGTCAAGGATACAACGCTCTAGGATCTTGCCAAAAGCAGAAAGTAAGCTAATTGGCCTATAGCTATCTAGGCTACTGCTCGGCTTCCCTTTTTTATGGATCATCACCACATTGGCCACCTTCCACATTTTAGGGAAGTAACTCAACCTCAAAGAGGCATTGAAGATCAGGACTAGGAATAGGATGACTCGGTCAGGGAGCAATTTGACTAATCTGTTAGTAAGGCCGTCAGGACCTGGCGACTTCCGGTTATTCAGCTTGCTGATAATTTTTTTAACCTCAGGAACCCGAATAGGAGTGATTGGCAAGTCCATTTGGTGTGTGATGTCAAGCGAAGCCAAAACTTTGCCGACTCTTCCATCAGAAGCAGTTTTTAAAGGAGTAAACCTTTGCTCAAGGCTATCCGCAAAAGCTTCAGCACGGTCCAGTGGTGTGCGAGCCCAGTTACCATCTGCTTTAATAACCGGAAACTTCGGAGTTGCTTGCTTCTTGTATCTCCCAGATAGCCTCCAGAGAGCAAAGTTCGTGTCCTGATACGGGGTTGCTTCCTCGAGTTCCTTGTCCAGTGTCGATTGACGGTGTAGCTGTAGGAGTTTCCTGATTCCTATTTCCCAACCTGCGGAGGATCCTGTTTACTGCCTGGCTATGCAACCTGATGTATTCCCTTCTGAGGCGATGCTTCAACTGAATGAGCGCCAGAATCTCACCAGGAACCGAGGGATCGTGATGCCCACCAATTGGGCGCACATCTCGGGAGGCCAAATCTGCTGCTATACGGATCTTATCACTAAGGATGTTTACTGCGCCATCTATATCCTCTGAGGAGTTGAGCTCGATCTGAAGATGTACAGACAGTTCCAGAGAGCTTTTAAAGAAGCTAATGTCAGAACCAGGAGGCATAAGGATCTTTCTTGCTGGGACACGGCTACACACCAAATCAAGCTGAACAGCTAGGGGCAGATGGTCAGAATTAAGATCGTACATCTCAACGATATGCAGCCTGCGGTTCTGTACTCTTCGGAATAATGCTAGATCCAAGGCAGAAGGCGTAGCACCATTACTGGGATAGAAGGTGGGCCTGCCCGTTGACAAAATTTGAGTTCCAGTATTCCGCACAGCGTCAACAAGAGCTGCACCTCTTCTATCCGCTCTGAAATTACCCCAATTCCGATGTTTCGCATTGAAATCTCCTCCAAACAGGAAACAATCACCACCCAACTGAAGAAGAGCCTCAAAATTTTCGCAGGACCAGGAAAGTCCAGGTAGAAGGTAAGCAGCTAACTGCAAAACTCCAAGAGAAATTGGTCGGTGGTGATAATGAATTATCCTGCTCCTAATAAGAACCGCAGCTCCCCCTCTAGCTACTCTTCCAGGAAAATTCGCTCTATAGATGTCATAGTCCGGTATGTTAAAGAAAATTCCAGGTCTTAGATAGGTTTCCGTGATTAGCATAATATCAAAATTATGACCGTTTAAGAACACCAGAAATTCTTCTCGATTGGCAAGAAGGCTCCTGGCATTCCAAATACCTATTTTTAAATTAGACATTATTATAGCTTAAAGCAGAACCAGGGCTTCTTTCCCTCTGAAGGCCTCTCACAGCAAGGGAGATGGTTGCCATGGATGCTGCTAATTGATCCACAGTATCTTTAAGCTTAATAAGCATGTCAGTGATTCTTGACAGATCCCAAGGGGCTACAGATGCAGGATGAGACTGATGAGGAACATTATGACCTGGTCTGGAACCCAGAGACGGGAAGTCATCCACCTGGGATCTAAAGACATTATTAGATTGACTATATGAGTCAGATTCGACATGAGGGGCAGGCGCCACATTTTGAAACCCTCTAGAGGCCTGAGCAAAGGAGACTCCATTCCGAACAAAAGCAGTTGGTATGGCTGTAGATCTGGACCTCTGCCTTCCTGCTCCAGAAGGCAACAAAGGAATTTTAGGTGCCACATTCCTGATTTTCTGCGCATACACTCGACATTTTTTATCATAAGCAGCATGGTTACCGCCGCAGTTGGAACAGACAAGGTCCTCAATAGTTTTCGCCAGACAGTCCTCCGAGCCAGTCCAGTGACCTTCACCACATCTGCCACAAACCGGACGCTTGAGACAATAGTTTTAGGTGTGATTAAATTCAAAACATCTGAAGCATTGTTTAGGTTAGGTTAGGTTAGGGCGGTGACTAACCCGGCATAGAGCCGGGCCATCCACTTGAGCCTAAGGAGGCTCCTTGTGATGCCGCATAGGCTAGATCCCCCGTCCGCTGCAGGAGCTCATGGGCCAATGACCTACGTGAGAGAGGACCAACCCGATCCTTGGATGAACCGGGTTATCTGCCTCGGTGATGTTCCGCTTAGATCGGCGAGATCTAAGAGGGTGAAGAAGCCCAGGTACTGCAGTCTTTGTCTGCTTAGTGCCGGGCAGTGACAGAGGAGGTGGAGAACGGTCTCCTCCTCCTCCTCATCTCTACAGCTTCTGCAGAAGTCGTTGTGGTGCACCCGCAACCTGGACGCATGCGTTCCAAGCAGCCAGTGACCAGTAAGAGCCCTAATGGCAAGGGCGCAGCTTTCCCTGTTTAGTGACAGTAGCTCTTTGGAGCGTTTTGCTGATCGGCGTGGCCAGATCATTCTAGCATGGCGGCAGGAGGTTAGGTTTTCCCATTTCCTGTCCGCGAGAAGGTGGAAGTGCTCCTTGCACAGTAGTCTGCGAGTGGCCAAGGGCATGTCAACTAACTCCCTCTCCGGTTGGAGAGGGGAGATTGTACCCTGCCGGGCCAGCTCATTGGCAGCGCAGTTACCCTCGATATCCCTATGTCCTGGGACCCAGATGAGGTGGAGGTCGTACTGCTCCGCCATCTCGTGAAGAGATTTGCGGCAGTCGTTGATGGTCTTCGAGTTTGAAGAGATAGCTTCAAGTGACTTCAGGGCAGCCTGACTGTCCGAGAATATGCAAATAGAGGCGCCAGCCCCGATTGAGGGGAGCTGATGAAGGGCCTCTTTGATGGCGTAAACTTCCGCCTGAAAGACGCTGCAGTGGTCGGGTAGCCTAAAAGAGACGCTTAATCCCAGTGTTCAGAGCCATCCGTATAAATGTGAAGGGACCCTAGTGGTCCAGGTGGTCCCGGATTCCATTCCGTTCTATCGGGAATGGAAACTTGGAAGGGTGTGATTGGGTGTTCCGCGGGGACACAGTAGTCAGTGCTCCCCTCAATAAGGTGTGAAGCAGAGTCGAGATTCGTGTGTCCGAAACTCGTCCTTCTCCACAAACCCGCGCCATTCAGCCTTAGTGCTGAGAGTGCCGCGGTCATTTCTCCCATTATTTCAATTGGGAGGATGTCCAGGAGAACGTCCAAGGCGTCTCCAGGAGTCGTGCGCAGGCCGCCTGTCATACAGATCTCAGCCATGCGTTTGATTTTCCTAAGCTTGCCCAGGCAGGTGGACCGCTTTAGAGCTGGCCACCAGATTGCCACTCCATAAAGGAGTATCGGGCGGATAATGGCCCGGGCGGATAATGGCCCGATTCCCCATTTTAGCCCGATAGCCTTACGGCAGGTATAGAGCGCGATTGTGGCCTTTTTGGCCCTTTCGTCCGTGTTAAGGGACCAATCGAGTTTCCTGTCTAAGATGAGACCAAGATACTTGGCCTGATATTTAAGGGGTAGGGGCACCCCGCAGAGCTTGGGGGGTACCATATTGGGGATTTTGTATTTCCTGGTAAAAAGGACTAGTTCAGTCTTCGCTGGGTTTACACCCAGTCCGCATCTGGCAGTCCAATCCGCCAGAAACCGAAGGCTGTTGCTCATCCTATCGCAAAGGGTTTGCGGGAATTTTCCCGTGAACGCCAAGGCAACATCGTCCGCATAGGCCACAACTCGACAGCCACCCTCCTCTATGCCCTGTAGCAGCTCGTTGACCGCCACATTCCATAGGAGAGGGGAGAGGACTCCGCCTTGGGGTGTGCCTCTGTTGACTTGTCTGGAGATGGTTGACCCCCCAGTGTTGCCTCAACCGTTCTGCTGCGCAGTATCCGGTCAATGAGACCCACTGTGTGTTGATCAATCCCCAGCTTAGTCAGTGCCGTCGTGATTGAGCCTGGAAGGATGTTGTTGAAAGCGCCCTCAATATCTAGGAAGGCGACTAGTGTGAACTCCTTTTCGTGGAGCGATTTTTCTATTAAGGTGGTAAGCGAATGGAGTGCTGTCTCTGTCGATCTGCCTCTCCTATACGCATGTTGGCATCCAGATAGGGATGATTGGGGAATGTTAGTTCTGAGATGCAGACCAATGAGTCTCTCCAACATCTTGAGTAGAAACGAGGAGAGACTAATCGGTCTGTAGTCCTTCGGCGTGCAATGCGATGGCTTGCCTGCCTTGGGGATGAAGACGACTTTTGAGCGGAGCCATTCACTTGGAATGACACCTGTGTCGAGAATGATCGAGAAGATCAGTCGAAGCCAGGAAGTGGATAGATCGGCTGCGTAGCTAAGCTGTGCAGGAATGATGCCATCCACCCCTGGGGATTTATATGGGCTAAAACTGTTTATTCCCCATTTGATGTTCCTATCGCTAAGAAGGTAGTCCATTTCGGACGGACCCCGCCGTGTCGGGGGGTTAGGCGGACTGCTCTGAGACGAGCTAGCAGGAAAGTGAGCATCCAGGAGAACTCCGAGAGTTTCCTCACTAGAGGTCGTCCAGCTGTCATCAGGACGCTTGACAAAGCCCGGGTTGGTGGGCGTCGTCGATAGGACCTTCCTCAGCCTAGACGCCTCAGAGTAGTCCTGGATTCCTGAGCAAAAGTCGGACCAGGCCCTTCTTTTGGCCTTTCTAAATTCCCTGTTATATAGGGCCAAATTTGTTTTGTATAAGCGCCACGATGCGTCCGTATTGTCGCTCTTGGCTTGGTTGAAGGACTGCCTCGTGGTCTTCTTGCGGCTACCTAATTCTTTGCACCACCACGGTGGCTTCTTCCCAGTCTTCCCCCCATTCCTACTACGGGGACAGGACCTATCCAGAGCCGTGCTACAAGCATCGGTAAAGGTTTTAACAAGGCACTCCAACCCCTCTGGACTGTAGTCCAGGTTGGTTTTGGTTGGAGGGGGTTTTAGGATCTTATTCAACTGGGATCTATATTTCACCCAGTCAGTCCTTCGGGGGTTCCGAAAAGTGACCGGGTTGAATCTATCGAAGCCCAGCGTGAATTGGATGTACCTGTGGTCGGAGAAGGAGTGTTTCTCCAGCACCCTCCACGACTTTAAAGTATCCCTAAGAGATTCAGAGAGAAGGGTGATATCTAGTACCTCCCTGCGGTTTTTGATGATGAAGGTGGGTTCGTTCCCCGAGTTTCCCACCAGTAAATTGGATGCAAGGATAAAATCAAAAAGAGACTCACCCCTGTCGTTGGTGTCAGTGCTGCCCCACTGATGGTGATGGGCATTGGCGTCGCACCCGATGATCAAGTCCACGCCCAGCTTTTTGCTGTCCTCGGTGACTTGCCTCAGGGTTGGGGGGACGGGGTCCTGATCGTGCCCCAGGTATGCGGAGCATATCCGGAGGGATCCATTTGGTCCCTCTAGACATGCTGTTAGGAAGTCTTCATTACTGAAAATAGGAAGCAAAAAAAGGGTTAAGTCCTTCTTAGCGAGTATGCAGGCTCGCGTTTTACCTGTTGTAGTGGCCGCGTACAGCCTATAGCCAGCTGGCCTCAGCCCCAGGATTCTGTCGTCACAGATCCAGGGATCCTGTTCGAGGACAGCGTCGGTGCCACCTTCCGCCAGGTGGTCGAGTAGAGCAGCGGAAGCTGCCTTACTGTGGTGGAGGTTTATCTGCAGGAATGTCAGAGACATTCTGCTTCTTGACCTCCACCACAGTAATGTCGGCGTCCGAGGTCGGCTCGTCCAGCCCGTCCTCCTCCTCGGACATCCCAACTTCGCGAAGGCCCCTCGCCAGTTCGCTTCCATCGGAGACGTAGCCCTCCAGAATGTCCTCTTCATCGGACAATCCTGGCGCCTCCTCGATATGAGGACCCTCCAGGTCAGGGTCCTCTTTCTTTAGGCCCGACTTGGCGTCGGCCTTGTAGACGCGCACGGCCACTCTCTCAAAGCCGTACCGAAGTAACCCCCCGTTCTTCGTCAGCACCTCAGCTGTCCCCTCATTGAGAGTCAGGACAACCTGGCGCCTCGGACCAACGGCCTCCTCGACCTTGGCTACTCGCCAGTCTGAGGAGGGGAAGTCGGGATTACTCAACTGCAGCAGCTTGAGTATCTTAGCCGGTTCCGCCGGCTTGTGAGACAGCCATGCTCTGGCTCTGGGCTTGCTGGGGATCTTGTCCCAGTCTACCGCTACGAGCTTTGCGCCTGGGTACACTTCACCCAATCCCGCGATCGCTCTCTTGTAGAAGGTGACCGACTCCGCGTCTTCGCATGCGATCACCTTCACGCCTCCTTGATGCCAACCTGCATCCTCACAACGGGGCAGTGCACCACCCGACACCAGCAGCTCCTCCACGAACTTATTGTGCAGTTCCCCAACAATCCAACGCCACTGGTCCCTCGGGATCTGTCCGTCACTGGAGCCCTCGTCCACCACTCCAATCAGGATCTTGCCTTTGGTAACCTCGGCGAAGGACCGCTGGGGCTGCACCCTAGAACGCTTCGGCTGCGGCGGCTGCACCTCCGTAGACCGCTGGCGTTTGGCGGCGCTCCTGCCCGCGTCTGTGCTGGTTTGTTGGGCGTTGGGGGCAGCTGCTCTTCCCGCCTTGACAGGCTGGAAGTCCGGCAGTATGCCTTTCGCCCAATTGATAAGACCCGCTTCTTCCGGGTCCGCCTCCATGGCTTTGTTAGCACGCGAGAGGATGAAGGCCGCTACGCTCGTGGAATTGCGTCTTCTTCTTCCTCTGCTGCTGCTGAGCCGAGCTTCCTGGGTTGGATTTGCCTCTGGAGCCGCCCGCGGTCACGTCGAGGGACTTGCCCCCGATCACGCCGCTCGGCGGTCCCATTGGCTCACCCGTCCCAGTGGCACCGGCTTTCGGATCGAGGCGCTCCGAGGAGCTCTCCTCTTCCTTCTTGGGCACTCGATCGCTAAGCGTCTTCGAGTTCTCATTGAGGGGGGTGTCCCCAGCCGCCTTTAAGGTTTGGCGTTCACCTACGTTTGCTTTTTTGTTATTGTAATTCATTGTTGTTCCCACGAGTATGCTGGGATGGGGATGGTCCGCCACGGTAGAGCCCGCATACCGTGGTAAGCCTAGTTTAAACTGATGGGTCGGCCGGTCCACCAGAGTTCGCATACTAGAGTCCAAGCACCCCCTGGACACGCATCCCTCGGCATATGCTGTTCCACCTTGGATTGGGGTAATTTTTTGGGCAGGAGTTTTCTTCTCCCCGCCCGACTACCATTCGTCAGCATCCTCAGCAGAGACATGACCTACTGGGACCTGCTTCCAGCCGCCCTCACGGGGGGAGTATAGTCGCACTTCCAACGGTGCGGACAGTTACGGCAGGTGATTTCTCACCCGTTAGTCCCCCTGTCCGCCCGCTGGCTGACGGCCAAGCATTGTTTAACTCTATTATTATCTCGTTTGATCTCTGCCTTCCAATTTTAGTGATTTGGAGGGATTCGGCATTATTGAGTGCTTGCTTCAAATTAATAAACCAAACATTCTGTCTTTTAGGAACAGAATCCTCCTGTTGAACGGAGCTCTTGCCTCTAATCGGAGGATTGTAAATGTTGACTACCGAGTGTCCCAGCTTAGCGAGTTCACCTGAAATAAGACTCGCAGGTGTAGAGGAGGCCAAATTCTTCAGGACAATCCGGAAACTCCGGTCCTCTTTAAGGCAGAAATGCGTGAATTCTACATTCGGCTCACTTAGGAACTTAGTAATAGCTCTGTGGGTGTCAGAGTCCTTGGGAAAAATCCGAGGAACACCTGATAGCGCTACACGAAACTCAAAACCATCAGCTGGGATAACCTCAAGTAGGGCCGCTTCCATAGCCGCAACATCATTTACGCTAGGAATAATTATTGGTCTAGGTTTAGGAACCGGCCTAGGTTCCGGTTGAGCAATTACTTCCTCATCAGAGGAATCATCAATAGCTAAATCTTGGTCCTCGCAATCCATTTCATTGATCGGGTCGACTGGGTCGAGAGAGGCATAGCGATTGGACGACGTACTGATTGCCAACACATTCTTTGTTGAAGTCTTGTCTAACTCGGAGGCTCTTCGCTTGTTTCCCAGACTAACAGGAACCGTCTGCCAAAGCGGCTGCGAGTTACGAACGGGCCCACCAGGAGCATCCCCTCTCCACTGAGCCTTAGCAGCATTCTCCGTAGATAGGGCCTTGCTGCAGATGGGATTCCTTCTATCCGTAAGAGTACGCGAAACAACGTTAATATTGGAGGACTTGCAGGACACACCTCTGGTTGAATATGGCTGGTGCTTAGGCTTCAATTTGGCCTAAAGAGATAAGGGAGAGTTATTTGACTTACTTAATCTGGCGGACTGCCTGAGGGATCTCCTAGGAAGACTACTGGATGTAGCCACACTTGGTGATGCACTGCAATCACAAGTGGCAGTCGTTGTAACCGTAGAAGTTGGTGCTCCTTTATTGAGTGAAATCATCGGAGTCAAAGCCAAGCGACTATTCTCCAGAGCTTCATCCAGAAATTCCGATAAGGAACTTAGCTTGATAGAATCTGACTGCATCTTGCAACGTCTTGGACCCGGCTTATTAAACGTCAAGAATAATAATAAATTCAGAAAAAAGAAAGAACTTTCACACAAGAGTTTATAAATTTTTCCTCGTGCCAACGCAGCACCAGCCCGCCGCAGCGAGATTAAAAGAAACGAGTCTAACACGCTAACCGTAGCCAAACAATACTTTCAACACTTTTGCCGTATTGGCGAACAACTTATTTTGTTGAGGCGAGCTAAATGTATAAATTTTTTTTTTTTTTTGAATTCAAAATAATTTCCGAGAGCGCTCCGTAACACATCCGATTGTTACGAAGTTTGACAGGAAACTGAAGAAATTGTGACGAAATCACAACCCTAACGTATGTAAATATACGTACATAAATAGAAGATAGCCTAAGTATACTCAAACACTTACACATTCACTCATTCCCCCCGCAGACACAAGCTACTCACTTACACACCGCACACTCACTCAAAAGCGCGCGCAACAACTCACTCAAACACAAAAACACACTCAAACGCCGACGAGCTACGAAGGGGAAGAAGAGCGAGAGAGAGCAACCGCCGATTGCCGGCAAAGGCGTCGGCACGCGTCAGAAGGGCGACAAGCAGGCAAACGCTGTACCCTCGGGAGTGGAAAATTACCACGCCACTGCCGAGCGCCGGGAGAACAGCGACATCGCCGCCACTACCGACGCATAGCGGAGCAACAGCGCATGCGTCGGAGAACGTCGCGAGCCAAGCAGCTCCCCTATTGGTCAGATCGGCACGCGCCAGAAGTGCGAAAACCGAGACCAGAGCGGCGATGCATGCGCCGAAATACCCAGAGCGGGAGAACGGTGCTGCCGGCACTATCGCCTGCGGGAGTGAGAGGGAGGCAAGGAGACCAGCTACGCTCGGCGACAAAGCCGACAGAACTCCCGGCAGAATGAGGCCATGGCCAAACTGCGATAAGAAGAGCTTGAATTAATGAGTCTTGAGCTGCGAAACCGACCAGACGTGCAAAACACCAAGTCCCGAAATTCTAAGTCCCGCGGTCCCGCAACCACGCGCTACCACCGTCGCCCAGGACCTCGACAGGATCGTCGACAGGATGCTGCTGTTCCCCTCAAGGAAAATCTTTGTGTGTGCGGGTGAGCGATGGCCGCGGGCCAGCATTTTTTAGGGGCCGGGGAAAGGTGCCCGCCGAATTAAGGCCCTTCTCTCCCCTCTTTCCCTGCCTGGAACATCCTGGAAATCCTTCCAGGCGTGGCGCATAGGCGGACCGACCGGAAATTCCTCCGGGTCCGCAGGGACCGCCGATCGGAAAGCCTTCCAGGCGGTTCTGAGGCTTTTCCTCTCTCTAGGTCCCACTCCGCTTGGCCCCAAAAATAGCTATCTCTTCGGCCCCTTTTGTCCTGTCAGTCTCAGCAATTAATAAATTTCTGTGAGGACCTCTGGAGCCGCTGAGGAAAAAACAATAAAGAATGCTAAGGGTGTAACCCTACCAGATTGCAGTTGAATCAATAGGAATCTATCAGAACTATTAGGCGATATAAAAAAGATAATTTAATAATTCAAATAATAATTTGGTTTGAATAAAATTTCGATCAGTATTTTTAAAATTTATAAAACAACTTTATTTTAGTTTGAAATATCTATTCTATATCTATAAAATTAAATATAAATATGTGTTGGAGATCGAGGGACAGAATTGTCGGCCATTATTATTATTTTTTCACTGTCGCGCAGCGAGTCGCAATGTTAACACGTATTTTTCTTCTGTTTTCTACGGAGGGTCAACTCGAACTGTGCTCTCCTCCTTTACTTCATCTTCTTCTCTACCTCACATTGCGGCACGCTCAGCAGGGATTTCGTACTCGTTGCCCACCGCGCTATCATTCAGAATCTGTCTTATTTTCATACTCATACCACACAACTTAATATTCCGCAAACAATTTCCTTACACTTTTTGTGTCTTTAAATGATAGTTTGGCTGGATAAAGCTTCTCAGACTTCTCTAGAGTACACGCTCTCTGTCGCACAAACCCAACAATTTGGCTATCGATCATAAATTTCATCAGTCATTAGCTTAGTAGGCCGTCAGCCAGTCATGTATCTGCTGAGTATGCTGACAAATGGTAGTCGGGCGCGGAGAAGGAAACTCCTGTCCAAAAAATTACCCCAATCCAAGGTGGAACAGCATATGTCGATGAATGCGTGTCCGGAGGGTGCTTGGACGCACCATCAGATTAAACTTATCACGGCATGCGGGATCTGCCATGGCGGACCATCCCCATCCTAATCTAACACACAAATCTAACACAAACAAACAAACCGTAGGTGGCCGTCAGCCCTTATCATATGTTAATTTCAGTGTTAATTTCATTTGCTAACAGTGGTTGTCTAGTTCTTGTCTAGATCCTCCAATTATAGCTGAGCTACATTTTGGTCCACAATCCTGAGTCGCTGAGAAAGCTGAGACCTTCAGCTTTCCTATGCATTCTAGTGACTCCAACTGGTAGGCACCGAAGTGACGCAGTCTGGTGTGGTTTAGGGCTGGACAGAGGCTGAGCAAGTGCTCTGGTGTCTCTTGTTTTGTGATTTCCATGCAGCTTCTAAAGCTTGCGTTATATGGCTGCCCCATCTTGGAGGCGTTCCGATCGTCCAATTACCTCTTGACCGCCGTAACGTTTACTGTTGGATAGCAGTTCTCTGGTTCGATTCTTTTCGAAGTTTGGCCTACATTTCTTTGATTTCTTATGTTCACTCTTATTCCTTGTTAGTTGTCAGTTTGAAATGGTTATGGATCTTAGTCTGGACCGAGTTTAGTGAGATCAGTATCAGTTTGTCAGTGCCTTGCCTTTACGAGACTGCTCAGCTAATTCGTTCGCTTTCTCGTTCCCCGAGATGTCACTATGTCCCTAGGTACCCAGGTACCTAGGTACTCTCGGGCCTTTTTACATACAGCCACTAGCCGTGAGTTGGTTCTCACGGCCGCTAGGCTATTAGAGAAAACTCCGCCGTATTGAAAGCCTGGCTGCTTCAGTTATGGCAAGTACCTCAGCCTGAAAGACCGTCGCTGAGTCTGAGAGTCATGTAGTCCATTTTTGAGTTTTTCTGTATCTTGATGCCTTTCAGTATCTTGCCGTGCCCTGCGTCGTATTTCCCCCAGCAGTTATTTGCTTTCACTGCGCTTTCTGCGGCAATGTACTTTACGAACCATTCTATCGACATTGAGTCCAGGATAGCATTTAGTGCTGCTGCGGGGCATGACCGCATTGCCCCACTGCTTCAGCCACGCTGGTTTCTGTAACCTTGTTAATTTATGTATATATGTTATAATCCCTAGTTGGTGCTGGCCACTAAACTAGGGCTCCGTATGTTAAAGCTATATTATAATCTTTGGGTGTATGTAGTTCCCATTTGAATCCAATCTTTTAAATAAACGCCCCTAATGAGCTCTTTGAAACAATATGCTCTACCAAATTCTGGCCTGAATTTGTTGTAGTCAATGAGTTAGAGGCCAAGAAAAAGAAACGGCAGTCTGTAGAAATAAGTCTTCCCAGGTCCGACCAGACCACTGCGCCCTCTACCACACCCGCTCTAAAAAACTAAAAAATTCCCTCTCTACCTCCCATCTGAATGCAAGAGGCTTACGTAGTAAGCTTCACAAATTTTATTCTGATAAGTCTCTCGTTTGCACAGAAACCAGCTGTGTTCACGATATATGGACTGGATCAGCCTATCAGAACGGTTCTCATGTTCTCATAGCGATTGATTCCAGTCTCGCGTCAGAATTAATAACCTTCGCGGAGTGCAACGATGTTGAATTCCTTTGTGTGAAGCTATCAGTCATTGGTAGCTCAATTTTCGTTACTTCTTCCTATATGTCTTCCTTATCGGAACTTCCTATTTATTGGAACCATTTTTCCGCTGTCCAGATGGTTTCCAACCGATTTTTGGATAAAAATAATTTGGAAGTTCTTGGTGATTTTATTATCCCAGGCGGTATTTCGCTTGCTCGACATTTCGCTGTCTCAAGTCAATCATGTACGAAATTCCCTGGAGCGCTTGCTTGATCTCTTTTTCGTCTCTGATCCGGCCTTATCATCCTACTTTCGATGTGACTCTCGACATTGGGATTGACTTACAGGATATATCTGACCGTCCAGCCAAAAAGGTCTTGTGTTTGCGCAAGACGGACTTCGAACGGCTGAATAATTTTATATCAGATTTTATCAATCGTTCAACTCCCGCATAGAGCGGACGTGGTCTCGCGCGAGCTCCGGGAAAACAATTTAAAATAGTGGATGAAATAGTGGAAACTTAAAGAATATTATACTGGATCAGTCCAAACAGTGCGAAAAGACGCTAACAATTAAAAAACAAAGAAAAATATAATCATAACTAGTGTTATGATTAATACAAGTGCTTATTTAATTTAAACAAATAAGTGCCACGCATTACAAGCTCAAAAAATGAGCAGCGATCAAAAGAATGAGCGTAGAAGCTCCGTCAACCCAAGAAATGCTTGCTACTCTTATTTCTCAACTCGCGATATAGATCAAAATCAGAAGTCGACAAAGAGCAACTCGACTCTACTGACCGTCGACAGCAAGAGAGCCAGCTCTTGCTCACCCTCTCTGCTCACCCCAACTCCCGCATCTTGGAGTTACCAATGCCAAACCCCACCACCGCCGGCTTCCCTGAATGAAGCTCCAACAACAAGCAGTGCTACAATTACTGCAGTTGCAGCAAAATTACCACCAATACCAATACCAATAACTACTAATATTGCGAGTTCGGTCCCAACGGCTGCAGAACAAAATAAAATGCCAACAAAATCAGTTAGCTCCGATAAGCAACAAGCGGTCCCGGCTATACAGACCGGTATGGACCGCTACATCCAGATTAAGCGCAAGCTTAGTCCACTCAACACGGTTGGTAACAAACCAAAGATCAACCGAACCAACAAAAGCACCGACCAAACGAGGAGCTCCAATGAAAACCGTTACTCCATCTTAGCAGAGGATGACAACAACCAACCAGAGTTGGGGCAGGAGACCCAAAGGAAACCTAAGCCCCCACCTATTTACATAAGAGAAAAAAGTTCAAGCGCCCTGGTCAACAAAATTGTTGCGCTGGTCGGGGACGAGAATTTCCATGTTGTTCCGCTTATTAAAGCGAACATACACGAAACAAAGGTTCAAACGAAGTCCGAAGAACACTTCCGAGCTGTGTCTAAGTACCTGGAAGACACAAAGAAGAACTTTTACACCTATCAACTAAAAAGCAGCAAGGGACTGCAAGTTGTGCTAAAAGGTATAGAACCTGACGTCACCCCCTCTGAAATTCAAGAAGCCCTTAAGGCCAGGGGCTTCTGTGCCAAAAATGTTAGCAATATTGTTAACAGAAACAAAAAACCACAACCACTTTTCAAGGTCGAGCTTGAACCAGATAGCAAAGCCTTAAAGAAAAACGAAGTGCACCCGATCTACAAGCTGCAGCTCTTACTGCATCGAAGAATCACCGTGGAAGAACCCCACAAACGCAACGGCCCTGTTCAATGCACAAACTGCCAAGAGTATGGACACACCAAGACATACTGCACACTTCGGACGGTCTGCGTAGTCTGCGGAGACTTCCACAACTCCGTAAACTGCCCCGCAAACAAAGAAGACCCCCAAATGGAAAAATGCGGCAACTGTGGAGGAAACCATACGGCAAACTACAGAGGCTGTGCGGTCTACAAGGAGCTGAAGAGTCGCATGCGACGAGCGACAGCTACGCACCAACAACATACACAAAATGTGTATTACAACTCAAAAAGTACGCCAGACGTATTTTTCGCCAAGGCAGCCAGATCATCATTTGGGCAGCTAAATACAACCAAGGGAATCTCCTACGCCGAAGCACTAAGAACAGGCATGGAAAATCCACCCCAGCCTCACTCAGAAAATGCTCAGCAGGTTCCAGGGCAGGCGCAAAGCAAATTGGAATCTATGATGTTCACCATGCAACAAAGTATGATGGAACTTATGTCATTCATGAAAACAACCATGCAAACCCTTGTTCAGAACCAGAACATGGTAATTCAGTTGCTTGTAGTACAACAGTCCAAAAAATAAATGACTAATCTACGTATATCCATGTGGAATGCCAACGGCATTTCACGGCATAAACTTGAAATAACTCAATTCCTAAACGTAAATCACATCGACGCCATGCTGCTGGTTGAAACGCACCTCACAGGGAGATATAACTTCCATATAAGAGGTTATACCTTTTACCGCACAGATCATCCGGATGGCAAGGCACACGGCGGAACGGGCATCTTAATCAGAGAACGCATCAAACACCACTTTCATCAAAGGTTTGCAACAAATTACCTGCAAGCCACGTCCATAAAAGTGAACTCAGGAAACGGAAACCTTTGCATTGCCGCTGTCTACTGCCCACCTCGATTTAATATCTCTGAAGGTCAATTCATGGACTTCTACAACACTCTGGGGGATCGCTTCATAGCCGCAGGAGACTACAACGCCAAACACACGCACTGGGGATCACGCCTCGTGACTCCCAAGGGAAGGCAACTGTATAATGCACTTATAAAGGTGAGCAATAAACTGGACTACGTTTCTCCTGGTAGCCCCACATTTTGGCCTGCAGACCCAAAAAAGATCCCAGATCTAATTGATTTCGCGGTGACAAAAAACATCCCACGCAATCTAATAAGCGCCATAGCACTACCGGATCTCTCATCTGACCACTCGCCCTTGTTGATAAGCCTTCTTCAAAGCCCAGAAATTGCGGACCACCCCTACAGGCTGACGTCGCACAACACTAACTGGATGAAATACAGAAAGTATGTGAGTTCCCACATTGAGCTAACTCCCCAACTAAATATCGAAGCGGACATCGACTGCTCCTCCTCCGCCCTGGAAGAGGTACTCGTCACAGCAGCCAGGATCTCAACCCCTATACGGAAAGATGGGGAATTTAAGAAGTACAAAACCAACCGGCAAATCGAACAGCTGGTTCAGGAAAAGAGGCGTCTGCGACGAGCGTGGCGAACCAGCAGATCGCCATGCTCAAAGCGGGAAGCCACCCGCAATCTAAACCGGGCCCTGAAGCAAGAAGCTGAAAATGAACAACTTAAATATATTGGAAAACTCTCGCCAACTAGTACAAAGCATCCCTTGTGGAGGGCTCACCCAAATCTAAGCTCTCCAATTCAAACCGTCACCCCTATAAGGAACTCCTCAGGGTGCTGGGCCCGCAGCGACAATGATAGAGCCGAATCATTTGCCTTACATCTCAGAGGCGTCTTCCAGCCGAACCCCGCAGCTAATGATTATGTTCCTCCGCAAATCCACCTCGAAACTGAATCCACGCCAACTACATTTCAGCCGAACGAGATCACAAAAGTCATCAGGGAGCTAAAACCAAAAAAGGCTCCAGGCGGTGACCTGATAACTACAAAAATGATAATGGAACTTCCGTACTGTGCTATTGAGGTCATCTGTAAACTCTTCAATGGAATCATAAGTCTCGGCTACTATCCAAGGAAATGGAAAAAATCAATTATTATAATGATACCGAAGCCCGAAAAGGATCACACGATTCCGTCATCTTACAGACCAATAAGTTTATTATCATGCTTGTCCAAATTATTTGAAAAATGCCTTCTAACGCGCATAATACCATATATGGGAGCCCACAACATTATCCCAGCCCATCAATTTGGCTTCAAATAAAAACACGGAACTAAAGAGCAAGTAAACAGAATAACATCAGAAATTCGCACAGCCTTCGAATATAGGGAATATTGCAGCGCGATATTCCTCGACGTATCTCAAGCATTCGACCGCGTCTGGCTCTAAGGTCTCATGCATAAAATTAAAACACACTTGCCCGGGTACACTCATAAACTTCTTGAATCCTACCTCTACAATAGAGCTTTCGCAGTGAGGTGTTACAACAATTTCCGACAGCTACACTATCGAAGCTGGGGTCCCACAAGGTAGCGCACTTGGGCCAACTTTATTCGTCCTTTACACAGCAGATATTCCCACGAGTGACCGACTAACAGCATCCACCTTCGCTGACGACACTGCGATCCTTAGCCGCTCCAGATGCCCAGTCCGTGCAACAACCCAACTCGCCAACCACCTCGTGGTAGTCGAGAAGTGGCTATCTGACTGGCGTATTAAAATAAACGAACAAAAGTGTAAACACATAACGTTTACCCTTAACAGACAAACTTGCCCTCCGCTCTGTATGAATAACACGCAGATCCCCCCAAGTTAATGAAGTAACGTATCTCGGCATCCACCTCGACAGACGTCTAACATGGCGTAGACATATCGAATGCAAGAAACTGCACCTAAAACTGAAAGCCAGCAGCCTCCACTGGATTATAAACTCACGATCGCCCTTGTGTCTGGACTACAAGGTCCTGCTGTACAACTCCACTCTTAAGCCAATCTGGACGTATGGCTCCCAGCTGTGGGGGAACGCGAGCAGAACCAACATAGACATCATACAGCGAGCCCAATCAAAGATCCTGCGAACTATCACTGGGGCACCATGGTATATTCGTAACCAAAACATCCACAAGGACCTCGGCATTCTCGCAGTAAAAGATGAAATAGACAGGCAAAAAGCGTCCTACAATGAAAAACTCTCTGTCCACCCAAATCCTCTAGCAAGGGTCTTGACTCGGGTCTCCAGCCGAACCCGCCTGCAACGTACAGACCTTCCAACCCAGCCATAACTTGTCAGGGCCACTGTCTCAGTCTTCATGACTCCTAGTTAGGTTATAGTTTAAGATTTGATACACTTATTGTTAGTCTCATAAATGAGAAGATTCAATAAATAAAAGCAAAGCATAAAAAAAAAAAAAAAAATAATTTTGACAATATCTTTGTTTCGCGACCATGTGAAATAGGGAGTGTCCAGAGGAGCACCCCTCTCAGAAGCAGCGAACGAGACGGCGGAGCGCCCCCTCTGCCATTGGCATAAGAGGAATCAACGGACTACGTGTTCCAGCAGCCACAGCGCCGGCGCCGCTCGCCGATTGTAATTTTTTCTTGAGCGTCCAACGGAGCACCCCCTCGCAGGGGCAGCGAACTCCGCACCGGCATCATCGCCTAGGAAGGCGAATCAGCCGCACCATCGCCTAGGAAGGCGAATCAGCCGCATCATCGTTTACAAAGGCGAAGCAACTAGCTCGGCGGCCAAGGAGCCGCGCCAAGCCTCCGTCCAGAGGAGCACCTCCGTCCAGCGGAGCACCTCCGACCAGCGGAGCACCGAGGGAATTTAACCTCAAAGTGTAGCAGCCTCTAGCCAGAACATTAAGTGAATAAATAGTGCGGATGTAGTCCCCTAGTGTTCTCAGTGCAGCCGGTCATGGCCGTAAAGGTGGCCAAAGGGCAGATTTAAGTCCCAAACTCGTGTCCGAACCCAGCCTGTTAGAGAGGTTAGGGTGAAAATTGTGGTTAATTCCGACTTGAAAAATGTTGGCTTTTCGGCCCATACAGTGATCCCTCGATAAGAGAACCGAATATTTATTGGAAGTGAACCACACATTATTTTTATAAACGCTCACGAGTTCCCTAATTTTTGGCGAGTACCGTGCTGTCAACGTTTGTTTACATTAATTACACTGAGAGAAAGAATTTGTAAATGAGTTAATTTAAATTAAAATTGAATTATTATTGACTAGAAAAAGAGGAGAATTATTGAAACGAAATGAAATGGAGTGGAATGGAGCCTAACAAAAATTCGTTAATTAAATTTATTTTGTAGATTTAAAAGTGTTCGAGGTCGATAAATTATATCATGAAATGACTAAGCCATTCCGTAAATATTTTTAAATAAATTAATAATTAAGCAGTTATGAGTTATCTTCGTTAAAAGAATGAATAATTTGAATATATAAAATTTAAACTAAATCTAGCTTGAAGACAAGGTACACGATGAACACTGAAAGAAAAGTTTATGAAATTTAAAAAGAAAGAAAATTAGGAAAATTTAGTCATGAGAAACAAAAATTTAAATTATTAATTAAAACTAGTAATTAACCTAAGAGACATACAATGAAATTATACATATATTTATAATTTAAACATAATGCTACTTTAATAGCAATCCTTAATTAGCATGCCTTATACAATTGATTAGTATCTCCTATCTTTTACCTTATATTTTGTTTATTATTGAGGAAATATATCCTACTCTCAGGCACTGCCTAATTAAACCCATTTTTGTACACATGCAGAGTTCTAAAATAGTAGGAAGGAAACTATATTATGCTGTTAGACTTAATTTATTGTATTAAAATCTATACTATCGAAATCATGGAGTAATTATTTAGTCGAACTCATCGGATGATTCTGCAGTCGTAAAGGGTATCAAAAGGGATCACTCGAGCAAGACTCGAAGATTGTGATCATAGGTTGGGCGGGTCTCCGATGACGCAACAACACCTACGTCTCATCACCGAATTTCTCTCCCCTTCTTTTTCTTTTTCCTAACCTCTTTCAACTGTCTCTTTTGGAATTTGTTTACGTTTCTCTACCCGATTTCCGATATCTTTTCGTATGCCGTCGCAGCACGCTCAATTCTTGATTAATAAATAATAAGCCAATGCCAGATCAGACGGAGCAAGACCACCACCCCACCACCCAAAGCCGACGAGCTAGAGCCGGACCCTATAGCGTTCCCCCGCAAAGTCAGATCTTGGTCAACACTGTGCTTTAAAACGTTGCACGTTACAGTTATGATTATTATTATTTTATTAATAAAGTGGCGCCCAACGTGTTGGCCTTAGTGAGTACTGTCTTCACTCATTAAGACTCATTTGTAAATAGATTCCAAAAGTTGAAAAAGGGAGATACTCTATATTCAGAAATATTATATTTTACCGGTTCTGGATCTCATATGGAATCATATTGACCAGACCAAAACATACAGCGTGTAAATTCGTTTTCTTTTCGAATTAATTGTTGGGTAGTTAAATGTTTGCGGAAAACAGAAGCGAAAGTAACCTCGGTTGTTCCTCTGGCCCAAGCAAAAGTACCTTACTCTTAGTTCAAACAACTTCTAAATCGAATTCGAAAACTAAGATTTGGAATATATAGACATATCCTACGAGAAGGTCATATTCAGTCGAAGTTGGAGAATATTATTATTTTCTGTAGGAATTATTCTTGGAAAACAGTTGAGTTGTTTTCGAACGACACTCTGTCCGGAATGATTTAACAGATTACCCTCATTCTTTTATCTGTAGGAAACATCCTTGGAAAACAGTTGAGTTGTTTTCGAACGACACTCTGTCCGGAACGATTCGGCAGATAACTTTCACTCAATATTACTATTTTTCTATAACCTATAACTTTTAAATTCCTTTAAGGAAATTTCGGTGAACTACATTAATACCCTTCGACTTGCCAGACATCTAGCATAGAGTTCAATCAGTATCTTTTGAGTATTTTGAGTTTATCTTTTTTTGCTATGTGTGTAAGGAAGCGTCTATGGCCGGGGTGATCCTCAGCGGCTCCAGAGGTCCCCACAGAATTTATGTATTTCCGCGGCAGCCAGGACATAACGGCGGCCGAAGTTTAGCTATATATTTTTTTAATAAAAGGGGGTCGAACTAAGCGGGGAAAACGAGAGAGAGAACGAGAGGGAAAGCCTCGGAACCGCCTGGAAGGCTTTCCGAACGGCGGTCCCTGCAGACCCGGAAGGTTTTCCGGTCGGTCCGCCTATGCCCTGGACCCGGAGGGATTTCCGGACGGTCCACCCTGCGCCACGCCTGGAAGACTTTCCGAGCAGCGTGCGCCCCTGGACGGGGTAACGACATATGTCCTCGCGACATATCTCATCCGAAATTAAAACGACATATCTCCTCCCGAAGTTTTTTGAGTTCGGAGGAGATATGTCGTTTTCAAAACGACATATCTCATCCGAAATTAAAACGACATACCTCCTAGCGGAGGTATGTCGTTTTGAACACGACATATCTCCTCCGAACTCAAAATGACATATCTCCTAGCGGAGTTATGTCGTTTTCAAAACGACATATCTCCTCCGAACTCAAAAAACTTCGGGAGGAGATATGTCGTTTTGAAAACGACACAACTCATCCAGCTTATTATCGGCGGAGATGTGTCGTTTTTGGAGATACATCATCTTAAAAACGACACAGCAGAAAAATTTCAGATAGATTGCGGATGAAAAAAACGAATTGCTATTACATTGTTTAAATTTATTTAGTTATATATATATACATTTTTTATAGCCTCTTCGACTTCCTGTTGGCAGGTCGGGCATTTGGGATTAGTTTCAATTCCATTTTGTTCATGGTTATCGACAAGTTGGTCCCAGCATGTACTACATATGTTGACATGGTTACAGGGGCGAAGCATTACAGATTTCGGATTCATTAAGCATACATTACAAGGATTTTGTTGTATAAATAACGAATCCGAGAGTTGGCTTAAATTTGATGAACTTGATGACGATGATGTGGAAGAGTTTAGGTCGGAACACATTCCAGAAAAAAGATCTTGTTTTGAAAATGTTTCATTTAGACCGACAGTCCGTGCCAAGAACACCTGAATATGGATTTCGCCTTTCTCGAACATCTCCATACAGTTCATAATTTTTTGAGCACGGTCCTGCATAATAAAAAATTAATGTTATAATATTTTTGTTTAATATTTAATTTATTTCTATATTTACTTACTCGAAGCTGCTTTGGTTGCGTCTGATTGCCTATACCACCGTTTTGAAAAAGCAGAGCGAACTCCCGACTTTTTTTCATATTCGGCGTCTATGATGCATTCAACAAATTTAAAAAAGTGCCCTTTTGCTCGTATTTTGTTGCCCAAATTCAAATTGTATGCTTCAACAGAGCCTGTGGTCCGCGTCGAACGTTTAAAAACTGAAATATTTTTAGGTCCTTCCTACAAAAAAAATAAACAAATAATAAATTTTGAAAATATATCGAAAAATTAATACAGCAATAATTTTATTGTATTTTAAAATACCTTTATAAGCCACTGTTTTTTATAATATTTTAAAAAGGGCGAAAAGTTCTCCTTGCTTAGAGCAGCTGCTTGTATTTCGAGAAGATTAAATGCTTCGACAATTTTGGTATCCGGTAATAGCGCCAAGTACAAGAATTTCATAAATAGAAGATAAGCCGGTTTATTGCATTTAAGCATTTTTTCTAGACCATATGTTTTTCTTGCATTTCTCTTGCATGCTTGAGTAAAATGGAACCAGCAAGAATAAAAATTCATGGAAGGATGCAAGTTTTTTAAGGCGTTCCGCATCGCTGTTTCGTAGTCGGAAATAAATTATGCCCCTTTTAAGCAACAAATATTTGAATCTACATAGGTGAATAAATGCTGATAACAGAGCTCCGTTTTGCGCGTCATTAAGACAAATAAGAATGGGGTGATCTACATAATAATAAAAACAAATTCATTTTGACATTAAATTAAACTGAAGTAAAACACATACCTTCTGCATATGCTTTATGTAAATAATAAGTAGTTGCTTAAAATCTCCAAACGGGCATACTTTGAATGTAGCATCAATTAAAAAATGCCGACTCTGCTCCTCAATATTTGCTTGCATCAAAGTAATGACCTTGTCCGACGAAAATATGCAATATGCAAATGATCCAGACGTGTAAAGTTTTTAAAAAAAAACATTCGGAGAACTTCCCTTGGTCATCCCAAAACGACTCATGATGTTTTCATCTTTAAATGCTTCAAGTACGTCCACTGCGGAAGTTGGAGATTTGGGTAGAAAGGGTTGCCTCTTTCTTTGCAGAGTGCGTTTGACAGTGTCGTAATTGACTTCGATCTCCGCTTGTCCTTCCGTTTTTCTAATTAGAGAACAAAAAAGGATTTGTATTATGAATGCACTTGTGTATTTCTGTATTGTGTACTTTTCAAGAGTATTTACACACTCAACATAAAGAAATATATATCACAAAAATACCCTCTTGTTCGAAGAACCGTTAAGGCTGTACATGATAACCCAGCAAACAAAGAGCGGACATAATGCGGATGGAACCGAAAAATGTCCGATAAAGATATTAAAAACGGACGTAGAATCGGAGTTTCCGCCTAATTATCGAAACCTGACCCGAAAACGGGCGCTACCGATCGTCGGCGGAGACTGGTGGCGGTGGCCCGCTTTATATAGGGCTCTGGCTGGCCTAGTGTGCCCGCTTATTTGTCGTTATTTTCGCCGCCTTAGTGGAACAGTGTGCCCTCGGTGGAACAGTGTGCCCACATCTGCTTGGCTCTGGCGCGCGCGCGCGTATTGTTTAAATTTGAAGTTTATTTTATGATTATGTTTGAAGTTCAGTTTATTTCATTACTTTAATTTACTTCAATATGTATTCAATTTACTCCATCATTTTACTTTTATATAAATTATAAATTATATATTATTATTATTATTATTAGTAACTATAATAAAAATAAATAATAACAATTTAAAGTAAAATAAATAATTGTTTTTTATATATATGTAAAAAAAGAAATGAAATTATTATTATTATCTGAAACGAATTTATTCGAACACTTTTATAATATTATAAAAGTATCTCAAAAGATACCAAATACGTCCCGTGAATAATATTAAAAAAGTATCGCGAATGATACAAATCCGTTACGTAAATAATATTATAAAAGTATCGCGAATGATATCGAAATCGGCCCGGTTTGATACCGCAAAAGGTCCGCAAACTCAATCATTTTCGGGTTCCGAAAATGATAGCTTTTGCTGCCACAAAACCCCTGTCAGATGATTAACTTAAGTATCGTTCGCGGATCTGAAATCGGACGTTTTGTCTGCCTGAAGTCCGCAAAACTATCGTTTTTAATATCATAAACGGAATTTTTGTCTGCTGGGATAACATCCAAAAGTTGGCGTGTATGTACATATGTATGTATTAGAGGTGGCCCGTGCACGAAACCTAGTCCCAAGAAAAAGAACGAGGCCTGTACGCCGCGCCCACCTCTAGTATGTATGGAAGCGCTGAAGGCTCATGTACATAGAGCGCTAACGGTTCTTAGAACAACACAAAGAATTTACTTACTCAGCCAAAACATCATTAAAAACATTTTTGGTGTCATTATTGGAGCTACTTTGACACTTTTTTTTAACTTCAGACAGCACTTCAATTTTCTGCATTTCCTGGCCCTGCGGACCATGAAAATGCTGCACTTGCTCCGTCTTCGAATAAACGCGAGTCTTATCCGCACTTAGATAAACCCGAGCTTTGCAGTCTTTGATACGACACACGTACGCGATGTCACCTTCTTTTAATTGTCTATTTTTAACATAGATCTGATTGTCATCTGGCGTATACAATAATGTGGAGCACCCGGCTCGGCTTCCCTCCTTAAATTCAAATTTAATATCCATTTCTTATTTTTTCCTTAAAAAGCGACTGAACACTGTGCCAAACCGAAATCAAATGGCTGTAGTCGCAAAGTAAAGAAGATCAGTGGCGCCAAGTCATACTGACGTTTACACAGAAAAAAATATTTGTATACAACTTCAAGTATTTATTAAGAATAATCTTATTTTTAAACCCACAACAGAATGCAACCTAAAAACTATTTAAAGAATATACATACTGACCAAACAAGAATTTGTATAAAATAATAATATATAATAACATACTTAAATGTAAAATTGAAAAAAAAAATTTAACGTGTATTTATGCGCATTTATACATGTACGTACTTAGAAAAGCGCACTTTTGGCGCGTGTCTTTCTTTGCAAATGATCATATACATATGTACATATCTACATACATATATATACCATATATACTAAAATATTATATACATAATATATATCACCGCTAGGAGATATGTCATTTTGAGTTCGGAGGAGATATGTCGTTTTGAAAGCGTCATATCTCCTCCCGAAGTTTTTTTAAGCTCGGAGGAGATATGTCGTTTTGAAAGCGTCACATTTCCGCGCGGAGCTATGTCGTTTTTAATTTCCTCCGAAATAAAAGCGACATAGCTCCTACACGGAAATGTACTGGGAGGAGATATGTCGCGAGGACATATGTCGCTATGCCCCCTGGACCCGGAGGAATTTCCGGACGGTCCACCTATGCCTCGGACCCGGAAGACTTTCCGGACGGCCCGCCTATGCGCCCCGCCTGGAAGAATTTCCGAACGGCGGGGCCCGCCCTTGGACCCGGAGGGTTTTCCGGACGGTCCACCTACACCCTACGCCTGGAAGAATTTCCGAACGGCGTGGTCCTCAGCGACACGAGGAGTTGGGCGCAGAGATCCGGAGCGGAATACGGGACAAGTGAGAGGCGAGGGTTCCACAATATATAGATTTATTTTTACACAGTATATTTTATCTAGCCGGCGGCGGCCAGACTCGGGATTTTAATTTCATAATTTGATATATATATATATGTATGGCCGGCGGCCACGAAGAGGCGGCGCGGGAAAAGGGCCCTAATTCGGCGGGCGCCTTTTGCCCGGCGGCGGCGAGATTTAGTTATTTAATTAACTATATATTTAAATGGCCTGCGGCCCAAAGGAAACTGCGCGGACAGGGGGAGAGAAGGGCCTTAGTAGGGCGGGCACCTTCCCCCGGCCCCTGACAAAGCTTGGCCTGAGGCCATGTCTCACCCGTACACACGCCCCTTTGTCCTTGGGCGGTCGTGTCCTGCGACGATCCTGTCGCAGGTCCTGGGCGTACTGAAGGCGGGGCACTCGCGACGGCGACTTTACGATTTTTTGGGTTCTACCGCGTGGTGCGGGATCGCGGACTTAGGCGGTTTCTGGCACTTGGAAGTTTTGCTGCTGCTCGCGTTCCTGGTCAGGAATTGACTGCCGAGTTCGGTTTTTCACGACTTGGCCCTGGCCTAGTTTTGTCGCTTGAGCGTAGGCGGCGTCTCTTCTCCTCCCTCTCGCAGCATTATTCTGCCGCTCTCGCGGTGTTTCTGCGCATGTGCCGTCGCTCTGGCTTCGGTCTTGCCTTCATGGCGTGATCCGATCTGGCCAATCGGGAGGGCGGCTTGGCACGCGCCCTTTTTTCCCACGCATGCGCTGTGGTGATAGCGGCGATCGGCCGCTGCTCCCTCTCTCGTCGAGCTTGAGTGGGTCTCTATGCGTGAGTGCACTTTTGAGTGAGTGTGGGAGTGCACTCAAGTGGAAGCCGCTGATGAGTGGTTTGTGCGCGGGGTAGGGCTGGCGCTTTAGCTATAATTATTTCTAGCTTATCTTTACCTTATACCTAATTATTTACATACTGTACAAAGTTTGTGACTTCGTCACACTCCCCTCTTACTTCATGGGGGGGGTGAAGTGTTGATCGTCCGTCCTGGTGCGTTGGATCCGCGACGCCGGTCCTGATGGCGGTTTGAGCCGGTGCGCGGATCCGGGCGGCTTGGTGCCCCGGATTCGATGGCGCTAGTCGGCGGCGACGGGTCGTGCGCAGGTGTGCGGCTTCGGGCGACTGGGCGCCTCGGAAGCGTGGGTGCCGTTCCAGGTGCGCTGATCCGCGCGATGGCGATGGCGCAAGTTCTGGTGGCGGCGTCTGCGGCGACGGGTCGTGCGCAGTTGTGCGCAGCTCCGAGCGGCTGGGCGCCTCCGAAGCATGGGTGCCGTTCCAGGTGCGCTGATCCGGGCGGCCTGGCGCCCCGGATGCGGTGGGCGCAAGTCCTGGCGGCGTAGGAGCGCTGATCCGGGCGGCTGGGCGCCCCGGATGCGATGGCGCTAATCGGCGACGACGATGGATGCCGCAGGTGCGAAGATCCGGGCGGCTGGGCGCCCCGGATGCGATGGGCCCAGGTCCTGGCGGCTGGACGCTCCGGATGCGTTGGCGCTAGTCGGAGACGACGATGGATGCCGCAGGTGCGCTGATCCGGGCGGCTGGGAGCCCCGGATCTGATGGGCGCAGGTCTTGGCGGCGTAGGAGCGCTGATCCGGGCGGCTGGGCGCCCCGGATGCGATGGCGCTAGTCGGCGACGACGATGGATGCCGCAGCGGGCGCGTGGCTCCGGGCGGCGTGGCGTCCCGGAGGCGTAGGCGCAGATCGGCGGCGGCGGTGATGATGCGGCGCCTGGTCCATGGCGATGGCGTGCCAATTCGGCCGCTGTTGGGGGTCCAAACGGTACAGCATCGGAAGTAGCTGGGCCCGGATGTGGCATGTTTGATTTTAGCGTTCCGTGTGTTGCCGAGCCTCGGTTTGCTTTTGTTTGCAGTTCCGACGATCGATTTTCCTTGGCTATCGATAGTGATCGCCGGGGTTCTCGTCGGTCTGGCAACCTCGCGTGGGTCTGGCAACTTTGGCGTGGCGGTTTATCGACAGCCGATCGCCGTGGGTTGTCGTCGGTCTGGTAACCTCTGCCATGACGGTTTGGTTTGAATTTTTTTTGACGTGGCGTGGCGTTGGCGCCGTGCGACCCTGGCAGCGGCGGCTCAGGGTCTGGTTTTTGCAGGCGCGATAGCGCGGTGCGGCGATGTCGCGTCATAGCGGGGGGACGACGTGGTGACGAGGCGAGGGTACGGCGGCAAGGACGAGGCGGAGAGGCGGCGGCGGGGTCGGCTGTCTACCTCCGAGAGGGGAGCACGTAGACCCCTACCCGGTGACTGGTGCTGATGTGCACCCTAAAGCGCTGGCCTTGCTCCTCCTCCCGGTACCAGAGGGCTCGTCGTCGGGTGCCCGGGATACGCAGCTGGATTTTCCGGATGAGTCGGGCCGGCAGGGTCCCATTCGGGGTGGTCCAGTCGTCTGGTGCCGGCACCCAGGGCTGATGACCGGGGCGGCGAGGTGGAGACCAGCTTCCCTCCGAGTCTTCGCTTTCGGAATCGGCCCAGGGAACGGGGCGTCGGGGCCTCCTGTTGTTGCGAGGAGGCGGTGGCTCCTGCCGGGGGGCCGGTCGGTCGTCCTCGAGCTCCGCATGCAGCAGCTCTGCGCGGTGGCGGACGGCGTCGGCCTCGTACTCCTGGATGGAGGGGAAGTGAGGCTGCGTCCTGATGGCCTGGCACCGTACCGCAGGGAGATGGACCTCCGGGTCGGCGTGGTATGGGCCTGTCCCGTAGAGGCTCTCATAGGAGGGCGGTGGTTCTGGCGCTGTCCACTCCCGCGGCTGTGCCCTTGGGTCCCGGTTTCGTCGGGGCTCGGTGTCCTCGGCGGTGGGATTGTAGATCTCCACCACGTCGTCGTCCTCCTCGGAGAGTCCAGGGCTCTCGTATGGAGGTGGTGCGTCCTCATCGTCCGATATCGCCTCGTAGGTGGCTCCGAGGGGACCAGGCCTCTCCGCACCGGGCATCTCGCCGAATAATTCGGGGGGCAAGTCCCCGAAGCATTCGCGGAGAGCGGTTTCCACGTTGTACTCCTCGCTGGCTGGGGGTGCCCCTTCGTCGAGGGCTCGGGGAGGAACTTCTTGCGGTGGCGGCTCGATAAGCCCTTCGTCGTCGGGGTGGGGACGCCGGTTTCCCTCCCGTTGCAGGATCTCGAGGAGCTCGTCCACCGCGGCGGCCATCCAGGTGAACTCGCCTTCCTCGTCTGGCCCTGGGTTTGGGACCAGGCCCGGCGGTTCGAGGAGCTCGGCCCGGATTTCTTCCCGGTTCAGTGGCCGATCCTCGGGCCACTGGTACCGGGCGTCTGGCGGTTCTCCGTCCATGGCGTCGGGTGGTGGCGCTGGCTTTGGCAGCGACGGCTCGAAGGACGTGGGCGTCGGGCAGTGGCGCCGGATGGATTGGTGTCGTCGTAGGTGCTGATTGCCGGCGCTGGCTTCGGAACGCGAGTCCGGCTTTGTGATGCCGGAGCGTTGGCGTCGTGTGACAGCGGCGAGGGCGGAGATCCTCGGCGTTGGTGGCGTGGATCCGGGCAGTGGCGCCGGATGGATTGGTGTCGTCGTAAAATGTGGAGGGAAAGAAAAGAGAAAGACCATGTTAGGGGGTTCGTTGTACTGGACCCTACCTAACAAAGTGGGACTCGATTGGTCTCGCTCATGTGGGGGCGCCGTCCAAGAGGACTAATGTTCCTCCCCTTTCGGGGTCGAGGCGTTGGACAGGCGCGCCTGTCAGCAAGTGGCCCCTGCGAAAACATGGCCTCCTTCCCCTTGGACGCGGCTTTTGGCTTTAGCGGCGGCGTGGGGTCTCCGGGGCCCTAGCGGGCGGCGGTGGCTCCCCTTGGTTTTCTTCCTCCTCTGGCGGTTGAGTGTCTTTGGTCGCGACGTTTGACGTGTTGTTGTTCTCCTGCCGCTGGTCGTTTTCCTCGTCGGTTTCCCCCTCGTGATAGGGCTTCAGTTGGCCCAGGCTGGCCGTCTTCCGCCGGCGGCTGCCGGGGATGATGAGCTGCACGATATTGGGTGACGGAAACTTTGCGACTCGGAAGGGTCCCTCGTACTTCGCGGCCAGCTTGGCGGCGAATCCCTCGGCTGCATTGGACAGGGAGTGGCGTTTTACGAGCACTAAAGATCCTACTGGTGGACGCCATGTCCTCCTACGTAGGTTATAGTGTCGCCCTTGGTCGGCTGCGGCGCGATCGTCGTTGCTCCTTGAGACGTCGAATATGGTTCGGAGTTGCTCGCTCCGCTCGGTCGGGACCACCTCCGTGGTGCCTCGACCAGGTGTGACCTCGTCGTACAGGTTCCTCGGTAGCCGCGGTTCGCGTCCTTGTGTCAGGAACGCTGGGCTGAACCCTGTGGTGTCGGAAATACTGCTGTTGATGGCCAAAGATATTTCCGGCAGTAGCTGATCCCACTCGTTCTGCTGGCCTCCATCCAGATATTGGGCGATCATCGTCTTGATTGTCCGGTTGGCTCTCTCGGTTGGGTTTTGCCTCGGCGTGTACGGAGCCGTATGCTGCAGTTCCATGCCCAAATTTTTGCAGAAATTCCTGAACGAGCGACCCGTAAACTGGGTGCCATTGTCGCACACGAAGGTCCTGGGGACGCCAAATCTGCTCAAGATTCTTTCCCGAAAGGCACGCTCGAGGTGGGTTGCGGTGGCCTTCCTCAGTGGGACGAGTTCCACCCACTTGCTAAAGGCATCCAGAAACACCAACAGCATCGTGTTGCCCTGTTTGGAGCGGGGAAGCGGGCCCACGAAGTCCGCGCAGAGGACGTGGAACGGCTCTTCGACTACTCGTGTGAACATCTTTCCCGCGGGCTTCTCCTGGCTCACCTTGTACTTCTGGCAGCTTTGGCAACGGCGGACGTAGCGGGCGACTTCGCGAAATAGGCCCGGCCAGTAGTAGCGCTGGGCCACGCGGTTGCTGGTTTTCCGGATTCCCAAGTGTCCGGCGGTAGGATGGTCGTGGCACTCCTCGAGGACTCGCCGCCGGTAGTCGCTTCCTACGCAGAGCTTCCATGGTGTGTACTCCTCCTCTTCTGGTCGTAACCCGATGCGGCGATACAACTGGCCATTTTCCTCTCTAAAGTCCGGGAAGTTTGCGGGTTCGGTCCGAACATTCCGGAGCATCCTCGCGAGCCACTTACAGTTGGTCTCCTGTACTTGAGCTTGCAGTGCCGTGGGCAGCGGATGGCGAGAAAGGGCGTCAGCCACCATGTTTTGGGATCCTTTCCGGTAGTGGACATCATACTGGAATTGCTGCAGCTCAAGAGCCCAGCGCGCGATCCTGCCAGTCGGGTTGTCTATCGAATTCAGCCACTTCAGGGACTGATGGTCGGTGAGAACGTCGAATCGGTAGCCCTCGAGGTAGCAACGCATCTTTCTGATGGCCCACACGATGGCGAGGCACTCCTTTTCGGTCACCGAGTAGTTCCTCTCAGCTGTGGTAAGTCGGCGGCTCGCGTAGGCGACGACTCTTTCCTGTCCGTCCAGGTTCTGTGTGAGCACGGCTCCGATGCCGTACTCGCTTTCGTCTGTTTGGAGAACGAACTTCTGGCCGAAGTCCGGACACGCCAGGACTGGAGCCTCGGTTAACAAGGTCTTCAGCTCTTGGAAGGCGAGATCCTGGCTCGGCGCCCACTCCCACTTTTGGCCCTTCTTCAGCAGCGATGTCATGGGCTCCACAACATCGGCGAAGTTGGGAACAAAGCGGCGATACCAGGATGCGACTCCCAGGCATCTCCGGAGTTCCCTTAGGCAGGTCGGGGGCTTCAGCTCGCGGATCGCGGCCACCTTTTCCGGGTCCGTGTGGATTCCGGCTTCGCTGATGACGTGCCCTAAGTATACGATCCGGCGTTGGAAGAAGTGGCACTTCCCTCGATTCAGTCGTAGGTTCGCGCGGCGCAGGCGCCGGAAGACCTCTTGGAGATTTCCGACATGCTCCTCCAGGGTGGCTCCGACGACGATGATGTCGTCCAGATATGCGAACGCGTGTGGTTCCATATCCGGTCCGATGACCGTGTCCAAGGCGCGCTGAAAAGTGGCGGGGGCCGAATGGAGGCCAAACGGCATTACTCGCCAGTGGAAGAGGCCTCTGCCGGGAACGGTGAAGGCCGTGCACTCCCTGCTCTCGGGGGCGACCGGGATTTGCCAATACCCGTTTTTGAGGTCCAGTGTCGATATGAACTTGGCGTTCCGCAGGCGCTCCAAGATTTGGTGGATCCTCGGGAGAGGGTAGGCATCCGGTACGGAGTTTTCGTTCAGCTGGCGATAATCACCGCACGCTGTGTGGGCTTTTTGAAGGCTCGATTCGCCCGTCCCGGAGGAGTTCGTCGATCTGCTTGTCGATGACTGCTCTCATGGCCGGGTTCCGGGGAAAATACCGCTGTTTTAGCGGCCGGTCTTTGCGCATGGTGATATGGTGTTCCGCTATGTGGGACACCCCCGCGAGGGTGTCGAAGAGGGCCAGCTCCCGGTCCAGAAACTCCTCTACCCAGGGCTCTGGGTAGCTGTGGGTCAAGGGCCCCTCGGGCTCGGCTGAGTCGCGACGCTCGCTGTCGTGACTCACCGAACATACTGCTCCGCACAGGGGAGGATTCTGCTCCGGCGTTTCCTCGACGCGGTCGCGGAAGTGGACGCGTTTCTTGGAGGTACGGAAAGGGTTCCGTGGCGCGGCTGTGGCGTCTGCCACGGGCAGGATATGGCTCCAGCTGTGTGGTTGCTCTCCCGGCGGGGCCGGGTCGGAGGCGGGATTGCGTGGGTGCACGTCGCTTCCTCGTGGGTCCCGGGCATCGTGGTGCGAGGTAGGGCTCGCGGCGCCGGGCTTGGGCGGCATCTGGGGGCCGGTTTCGGCGTGATTGCTCGGGGCTCGGGGCCGGGTTCTTCCCGGTGAACTGTGGATGGCGGCTCTAAGCGGGCTCCGTCGTTGCTTCTGGCGGCCCGTGGTCGTGCCGTTCCGGCGGTGGGTCGGTGGTCTTGGGTCGTTGGTTCCCTGTCCAGGAGGGGGCGTTCCGGGTCCTGGCCCAGGGGAAATCATGGCGATCGTCCGGTAGCAGGCTGAGGCTCTGTCCTCCGCATTGTAAGGTGGCTCCAATCCCGCCGAGAAAATCCATTCCCAGGAGTACGTCGTCGAGGGCGTCGGCCATTACCATGAGGATGGTAGGCGTACGTCGGTTCCCTAGGTGAATATCGGCAGCTAAAGCTCGAGTCAGTTCCCGACTGGTCCCGTCCGCCAGGGTGACCTGGGTCCGGATGTCCCTCATGTTGCGTTTGTTGTCCAGTTCCTCGGCCAAGCCCTTGCTGATGAAGCTATGCGTAGCTCCGGTGTCCAGGGTGGCTACGAATCCTCCTTTCCGGACGGTCCACCTACACCCTACGCCTGGAAGAATTTCCGAACGGCGTGGTCCCCAGCGACACGAGGAGTTGGGCGCAGAGATCCGGAGCGGAATACGGGACAAGTGAGAGGCGAGGGTTCCACAATATATAGATTTATTTTTACACAGTATATTTTATCTAGCCGGCGGCGGCCAGACTCGGGATTTTAATTTCATAATTTGATATATATATATATGTATGGCCGGCGGCCACGAAGAGGCGGCGCGGGAAAAGGGCCCTAATTCGGCGGGCGCCTTTTGCCCGGCGGCGGCGAGATTTAGTTATTTAATTAACTATATATTTAAATGGCCTGCGGCCCAAAGGAAACTGCGCGGACAGGGGGAGAGAAGGGCCTTAGTAGGGCGGGCACCTTCCCCCGGCCCCTGACAAAGCTTGGCCTGAGGCCATGTCTCACCCGTACACACGCCCCTTTGTCCTTGGGCGGTCGTGTCCTGCGACGATCCTGTCGCAGGTCCTGGGCGTACTGAAGGCGGGGCACTCGCGACGGCGACTTTACGATTTTTTGGGTTCTACCGCGTGGTGCGGGATCGCGGACTTAGGCGGTTTCTGGCACTTGGAAGTTTTGCTGCTGCTCGCGTTCCTGGTCAGGAATTGACTGCCGAGTTCGGTTTTTCACGACTTGGCCCTGGCCTAGTTTTGTCGCTTGAGCGTAGGCGGCGTCTCTTCTCCTCCCGCTCGCTCCCACAGGCGATCGGGCCGGCAGCATTATTCTGCCGCTCTCGCGGTGTTTCTGCGCATGTGCCGTCGCTCTGGCTTCGGTCTTGCCTTCATGGCGTGATCCGATCTGGCCAATCGGGAGGGCGGCTTGGCACGCGCCCTTTTTTCCCACGCCTGCGCTGTGGTGATAGCGGCGATCGGCCGCTGCTCCCTCTCTCGTCGAGCTTGAGTGGGTCTCTATGCGTGAGTGCACTTTTGAGTGAGTGTGGGAGTGCACTCAAGTGGAAGCCGCTGATGAGTGGTTTGTGCGCGGGGTAGGGCTGGCGCTTTAGCTATAATTATTTCTAGCTTATCTTTACCTTATACCTAATTATTTACATACTGTACAAAGTTTGTGACTTCGTCACAAGTGCTACCGAATATCTTTATCGCATTTCGTTTATCGTTATTTTATTTTTCTTTTTCGAGATGATTCGATCTCCTGTCGGTACCTCGGCGCCGTTTTGCCCGGTGTGCGAAACCGAAATAAGAGTTGGTGCAGACGTGTACGTGACGTCATGCCAACATGAGTTTCACAAGAAGTGTATTGAGAGTCATTTTAAGGGGAATGCCTTGCAGGCCTATTGGTCCTCAAACGCGTTCTAAGGGTTTGATTTTGGAGGATGTTTTGATAGAACCATCAGGATCCGAGAAGAACCGACGTAGTAAAAGTACCACCTATGAAGATACGGATGCAAACCAACCAAACCGTGATGACCCGAGTAGTTGGCTGCATATGGAGCGGAAATTGCTCACGTCTCTGTCAGAGAGATTGGTAGGGTTAGTTCAGAGTTCAGTAGAGGAAAGTCTACAAAGATTGGTCGTTACTCCAGACAATACGAATTCGAATGGAGAAATAAGACCTAATTTAAACCAGGCGGGGTCGCCTAATTCGCAAAGAAGTGTTGTGTCCGATTTAAATAACCGGCCTGATAAGGTCGTGCAGATCCTGAATGGGTGGAAGGTGAAGTACTCAGGAGTCGGAGTGTCGGTGGACAACTTCATATACAGAGTGGAGGCCCTTACACACCAGACCTTGGAAGGGAACTTTACTGTACTGTGCAGACATGCCAGTGTCCTTTTTGAAGGTAAAGCTTATGAGTTTCATTGGAGGTACCACAAGTCCGTGAGGAGAATTCAATGGGATATGTTGTGTTCCGCCTTGGGAGTACAATTCCGTGAGGAAAGAGACGATGTAGACATCGAAGATCTTATCAGAAACAGGAAGCAGAAGACCAGTGAATTTTTCGACAGTTATTACGATAGCATATCGGTATGATATGATCATATTGATCATATGATCAATTGGAAGTTCCTTGGTCCGCTCGTAAGCTTGTTCGTGTCTTAAAGAATAATTTACGTCCCGAGATCAGGCATGAGATTCTTAACGTCGAGATTCAAACCGTGTCAGAGCTAAGAGAAACTTGCAGAAGGCGCGAGATCTTCTTAGATGAAGTGAAGAAGACTCATGGATATGCAAAGTCCACTCCGTTTAGGCGTGAGATCTCAGAGATAGGAGTTAGAAGAGCAAAATGATTTGGAGGATGAGACAGAGCTAGGGATTGATGCATTCTCTCTAGTATGCTGGAACTGTAGGGAAGATGGCCACAGATACCAGGACTGCTTATCAGAACGGAAAGTCTTTTGTTATGGTTGTGGAGTACCTAACACGTATAAACCAAGTTGTGCTAAATGCGCAAAAAACTCCAAAGTCGGCACGTCGAGGTTACAGTACAAACCGAAGTCTTCGAGTGCCTTAAGAAATATTAATAATATATTAAGAGAAACACATCTGACTGACAATATGAGTT
Source organism: Drosophila aff. chauvacae BK-2020 (assembly GCA_018903765.1). NCBI lineage: Eukaryota > Metazoa > Arthropoda > Insecta > Diptera > Drosophilidae > Drosophila > Drosophila aff. chauvacae BK-2020. The sequence goes on along the minus strand of JAEIGO010000024.1, from coordinate 1,830,640 downwards.
CGCTAGGCATGCATTTGGTTAATTGCAACACTCCTACACACTTTACCATATCACGCAACACACAGTTTTTTTTTTTTTGTGACTAACAAAGACAAAGTAGCTTTATATGACCAATTAATTGTGCCGTCCTTTTTGAAACACGACCTTATTTTCTTGACATATACACTTGACCTTCAATATCATGACTACTCAATAGCTTTTAGGGACTTTAAAAACATAAACCTTATTCAATTAAGTGGGATAGAATTTACTCCCTACCAAGAGTTGAAGACCAAGTTGACCAACTGCAACGTAACATACAATCCCTCTATAACCATTTTGTACCGGAACGAATGAAGACGATTCGCCCGACTCAAAAACCTTGGTTCTCTAACAATATACGCAGGGCTATTACACAGCGCGATAAAGCATACAGCAAGTGGAAAAGGTACAAAACCCCAAAAGAATATTCTCGGTTTAAGCTTTTAAGATAATCAGTAACTAATTTATCTAATTTGACCGCACGGTTTCCACTAGCCAAAGATGGAAAGTTATTAAAAGCTTGGGAGTACGTTAAGTCGAAGCAGGTCACGACCCGGGCATAGACGTCAACGCGTTAAACAATAAATTTCTGACATGCGCAGTACCTGAGATCATTGATCATCCATACCAAAATCTAAGCCTACAATCTGTACCTGAGGAGTTCTGTGATAATAGATTTAGTTTTGCGTGTGTTGGTCATTGTGAGGTTCTTCAATGTATAGATAAAATTAAGAGTGACGCTACTGGACTTGACGACATTAATCCAAAATTTTTAAAACTTATACTACCATACATATCACCTACATCTTTAATAGTGCACTTACAACTTCTGCATTTCCGGACTGCTGGAAAGTTGCAAAAATTATACCAATTCCCAAAGCAAATAAGGAATACACCCATTTCGATTCTGCCTTATTTATCAAAGGTGTTCGAAAATTTAATGGCAGTGCAAATAATAGCCCGCTTTATATCTGACAATGAAATGCTAAACAACAGCCAACCTGGCTTTAGGAAAAATAGAAGTTGTACTTCAGCAGTATTACAAATTTCTGACGACATTAGGGGACACTTAGACGATAGAGATGTGACTTTTTTAGTATTACTTGACTATAGTAAAGCTTTTGACACTGTTAATCATAGTATACTTTGTACAAAACTGCGTAATATGTTTCGGTTCTCGAGCTCTTCTGTCAAACTTCTGTCCTCCTATCTTAGTAATCGTCGCCAATCTGTTGTAATACAAAATGATTCCTCTTCATTTAAAAATCTCAGTCGTGGTGTCCCTCAAGGCTCAGTCCTTGGACCATTATTGTTCTCGTTGTATGTTAACGACCTTCCCAGTGTTCGATGTGAGTGTAACATTCACTTATATGCGGATGATGTCCAGCTATATGTGAACCGTCCGTTAAGTAGAATAGACGAATGTATAAGCGTGTGTAACAGTGAACTTGAACGTATAAGTGTATGGGCTAAAAACAACGGCCTTGGTATAAACCCAGTGAAATCAAAATGTCTTGTGATCAGTAAGAAAAAATCTATGCTGAATAATCTCCGCCCACTCAAGATTGACGACACGTTAAATCTAGGATTTACTTTTAATAGAACTCTGACGTGGAATGATCACGTCACAAGGGTAGTTGGTAAAACGTATGGAATATTAAGGTCACTCTCAATAACCAAACGTTTTCTGCCAACCAACATACAAAATATGCATCATTCCTGCTCTTTTCTATGGCCTGGAAGTCTTTGCATTCTGCAAAAACAAAATCAAAGTTGTTTTTAATAATATTGCGAGATATATATTCAACCTACACAGAGCAGAGCATGTATCTGGATTCGCCAATCAAATATTTGACCTTGAGCTGACTAAATGGATAAAAATTCGCATCTTAATCTATCTGCATAAAATAATATATAGTAGGGAACCATCATATCTTTTTGACAAACTAAAGTTCATGACATCAATAAGAACAAACAACATTATGTGCATTAGGCCCAGATCTCTAGCAGTAGAGAGACAATTCTTTATAAACTCTATTCGATCTTGGAACCAGTTACCGGTCAACCTGAAGTGTATTAGCAGTGTGCCGCAGTTCAAACTTAGAATAAACACATATTTAAAAAATTTAAATTCCTAATTAAAGCGACTTAGGGCTTAGGGTTTAGTTTTAAGTAGTTTTAGTTAAACAACAAATAAAATTTGTAAACTCGTTGTGACTAGCGAAATAATTGTAGCGTTAGGAATTATATATTTATAATAAAAATAAAATAAACACGCGGTAGCAAACGGCTGAAGATAAGTTAGAAGTTTTGTGATGATTTTAATAAAACCCCGGTGGTTTAAAAAGCGAAACAACACAATATTCTGAGCGCAAAACAAAAACACGACCGTTCAATATAAAGAGAATAGACGAAAATGAAATCCTGTCATACTGACACGTATGCACAGCTGTTTTAAACAAACTGTATAAAATTAAATTACAATGAACATGAAAACTTTAAAGTTAATTTATAATGAACATGAACGGATTTGATATTGGAATACTATTTATAGTATATATATAGCTCAAGGCAAATAACAGGAGGCACCAACGCCGTCGCCGCCCACAGACTGTTTTTTTTCTTTATTTAGCATGTCTTTTTTGAATTAAATCCCATATAATAACCTTTATCATTACGGCTTTAATTAAATAAACCTTTTTCTGGGGACAATAAAGGCGCTCCATACGAGAAATGTTTTTATTTTTTGAATTTCCCTCCATATCTAGCTTTCGAAATAAATAAATCGATTTATTTCGCTGCGGAATCACAGCTGTTTTGTTTCCTGATCTGTCAACGCTTTTACCCGTTTCACTAGCTAGATTTATCTAATATTAGTACCCGAGAAAGCGAAAAGTCAGAAAGTTCTTCTTCTTTTCCCTATGGTTTTTTTGTATGGAGTTTCGCCGCTTTAAGAAAATTTGTCTTATGTTAGTACCTAGCTTTAGACATGGCCAGCGGATTTTATCAGATACCGATTAACCCTAATTCTATTGAAATAACTGCCTTTGTGACGACAGAAGGTCAGTATGAATTTCTGGCTATGCCGTTTGGCTTAAAAAACGCTTTTTCTATTTTTCAAGGAGCCATAGTGCGAGCTTTGGGGATTTAGCCTATTTCTATGCGGTAGTCTATATAGACGATGTGCTGATTGTTGCGAATACAAAAGATGAAGCATATGAGAGGTTAAATACGGTGTTAGAGGTTTGTCAGAGGCAGGTTTTACTTTTAATGTAAAGAAATGCGTTTTTCTTAGAACAGGTATTGAGTATCTTGGATTTTACATCAGTAATGGCTAAATTAAACCGAATCCTAGTAAGATTGAGGCTCTTTCTGTTTTGTCGCCACCAACCTCTGTGACGCAGTTGAGACAGTTCATAGGTTTGGCATCGTAGTTCAGACAATTTGTCCCACGGTTCTCAGAGAAGATGAAACCGCTCAATCAGTTGACCTCCAAACTTAAGATATTTGTTTGGAAAGAGGAGCATGAGCAAATTCGACAGAAGATTATCGAAGTGTTGACAAATGATCATGTGCTGACAATTTTTGATCCTGCACTCCAAATCGAATTGCATACAGATGTAAGTGCAAATGGCTATGGTGCAATGCTGATGCATAATATAGATGGAAAACGAAGAGTAATTGAATATTTTAGCAAGAGTACAACAGCAAGGAGCAAAATATCACTCGTATGAGCTTGAAACTTTATCGTGCAGGCGCGTGGGAAATCATACAGCGGAGTTTTCGCCATGGTCACAAGGAGGGATGACAAACAGCTGTCGGACCTGGGGTGCAACGTTTCCAAAGTTCGCCGTACCGCCAACGGCAACTCGCTCCTCGAATTGGCCAAAGGCAGCGCCGAGAGCGCTGAGTCCATGATGGAGTGCATCGAGAAGGTGCTAGGCGACGCAGCGTCAGTGCGCAACACGACGGAAGACATAAAGGTGCTTCTCTTGGAGATTCGGAACATTGACTCCATTACGTCGAAGCAGGAAGTCTGCGCCGCCATCGCGGCCCAATTCAATTTCGAGGCGGACCGAGTGAAGGTTCTAAGTATGCGCCGTGGGTACGCTGAGACCCAATCGGCGGTGATTAGTCTGCCAGTCTCCTTGGACAAAATTGTCCTACACCGTGGGGAAGTTCGGATCGGGTGGACCATCTGCAGGATCCGGGAGAGGTAAGGCCCACCGAGGTGCTTTAGATGCCTGGAGCTGGGGCACATCGTAATCCACTGCAATAGCCCTGTGGACAGGAGTGGTTTCTGCATTAAATGCGGCGAGCCGGGGAACAAGGTAGCCACGTGCAGCAAGGAGCTATCAGCGGCTCAGCGGCTGGAAGGAAGGAGACGAGGCAACGGACAGGCGGCAGAAGCTGCCCGCAAGCAGGGGGAACCCCCGACCGAGACGCACCTTGCCCTTGCCCAGGAAGGCGTACAGGCAGGACACCTTCAGGCCGCAAGTTTTTGCACACGCCCTTGATGGGTTCACGACGAATGAAGCAAACGGGGCTAACGTAATGGCCAACAAGATGGCTGCAGCGGTGGAAGACGCGTGTAATCAGAGCATGCTACCAAGGAGGACGTTCCGACAGCACCACTCTCCGGTGAACTGGTAGAGTGAGGAGATCGCGGACCTACGCCGTACTTGCCTCCGCAACAGAAGGCTGCTGCAGCGGGCCAAAGGCACTTCGCGCCTCTCAGAATGTAGCGACCGCTATAAAACGGCAAGGATAGAGCTGAAGTCTGCCATCAGGAACAGCAAGCGGGAATGCTTCCTCAAGCTGTGCGATGCCGCCGACGACGACCCATGGGGAGGTGTCTACAAATTGGTAGTCAAGAGACTAAATGCGGGTGGCAAGGCCCCTTCTGACCCTGCAACCCTGGAAGAGATAGTCAGTGCCTTGTTCCCGAGCGGCCGGCAGGTCGCCAAATTCGCCAGCACGGAGATAGGTGACATACAGCGGGTCATGGAAGCTGAGGTTCTCCAGGCCGGCCGGTATAAAACCTAAGAAGGCACCGGGACCTAACGCGATCTCAAACAGAGCCACAAAGTAACCGTGTTATATAACAAGTGCCTCCTGGAAGGGACGTTCCCCGACAGGTGGAAAAGGCAGCGGCTGCTACTACTGCCAAAGCCTGGCAAGCCACTAGGACAGGCACTCTCATACCGACCGATATGCCTATTGGACACGATTGGGAAAGTATTTGAGAGTGTGATCTCTACCAGGCTGAGCGGAGCTATAGAAGCGGCTGGCGGCCTCTCCCCGGAGCAATATGGCTTCAGGAAGGGGAAGTAAACGCTGGACGCCATCATGAAGGTCGCCAAGCTGGCAGAAGAAGCCATGACAGGGGTCAGGTGGAAAGGGGGATCCAAGTCCTATTGTCTGGTGGTCACTCTTGACATCAGGAATGCCTTTAAGGGAGGGGTCTGGTTTTGAAGGCAGAAAATAACAGGTTTTTTCAAATTTTTTTTTGGGCGTACGGTGAAAGTATATTTTTTTCAGATTATTGTACATTAAAGAGTAGTAATTGAACTATATTCTGAGAAATATTGGTTGAAATATATTGAAAATTGACCGAATGGCAGCAATTCTTCGCAGGCTACAAAAAAAAAAACCTTTTGCGGTGCAAACCGCAAACCATACCTCAGCACTGGATCATCTAAAATTTAACAACCAAAGTTTTTCCATCAATTTAAATGTCCCTCTAGGTATTGACGTCGAGTTTTTAATTTTTTTTTTAATTTTTTGAATTTTTTACAAGACTTGAAAGTGAAAATACCACATTTTTGGACAACAAATTTTTGGAGAAAAACGTGTTTAAAGTTTTTCGTAGCGGTAAGACCCTGGTAAAACCCGCCTACTTCCAAAGCTATATCTTTGTGAGTTTTGCTCCGATTGACTTCATATTTACAGACAACATTCTTGAAATACTATACTTCCATAATATGCAATAAAAAAAATCACTTTTTTTGAACCCTCAAAACCAGACCCCTCCCTTAACTCGGCATACTGGGGCCGTACGCTGGAGTCGCTTAGGAGCTTCAATATCCCGGGAAACCTGCTCAGGTAGCGCAGAGCTACTTCAGCGACCGCATTCTTACGTTTGACACGAGCATGGGTTCCAGAGCATACAAAGTCTCAGCCGGAGTCCCGCAGGGCTCTGTTTTGGTACCCCTGCTCTTGAACGCCATGTACGACGGGGTGCTAAGACTGCCAATGCCAGCCAGCACCAGCCTGGTAGGCTTTGCCGACGATGTCGCCTTTGTGGTGGTAGCCAAGGAGCTCGATTCAGTGGAGGGTCGCGCCAACGCGCCAATCCAAGCCGTGGAGGCTTGGCTAGCGGTCGCTGGGTTAGAATTGGCGGCCCACAAAACGGAGGCCGTCCTAATCTCAAGCCGGAAGGTTGTGGAGTCAGCAATCGCGCTGGTCGGAGGGACTACGATCCAATCTCAGCGGGCGATAAAGTACCTGGGCGTCCTCATTGACACGCGCCTGTCATTCAAGGAGCACCTGAAGTACGTCCACAAAAAGGCCAGACTGCTAACCTCGGTAGTGACCTCGCAGATCATGTACGCGTCGCCTTTGTGGGCGAAAGCCGAGTGTTGGAGGCGATATATAGGCTGTGCGCCATCAGAGTATCATGCGCGTTTCGTACCATATCGAAAGATGCGGCGCTGGTCATCGCCGGGATAGTTATTCTTACCGAGCTTGTAAGGGAAAGGAGTGAGATATTCTCTGCCACTCAGGACAGGGCAGCAGCGCTGCATTCCAGAGCCGAGCTTAAGGCTGACCCTAGGAAGAGAAGTATGGAGAGTTGGCAGTCCAGATGGGACTCCTCTTCAAAGAGCCGATGGACACACACCCTCATCCCAGACCAGAAGCAATGGGTGCAGAGGCCGGACGCGGCTGCTTCCGTAGCTAACTGAAACGCTTCGGGCACGAGACGGAGGACTGGTGCCTGGAGTGTGGCTCGGGCATCGTGGAGGACGCACAACACGTCCTCTTTGAGTTCCGCAGGTTCGCTTTCGAGAGGCAGGAGATTGAAGCAGTAGCGGGATGCACCATCAGCATGGATACATTGGTGCCGATGATGATAATCTAGATTCTTAAAATAAAGCTATCAAGTCAGCTATATCCATCTTTGGTGTTTCCACTCGTATTATCGGAGATCAAGGCAGGAGTTTCGCTAGTGCAGATTTCCGTGAATTTTGCTCAACAAATAAAATAGATTTGTACTTAATAGCCACAGGTGCCAGCCGAGCCAATGGACAGGTGGAACGTGTCATGAGAACTGTCGCGGAACGGTTAAGACTATCGATAGTTAGTGAAGTTTCATTTAGAGCCGCCAAAACTTAGATATATTTGTGCCAGGATTTTTGATGTTTATGTATTCGGGCACACCAAATCGGGTAAAACCAAGCTTAATTTCGGCGTACTTAATTACTCCGTTTTGAGCTATCACAGTGAGAGGGAAGAGAAACTGCGGTATGTAAGATAAGAATTGTATTCAGGTTAAGTTTAACCCCCAATGTGTATATTCTCAGAATAAAACATCGCACGTAATCGCACTCCAACTACTCTGTTTGTCATCAAACACGAGGTGTTTTCTGGATGTTCTGAAGGCATTTCCCCATGATCAACCGAGCGGCGTCATTTTCTCTTATTATTCGCACTCTGCGAGATGATGCCTACCAAGCATTCGCCCCGGCGGAGCCCCAAACTGGATGTCTCGGGAGTTCCCGCAACTGCGCCCACCACTGCCACAGCAACTGGCAACCCGGCCAGCTCTGCGAGTGTGGCTGGTGATCGGCAGCGGCCACAGACTCCGAAGGAAAGTGGAACAGCCGCCAGGAAAGCGGCAAGTAACCTGCAGCCCGCAGCAACGGGGCAGCTTACGGACTCCACGACCATACAAGTGGCGGCCCTAATGGAAAGGATCGCACACCTAGAGTTGGAGCTGGTGAAGGCAAGGGCGTGTGAAGGATACGCAGAGGCCGCCAGGGATCCTGCTGGAATAGGGGCACGCGGCGTCGGAGTGAGCGGTGCGGCGAATACACCGCCATGTTTGAGTGAAATGGTGCCATGTCTGAGAGCAGCACCACGGCAGGGTTCGAGTGAGAACCTGCCCAGGCAGATGTCGAGTGACAATCTGCAACCGGAGCTTGGAGTGACGCCATCTTTGGATGCCCAGTTGCCGGCACAATTGAGTGCAAGTTTGCCGCCACAATTGAGTGGAATTTTGGCGCCGATGCTGTTCCAGTGCTGCTCCGGTATGGACGTCCGGAGCTACTGATCCGTAGCCAACTGGAGAGCGTGCGCGATGTGCAGCCAATTCAGGAGGCCAACATCGCAAGGATCGTGCCGTTCGCCACATGGGTGAGCAACCTGGCAGCGTTCCTGCAGTCAACCACGAGCGGCAGCCAGCACTTAGGGAACCCAACCCTAATGGAGGAGCTGATTGCCAAGTTGCCTGTGAGTAAGAGGTTGGACTGGGCGAAGCACGCGGCTACGATACAGCCGTATCCAGCAGTGGTGCACCTAAGCGAGTGGCTGTGGTGGTGTGCACTGTCACGGACGTCGGAATCAAGGAGCACCCGAAGCGAAGGGTATTGCACGCGAATAGTATTCGAGAGGAGGTGCGGTATGCAGACCGCCCCAGATGTTGCCCCTTGTGTGAGGGACAACACGAGATCAAAGACTGCAAGGAATTCAACCACGCTTCTATGGCAAAGCGAATCGAGTCCGTAAAGAAGTTGAGGTTATGTTTTTCGTGTCTAGAGTATGGACATATGGCTCGGCTCTGCAAGAAGGGCCGCGAATGCAATGTCTATGGATGATCGACATGCGATCGCCACGAATTATCGCGTCGGAACTTGAGTTGTGTCGATTCGGATGGAGGGCACCTGCTATTCCGGATTTTGCCCGTGACGTTGTACGGGGAGAATACGCAGGTCGACACCTGGACGATTACGTCAAGAAGGGTTACGCACGACGACTGGAGCCCCAGGAAGTCCAGAGGTCCCAGGAAGGCAAGGTGTGGTACCTGCCGCACTTCGGGGTGGAGAACCCGAACAAGCCTGGAAAAATCCGGCTGGTCTTCGACGCGGCTGCCAAGGTGAACGGAGTGTCCCTGAATTCAGCGCTGATGAAAGGCCCACAGGGCTACAAGCCCCTCCCAGCGGTACTCTTCCATTTGCGGGAAGGAGCAGTTGGGGTTTGTGCAGACATCAGGTATTGGTGCAGCCAAAAGAAAGATGTGCCCATTGGTTCCTATGGAGGAACGGAGAAGATCGGCGGGAGCCCGACATATATGAAACGCAGGTGATGACGTTCGGAGCGGCCTGCTCACCCTGCTCAATGGATTATGTGAATGCTTCGCAGTATAGCAGCACGGATCCGCGAGCAGTCCTGGCGATCAACGAGTATCACTACGTGGATGACTACGTCGACAGTTTCCCCAATGAAGAAGAAGCTATCGCCGTTTCCTCACGGGTGAGAGATATACATGCAGAAGCTGGGTTTGATTTGTGTCGATTTACTTCCAAGTGTGGTCAGAGCGTTGAACCCACTTGAATCCATCGCTAGCGTCAGATGGACCGAAGCTGAGGAGAAGGTACTAGGAATGTACTGGCAGCCAGCTACGACGCCATGACGCGACGAGGCCGCACAAGGACGTGAACCTGAGTATAGGTTCGCGGTGGCTAAGTGGTCCTCCATTCTTACGAGGACCGGAAGAAAGCTGGCCGAGATCGCGCGAGGAGTGGAATCCCCCGACGCCAGATGAAGAGGAGATGAAATGTTAGTGAATGGGACTACGCTCCAATCGAGAGGATCACGGACTGACGTCGATGGAGTGCGCTGAGGCAGAGCGCGCACAGATAAGGCAATCGCAGCGAGAAGCGTTTGCTGAAGACAGCCAAGGAAAGGCCGCCAAGGGCAGCCGACTGTATGGGTTGTCACCATACTTCAACGAGGACGGAGTAATGCGAGCCAGCGGAAGGATCGACGACGCGGCGTGTGTGCCATACAGCGCGCGACGGCCGATCACGAAGAGGCACTGGCGGAGATGATTATGCAGCATCACCACGAGAGGATGTGCCACCAAAATGTGGAGGCAACTATTGGAGCGATCCGGCAGAAGTTCTGGATTACGAACTTACGGAGGCTGTTACGGAAGGTGATGAGCAACTGCAATGTATGCAAGCTACGGAAGGCGCGACCTGCGCAGCCGGAGATTGGTCCCCTGCCAGAGGACCGGCTGGAGGCCAACGGATGGCCATTTAAGTATACCGGCCTGGAATATTTTGGACCGCTATTTGTGACTATTGGACGTCACACGGAGAAAAGGTGGGTGGCATTGTTTACGTGGCTGACCACAAGGGCTATCCACTTGGAGATGGCCCACGATTTGTCTACAGATTCCTGTATTCCGCCATGAGGAACTTCATGAGCCGCCGTGGACCGGTGGTCAGGATAAGGAGCGACAGTGGGAAGAACTTCGTTTTAGCCGATAGAGAGGCCAGGAAGTTCAGCGAGTTAGTTGAGCTTGCAAAGATCCAGGGCGAGCTGTCGTCCAAAGAAGTCGAATGGATCTTTAACTGCCCGGCGAACCCAGCTGAGGGTGGCGCCTGGGAAAGATGGTGCAAGCACGTCGAGCCCATTCGTCGAGGAGATCTTGTGTTCATATGTGATCCGGCCATACCACGAAGAGAGTGGAAACGAGGCGTCGTGGAAGAGGTGTTCACCGGGAGAGATGGAATCCCTTGTCGAGCGGCGGTGCGGACTAACGATCGAGCCAAGACGACAATGCGTCCCGCTTCGAAACTAGCTGTCCTGGACGTGGTGAAGGCGAATGCTTCACCGGGGTGGGGATGTCGCGGAACGGTTAAGGCTCTCTATAGTTAGTGAAGTTTCATTTAGAGCCGCCAAAACTTAGATATATTTGTGTCAGGATTTTCGATGTTTATGTATTCGGGTACACTAAATCGGGTAAAGCCAAGCTTAATTTCGGCGGACTTCATTACTACGTTTTCAGATGTCACAGTGAGAGGGAAGAGAAACTACGGTATGTAAGATAAGAATTGTATCCAGGTTAAGTTTAACCCCCAATGTGTATATTCTCAGAATAAAACATCGCACGCAATCGCACTCCAACTACTATGTTTGTTATCAAACACGAGGTGTTTTCTGGATGTTCTGAAGGCATTTCCCCATGATCAGCCGAGCGGCGTCAAGGACCTTAAATCAACAAATAATCCTCTCTTCCAAGTGAACGGACGTGTTTTTTTCTTGCGCTCTCGTTTTGTGTTAATTTTTGCATTAAAACCACCGGGATTTTATTTAAATCTTCTACTTTGTGATAAATAAAGTTCCCGTTCACTTCGTGTGCATGCAGCTATTCTGTTTTGTGTATTTAATTGTTATTATTTTCACAATTTAGTTGTGCTGCCGGTGTTTGCTTTGCATTTTTTGCATTCCTCTTTGTGCCTTCTCCGTTTAGTTTGCGCCGTCGCGACAGGTAAACGTTAAGCTCGCTCCCACGCTCACCCGTTTACCCGCTCTCTCGGTGCAGCTGCACTCTTATCTCTTCTACGTAAAGGTACAGTGGTAAGTCTTTATAATGTTCGCAATTGTCTTCTTCGCTAAGACCTGTAAAAAGACAATTACTACTAATGATCTTACAGTCGGCTGCTGGCTGTGCGACAACATTGTGCATGTCAATTGCATTGGTGTTGTCGCTCGGACGGTGGACGATGTAAGAAGAAACATCGGTCTGCGTTTCTGCTGCGATGCCTGTCGCGAGGTTGAAAAAGAAATGATATATTTTATGCGGCAGACCAAGGGAGTTTTAAAGACATATTATCGAGTTTTCGTAAAACTCATGATATGCTTTTGGCTTTTGATATGATTTAAGCTATTAAATGAGTCACCTAGGCGCAAAAAAACCGCAACTGGTCTGCAGAATCTAGGCGGATCTCAACAACCAGCGGCGGACTCCCAACAGCAGCCTCTCTCGACACAGCCCTCGACCTCAGAATTAAGTCAAAGAGTTCTGAGATCGAGTGGTAAAGAAGATTCGGTATCCTGCTCTTGAACGCCATGTACGACGGGGTGCTAAGACTGCCAATGCCAGCCAGCACCAGCCTGGTAGGCTTTGCCGACGATGTCGCCTTTGTGGTGGTAGCCAAGGAGCTCGATTCAGTGGAGGGTCGCGCCAACGCGCCAATCCAAGCCGTGGAGGCTTGGCTAGCGGTCGCTGGGTTAGAATTGGCGGCCCACAAAACGGAGGCCGTCCTAATCTCAAGCCGGAAGGTTGTGGAGTCAGCAATCGCGCTGGTCGGAGGGACTACGATCCAATCTCAGCGGGCGATAAAGTACCTGGGCGTCCTCATTGACACGCGCCTGTCATTCAAGGAGCACCTGAAGTACGTCCACAAAAAGGCCAGACTGCTAACCTCGGTAGTGACCTCGCAGATCATGTACGCGTCGCCGTTGTGGGCGAAAGCCGAGTGTTGGAGGCGATATATAGGCTGTGCGCCATCAGAGTATCATGCGCGTTTCGTACCATATCGAAAGATGCGGCGCTGGTCATCGCCGGGATAGTTATTCTTACCGAGCTTGTAAGGGAAAGGAGTGAGATATTCTCTGCCACTCAGGACAGGGCAGCAGCGCTGCATTCCAGAGCCGAGCTTAAGGCTGACCCTAGGAAGAGAAGTATGGAGAGTTGGCAGTCCAGATGGGACTCCTCTTCAAAGAGCCGATGGACACACACCCTCATCCCAGACCAGAAGCAATGGGTGCAGAGGCCGGACGCGGCTGCTTCCGTAGCTAACTGAAACGCTTCGGGCACGAGACGGAGGACTGGTGCCTGGAGTGTGGCTCGGGCATCGTGGAGGACGCACAACACGTCCTCTTTGAGTTCCGCAGGTTCGCTTTCGAGAGGCAGGAGATTGAAGCAGTAGCGGGATGCACCATCAGCATGGATACATTGGTGCCGATGATGATAATCTAGATTCTTAAAATAAAGCTATCAAGTCAGCTATATCCATCTTTGGTGTTTCCACTCGTATTATCGGAGATCAAGGCAGGAGTTTCGCTAGTGCAGATTTCCGTGAATTTTGCTCAACAAATAAAATAGATTTGCACTTAATAGCCACAGGTGCCAGCCGAGCCAATGGACAGGTGGAACGTGTCATGAGAACTGTCGCGGAACGGTTAAGACTATCGATAGTTAGTGAAGTTTCATTTAGAGCCGCCAAAACTTAGATATATTTGTGCCAGGATTTTTGATGTTTATGTATTCGGGCACACCAAATCGGGTAAAACCAAGCTTAATTTCGGCGTACTTAATTACTCCGTTTTGAGCTATCACAGTGAGAGGGAAGAGAAACTGCGGTATGTAAGATAAGAATTGTATTCAGGTTAAGTTTAACCCCCAATGTGTATATTCTCAGAATAAAACATCGCACGTAGTCGCACTCCAACTACTCTGTTTGTCATCAAACACGAGGTGTTTTCTGGATGTTCTGAAGGCATTTCCCCATGATCAACCGAGCGGCGTCATTTTCTCTTATTATTCGCACTCTGCGAGATGATGCCTACCAAGCATTCGCCCCGGCGGAGCCCCAAACTGGATGTCTCGGGAGTTCCCGCAACTGCGCCCACCACTGCCACAGCAACTGGCAACCCGGCCAGCTCTGCGAGTGTGGCTGGTGATCGGCAGCGGCCACAGACTCCGAAGGAAAGTGGAACAGCCGCCAGGAAAGCGGCAAGTAACCTGCAGCCCGCAGCAACGGGGCAGCTTACGGACTCCACGACCATACAAGTGGCGGCCCTAATGGAAAGGATCGCACACCTAGAGTTGGAGCTGGTGAAGGCAAGGGCGTGTGAAGGATACGCAGAGGCCGCCAGGGATCCTGCTGGAATAGGGGCACGCGGCGTCGGAGTGAGCGGTGCGGCGAATACACCGCCATGTTTGAGTGAAATGGTGCCATGTCTGAGAGCAGCACCACGGCAGGGTTCGAGTGAGAACCTGCCCAGGCAGATGTCGAGTGACAATCTGCAACCGGAGCTTGGAGTGACGCCATCTTTGGATGCCCAGTTGCCGGCACAATTGAGTGCAAGTTTGCCGCCACAATTGAGTGGAATTTTGGCGCCGATGCTGTTCCAGTGCTGCTCCGGTATGGACGTCCGGAGCTACTGATCCGTAGCCAACTGGAGAGCGTGCGCGATGTGCAGCCAATTCAGGAGGCCAACATCGCAAGGATCGTGCCGTTCGCCACATGGGTGAGCAACCTGGCAGCGTTCCTGCAGTCAACCACGAGCGGCAGCCAGCACTTAGGGAACCCAACCCTAATGGAGGAGCTGATTGCCAAGTTGCCTGTGAGTAAGAGGTTGGACTGGGCGAAGCACGCGGCTACGATACAGCCGTATCCAGCAGTGGTGCACCTAAGCGAGTGGCTGTGGTGGTGTGCACTGTCACGGACGTCGGAATCAAGGAGCACCCGAAGCGAAGGGTATTGCACGCGAATAGTATTCGAGAGGAGGTGCGGTATGCAGACCGCCCCAGATGTTGCCCCTTGTGTGAGGGACAACACGAGATCAAAGACTGCAAGGAATTCAACCACGCTTCTATGGCAAAGCGAATCGAGTCCGTAAAGAAGTTGAGGTTATGTTTTTCGTGTCTAGAGTATGGACATATGGCTCGGCTCTGCAAGAAGGGCCGCGAATGCAATGTCTATGGATGATCGACATGCGATCGCCACGAATTATCGCGTCGGAACTTGAGTTGTGTCGATTCGGATGGAGGGCACCTGCTATTCCGGATTTTGCCCGTGACGTTGTACGGGGAGAATACGCAGGTCGACACCTGGACGATTACGTCAAGAAGGGTTACGCACGACGACTGGAGCCCCAGGAAGTCCAGAGGTCCCAGGAAGGCAAGGTGTGATACCTGCCGCACTTCGGGGTGGAGAACCCGAACAAGCCTGGAAAAATCCGGCTGGTCTTCGACGCGGCTGCCAAGGTGAACGGAGTGTCCCTGAATTCAGCGCTGATGAAAGGCCCACAGGGCTACAAGCCCCTCCCAGCGGTACTCTTCCATTTGCGGGAAGGAGCAGTTGGGGTTTGTGCAGACATCAGGTATTGGTGCAGCCAAAAGAAAGATGTGCCCATTGGTTCCTATGGAGGAACGGAGAAGATCGGCGGGAGCCCGACATATATGAAACGCAGGTGATGACGTTCGGAGCGGCCTGCTCACCCTGCTCAATGGATTATGTGAATGCTTCGCAGTATAGCAGCACGGATCCGCGAGCAGTCCTGGCGATCAACGAGTATCACTACGTGGATGACTACGTCGACAGTTTCCCCAATGAAGAAGAAGCTATCGCCGTTTCCTCACGGGTGAGAGATATACATGCAGAAGCTGGGTTTGATTTGTGTCGATTTACTTCCAAGTGTGGTCAGAGCGTTGAACCCACTTGAATCCATCGCTAGCGTCAGATGGACCGAAGCTGAGGAGAAGGTACTAGGAATGTACTGGCAGCCAGCTACGACGCCATGACGCGACGAGGCCGCACAAGGACGTGAACCTGAGTATAGGTTCGCGGTGGCTAAGTGGTCCTCCATTCTTACGAGGACCGGAAGAAAGCTGGCCGAGATCGCGCGAGGAGTGGAATCCCCCGACGCCAGATGAAGAGGAGATGAAATGTTAGTGAATGGGACTACGCTCCAATCGAGAGGATCACGGACTGACGTCGATGGAGTGCGCTGAGGCAGAGCGCGCACAGATAAGGCAATCGCAGCGAGAAGCGTTTGCTGAAGACAGCCAAGGAAAGGCCGCCAAGGGCAGCCGACTGTATGGGTTGTCACCATACTTCAACGAGGACGGAGTAATGCGAGCCAGCGGAAGGATCGACGACGCGGCGTGTGTGCCATACAGCGCGCGACGGCCGATCACGAAGAGGCACTGGCGGAGATGATTATGCAGCATCACCACGAGAGGATGTGCCACCAAAATGTGGAGGCAACTATTGGAGCGATCCGGCAGAAGTTCTGGATTACGAACTTACGGAGGCTGTTACGGAAGGTGATGAGCAACTGCAATGTATGCAAGCTACGGAAGGCGCGACCTGCGCAGCCGGAGATTGGTCCCCTGCCAGAGGACCGGCTGGAGGCCAACGGATGGCCATTTAAGTATACCGGCCTGGAATATTTTGGACCGCTATTTGTGACTATTGGACGTCACACGGAGAAAAGGTGGGTGGCATTGTTTACGTGGCTGACCACAAGGGCTATCCACTTGGAGATGGCCCACGATTTGTCTACAGATTCCTGTATTCCGCCATGAGGAACTTCATGAGCCGCCGTGGACCGGTGGTCAGGATAAGGAGCGACAGTGGGAAGAACTTCGTTTTAGCCGATAGAGAGGCCAGGAAGTTCAGCGAGTTAGTTGAGCTTGCAAAGATCCAGGGCGAGCTGTCGTCCAAAGAAGTCGAATGGATCTTTAACTGCCCGGCGAACCCAGCTGAGGGTGGCGCCTGGGAAAGATGGTGCAAGCACGTCGAGCCCATTCGTCGAGGAGATCTTGTGTTCATATGTGATCCGGCCATACCACGAAGAGAGTGGAAACGAGGCGTCGTGGAAGAGGTGTTCACCGGGAGAGATGGAATCCCTTGTCGAGCGGCGGTGCGGACTAACGATCGAGCCAAGACGACAATGCGTCCCGCTTCGAAACTAGCTGTCCTGGACGTGGTGAAGGCGAATGCTTCACCGGGGTGGGGATGTCGCGGAACGGTTAAGGCTCTCTATAGTTAGTGAAGTTTCATTTAGAGCCGCCAAAACTTAGATATATTTGTGTCAGGATTTTCGATGTTTATGTATTCGGGTACACTAAATCGGGTAAAGCCAAGCTTAATTTCGGCGGACTTCATTACTACGTTTTCAGATGTCACAGTGAGAGGGAAGAGAAACTACGGTATGTAAGATAAGAATTGTATTCAGGTTAAGTTTAACCCCCAATGTGTATATTCTCAGAATAAAACATCGCACGTAATCGCACTCCAACTACTATGTTTGTTATCAAACACGAGGTGTTTTCTGGATGTTCTGAAGGCATTTCCCCATGATCAGCCGAGCGGCGTCAAGGACCTTAAATCAACAAATAATCCTCTCTTCCAAGTGAACGGACGTGTTTTTTTCTTGCGCTCTCGTTTTGTGTTAATTTTTGCATTAAAACCACCGGGATTTTATTTAAATCTTCTACTTTGTGATAAATAAAGTTCCCGTTCACTTCGTGTGCATGCAGCTATTCTGTTTTGTGTATTTAATTGTTATTATTTTCACAATTTAGTTGTGCTGCCGGTGTTTGCTTTGCATTTTTTGCATTCCTCTTTGTGCCTTCTCCGTTTAGTTTGCGCCGTCGCGACAGGTAAACGTTAAGCTCGCTCCCACGCTCACCCGTTTACCCGCTCTCTCGGTGCAGCTGCACTCTTATCTCTTCTACGTAAAGGTACAGTGGTAAGTCTTTATAATGTTCGCAATTGTCTTCTTCGCTAAGACCTGTAAAAAGACAATTACTACTAATGATCTTACAGTCGGCTGCTGGCTGTGCGACAACATTGTGCATGTCAATTGCATTGGTGTTGTCGCTCGGACGGTGGACGATGTAAGAAGAAACATCGGTCTGCGTTTCTGCTGCGATGCCTGTCGCGAGGTTGAAAAAGAAATGATATATTTTATGCGGCAGACCAAGGGAGTTTTTAAAGACATATTATCGAGTTTTCGTAAAACTCATGATATGCTTTTGGCTTTTGATATGATTTAAGCTATTAAATGAGTCACCTAGGCGCAAAAAAACCGCAACTGGTCTGCAGAATCTAGGCGGATCTCAACAACCAGCGGCGGACTCCCAACAGCAGCCTCTCTCGACACAGCCCTCGACCTCAGAATTAAGTCAAAGAGTTCTGAGATCGAGTGGTAAAGAAGATTCGGTATCCGAATGTGTTGCGGGAGTGACCGTTCCCCCGATGATTTCCGTTTTGTCCTCTGGGGGGTCTCAAATATTGACCCTTCAGAGCCCCATAAATTTTCCTGCCCAGGCGGTTCGACAGAAAATCGATGAAATATCATTTAATTATTTAATTGATATGGCAGTCACCAATTCCTATATTTTATACAGACGTATACAAATGGAGAACAAGGACCCTAATCTTGACTTTATCGATCATATTTCGTGCATGGTGAATAAAGCTTGGTTTCATTACAAAATCCCTTTTATATTGTAATGATCCTCGCCGAGGATCTTACAAATGTCCATATATATATATTTTACTGTAAATAATAATAATCATCTTCCTTATACTTCCGTGTAAACAATACGCATTAAATATTAAGTTTAGAATTAACAATAACCTTAGGGACACGAAGTCCATCCCCCATCTGTTATTTTAAGGGACACGAAGTCCATCCACCATCGGTTATTCATAACTATCGTATTAAGGGACACGAAGTCCATCCCCCATCTGTTAAGTTCATCCATATCGGTACACTAGAGTGCCCAGGTGGCAACCCAAGACCCCGATAGCCCGATACGATATATCGATAAAAGGAACGATCGACGATGTACGACCTCTAGACTGGAGATCGTGGCTTTTGGTTTCCGGTTTTGAAAGAAGACAGACGTGCGCGAGCGAAAAACGGAACGATTTGTGACAACACGCGGCATCGGCGACCAAGAAGCCCCCAGAGACACGCGAGTGCGTAGCGCAAATACCGGCGGCGACAGTATCCCGCCAGACGAGGCGATCGTGAGTGACGCGCGAGTGCGCGAGCATCTACCAACGGCGAAAGCGTCTTCCCGTTGGACCTCAACTCCAAACGACGACTCCAGCGGCGACAGCCTTCCCCGCTGCAGCGTCAGACCACGTAAGCCACTATTTCCCCTCCCCGCTGGCCGCAGCCACGGGCAAGTTATTGTTTGAGTAAATAAAGACCATAATATAGAGATCGTAGTGTCTTCTTTTCCTTGACCCCCATCCCCTTTGCATGCTAGCTTAGAGGAGTGCGTCGGGAACGTGGTGCAGGTGGTTTCGCATCCGCACAAGCCTTCCACGTCTGCACCTCTGCTTCCTCCTTCCCCTCCCGATCCTCTGCCAGAGCACACGGCGTGGCCCGACTGATTCCTCTACGCTTGGTTTTCGCATCCGCATCGGAAACGACGAGTTCACGCCGCTGTACCCTTGGCCTATCCACCGATCCCGATCCCTGCCAGCGTACGCCGCCTGGCCCGACTGCTTCCCCTGCGCTTGGTCTCGCATCCGCACCGGAACAGCCGAGTTCTCGCCGCTACGCCCCTGGCCTGCCCGTTAATCCCCAGTAGCCTCCGCGTGCACCCGGAGTAGTCGGAATCCCGGAGCCTTCGTGACTAGCCGGAGGCGGCGGCCCGAGAAGCCCCCAGTGTCCCGAGGATTCCCCCTTGACTTCCCCGCCCCTCGTCCCACGAGCTTCCTACAGGGTTGCCAGATAGGCCGATCAAGGTTGGCAGGGCGATCGCTGACAGGATTGCCAGATCAACCAAAAGTCACCAGGGTTGCCAGATCCACCAAAAGTCACCAGAGTTGCCAGATCAACCGAAGGTCACCAGGGTTGCCAGATCGATAGAATTGACCAGGGTTGCCAGATCAACCGAGAGTCACCAGGGTTGCCAGATCGATAGAATTGACCAGGGTTGCCAGATCAACCAAAAATCACCAGGGTTGCCAGATCGATTAAATTAACCAGGGTTGCCAGATCAACCAAAAGTCGCCAGGGTTGCCAGATCAACCGAATCCACTAGGGTTGCCAGATCAGTCAACGTCCCCAGAGCTACCAGAACGTGCTACGTGGTCCGGGTCGTCGATCGCCAAGCCAGGCGATCGCCACGTGTTAACAGCAGAGACGTCCTTGTGTTACACAACCGACTGTCGGCCGCTCAGCAGCGTGGCCGCAAGTCGAGAACGGGCCAGCACCCAGATAACAAGTCACGATAAACGGTAGAGGATTATGCCTCAGTACTTCTGGCGGTCTCTCCGCTCCCACGTACATAATTCCTAGCTACAGGTCCCATCCCTTCTATACAAATTTCTTGTGTAGGTTCCTTGGCCGCGACTGAGATCTTACCCCGGCTATAGAAACCACGTCACAAGTGGCGCCCGAACAGGGACCGCGACCGTGCGAAACACTCGAACTAACAATCCGCGCGTCCAGAACCAAGCCCACGTGCTTAGCCGCGAAACCGCCCAGTCCACGCGAACGAGTGCCAGTGCAGTGATAAGCCAAAACAAAGACTTAGACTATAGAGACGCATCCCCGAAGCGGAAAGCGAGATCAGTGCCTGTAAATCAGCGACGCAAAGACACAACCATCCGAGAAGGAGGAAAGACGCTTAGAACCAGCTGAAGGACGAGAAAGCCCCAGAGCCGAGACTCACAGCCATGGACGCCGACCAGAAAGTGCCCGGTGAGTTCGTTCCACGTAAAATTAAGAATCCGGGGGTCTCCACACGGTGGATCTATAGCCGACTCAAGGTCGAACTGTTGTCCTTTGCCGAGGAATTCGGATTCGCTGCCGACGGCGTCGTCGACGACCTACGCCGAAACTTTGCCGCGTTGGTCAAAGACTCGGAACAGACCCAAGAAGTATGGGCCCGACTCTATGACTTGGAGAAGCGATACACTATACGAACCAGTAGCCCCGCGCCTCGCGATGAGGATCGGCCTGGCCCCAGCGGCCACCTCGCCAGTATCAATGCCGGTCCAAACCCTGGAACCTCCCCTCGTAGTCGCAATGCCCCGAATATCGTTGTCTCTGCCCCTTCTTCACTCGACACGACCCAAGAAAACCCTTCTGACCCGGGCGGCGACCGACACCGCCGCGAGTACGTGTGCGTGCCGGAGAGGATCCGCAAATGGGGTCTCCAATTCGACGGTTATTCTGACCCACTCGCGTTCATAGAACAGGTAGAGAGCCGCGCCGTATCTTATGGCATAAACTTCGGACTCCTTCCCCGAGCCATGGCGGAACTGCTGACGGGCAGGGCTGATAAATGGTTCCAAACCAGCCGCCTGCAAGGGGCTGATTGGACCAGCTTTCGGAGAGAGTTCCTAGAGTTTTTCCTCCCGCCTAGGTATCTCCAGCGCTTAGACGACCAGATTCGGCGTCGTGAGCAGCTAGACGGGGAGACTTTCAAGGATTTCATATTAGACCTTCGCATTCTCATGCGTCACGCCGGCTACACTGAAGAACAGGAGCTGAATAGGCTCTATGAAAACATGGCCCCGGAATACCAAATGTATATCCGCCGTAGCGAGTTCCGGACCATCGGAGACCTGGTCCACTTAGCCACCGAGTTCGAAGCTGTCAAGATACGGGACCTAGGGCGTCACAACGCCAACCAAGTTTCTATGCCCGCGCCGAATGCCACCGCTCCGACCCGAACTCTGCCTGTGTCCCACGGAGAAAACAGCCGGGGACACATACTGCGCACACCGCCCGAACCCAGAGTACAAATGCCGGCTAGAGTCAATCGAGTGTCAGCGCCCGCTCCCCGCGTTGAGGTGCGAGACGCATGTTGGAATTGTGGAGAGGCCGGACACCTCAGCCATGACTGCCGAAACCCTCGCCAGTACTATTGCTGGGACTGCGGCCGTCGAGGCATACGCACGGTGGAGTGCTGCCGACGTCCACAACAGGGAAACGAGACGGGTCCCCGCGATCGGCGGAATCCGTCGGGGACCAACCCAGCCGAACGCCGCCAGTAAATGCACCATTGAGGATAGAGAGGGGGAGAATCGCCGCCGAAGTCGAGATTGGTGGACATGTGCGACTAGCCACCATCGACACAGGGGCTTCTAGGAGTTTCATAAGCCAAGACATTGCCGAAGTGGTCGGACAACCCCACCAGTTCCGAGAGATCCGCACCCAGATTAATCTGGCGGACACGTCGCGAGTGGAGGTCACCCGATTGCTACTGGCCAACGTAACGCTCGCTCGGAAGACGATCCAGGTGTCTCTACTAGTCATGCCAGCTATGCTAGAACCCCTGATCTTAGGGATGGACTTCTTGGCCACCATAGGTACTACCCTCCGATGTGGGACCGCCAGTCTCACACTATCTCGGCGCAGACCTGGAGATAACGACCCGGTCAGACATAAACCCCCCGAGCAAAACGCGCAAATGAAACCCGACCCTCGACCTCGACCCCAGAGACCACCCCGGCAAATAGACGGCACAAGGACCTCACAAACCTCGACCACCGAACCCCGCCTCGGCATTACGGATCATGAGGTAAGACCACGGAACGCAAGAAATATAGAAATAATCAAGGAGAACCACGTAGAGGAATCAGAAAGCGATCCTAACCCAGAGCCAGAAACCCAGAGAAATTACAACCCAGAGCCAGAGACGCAGAGTCATTACAACCCAGAGCCAGAGACGCAGAGTCATTATAACCCGGAGCCAGAGACGCAGAGAAACGATAACCCAGAGCCGGAGGCACCGGGTCCACGGACACCCGACCCCGGAAACCCAGAAGACGATGACACGATTCCGCCCCGCGTACGAGCGTTCCTCAGAGAGCAGCTGACACTATTCGAAGGCATGGCAGGAGTGGCCAACATAGCCGAACATCGAATAACGATGAAGGACGACCGACCGATTAAACAACGCTACTTCCCAAAGAACCCCGCCATGCAACGTATCATCGACGAACAGGTAGATGCCTTACTGGAGCAAGGATGCATAGAGCCGTCACACAGCCCTCATAGCGCACCCTTGGTTCTAGTACGGAAGAAGACCGGCCAATGGCGAATGTGTGTCGATTATCGGCAATTGAACGCGAAGTCCGTCCCGGACGCGTATCCGTTGCCGCGTATCAACCACATCCTGGAACGATTGAGGAACGCAAAGTTTATCTCCACGTTGGACCTACGCAATGGATACTGGCAAATACCCATGGCAGCAGAGAGCCGAGCCTGCACCGCTTTCACAGTACCCGGACGCGGCCTGTACCAATGGCGAGTCATGCCCTTCGGTTTACACTCCGCACCAGCGACCTTTCAGCGAGCGCTAGATAGCGTGATCGGGCCAGATCTCGACCCACACGCCTTCGCATACCTTGACGACATAATCGTCATAGGGGCCAGCTTAGAGGAACACATGACTAATCTACGTAAAGTGTTCGGACGCTTGAGGAAAGCGAATCTGCGGATTAACCAAGAAAAGTGTTCTTTCTTTAAACGGAAGCTAGCCTACTTAGGACACATGATCAGCGACAGAGGAATACACACTGACCCAGACAAAGTAGCCGCGGTACGAAACCTGAATCCGCCAACGAGCCTGAGAGAACTAAGGAGATGCCTCGGCATGGCTTCATGGTACAGGCGTTTCGTACCAAACTTCGCGGCCGTAGTCCAACCCATGACGAACCTGCTGAAGAAGAACCAACGGTGGAAGTGGGGACAGGAGCAACAGGCTGCCTTTGACCTCCTCAAGAACCTGCTGACAGACGCACCCGTATTAGTATGCCCGGACTTCTCTGCGAAGATGACGCTCCAGACCGACGCCAGCAACTACGGGCTCGGAGGAGTATTAACCCAAGAAATCCACGGCCAAGAACGGGTCATTGCATATGTAAGCCGGAAGCTCGATGCCGCAGAGTTAAACTATTCTTCCACAGAGAAAGAATGCCTCGCTATTGTCTGGAGTATCCGAAAACTCCGTTGCTACCTCGAGGGGTACAGGTTCGACGTGATTACCGACCACCTGGCTCTTAAGTGGCTCGATCACATCGAGAACCCAACCGGAAGGATCGCGAGATGGGCACTAGAGCTCCAACAGTACCAATACGACGTGCATTACAGACGTGGGAAGTACAATGTTGTCGCCGACGCCTTATCCCGACAACCCCTGGAACACCTTCAGATGCTCACTCACGACGGTCACCAGTGCAAGTGGCTTCAACGTAGGCTCCAAGAGGTTAAAGAGGAACCCCAGAAGTTCCCCGATTACACCATCGAAAACGGAGAACTTTATCGACACTTAGGACACCGCCCCGACGACCAAGATTATATCCCCTGGAAATTGTGCATAGCGAACGAACATCGGGGCCGCATTCTCCAGGAATGCCACGACGCCCCCACGGCCGGCCACCTCGGCATTCGGAAGACAATTCTCCGAATCTCGCAGAAGTACTACTGGCCCGGAATGTTCCGCGACGTACGACGACATGTGCGCCAATGTCTCCCATGCCAGAAGTACAAGTCAGTACAACGACAACAAGCCGGAAAGATGTTAACCCGACAAGTCAGTGAACCTTTCGGCATCTTATGCGCAGACTTCGTGGGGCCGTTGCCCCGGTCAAAGGAAGGGAATACGATGCTCCTAGTATTCTTTGATAGTTTCACGAAATGGGTCGAGTTGATACCCCTACGGAAGGCAACCACGGCTACCCTGATACGAACGTTCCGCGAGAGGATCCTCAGTCACTTCGGAGCGCCCAGGAAATTGGTGTGTGATAATGGCACCCAGTTCACGAGTAAAGCATTCAGAGACTTCCTCCAAGAAATGGGAGTAGACCTTCAGTTCACTGCTCCATACTGCCCCAGGGAAAATCCGACAGAAAGAGCTAACCGTACGGTCAAAACTATGATCTCGCAGTACGTCGAAACCAACCAGAACACATGGGATAGCTTATTGCCGGAATTGTCACTTGCAATCAACACCAGCATCTCGGAGACGACGGGATATAGTCCCGCCTTCCTGCTTCAAGCCCGAGAGCCGAGATTACCTGGATCATGGTATGAACGGGTCACGCCGGGTACGGCCGCGTTACCTCAGTCACCGCTCGAGAGGTCGGAACACCTCAAGGAGATCTTCGCCATCGTCCAGAACAACCTCCAGAAGGCCAGCCGGGAACAAGGACGACATTACAACTTGCGCCGAAGGAGCTGGAAGCCCGCGATGGGATCCTCGGTCCTAGTGCGACAACACCACCTATCCAAAGCGGTGGAAGGCTTTGCTGCGAAGCTCGCACCAAAGTTCGACGGGCCATACAAGGTGGTTGCGTTTCCATCCCCTAACGTGGTCCGTGTCCGCTTGCCAGGTCACCGCAAGGGTCGACTGGTCAATATAGGTGACCTAAAACAATTCCACTCATCTCCTCTCGCAGCCCCTGACGCCGAAGAGGTCGGCATGAATGACTCTGTCGCCCAGGGAAACCAGAGTCCTGGCCCCAAAGACTGACCCGTACTTGTAACCTCGCTCGGTTTACCAGCAACCTACCCGTACCGACCGACGTATTAACCAACGCCCTACTGCTGGCCACGCGGCCCTGCCTACCGCATACAAGTACTAAGAAAAGATTTTTTTCCTTTCTCTCTTCCACAGGACCAGCATGGACACGATATCCATTTCGAGCGACAGCGCCGACTGCCTCCCCGGACTATGACACGGACGAGAGTGTCTACTCGAACTGCCCGGACTTCGGAGCAGACCCGGCAAACCCGGTCACCAATTCCGATGATATGTCAGTGTCCGACGACGGGGAAATCTACGACCCGTGTGGTCGCGACGAGGAGGATGGGGACGAGAGAGAATTCCTCAACACCCAACACCCGGACTCCGGAGGCAGAGGCCCGAACGTCCGCGTCGAGGATGACTCCACGAACGGGTCAGATACTGACAGCAGCTGTTCTGATGAGGCACACCCAGGAGAAGGAGCCGCCCACTATATATACGAGGGCGAGGACCGTTTCGCCTTCCATCGTGGGTCGTGGGTATACCTCACCCACACTACATACCAAGTAATCCAGATCGAAGCACCATTCCGCCCGACGCCGAGCCCGATCATAACTTTCCCACCATCGCCGGAAAGGCTCTGTGTGATGGGCCCAGATCACCATCCGGGATGGGACGGAACAGAAGATGGAGAAGTGTGGATCATGGACTCACCACTAACGACCTCCGGTACCTACACCCGAGCTGCGGAGGATGTCCCGGCGAACGACGGACACCCCGTACGAGCACCACCCTCGCCGATCGTTCAACCGATCACCCTGCCAGCGCCAACCGCCTCCCGGCCCACCACGCCGGCCAGCAAGGCCATGGAGTGGGAGAGCGAGACGAGTGACGAGGAGGCGGACACCGGCCAACGATTTCGGCGCCGCGAGAAGCCCCAGGAGGCAGAGGCCGCAGGCGAGCCAAGCCAGCTCACGTCGTACATCATGCCACCCCTGGTTGCAGTAGCAACACCAGAGCCCAGACACGCTCCCGGCAGCACGGCCGCATCCAGCGAGACCGACTTAGACCTCGGCCTGTCACCCGGCGCGCGTGGGCTACTAATGGAGGAAGTTCCCGCAGAGTGGGAGGAGTATCTTCAGGACCTCCCTGACGCCTGGGATCCGCGGAGTCCACTCACTTCGCCCCCGGCTCAGATCCACATCGACGAAGGGGACAACACCGGCCACGACCCCCCGAAGGAGAGGTACCACCCCCTACCAGCCGGTTGGGTGGGCACCGTCCCGAACAACGAGTTGCCGCCAGTAGTCTGGACGGCAATACAGGAACGGCAACAAGCAGCCCGACGAAGGAGACAGCGATTCCGGGTCCAAACGGGAGAAGGAGCGTATCAGGTGACGATGAAGCCGGCCGGAACCATCACGATCAATTTCATCCCCCCCGACGTACGGAGGGATGTAATGATCCTCGCCGAGGATCTTACAAATGTCCATATATATATATTTTACTGTAAATAATAATAATCATCTTCCTTATACTTCCGTGTAAACAATACGCATTAAATATTAAGTTTAGAATTAACAATAACCTTAGGGACACGAAGTCCATCCCCCATCTGTTATTTTAAGGGACACGAAGTCCATCCACCATCGGTTATTCATAACTATCGTATTAAGGGACACGAAGTCCATCCCCCCATCTGTTAAGTTCATCCATATCGGTACACTAGAGTGCCCAGGTGGCAACCCAAGACCCCGATAGCCCGATACGATATATCGATAAAAGGAACGATCGACGATGTACGACCTCTAGACTGGAGATCGTGGCTTTTGGTTTCCGGTTTTGAAAGAAGACAGACGTGCGCGAGCGAAAAACGGAACGATTTGTGACAACACGCGGCATCGGCGACCAAGAAGCCCCCAGAGACACGCGAGTGCGTAGCGCAAATACCGGCGGCGACAGTATCCCGCCAGACGAGGCGATCGTGAGTGACGCGCGAGTGCGCGAGCAATTACCAACGGCGAAAGCGTCTTCCCGTTGGACCTCAACTCCAAACGACGACTCCAGCGGCGACAGCCTTCCCCGCTGCAGCGTCAGACCACGTAAGCCACTATTTCCCCTCCCCGCTGGCCGCAGCCACGGGCAAGTTATTGTTTGAGTAAATAAAGACCATAATATAGAGATCGTAGTGTCTTCTTTTCCTTGACCCCCATCCCCTTTGCATGCTAGCTTAGAGGAGTGCGTCGGGAACGTGGTGCAGGTGGTTTCGCATCCGCACAAGCCTTCCACGTCTGCACCTCTGCTTCCTCCTTCCCCTCCCGATCCTCTGCCAGAGCACACGGCGTGGCCCGACTGATTCCTCTACGCTTGGTTTTCGCATCCGCATCGGAAACGACGAGTTCACGCCGCTGTACCCTTGGCCTATCCACCGATCCCGATCCCTGCCAGCGTACGCCGCCTGGCCCGACTGCTTCCCCTGCGCTTGGTCTCGCATCCGCACCGGAACAGCCGAGTTCTCGCCGCTACGCCCCTGGCCTGCCCGTTAATCCCCAGTAGCCTCCGCGTGCACCCGGAGTAGTCGGAATCCCGGAGCCTTCGTGACTAGCCGGAGGCGGCGGCCCGAGAAGCCCCCAGTGTCCCGAGGATTCCCCCCTTGACTTCCCCGCCCCTCGTCCCACGAGCTTCCTACAGGGTTGCCAGATAGGCCGATCAAGGTTGGCAGGGCGATCGCTGACAGGATTGCCAGATCAACCAAAAGTCACCAGGGTTGCCAGATCCACCAAAAGTCACCAGAGTTGCCAGATCAACCGAAGGTCACCAGGGTTGCCAGATCGATAGAATTGACCAGGGTTGCCAGATCAACCGAGAGTCACCAGGGTTGCCAGATCGATAGAATTGACCAGGGTTGCCAGATCAACCAAAAATCACCAGGGTTGCCAGATCGATTAAATTAACCAGGGTTGCCAGATCAACCAAAAGTCGCCAGGGTTGCCAGATCAACCGAATCCACTAGGGTTGCCAGATCAGTCAACGTCCCCAGAGCTACCAGAACGTGCTACGTGGTCCGGGTCGTCGATCGCCAAGCCAGGCGATCGCCACGTGTTAACAGCAGAGACGTCCTTGTGTTACACAACCGACTGTCGGCCGCTCAGCAGCGTGGCCGCAAGTCGAGAACGGGCCAGCACCCAGATAACAAGTCACGATAAACGGTAGAGGATTATGCCTCAGTACTTCTGGCGGTCTCTCCGCTCCCACGTACATAATTCCTAGCTACAGGTCCCATCCCTTCTATACAAATTTCTTGTGTAGGTTCCTTGGCCGCGACTGAGATCTTACCCCGGCTATAGAAACCACGTCACAATATATTACTAGTTGGTAAATAGAAGACTCAACACACAGGGATATACTAGATTGGTCAATCTTGAGTGAGATTGACAAGGGATGGGTCGTATGGAGTAGTTTCAGAGTGGCATTCATTCCAATTGTGAAAGCGCAAGGACGGAACTCACTGTGCCTTGGTGATAGAAACCTCCACAAAAGAAGGATAATACTATATCCTACCCGACAATGGATATTACTACGACTCTCCTGATATTTACATAATATATATCGATGTTTTTGATGTATCGATGTATCGATGTTTCCTGATCATTTATAAAGGATTCACTTACTTGCATATATAATGGAGCTTTTTTCTCTTTTATTTCACCTTCGTTGATATCCATCTGTTCTGCATCACGTTTCATTAACTTCTTTTTTTTTAATTCATAAAATTTTGTTTTATTTTAACTGTCTGGATCCTAGAGAGGGTCAATACCCTTGGCCTCGTGGGTTATTAGGTTGTAGGGTATTTGGTATTTTTTCCCGGTCCCTTTTTATATAGATTCGTACTCTTTAACAAGAACATACTTTCTCCAGAATTGAGAATATTGGGTCCAAGAATTCATTCGAAAAGATACATGTTCCTGGCATAAGAAAATTAAAAATGTGTCATCTTAAGTACTAACACAGGATATATTTTATGTCGAAAAGTTTCGAGCATAATTGCTACATATTTCGTTCTGGAAGCAAATAGTTTAACATTTTTTAAAAATGTATTTTAAAATTTGCGTATTCAAAATAATGCTCGCAAACATAGGATTTTTAATTTTCGCATAGCCGCTTGTACTAGAAGAGATTACAAATTTATTCTTAATTCGGATCTCATTTGCAATGACGATTATTATTTAACAAGAACCAAAGATTTTTTTTTTGTTTTTAACAAAGGAATCATTTTATGTGCCATGATCCCTAAACGCCTAACAGTGTTCTCCTCGGAGCCGTCGGCACACCAGGCGCAGGCAGCGCTGTCGTCATGCCCCCGCCTGTTGAGGTGGCCGTGGCCGCTCAGGACTTGGGTCAGGTAGAAGATGACTTGGTCGTGCTTTCTCCCGATCCAAGTCTCGAGCTTGGGGATGAGCCGGTGTTAGGAGGGTGCTGGCCTTGACATCTGTAGGAGCTAGCTGCTTCTCCACAGGTGGTAGGGCTCTTCCGTGGAGCCTCCTAAATAGGGTGCGAGGTGGTCGTGAAAGATAGATATATAGATTTTTTAACGTAAAATTTAGATATGTTTAAGATTCCACACCGGGTTTGGACAAAATGTTCACAATAAAAAATGTTTTCATATGATTTTAAAACGGCTGCTTGCTGCAGTTGTGGACACATAAATATCGGGGGTTGTGGACACCCATTTTTTTTGTTGACAAATCTTAAAATATCGCCGTTGATGTCAACATAAATTATTTTAGTAGTAATAACATTAATAACATTTAATTATAGTGATAGATATATAAGTAAATATATTTTAATAGTGTTTGTTTATGTAGGGGGGTGGCGAGGAGCGGAGAGTGGGCGAGCGTTAGCACGCCGAACGGAATATGCGCTAAGGTCCGACAGACGGGAGCGAAAGAGCGGCGGAGCTTTTGGAAGAAATCGACTGCTGTGCCTTATACTATTCACCGAACCTCTCTGAGACGGAACCTGAAGAAAGTGGAAGAGCAGTTCGATGACATTGAAGCCGTTTGCGAAGGTGATTTGTTGGATTTTGTGCGTGAATGTGGCCTCAGTATAAACGAGTTGCGTGAGTTAGCTATCAGTTTGCTATGAAGCCCGGTGTCGATTTTCCCGACAATTGGAACGCTGATCAGATGGCTGGTAGGGATTGGTACTAAGCATTCATACGCCGGCATCCCAAACTCACATTGCGTAACCCAAAACAAACTTCGTTGAATCGCGTTAAATCTTTCCTGCAAGGCCAACGTGGAGAAATTATTCGGACAACTCGGTGCATTGTTGGATGAGCATCATTTTCCAGCCGCGTGCCTTTTCAATATGGACGAATCCGGATTTTCAACCGTTCCAACTAAAATTGGCAAAGGCATACCCTTGAAGGGCATGAAGCGTGTTGGCAAGCTGGAAGGCGCTGAATGAGGCACCATGATCACCATGGCGTTGTGGGGGTGAGAGCCAATTTAATTTAATATATATAATATTATATATTATGTTATATATATGTATTTATTATATTATATATAGTGACATATCCATAAGTCCCTTAGACTTAAGAACATGCCCACATAACGCTACCCTACACTTCCCAATTGTAATCAATACACCTCACACCATCCTACATGTACCCCAATAGATACAGATAAGAATAAACTGCCACCAGCTGTCACCCAATCCACTGACACAAGGCCAAGGGGAAAAACCCCAAAATTGAACAAAGGATGTAATTGAAACTGTTGATAAGACAAGTCCCCTTCTGGTAGACTAAACATCCATTGTTTAAAACAAATCACTGCCTAAGTCCTCGCCCCATTGTCACATTCCCACGTTCAGAGCTCGGACTCGATAACCCAAGAATCAGACATTCCGATTCAAGTAAACATAATTAAAATAATCTCAAGAGCGCCAGAAATAAAGAGAAACAAAGATCACCAAAGATCACGGCGACTCCAAAAAACTCTTTATCGCCTTAGAACCATTTATCTCTTCAGAACCATTAGAGTCCAAAGTCCACATTGGAAAAACTCGAAACCGAGGCTTGAACGTCAATCAATCCAGATCAATAAGTTGAGTTCAGTTTGAGACCCAATACTAAGCGGTCGGTGTTCTTCACTAAACAATTGTAATATTCGGTTAAATAAAATTATATTTTTTTGACTTACGGATAATACCAACGTGTAATTGGCGCAGTCGGTAGGATCAACAAATTAAAACAAGAGTCCTTTTAGTACGGTACTAGGCAATTGAAAAGGATACGCTATACAAATAGATATCCTAGCCTGGCGAATTAAAACAGTGATTCTAAAAATTAATTGTGATCCGCAAAAGAACTTACATGCAAACAGCATTTTGCAATAAAATCCCGTGTGGTCAGGAAAAACCCTGTAAAGCAATTTAAAATAAAAACCCGTGCGGTCGGAAACAAAATTTAATTTAAAATTTTTAATTCCGTAGGTTTATCAAAACCTAACATTCAAATTCTGAACATTTAAACAACCAAGCAATAAAAAACAAAGCATAATAATGGCAAACCCTCCACAACTCTCCGAGATTCATCTGAATCAGTTCCTTCATCAAATCGAAAAACTTAACTATTATGATGGCGCACCTGGCAAACTGTCTGGATTTGTCAACCAAGTGGAACATCTTCTCAGTCTCTACCCTACCCAAGAACCTCGACAAGTACATGTGATGTTCGGAGCGATAAAACGCTTACTGGTAGACTCTGCACAAGAAATCATCATCCAGGAACGAGCAAATACATGGGTAGAAATGAAGACAGCCCTGGGAACAGCATTCAGGGACCAAAGACCTTACATCACCATGATAAGACAACTGGAAGACACAACATACCCTGGAAGCATCAGTAAGTTCATCGAAAAACTCGAGTGCCAATACTGGATCATGTATGATAAGTTAGAATTAGAAACCGATCCAATTGATAAAGTAAACTACACTGAAATGTTAAAAAGAACCGTTAAAGCTGTAATACATCGAAATCTGCCTGATAGAATTTATATGTCAATAGCACGCGAGGATATTGACACCATTCGTAAATTAAAACAAGTTACAATGAACCTAGGTTTATATGATTCCAGCTCAGAGAACCAACGTTTTAACAGATCAGAAGGAAACAGACATAGGAACAGGGGAAACCATAGCCAGAATAGTCAAAATAATAACCAAAGACACTACCAAAATAATAACCAAAGACACTACCATAACAATAACCAAAGATACTACAACGACAGATATCAAAATTATGGTACATATCATCCTGGAACAAATCAGAATAATACACAAGCTACTAATTCAAACCAGCCCAGTACAAGTCATAATCAGCAAATCACTCATCCCATACCAGGTAGTCAAAGGGGAAATTACTATACGTTTAGAAGGGACTTAACACGAGGTCAGCAAAATAATCCTTTAAATAACCCCTCAAACTTTCAACAGTCAACCTCAAATAATCAAGGGCCAGTAAAGAGACAACGCGAGAGTCAGAGTGGGCAGATGAGAATGGATGTAAATTTTCATCAAATTGCCTCGGACAGTCAAATACCACAAGAGGACGAACCAGTCCTTATGTGCGAATAGAATACCATAATACAATTTATAAAGGAATGATCGACACAGGATCTTCCATCAACATCATAAGGGAAAATTTTGGAAAACTAGCAGAAGAAGAAGAAGATCTAACGGTATATACCATAAACGGGGCGATTAAATTAAAGAAAAGTATAATGATGAAGCCTTCTTCCGTATGTCCGTTTGGTCAGAAATTCTATGTCCATAAATTTTCCGATAACTATGATTTCCTGTTAGGTCGGAAGTATCTAGAAGATACCCAAGCAAAAATAGATTATGGTAAAGAAATGGTAACTCTAGGTTCAAAATCTTTTAGGTTTTTCTACGAAGAAAAACAAGGTGAGACCGCATCCAAATGCCTCAACCAAAAACCAGAAATTGATTTTTCCCCAGAGAAGAAACTTAATTCAGAAAAACAAAAGGTTAAGACCGTACCTAAGGGTCTTAAACCCAAACCTAAAACCAAACAACAAAAGAAGGAGACCGCATTCGAAAAATGCCTCACTTCAGAAGTTGTTAGTGAGATAGGAGGCGACGGTACAACAAATCTCGACCCCATATCCGATGACGACGAAATAGTCAATTTCGCGATCAATAACGAGTTACGCGAATGTAACGAATATAGATTGGGACATCTAAATGTAGAGGAAGTTGAGTGTTTAAAGAAGGTCCTATATGATTATAGAGACATTCAGTACAAAGAGGGCGAAAATTTGACCTTCACGAGTACAATTAAACATGTCATCCAGACTCAGCATGAAGACCCAGTGTATCGCAAACCATATAAATACCCCCAGAGTGTTGACCAGGAAGTCAACACACAAATTAAGGAAATGATAGAACAAGGGATTATTCGTAAATCGAAATCTCCGTATTGTTCTCCAATATGGGTGGTCCCCAAGAAGGCAGACGCCTCTGGGAAGAAAAAATTTAGACTAATTGTTGATTACAGAAGTCTCAACGAGATTACTGTTAATGACAAATTTCCCATTCCCCGAATGGATGAAATATTAGACAAATTAGGAAGATGCCAGTATTTTACTACTATTGACCTAGCTAAAGGATATCACCAAATTCAAATGGAAGAGAATTCAATAGCAAAAACTGCCTTTTCTACCAAACATGGGCACTACGAATATACGCGCATGCCCTTTGGGTTGAAGAACGCTCCAGCAACTTTTCAGAGATGCATGAACAATCTCTTAGAAGATCTGATCTATAAGGATTGTTTAGTTTACCTGGACGATATAATTATTTACTCCACTTCGTTGGAGGAACATATTCTATCCCTAAGGAAAGTCTTTGAAAAGCTGAGAGATGCCAACCTAAAACTGCAGTTAGATAAATGCGAATTCATGAGGAAGGAAACTGAATTCCTAGGTCACATCGTTACCACAGAAGGTATTAAACCAAACCCTAATAAAACAAGTGCAATCACGAACTTTCCATTGCCCAAGACGCCTAAACAAATTAAATCATTTTTGGGATTATGTGGGTTCTACCGCAAGTTCATTCCGAACTTCGCCAAGGTAGTTAAACCTATGACCCTCAAATTGAAAAAAGGCGCTATAATCGACACAAAATGCAAAAACTACATCGAGTCGTTCGAGAGATTAAAAGTTTTGATAACTTCGGATCCGATTTTAATCTATCCGGATTTCTCAAAACCCTTTTCTTTGACAACCGATGCTAGTAATATTGCTATTGGTGCTGTGCTATCTCAAAATCGTAAGCCCGTTTGTTATGCCAGCAGAACGCTGAACGAACACGAGATAAACTATGCTACGATAGAAAAAGAATTGTTAGCCATAGTTTGGGCAACTAAATATTTCAGGTCATACCTATTCGGCAGACCATTTGAAATATTGAGTGACCACAAACCATTAGTATGGTTGAACAATATTAAGGAACCAAATATGAAATTGCAACGATGGAAGATAAAGTTGAATGAGTTCGATTATAAGATAAAATATCTTCCAGGTAAGGAAAACCATGTCGCGGATGCTCTTTCCCGCACAAAAATAGCAGAAGTCATGGTAGGCGAAGCCGAAAGCAACGCAGACGCAACTATACATAGTGCAAGCGAAGATAACCTAAATTATATCTCTATAACTGAAAGACCGATCAACTACTTCTCAAGACAAATTGAATTAGAAAAGGGCGATAGCGACACAACAAGCGTGAGCCATTTCTTTACGAAAATAAAGATTAAAATAATATACAAAGAAATGACACACGAGCTCGCCAAAAACCTCATTAAGGAATACGTGTGCACTAAGAAAAGCGCAATCTATTTCCCTAATGACGAAGACTTTCTGATCTTTCAGAGGGCATTTATCGAAATCATAAGCCCTAACAACCTCACAAAGTTATTAAGATGCACTAGGAAATTAATTGATGTACTGACATATGCTGAGTTTAAAGATTTAATCCTAAAACGGCATAAAGAAGTATTGCATCCCGGTATAGAGAAAACCATCAATTGGTTTAAAGAAGAACATTACTATCCGGATAGCCAGAAGTTAATCCAAAACATCATCAACGAATGTGAAGTGTGTAATTTAGCAAAGACAGAACACAGAGATACTAAACTGACATACGAGACTACACCAGAAATAATGAACGCAAGGGAAAAATATGTGATAGATTTTTATCTCACAGGAAACCAAATTTTCTTATCATGCATTGATATTTATTCGAAATTTGCATCACTGGTTGAAGTAAAGAGTAGAGACTGGCTTGAAGCAAAAAGAGCCCTAATTAAGATATTTAATGACATGGGAAAACCCGAAGAAATAAAGGCAGACAAAGACTCAGCTTTTATATGCATAGCTTTGCACAATTGGTTAATTTCTGAAGGCGTTAAAATTTCTGTTACTACTAGTAAAAATGGCGTGTCCGATATAGAAAGATTTCATAAGACTGTGAATGAAAAATTGAGGATTATCGGTAGTGAACAAAATATTGAAGATAGATGTACTAGATTCGAAACCATACTATACGTTTATAATCACAAAACTAAACATAATACTACTCAAAGATATCCAGCAGATATATTTCTATATGCAGGCAGTCCCGACACAAACGTTCAACAAAATAAAATCGATAAGATTGACCAACTTAATAAAAGGAGGCATGATTTCGAAGTTAATACAAAATACAGACAGGCCCCACTTGTGAAAAGTAAAATCACCAATCCATTTAAGAAAACAGGAAGGATTGCACAAGTAGATGAAAAACATTTTGAAGAGGTTAACCGCGGTAGAAAGATCGTACATTATAAGTCTAAGTTCAAAAAACAAAAGAAAATTAATAAGAGTAAGTACGATAATTCCAGAACGACCGATGAAGTATGAAGGATGGAGCATACTATTGATATCATTTATCTGTATGATTTCCCTCATTACCACAGTCAAAAGCGGTAACATAGAAGTGAACCCCATCAATGCAAAAAACGGATATCTAATATTCCAAACAGGAACAGTGGAAATCCCAACGAACTACGAATACCATTTTCTTACTATAAACACAACTAAGACTATGTTAATGTTCGATAACCTGTTAGAAGAAGCTAAAAATTTCTCCAGCGTACCCCAAGTACGATACTTAGTAGAAAAATTAAGACGAGAAATTAATGGGTTAAGAATTGTTAAGAGGAAGAAAAGAGGTCTCATAAATGCAGTAGGATCGGTATACAAATACCTTTTTGGCACCTTAGACCAAGACGATAAGGACGAATTAGAGGAAAAAATTAACGACCTATCAAACAACGCAATACAAAAACATGACCTAGACACAGTTATAGATGTAATAAACAGCGGAATTAATGTTATTAATAAGCTCGAAATAAAAAGGGAGAGAGATCAACAGATTTCAATATTAATCTTCAATTTGCAACAATTCACCGAATATATAGAAGACATTGAATTAGGAATGCAACTGACTAGATTAGGGATCTTCAACCCAAAACTACTAAAACATGATTATTTAAGACAGATTAATTCAGAAAAGATTTTGAAAATAAAAACATCAACCTGGTTCAAAACGGACACAAAAGAAATCTTGATTATCTCTCACGTCCCGATCAAAATTACTAAAGTTCCACTACTTCAAATAATTCCGTATCCCGATGACAACAATAACATTCTAACAGAACAGGTTTTCGATAAATTCTACATCTTTAACAATCAAGTTCACTATGAAGATACAAGGAAAGTAACCTTCGACAAATGTATAAGAGGAATTATAAAACAAGAGACCACTGAATGCAAATATACTAAAACACATAAGAATTTTCAAATAAACCACGTAGAACCAAACATATTGTTAACATGGAACATCCCTGAAACAAATGTTAATCAAAATTGTATAAAAAACAATATAACAATATCAGGAAATAATATTATAAGAATCAAAAATTGTACCATACAAATCGACGAACTCATAATTTCAAATAACCTTGCAGATTTCACACAAACAATTTATATTTCTAACAACATTACAAAATTAGAGCCTATAGCCTATTTGCAAACAAAAGAAATAATAAATTCTCATGTTAAATACTACAGCGTATTCCAAATCATATGTATTACAACTTTCGTCATTACAATTATAAGTCTAATATTGTATCTAACATATAAGTTCAAAAACTTGCCTAAGAAGATAATTATTAAATATTGTAAAAAGAAGAACATCCGAACCCGGTAACTATAGAGAATATTGTACCAGAAAATAATGTAATCCAACCAGAAAACAATATTATGATATATCCAAATTTCCCAAATATAGTGACCTGAGGACAGGCAACAAACAAAGATTGGGGGAGTGACATATCCATAAGTCCCTTAGACTTAAGAACATGCCCACATAACACTACCCTACACTTCCCAATTGTAATCAATACACCTCACACCATCCTACATGTACCCCAATAGATACAGATAAGAATAAACTGCCACCAGCTGTCACCCAATCCACTGACACAAGGCCAAGGGGAAAAACCCCAAAATTGAACAAAGGATGTAATTGAAACTGTTGATAAGACAAGTCCCCTTCTGGTAGACTAAACATCCATTGTTTAAAACAAATCACTGCCTAAGTCCTCGCCCCATTGTCACATTCCCACGTTCAGAGCTCGGACTCGATAACCCAAGAATCAGACATTCCGATTCAAGTAAACATAATTAAAATAATCTCAAGAGCGCCAGAAATAAAGAGAAACAAAGATCACCAAAGATCACGGCGACTCCAAAAAACTCTTTATCGCCTTAGAACCATTTATCTCTTCAGAACCATTAGAGTCCAAAGTCCACATTGGAAAAACTCGAAACCGAGGCTTGAACGTCAATCAATCCAGATCAATAAGTTGAGTTCAGTTTGAGACCCAATACTAAGCGGTCGGTGTTCTTCACTAAACAATTGTAATATTCGGTTAAATAAAATTATATTTTTTTGACTTACGGATAATACCAACGTGTAATTATATATTTTTATTTTTTTTTTATTTTATTTTATCAAGATTAAATCTAGTATTAAATACTAAACTTAATTTATATTGTAACAAGTACTGGCTGCTGGGGCCTTCGACTCGAAATGTTATTTAAATGCCGTCTCAAATATTGAATTTAGTTTTTAATACAAAATTATACAGTTTTATAATATTTTCTTTATAGGGAAAGTGTAGAAGGGTGGATGGGATTTGGGAACCAAAGTGAGAGGACCTAATGCTCTCAAGTTTATGGCAAGTGTCCAGGATGTGATCGACGGATAGGGTTTCCCCGCATTATTGGCAAGGAGATGGAGTTGTCCCGGCTAGCAGGTGTTCGTGGGTGCACTGGGTGTGTCCCATCCGTAACCTTGTGAATATATTGCATACTCGTCTCCCGATGTTGGGGGAGAAGTGAGTTTTGGTGCAACTCGGATTGATAGCAGAGTATCTGTGTCTGAAGAGTAACCATGCAGCTTGCTTAGTCTCGTGAAGATGATCACGGATTAAATTTTTGATGTCCTTGGCGTTAATGGGATTAAAGACTATCGTTGGGGCAGACCTCATGTGATTTGCCGCCTTGTCTGCATCTTCATTACGGGGAATCCCTTGGTGGCTGGGGACCCAGAAAAGAGTTATTTTTTCTGATTAGCAGTAGAGATCTTCTTGATTGCCTGTATGGTTAGGTCGCTGTGGAGCCTGTTTTGAAGAGCGGATATCGTTGAGAGGCTGTCGGTGCAAATTACAAATTGCCCTCTGTTTGCAGCAGCGAACTGATAGGCTTTCAGTATAGCGAAGGCCTCGGCGGTGAAGACTGAGTTATATAAGGGCAGGTGCCCTCCAGCGATGATGTTGTGTTCGCAAACGACAGCGAAGGAAGTTCCTTGGGTGCAGAAGCTGGCACAGCGCCTGAGCGTGGAGAGGCATTTGTATTTCCGTTTCTGCTTAAATATGGCGCAGAAATCTTTTTTCAAAAGGGTGTTTGGTGTGGTGAACAGTTTTGGAAGAAGATGCATGGTGCATTCTAATTTGCGATCAGATACGCTTGGCAGACCTGCATCTCCGAGTATGCAACGAGTGGGAGAGGTCGGGAACGCATTGATGGCTCGACGAACCGCTCCGTGATAAGGTGGTAGTATTTTTTGTAGGTGGGACTTTGCGCACCATCCATAAATAGGAAGGCCATAATCAATTTTTGAGAGCATTAGGGCGCGAGTAATATTTATGAGAGTATTGGTGTGTATAAGTTAACTGAGTTAACCGGACCGATCGTCCGTACTCCAGCACCGGCCAAATTGCTGACCAAGCATTTGACCGGAAGCTCCCACATAGCCGGCAAAAGCTCTGCACATTTGCAGGGGCCGCTATGAAGCTCTTATTTTGTTAGCTTTTAAGCAGTTTGATTTCAAGTACAATAAAGAGCACACGCTCCAGAAACTTACTCCAGCCTTCGCTGTATTTTTTATATTGGTTGTTTAGCCTTAAGGGCAGACAGTAACGGAGAAAGTTCTCCCAACATATACTAACTTATCCAGAACCGAGCTGCGCAGCGAAACGCCTGCGCACCTCTTGCGGAGAAGATCTCCGCTCCCCTCCCCGACCGAGAAGCCGGCCACGGCGGAGCTGAAGTCATCACCCCTTTCCCGTTGGACTGTGGCGCGGGGCAACCCTGGGCACATCTTAAATAATTGGCGCCCAACTAAGAAAACCCACAATAACACACACAAACACACAGATTATGTAAGTGGGCGCCTATCTCCAAACCCCAGCTGCATTTAAATAAAGTTTTAAAAAATATTTAAAATATTTGTGCGGGTTACACTAAACAATAATCTGTACTTCCATGACAATCCTAACCTTTGTATGGGTTGTGAACTTAAATTATATTAATGTAATGAAATTTAAACACGGAATTTTAAAATTTGATTGACTGTGCGGATTAAATTATTCTTTGACACTGTCGCAGAGATTTATTGACTTTCAATTTACATTGTGTGCATTATTTCGTTCCACTTCTGCATATGTCTGGACACTGTCGTTCGACTTGAACTTGAATTCTCTCCCCACAGCCGTCTCGGGCCCTCCTATCGTTGCCCGATACAGCAGCGCATGCATTGCTGTAGCAATTTTTTGCCTTTTATATATCTCTTTGTCTTTGATGTTACGATTTGTTTGTCATTTATATATTTGTTTGGCTTAGCGGATGCAAACTCCCCGCAAGCCGCTCACCTTATCGTTGCTGGACGAACCTACGGCCCCGCTCAACGAGACCTCGGCCAATGTTATTAAACGCCGACTCAGCCCCCGCGTCCCCTCGCCGTACTAATACTCCCTATGGGCAATACGACTTGAGTATTTATATACTCAGCTCCTCATGAGCAACTCATTCCGACAGTATAGGAATTCTAAACCATTCGCTAGCGACTCAGAGTCAGAAGGCGACGATTCTACAGAAAACTCTGTACGTAAAAACACCCCAGTTAACGCATTTGTTGCATATAAAATGTCGCTTGAAACGGAACAAATTAAAACTCTTATAAAAGCTTTACAAGATCAGGCCAATGACAGCCAACGCAGGGAGAACGAATTGCGTAATATAATTCAGGAACTTGCAGGCCAGGTCGCGGCTATACGGACTGCCCCGGTGGAGGCTGAAACCCCCCAGATTAAAGTTTATAAACCAGTAGTTATCACTGAACAGGTCAGTTGTAGCGAAACATTGGATGCCGTTAAATGTCTTCCAGACTTTATGGGGACCCAGGAGACATACGTCTCCTGGCGGCAAGCGGCAAATGCCGCTTACCATATGTTTAGACAATATGAGGATAGTTCGCGACACTATCAGGCTGTGGTCATCATCAGGAGCAAAATTAAAGGCCCTGCTGATGCAGTTCTTTCGTCCTTTGGGACCGTACTGAATTTCGATGCGATCATAAGTCGTCTCGATTTCACATACAGCGATAAACGCCCAATACATGTTATCGAGCAAGAGCTAGGCACCCTCAGACAGGGAAGCCTAACGCTCTTTCAATATTATGACGAGGTCGAGAAAAAACTCACCTTGCTGACCAACAAGGTAATTATGTCCTATGAGAGTTTTCGTCTCGGGACTCAGGCGCACAGAGCCAGGAAAATAGGGATCGCAGGCAATATCCCAAAGCGCAGGAGCGCCAGCAGGCCCCCACACAAACCGGGCCGCAGGGAAGTGCCGGGAGGAACCCGCACTTTACCAAACAACATAGAGCACAGGTGCACTCCGCTCCACGTAGCGACCGTATGGCTCGAGGGAACACGCCGGAACCAATGGACATTGACCCATCATTGTCCAGGATGCAGCCATCCCACACCCCGGCTTTCCCAAAGTCGAAGCCGGCCGCGTTTGGCCGCTCGGTCCCGCCTAAAAGGCAAAGGGTCAACCATGTGGCCCAGGCCTCGGATGATTCCGACAAGGCTTATGCCACCGCAGCCTCCAGTGCAGCGGTTAAAGTCGACGATGGTGCCATCCTAGAGTATGACTCGGATGCCATCAATTTTTTAGGGGAAAGTCCCTGCTACCCGTCATCAGACGAAGAGTAGCGGGGATTGACATGAAACTGCTGGTTGACACGGGCGCGTCAAAAAATTTCATCCGACCATTTAAGGGGTTGAAAGGCGTCCGCCCGGTAGAGTCCCCATTTGCAATCCATTCGATTCATGGTGTGACTACAATCACAAAAAAATGTTACTGCTACTTTTTTCTTACTACCAGATCTGACCTCCTTCGACGCGATCATTGGCCTGGACCTATTAAAACAGGCCGGCGCGTCGCTTTGCCTAGCTTCCGGCCACCTCAAATGGGGCTCCGAAACAGAGCAGATTGACTTTCACACTTGCCCCGATGTCAATTTTACCAACGTAGATTGCTCGGACGCACCGCCCTTAATTAAGGGTGTATTTTTGAAAATGCTCGGGAATAGGAAAAAAGCTTTTGCTGATCCTAATGAGGCTCTTCCTTACAATACGTCGGCGGTAGCAACCATTCGGACGACTGACGAGGAGCCCCCCTACAATAACCCAATATGGGTCGTAGACAAAAAGGGCACCGACGAAGCTGGCAACAAAAAAATGCGTTTGGTACTGGACTTCCGCAAACTGAACAAGAGGACTGTACCAGACAGATACCCCATGCCAAATATCTCTATGATATTGGGGAATCTCGGCAAGGCCAGATACTTCACGACACTTGATCTGAAGTCTGGCTATCACCAAATCACGCTCGCCGAACGCGACCGTGAGAAAACATCATTCTCAGTAAACGGAGGGAAGTATGAGTTCCGAAGATTACCATTCGGACTCAGGAATGCTGCAAGCATCTTCCAGAGGACAATTGACGATATTCTGCGAGAGCAGATCGGCAAGTTCTGCTACGTTTACAATGATCTCTAGGACATTGTGTGACAGAGAGGTTAACTACGCTACGTCAAAGAAATAAACATCTTTACCGACCACCAAC
This sequence comes from Drosophila aff. chauvacae BK-2020, assembly GCA_018903765.1. NCBI lineage: Eukaryota > Metazoa > Arthropoda > Insecta > Diptera > Drosophilidae > Drosophila > Drosophila aff. chauvacae BK-2020. Next base: position 1,787,695 of record JAEIGO010000024.1, on the reverse strand, counting down.
CTTTGACGTTTGCGGTATCGGAATCCAATCCGAACGCCAAGATCAAGAGGTGGAAAGATCGCATCGATGAGTCCAGCGCAAGAATTTTTTACAAGCCCGGAAAAAATAATCTCGTTGCAGATTCCCTCTCGAAGCAACAACTCAACGTTGTTGAAAACCAGGAACCGGAGTCGTGCGCGGCCACGGTGCACAGTGAGCTTTCGCTCACATACACAATTGAGTCTACGGACAAACCCGTAAATTGCTTCCAGAACAAAATAATTTTAGAAGAGGCGCGCTCCCCTTGGAAACGCATTTTTATACTATTTGGAAATAAGAAGCGTCACGCGATTGGCTTCTCGTGCAAAAAGACTTTGCTAGAGGAACTTGCCAACACCATTATCCCTAATGGTGTGAATGCCTTCCTCTGTGATCTTCACACGTTGGCACAATTCCAGGACGAGGTGGTCCGACAATTTCCGGCCACAAAGTTCTGGCATTGTAAAAAAAGGGTCACCGACATTTTCGCGGTTGAAGAGAGGAAAGAAATCCTCACCGCAGAGCACAACAGAGCTCACAGGTCGGCCCAAGAGAATGTGAAGCAGGTACTCTCCGAGTACTACTTCCCCAAGATGACTAAATTGGCGAGCGGGATAGCCGCCAATTGCAAAACATGCGCCAAGGCGAAATATGATAGACATCCAAGGAAACAGGAGCTCGGTGAAACACCGATCCCGGCCACGTTGGAGAAATATTGCACATCGATATTTTCTCAACGGATAGGAAATACTTCCTCACCTGTGTGGACAAATTTTCGAAATTCGCCATGGTGCAGCCGATCCAGTCTAGAACCATAGAGGATCTAAAACCACCACTGCTTCAACTTATGAATGTTTTCCCAAGAGCCAAAGCCATCTACTGCGACAATGAACCATCATTAAAATCGCACACAATAGAGGCCATGCTGGAAAACAATTTCGGCGTCAGGACAAATTTTCGAAATTCGCCATGGTGCAGCCGATCCAGTCTAGAACCATAGAGGATCTAAAACCACCACTGCTTCAACTTATGAATGTTTTCCCAAGAGCCAAAGCCATCTACTGCGACAATGAACCATCATTGAAATCGCACACAATAGTGGCCATGCTGGAAAACCATTTCGGCGTCAGCATCTCGAATGCACCGCCCCTCCATAGCGTCTCCAACGGACAGGTGGAACGCTTCCACAGCACGTTGCTCGAGCTCGCTAGATGCCTAAAAATCGATAAAGGCATAAATGACACGGTGGAGTTGATCTTGCTGGCCACAGCCAGATATAACAAGTCCATCCACTCTGTCATTAACAAGAAACCGGCCGAGGTCATGCGGGCAGATCCGGACGATCCACAATGTGATGTCCAGGAAAAAATCAAAAATGCCGAAAATGTGACAAGAAACCGAGAAAACTCCTCTCGACGGAACAGTCTTTCAGGTCGGCGATAAAGTCCTAGTAAAGTCAAACAGACGACTAGGCAACAAACTCACTCCCTTATGCGAGGAGAGAACTATCGAGGCGGACTTGGGGACCACAGTCCTAATTAAAGGGAGGGTGGTCCACAAAGACAACCTCAAGTGACCCGAACAGAGCCCAGTTGCGGTTCCCCCGGATTTTCTTTTTATTCTTTTCATTCATAGCCACTTGGCATAAGTTTTTTATTTGTTTTTCATTCGTAGCCACTTGGCATAAGTTTTCATTATTTTTCGCTTCCTATAGCCACTTGGCGTAAGTTTTTCTTATATTCTTCATTATTCATAGCCACTCGGCTTAATTTTTTTAGCGTTTAATTTGCTTCCTCTTATTTGTCTATTGGTGGTGGGCAACTCCATTCCGAATATTTATTAATCAACCACACATATTACAGGTCGTTTACAACGCTTCTACTCTGTCTCCTGGCTGTGGCATCGGCCCACGTCACAGATTACACCCACGCAAATTATATTCCCGTCATCGACGGCCAAGTCTTAGTATGGGAAGAATATGCCTACGTTAGACACTCTGCTAACTTCTCCGAGTATAGGCGAGTGATTGACGAAACCAAGGGCATGGTTGATATGTTCCCCGAATCCCATATGAAGAAGCTCCTGAGCATTGACATCGCTCACCTTCGTGACATGCTCGACTCGTTGAGCGTCCATCACAGAGTGGCCAGGAGCCTTGACTTCTTGGGAACTGCGATGAAGGTTGTCTCAGGGACACCTGACGCCGAAGACTTAGAGAATATAAAGTTCACCGAAGCAAGACTAATTGATGCACACAATAGCCAAATCGAAATTAACACCAAAACACAAGTTCGAATTAACGAACTTACTGACACCGTTAATCAACTTTTAAAGATTTCAAAAGAGGAGCAAGTCGACACAGGCCACCTTTTCGAAACGCTATTAACACGCAATAGAATCATTGTCATGGAACTTCAGAACCTTTTACTTACAATATCACTCGCAAAAATAAATGTAGTTAGTTCAGTCTTCCTGGACCATGCAGACTTGGAGAATGTTTGGGGCGAGGAGCCCACCAACACCCCCATAAGGGGGTATTGGATTTCATTTTATTATAAAATTCCCCAAGATTGTTATGGTCTGTAACAAGATCACCGTCTTCCCAGTGGCTCACAATGATACAATATTGAGGTTAGAGAACAATATGGTGGCAGAATGCAATGGAGAAATCCGTACCGTGAAGAACTTCTCCAGATCACCCGGAGCAACATTCTGTCAATTATCTTCGGTGAGCTCGTGCGCCCGAGAACTCCACGCTGGAGTAGTGGCCCATTGCGATACGCAACAGAGCAATCTTCACCCGATCACCTATGTCGACGAAGGGATTATCGTAATTAACGATAGACCAGCACTCGTGCGCGTGGATAATGGAACTATGGAACTACCATCCACATTAGAGGCACGCATCTTATAACATTACTGAGAGTGCTATGGTCAGTGAGACCGTGTTTGTGAACCACAACATGGTCCATAAAAGGGCACCAGGAGTAGCTAACTCTCCTGTCCTTAATATCTCTGTGAACCACGAGATCCTGAGTCTCCCATATCTTCACCGCTTGAGTGAACGAAATTTGGAGCAAATCAGGAAATTCGAAGAAGAAGTCGACGGATACCGACTGAGCCAGTTAGCGCTAATTGCGGGAGTAATTTTCTGCGCTCTTATCTGTGTCGGCCTAACCTACCAGCGAGCCACAAGGGCCAAAAGATCCGCGGCCCAACTGAAGGAAGTCCTCGACCAAATAGGGTCGGCCGACGGCGGCCTCAATCTTGAGGGGGGAGTAGTTAACTGAGTTAACCGGACCGATCGTCCGTACTCCAGCACCGGCCAAATTGCTGACCAAGCATTTGACCGGAAGCTCCCACATAGCCGGCAAAAGCTCTTCACATTTGCAGAGGCCGCTATGAAGCTCTTATTTTGTTAGCTTTTAAGCAGTTTGATTTCAAGTACAATAAAGAGCACACGCTCCAGAAACTTACTCCAGCCTTCGCTATATTTTTTATATTGGTTGTTTAGCCTTAAGGGCAGACAGTAACGGAGAAAGTTCTCCCAACATATACTAACTTATCCAGAACCGAGCTGCGCAGCGAAACGCCTGCGCACCTCTTGCGGAGAAGATCTCCGCTCCCCTCCCCGACCGAGAAGCCGGCCACGGCGGAGCTGAAGTCATCACTCCTTTCCCGTTGGACTGCGGCGCGGGACAACCCAGGGCGAGACATCTTAAATAATTTATACATGAGTACTTAGAGCTTAAGAATTTAATAATATTGAAGCGGGATTCAAGTTGTTTTCTAAGGTTGATGCAATGGTGTTTGTTCACGCCAGAAGGGCGTTTATTTTCCGGAGGCCGTGTGATCCAGTGCACTTGCTCTCTTTATCTCTCTCTTTATCTTTATCGAGTGCCTTCCAGGTTAAAGCCATCCCCCTCAGAACAGTTGGTCCATCAGAACCGGGTAATTCCACTCCAGCAGTTTCGGTGGCTTTAACACCGCACAAGATAAGTAAACATTTTACTTTGCTGCCGGTCATTTATATGATTTTTGTCTAAATCCGAGTCCGATTGATCCGACACTACGGCAGCTTCCAAGTCCGAATCGCAATTAATTTATATTAATTTTCCGCGAATTCAACATTCAGAAAGTGTATGTTTAAATATATGCCATAAGCCACAGTGAAACTTCCAAATTCGAATTTCTCTTCGTTCGCTGTGATCCGCTTGCATTTATTTCCAATTCCTACACCTACGTACATACATATGTCCAACACATACAGTCCACTTCACTTATCTACAATCGGCACCAACAATTTACGCAAGAAATATTCGTTTTCTGGATAATAATAGGAAATAAAAATTCAAAAATCCACAAGTGTACATTTAAATATATGTACGTATGCTATAAGCCACAGTGAAACTTCTAGTTCCGAAATTCTATTCGTTCACTGTGTTCCGCTTGCATTTACATATTTACACTCTCCGATATACAATACAGTCCACTCCACTGATCTACGAGCAGCAAAAGCAATTTAAACAAAATTAAATAAATATACACACTTATAAATATTTAAACTTAAAATAAATATAGTTGCAATATTTCCTAAACTTTAAACTACATAATTCTACAAATTCTACAATTCTAATTCTACAAATACAGTCCACCGCTCCTATAAATAAATAAATATATCCCCCAAATCACGGCACAGAAACGCCGACTTAATTTGTGCATTTATTTATCAGCTCTTCCCTGCTCTATCCTGAGCGGAGCTTCATCCGAATAAACATACATAACACATATTCGACTGCAAGTCGAAGCTCCGATTTTTGGCAATTTTTCCGCCTCTCGTTGTCTCCGCTATTTTGCATTGGCAAACGGCGAATGCACATTGTGCATTGCACAAACATATTCACACGCACGCCTTATCTTCAAGAACAGTACCGCGGAAAATACAGCAGCGGTCAACTGAATAAATCCAGGCACACAAAATAATTAAACAATTTTTTTTTATAAAATCCCAACTAACTAAATCAGTTAGAAATTCAAGTGCGCTTCCATATCCGCATTAGTGTGACCGTACATTTCCGTACATCTCCGCCACAACACAATTAAATTACACTATACAAATAAATGAAATTCCTAATACATTCCGATTGGTTCCTAAATTCCAATTCCAGCTTCGACACGTATAACTAAATCGTTCCAAAAAAATAAGTTGATTTTCGATTTCTTAACCCTCTCAGCCCACATTTAAAATTAGCCAAGATAAACATTTTTTTTTTAACAGATATGTATTTGGCTTTATTCAAATATGAACTGACGCAAATTTCAAGGTCCTTGGTGTCCTGGTTCGATAGTTACAGGATGTTGCCACAAAATGTTCACAAAATTCTTGTAGACAAACTATTAACTTTTTTAAAATTTTTTTATTTTTAAATAATTTACTTACCCCTATATATGTATAATTCCCACCTAGTTTTCCATTACAACAAATATTTATTGAATAAAATAAAAAAAATGAATTTTTATTTTACCAACACTTTTCCCGCCAACCATTTTTTTTCATACAACTGCACTTAAAACGTCTGCTAAATAAACACGTTTGCAGCTTACAAGTAACATATTAGTTATTTTGGTTGCAGAAAACATTAAGGAAGATGTTGAAAAAAAGCGCGAAGCAAAAAAATGTATATTCCAGGTAACTGAGGCGTATTTCTACAATGTTGCCTATAGGCAACAAATGGGCTGAGAGGGTTAACTGGTTGTACGCTTTATCCAGCGTCCCGAATATATACGTTTTCGATCCAATTGGTTGCATGCTTTATCCAGCGCACTATGGTCCAGAATTCGATTTTTTTGGCATAAACTCCAAATTTTTATGTCAATATATCGTCCTTAAGCAATTATTTTCTAAAAGTAAATTGATCATACAAATTAAAAACAAAAACAAAAACAACCGAAAGCTTCTCTTAAGCTTTTTATGAATTTTCAAAGTTAAGCTATTGATCAGCTGATTGCGCGTGAGGAATTTGCGCGATTTTTTTGTTTACTTTGGCATATCACACAAGGTTTACTACGCACCCAAAAATTTAAGTAAAATATGGAAATTAAAGGTAAAGGTATCTAGTTTTTAATGTATATAGAATATAAATGTGTTTTTGTAGAATTTTAGTGCCGTGTAACGTCTTAGTTATGTGATTTTATAGGAAAAAATTAACTATGTCCTCTGTCTTTAATGGAGTATAACTAACCACCTGACACTTCCTGACAAAAGTTAAAAACGTAAGTTTGTAGGTTTAACCTTTGTTTTTGATGGCTATGTAATATCTTTTGCTCATTTTTGCTCCTTTTCTGATAAATCGATAATACATAGGCAAGTCCCAGTTCTGGTAAAGCGACATTTTCGATGAATAAATATGTACTAGGCTGTTTGATAAGTCCCGGGCCTGACTAGGAAATAAAGTTATTTATACCAAACTCTTATTTTTTTTAACAGGTACAAACCTTCAAAACAACATATCAAAAGTCAGATAAGGAATTGGTGAATTAGTTATTTAAAGAGATTAAATTAAGTGTCATCAAGTGAGTCAGTTTGTTTAAAATGGAACAAAACGAGTTTCGGGTTTTGATAAAACATTATTAAAAACGGCTAAAGAAACAAAGGAGAAGCTTGATAAGTATTATGGCACATCTGCTCCATCAAATACAACGGTTAAGAGATGGATGCAAGAGTTTAAACTTGGTCGTACAAGCACTAGAGATGAACCCCGTTCAGGAAGGCCTTCAGATGCAACAACACCAGAAGTGATTAAAAAAGTATTACGATTAGTGACTGACGACCGTAAACTGAAAGTGCGTGAGCTCTCTGAGATGCTAAAGATCTCAACTGAACGTGTACATAACATTTTGCATACCTATTTAAATATGAAAAAGCTATGTGCGCGATGGGTGCCGCGCGTGCTCACAGAACACAGTTTGGATGTGTTAAAGTGCAATAGGCAGGAGTTTATGCGCCGTTTTGTGACCGTCGATGAAACCTGGATCCACCATTATACACCAGAGACCAGTCAACAATCAAAACAGTGGGTAGAAGCTGGTGGAACTGCTCCAAAGCGTCCGAAAACGCAATATTCTGGCAAGGTTATGGCGACAGTTTTTTGGGATGTTCGCGGTATTATCCATATTGACTACTTAGAGAAAGGAAAAACAATCAATGCTCAATACTATAGTGACTTATTGGATCGTTTTGATGCAGATCTCAAAGCTAAACGACCACATTTGGTTAAAAAGAAAATTCTTTTTCACCAAGACAATGCACCAGCTCACAAAGCGATCAAAACCATGGGCAAAATAACTGAATTGCGGTATGAATTGGTTCCTCACCCACTCTATTCTCCAGATATGGCTCCCTGTGATTACTATTTGTTCCCAAACCTCAAAAGATGGCTCGCTGGTAAGCGATTCTACTCAAATGAAGAAGTTATCGCTGAAACAAACGCTTATTTTGAGGAGTTTTCTGACGACTACTATAAGAAAGGCATCGAGCTTTTAGAAACTCGCTGGAACAAGTGTATTGAGTTGGAAGGAAACTATGTTGAAGAATAAATGCTAATCTTCGCATAAAACTGTTGTCTTATTGCCTAGGCCCGGGACTTTTCAAACAACCTAGTAATATAGAATTACAGGAACAACAAGATTAATCATTCTAAAAATTTGTATATAATATAGATCTCAGAAAAAGTTAATAAAGTTAAGTTTTTGTAATTAGTAAAAAAAAAATATAAAATTTGGTTTAATTCCGAAGTCATTCCAGTAGCTTGTATGGGAGGCGAAAGGGGGCGTGGTCACATTGACCCCAAATTTTTTTTACAAACTTGTTATAATGTAACAACAAAATGTACAAAGTTTCAAGTCTGTAGCTTTATTTTTAGAGTTTATGCCAAAAAAATCGAATTCTGGACCATAGTGCAGCGTCCCGAATAGAAGTTGTTTTCGATCATTCAACTGGTTGAATTCGATCCAAAATATAACCATAAAGAAACAATCCAGTTTGTTCTTTAAATATCCAAAATGACTGCTTCCATTTTAAATAAATTTATTTCGATCTGTGACCGTCTAAGTCCTTTCGATTCCAAAATCTGCAGTCCAGCAGCAACTAGTCCATCCAAATATACATGTCAAATTCATCTCGACCAAGTCAGAGCGCTATGGGATAAGGTCGAGAAAGAATATGAAACTTGTTCAGATCAAATTTCAGTTGGCTTAGAGGGCACGGCGGACACCTTACCTACTCGGAAGGCAAAATACGAGTATGCTTATTTTATATACGAAAGGTGTGCCGCAAAGCTCATGGAACAGATCGAAACGATCGCTTCTACAACAGCTCAAGTCTAACCCGTTCCGCCCCAAAATTCCTATCCGTCTGGCTGTCAGCTTCCTCCTTGCGATACGGAAGTTTTTTCGGGCGATTATATTCGCTGACCGACTTTCCGAGACCTTTTCACAGTCTATATAGACAATCCTGCGCTGACCCCTGTTGAAAAGTTGTTCTATCTAAATGCCAAGACTAGTGGTGAAGCTCATTCCGTAGTTTCCAATTTGCCACTCACCAACGATGGTTTCCGCTCAGCCTGGAAAAACCTATCTGAGCGTTTCGAAAATAAACGAGCGCTGGTGAACAGCCAACTGAAAAAGCTATTAAACATGCAGTCCGTCGCACAAGAATCTTCGGCAGCCTTGAAGGAGCTGCAAAATACGATCCAAAACTGCCTCACATCCCTAAATTTGTCCGGCCTTCCAACGGATAATTGGGATTGTCTCCTGGTGTATGTATGCTCCACGAAGCTTCCAAAACTGACGCTCTCATTATGGGAACAATCTATCCCGAGCAAGACCGACATTCCTACGTGGCTAGCACTTGATTCTTTCCTGACTGAGCGCCATAGAACTCTGGAGGCCATAGAGTTTATACATCCTACTACGTTGCGCCTCCATCCGTCCGAACCGACACCTTCCGACGTGCCGCCACGAATACTGAAATCCTTCAGTTAGAGGATCGTTCCGATATCAACAAGACGCGATGTATGTTCCAAAGAAAACCATCCAGTGCGTTTATGTCCACGCTTCCTTCAGACAGAGGATCGTACATCTTATATCCAGAAGAAGCGGTTGTGCTTAAATTGCTTTGCAAGCGGTCATCAACTCCGTAATTGCACAAGCGCCCACAAGTGCTTCAAGTGTCACGGTCGGCATCACACTTTGTTGCATCCAAGCAACTGTTCCTCCAGTGAACCGACTGCTCCTCATTCTTCCAATTACTGGGTTCCGTACAACGAGATGAAATGCAGACGTTCCCGAGGTATTTTATCCTACCCATGCCGAGTCTGCGAAGGGAACCATCCTCTTCGGAAGTGCCACCGTTTTCTTCGGCTTAGCGCGGAGAAGCCGCTCCAAGCAGTCATCGAGAAGAAATACTGCGTCAATTGCCTCGCCCATTACCATTCCACTGGATCTTGCCGCAGTGACGACCGATGCCAGTCGTGTGGCCAGGATCACCACACACTTCTCCACGTCCACGAGCGCTCAGCGTACCCAACGCTTTCCCGAGCAAAGGCCTCCTGTAATATTCCTAAAGCGTATCCTCGCTAAGGTTTTCTTCTTATAATTTTGCTGCGTATCCTCGCAAGGGGGGGAGAATGTTCACGCCAGAAGGGCGTTTATTTTCCGGAGGCAGTGTGATCCAGTGCACTCGCTCTCTCTCTCCCTCTCCCACTGCACTTTTGTGCATCGAGCTCCTAGTCCGCTCTCCCCAAGTTAGTTTTAAGGCTTCTTCTTGTTTAGTACAAAATTCCGATTCCACAAATAAAGACGCACGTCGCGTAACACCCCGAGAAAGTTATCTTCCGTGTTTTATTTATCGAGTGCCTTCCAGGTTAAAGCCATCCCCCTCCGAACAGTGTTTAAAATTTAGCTTTGAGTCGAAGGTTATACCCAGAATTTTTAAGTGGTCTACGCTTTTAATACAATTATTCTTATAAGTAATGTCAGTAAATGTACATCGATGTTTACGGCAAATGTGTAGTAGTTTACATTTTTCTGTAGAAAGAGAAGCACCTGAGAAGGCTCACCACGAATCCAAGTCTTCTAAAATGTTTACAAATTTACAGTGTCGAGGTTTTTTATATTGGTAAAGATAATAGCGTCGTCAGCATAGATTGATACATTTATGTTTTCATATCTTTTCAAAGTGCACCTAATTTGTTCGAACGCTATCATAAATAGCACTACTGACAGTGGAGAGCCTTGAGGGATGCCGTTGAATAAACTGTTTGTTTCGGAGGTGATGTTGTTGACTCGAACCCTGAAGGAGCGGTTGGTCATAAAGGCCTTTACAAGGTGATAAAGCCTTGGACCAATGCCCCAGAGCTCAAGTCTACAAAGCACTGCATGTAACCCCACGCGATCGAAGGCTTTTTCGAAATCAGTCGCCAGGATGGAGACATGATTTCTTGTTGAAAGAGCGTTCGACACGAAGTGTTGTATACGCAACAAGGCGTCTATTGTGGAGTGTTTCTGTTTGAAAGCTACCTGATTATGGGAGATTAAGTTATGGCGGCCTATAAATTACATTAACCTACTGCCTATTATCTTTTCTATTGTTTTACTTAGGCATGAGAGAAGAGAAATCGGACGGAGATTATTTATTTCATTAGGCTCTTTATTAGGCTTGGTTATGGGAATAACAATGGAGAACCTCCATGTATGTGGGTAGGAGCCAGAATCCAGCATGTTGTTATAAATGTTTACAAGTTTTCGCTTGAGGGACGTGGGCATGTGTCTTAACATTGGGTATGATACTCTATCTCCTCCTGGGCTTTTCCCTTTGGCAGTTGCCAATGCTGATTCTAGTTCTGTTAGTATGAAATTCTGGTCCAACAGTTTTGCTGAAACAGAAAGGGAAACAGGTTGATAGTTTCTTGACTGATAGTGATATATATATATTATATTATATATATGTGTATTATATTAAATATTTTCCAATATAATCGGACGCGACTGTAAACTGCATATAAAAAGCTTGTCATGCAGTTCGGCACTCTCCAAAAATATAAGTTAAAAAGCTTATCTATGCAATAGGTATCAATGCACTGATAACAGCTGATCGATGCACCGATGCAACTCTAATGAGCTTTAATGCACTTGTCAAACCGAGCTTAATTTTTGCCCTCGTATCCGCTCAAAATGTTCTCTCATTCTATTTGAGATCTGTGCCAAGCCAAACGTCTTGATTTTCTTATGATTTTCATGTAAATCTAAGGCGGCACGTGCAACGAGGAAAATTCATTCCAACCTCGCAACATTTTTGAGTGTGCTTTTTTTGCACCCATAATACTTTTTATCTGGAATTGGAATTAAATAAAAGCCCCAAAATAAACCTGTGTGGGTGGTGGCCCGTACAGTCCGGGTAAGAATATTGTGCTAGTGTGAGAGTGAAATTAAATTGTGGTTTTCTAGCCGGATCATCCGAGCCATTCTGCTCCCGCTTGGGCAGCGAATCATTAGAGCCAGTGACACCAAATTAAGTGGCTGCGGCAGCGATCCATATTTGCATTTTTCTGACGCTCCGCCCAGTCTTTTGGCCGGCTACGGCCGCTGGCCAACCTACGCCCGTTTTGGCTTATTTCTTTGGAGGTTGTAAACGAACTTAAGAAAGAGGTCGTTTCCCTACGGAATTCTGGAATTTAATCAGCTATATCGGCGGCGCCCTCAAGTGTGCTGCAGCATATATTAATGTGCAAATAACCCCTCGCAGGAAAATTTGTATCGCCTGCGTTATATTTTGATTAATCTAAGATTATATTTAAAACGAGTTTATACTTATATCTAACTTTGTTTTCATGTGCTGCTGACGAGTTTGGTTTTTCATATTTGCTATTAATTTCCACCCTTATCAGCCAAGGTCACCAAGGTCAGCGGGCCCGTCGACATCGAGGGACTCGGTAGTAAGTACGGCATAGCCGGAACAAAATCTTGTGAAAAGCCAAGACCAGCACACAGTTAGGGAAGATCGCTCCAATTTAGGGAGTTTTGCTCTTTATTTGTTTAACTTTATTTTATATATATTCATAGTACATAAGTACTTATGATATCGACTATTTTTGAATTTTTATACAATCTTAGTATTAATTGCTTACGATGTATGGATATAACATCAAGTTTTTGATTGAATTATAACGAAATTGAAATCATGAATTATTAGAGTCCTTTATTTAGGCACCTTAGGTGATCGACACCTAAGATGGATTCGAAGATGGGGAAATAAATAACATCTTATTTCTCGAACAAAAATAGTTCATGCCGCATATTTAATTCTTGGGTTTCCTTCTTTTCTCCCGATACTCTGTCTACAATTAATTCGAGTAATGGGAATGTCCCAAGAGGTACAAAGAACCACGCCATTTTCCCTGAGCACAGCTGGCATCCTTTCGTAAACAGAGCGTACCTCGAAGGACATATACCGTCCGTTACAGCGTTGACAGTCAACGCAAGTTTTTCTTGTTTCCTAAGAAAAATATGCAAAGTTGCTTCCTCGACAATGCCTCTAATGGAGCCGCCGGTTTTGCAAATGGATCAGGGTGGATGTTTTAGCCAGAATTCATTCGATACCTGAACCATTTTGTCATGTTTGCTAGGCCGACGCCAGAAAACCCAGTTTTGCTGCTTCTCGACACTCATGATAGCCATCTGTCGATCGAAGCATTGGATATGGTGATGGAGAATGGTGTGCACATTCTCTCATTTCCGCCGTACTGCAGCCATTGACTACAGCTTTTGGATGTGTCTGTGTTCGGTCCAGTCAAAGCCTACTACAAGTCGCAATGCGCAGCTTGGCAAAAGAACAATGCAAATAAGGTAGTATGATGAATCTTCCGCATATCAAATTTTATAATTTTACTCGTTTGCTTCGTTTCAGGCTTTGGAAATACGTCACCTCGCTGGATTAATCAGTAAAACGCTTGATATTGCGTTGACGCCGAAGACAATCAAGGTTGGTTTTCGGGCAACAGGAATCACGCCATACGATCCAGACATTTTCAGTGATGCTGATTGTGTTCAAGCTGTAGAAAAAATGAGGTTGGAGTTGCCATGGCAAATTGGGCGAGAAAGAGCAGAATTGCATCGTGGTACCGCTTGATCTGGCTGATGGCCACGTCGAAGAAGTTTGCACGACATCAGAGCTGTCTACTTCATCCATTTATCGTTCAACATCTCAGAGCAGTCTTCCAATTTTGGATGAGGTTGGTCCGTTGCATGGTGTTACTCCGAAGGAGCGATGCAATTGAGGTCGCAAACCTATGCGCAGCTCTGTTTTAAATTCACCGGAAGTTTTAACACCTTTGAAGCAGAAGATTGACGAGCGTGTAGCCAATAAAGCGGCTAAGGCGACCAAGGATTTGGCAAGACTCAAAAAGCTTGCCCAGGAATTGTCAACGGCAACGGCAGCCGAATGACCACCTAAGCGCCACCATCAACGCCAGCCAAAACACCGGCAAAACGTGCCAAAATATCTCAGCCTTCCAAGAAGAAGGAGTCGTTGGACGAGGACTTTTGCATAATTTGCATAAAGATGTTGCCAAAAAAAATGACCGCCTCCAACTCGATCTCTGCAATGAATGTGCATGCGTGCCAGCTATTTCACATGCGCCTTTAAATATTAATAAACGTCAATTTTTTTTCATTTGATTGCGTGTAACTTGATACTTTCCTAATTTTAGCACATTCTACAAAGGTGTCCACAACCCCCCCTAAAATCTAAAATTGGCAAAAATTACTATTTCACAAAAACTTACAAATTTGTCTTTAAATGATAGATATCACTGCAATTATTATTAAAAAACTAGTTAGCTAAGCTTTCCATTGATATGTACATGTCCGCGTAATATGCTCCAGGTAAAAAGATATAAGTGAAAAAAGGAAGTGTGTCCACAACTGCCTCCATTACCCCTTTTAACCTTTAAATTTTTGCTTTTAAATTAAAATTGAGCGATACGAAATCCGGCGGGTCAGCTAGTCTATATAAGAATAAGTTGCAAAACCGAAAATTACATATGTATTACGACCTATCAACATATCCGAGCTTATTCTCTCAAAATATAAAACAGCTTCTAAATAAACGAACACAATTTCAAAACATGGGATTAAAAAAAAAAAAGGAACCAAAAAATAAAACGAAGGCAAAAAAATCTCAGAAGGACATTCAGTCTTTTAAAAAAGATGTTGAAACTGATAATCATAAAATTTCAGTTGAAGAACTATTGGACCGGCTGAAAACAGATCGCAATATGGTAGGTAGCCCTAAAAATTTATTTATAGGAAGAGAGCTTTTACTAATTTCGTACTGGTAGGGACTATCTCACTCGGAGGCCAAACTAAGGTTGGAATTATATGGTGCCAATGTACTTACACCAACGCCACCAACACCGAAGTGGATAGTTTTTTTGAAAATAATGTTTGGCGGATTTGCTATACTTCTTTGGGTAGGAGCTGCTCTTTGCTTTGCTGGATATTTGATACAAACAGTTATGAAGTCTGGTTCGTCAGACGATAATCTTTATTTAGGATTAGCACTAGCCGTACTTGTCATAGTAACAGGACTATTTACTTATTTTCAGGTAAATATTTAAATATTGTTCACAAAATGAAATAGCATCAAACACAAGGAAGGGGTAACTTCGGCACGCCGAAGTTTGTATTCCCTTGCAGATTGCAATTGGATAATTAATATTCATTTAATTTTTTTTTTAATTCTGCTTAAATACTTTAAATACTGCAATACTGCTTTAAATACTGCAAATGATCTTACAGTCGGCTGCTGGCTGTGCGACAACATTGTGCATGCCAAGTGCATTTGTGTTGTCGCTCGGACGGTGGACGATGTAAGAAGAAACATCGGCCTGCGTTACTGCTGCGAGGCCTGTCGCGATATACAGGCCCTTTATTTTCTACAGGATAGATAACTAAAATAATAATAAAAAAATTAATTTCTCAATATGTTTAAATTATTATAAAATTAAAGATTTCTCGTTTTAACTATCTCTAGTTTTTGGAAAATTAAGCTAGTGTAGAGCCATAGCTCTTTTCTGTTTCTTTTCAAGACTTTTCCACCTAGGTATTGATCAGGAAAGCGTTTTTTTTTTCAGTTCCCTTTATAAAACTAATCATTGATGGAATTTCTTTTTAAATCTTCCAGTAAGTAGGTAGGTAGGTTGTAGTGGTGAGGCCCCTTACTGGAGCCTCCAATTAGAGCTGGGCTCCTTCTTGGTCCACTCCCTCTGTTGTCATGTTGTGGTCGTAGTTGCACTTTAGTACCATCCTGAGTCGCTGAGAAAGCCTAGGATCGCTGAGACTTTCGGCTCTCCTATGCCTTCTATTGACTCCAGCTGGTAGGCACCGAAGTGACGTAGTCTGATGTGATTTAGAGCCTTCCTGCATTCTGCCACCATCCGTGAATTTGTTCTCACGGCCGCTAGGGATTTTATGGCCGCTTGGCCATCAGAGTAAAACCGTACTTTGGTGTCGCTAAGTTCCCGCCGTATCGAAAGCTTGGCTGCTTCCGTTATGGCGAGTGCCTCAGCCTGAAAGACCGTCGCTGAGTCTGAGAGAGTGAAGGACTCCTCGATCCCCCATTGCTTAGCGAAAATCCCAGCCCCCACGTCGCAGCTCATTCTGGAACCGTCGGTGTAGAGGGATACCTCCTCTGCCCCGGTTACTCTCTCCGTTCTCCAGTCTTCCCTTGTTGGAAACGTGGTCGTGTAGGCATTTCCGAAGTTCATCTCCGTAGTCATGTAGTCAGTTTGTGCGTTTGCTTCTATCTTGATTCCTTCCAGTATCTTGCCGTGGCCTGCGCCGTATTCCCTCCAGCAGTTACTGGCTTTCAGTCTTACTCTGTTCTGCGCGGCCATGTCCTTTACGAACAGTTCTATCGGCATTATGTCCAGGATAGCATTTAGTGCTGCTGCGGGGCATGATCGCATAGCCCCCGTCACGCCAGCACACGCTGCTCTCTGTATCCTCGTTAACTTTGAGATGTTATAAGCCCTAGTTAGCGCTAGCTAACTAGCCATAAAGCCATATTATTATCTTTGGGTGAAGTCCCCATTTATCTCCGAACATTTTCTGCAAGAGTAGAAAGCAATACTTGCCTTCCTCACTCTTTCAGTAATGTTTCCTTTCCACGAGAGCTTTGGGTCTAGTATCATACCAGATACTTAGCCTGCTCTGCTAGTTTTAGCTCTATGCCAGCTATTCTGGGCATATTATATGTTAGTATCTTAGTTCTTCTGGTGAAGAGCATAAGTTCTGTTTTATTTGGGTTGATACCTAATCCGCAGGTCTTTGCCCATATGTTTAAGCGACCCAGCGCTCCTGTCATTATCTCACTAATAACGTCAGGGTAGGGTCCGGATACTAGCATCACAACGTCATCTGCGTAGGCTACTGCTTTGACGCCACCCAGTATTTCACACAGTATTTCACTTAATAATTGTTTTTTATTCACTTTTTCTCAATTCAATGCGGAACGTGAAGCTGCCTACCACGTGGTTGATATGTGACTGCGGTTGCCATGGGCTGGCCTGGCGAGGGTTGCCCACGGCGCCAGCCGATGGCGCTACAGTCGATGCACGGAGAGTTGCTATAAAATCAATTTTATTCGCGACCACGGGTAAAATATTGATATAAAAAGTATCTGATGTTCTTGCTGACACCTTACTTTATATTGTCTCAAAATTTGGGCTCTAACAGTTCAGAACTTTTCGAATGCATAGGGTTCGGATCCCTCAACAGAGCATTTTTATATATATAGATTGAATCACTTTAAATCATGAATCTACTTTTCAAAAGAAACTCACAGGTCGGCCACAGAAACCTCTTCCAGAAACCTCTTCCTTTTCAAAAACCAAAAAAATAATACCGAATTGCCACAGCACTGTAAATATAACTAATTGAATCACTTTAAATCATGAATCTACTTTCAAAAAGAAACTCACAGGTCGGCCACAGAAACCTCTTCCTTTCCAAAAACCAAAAAAATAATACCGAATTGCCACAGCACTGCCACATAAATATTATTTGGGTATTTCAAAATACAAAACTTGACGTAAATTTCATGGCTACCACATCCATAGATTCAAAATTTCTAATCTTACAGTCAGCAGGCAGCTATAAAATCAATTTTATTCGCGACCACGGGTAAAATATCGATATAAAAAGTATCTGATGTTCTTGCTGACACCTTACTTTATATTGTCTCAAAATTTGGGCTCTAACAGTTCAGAACTTTTCGAATGTATAGGGTTCGGATACACCAACAGAGCATTTTTATATATATAGATTGATACTATGTTCAAAACGGAGCTAAGCTCTAATTGGAGGTTACTTAGCCAAGAGTAACCTCACCACTTGCACCTACCTACATTGATACTATTATAATTATTATTATAACTATTCATAAACTATTATTGTTGTTATGATTTATGCATTAATACTAAAAATACAAGGCGTGAACGCGCCATCCCTGGAACCGTGACAACATTTGGCAACGCCACCAAAAGGCAAGGCACCAGCCCTGATGGGTATCGCCTTATTCCAGCAATATGATCGCTGCCTATATAAGGCGACACGCAGCCGAGCTCACAACACAGGAGTAGGTCTGAAAAGTAGTTATAACTGACGAGTGGTGGTAGTAGTGAAGTAGGGTTCTTGAATAGAGGTGCCGAAACATCGATGTTTGGAAGCATCGAAGTTTCGATGTTTTTCACAAAAAACATCGATGTAACATCGATGTTTTCCGATGTTTTCTAACAAAATGTATATTTGAATTAACACTTGAAAAAGAAAACACATTATTCATTATTAAAATAAATTTATTTTGCGAGGAGTACCTCACCCCCTATGTACATACTGTATATATATTTAGTTAAGTTAGTAATAAGTTAGGGTTAAGAGACATAAGAAGACCCACGAAGGGCACCTGTAAATAGAAACATCGACATAGCCAGCCAAGCATCACTGGCACCGACCCGCCGCGTCATCATCACTGGCGTCGGCCAGCAACATCGCGAGCACACGCCCGCAACATCGCGAGCAACACGAGCCGGCAACATAGCGAGCAACACCAGCCCGAGACATCGCGAGCAACACGCCCGCAACATCGGCCAGCAAGCTAAACGCAAGCTAAACGCAAGCAACACCGCGAGCACCAGCAACATCGACTCTCAGAGAGAGAGAGCCCGCAACATTGCCGACTAACCCACCACCACACAGAAAGGGGGCAAAGAAACGGCAACCCGAAAGCTCAAGAGAGAGCCACCGATCGGGAAGCGCGCATGCCAGAGCGGGACGGCGAGAACATGCGCCGCGGCAGGGGCCGAAGCTTCTGCGCCAGAACATCGGCAGAGGAAGGGCCCGAGCAACGCCGCCGCCGCCGATCGTTCTCTTCTCTCGGCGAACTTCAAGGCGAACAGACGTGCTACGATATAACCCGCAGGAACACGTGGTGGAAAAGTACCGACGGCGTTTTAAATCTGAGGCCACATGGACATGGAGTCCAGCGCCCAGGTGTAAGGAGGGTGAGCCGGCCAAGCTGCCTCCCGCGGCATGGGAGCCGGCGGTGTAGACACGAGGTAGGGAAACAGACAGGGAAAACCAGACGGACAAAATAAACTTAATAATAAAACCCGACGGCATTTGGCATCTATCCTGGGCAGCTCCTCCTCCTCTTCTTCCCTAAACTCCCCTCTGGGCGGACTTGGGCTCGGCACCATGGTAAACAGGGCCGGGTCTCAAGTTCGGCATCCTTTTCCGTAGCGGCGGAGGCCGAGACTTGGAAGCCGGCACCATGGTAAACAGGGTCGGCTCTCAGGTTTGGGAGAACCTCGTGGATCGGGGTGTCGGCACCATGGTAAACAGGGCCGGCTCTCAGACCCCGAGATCCTCCTCCATCTTCGGCTAGGGCATCGGCACCACGGTAAACGGGGCCGATTTCCCAGTTCCGCGGCCTCGCTCGGGATCGAAGCGCCGGCAGCATGGTAAACAAGGTCGGCACTAAGACGCGCCCGGCTATCCCGACCCGGACATATTCTCCTGGCGAGGCCAGCGGCTCGGCACCATGGTAAACAGGGCCGGGTACCTGGCCACGCCCCCGAGGGCCCCGACGCGGTTCACGGCATCGGCCGGCCGCTCGGGCCGCCCATCCCGCCACGGCGGCCCCGTCACTTGGCCGACGTGGACGGGATTGTCTGTCCCCAAGAAAACCTGGATCTTGGATCCACACGCAGCCCTACACGGGTCGCCCCTTTTCCCCAGACTATCCTCCTAATATAAATCTGCGCTCTCACCAGCGCATCCCCGTTTCCCCTGCCTGTCTCAATATAAATAATGGGAGGACTCCTAAGCCGCTGAGGATATCCCAGCCTTAGAACGAATCGCTTCCTCACAATTTTAAATTTAATAACAAATCAAAAAAATTAAAAACAATG
Organism: Drosophila aff. chauvacae BK-2020; assembly: GCA_018903765.1. Classification (NCBI taxonomy): domain Eukaryota; kingdom Metazoa; phylum Arthropoda; class Insecta; order Diptera; family Drosophilidae; genus Drosophila; species Drosophila aff. chauvacae BK-2020. The sequence continues at coordinate 1,768,148 of JAEIGO010000024.1, read as the reverse complement.
CAAATTCTTTTTTACACGCATCATAATAACTGATAATTGGAAACTTAAAAACAATGCGAATTCTTTTCACAATGTAATAGGAAATTAAACTTATAAGAGATCTGTTTCAATAGTCTATCTATAATGAGTACATATTGTATATGTAATCACTTTGTTGTCGATATGTTCAAATTTTTGTTTATAAACATTAATTTGTCCACTAAATCGGATTTGAGACGAGTTCGGCGATCGGAAATGATTTCTCCCGCTTTGCTAAAAGCCCATACCGATTCAACCGATGTTGCAGGCACACAAAAGTGTTTCAACGCCAGTTCCTTGAAAGGTGCCATATTGTTTGAACTCTCCTAAAATTAAAAATATTAATTTAAATAGCTCATAATACGAAATTCGCCATCTCAAGATGCTGCCGGAGCAAATAAAAAATGAAGTCCGAACGCGTGTTAAATAAAATATTTAAAACAAATTCTTCTAATTTGCATACCTTTAGCGTTGTACCTCTTCTTCTTGTTCTTGAAATAGTGACGAACCAAAAACATCGATAGTCGATTGAAAACATCGATGTTTCGGAAATTTTCAAAAACATCGATACATCGATGTTAGCATCGATGTTTCGGCACCTCTATCCTAAATTCCAATTCCTGCTTCGACACGTATAACTAATTAAACAAAAATATATCCATAAACAGACAATCCAGTTTGTTTTTTAAATATCCAGAATGAGTTCTTCCATTTTAGATAAATTCATTTCGATCCGTGACCGTCTAAGTCACTTCGAGTCCATCCAAATACACTTGCCAAATCCATCTCGACCAAGTCAGAGAGCTATGGAATAAGGTCAAAGAAGAATATGAAGCTTGTTCAGAGCTATTTTCAGTTGGCTTAGAGGGCGAGGCGGACACCTTACTCAGTCTGAAGGCAAAATACGAGTATGCCTATTTTATTTACGGAAGGTGTGCCGCCCAGCTCATGAAACACATTGAGACGATCGCTTCTAAAACAGCTCAAATCCAACCCGTTCCGCCCCAAAATTCCTATCCGTCTGGCTGTCAGCTTCCTCCTTGCGATACGGAAGTTTTTTCGGGCGATTTTATTCGCTGGCCGACTTTCCGAGACCTTTTCACAGCGGTCTATATAGACAATCCTGCGCTGACCCCTGTTGAAAAGTTGATCTATTTAAATGCCAAGACTAGTGGTGAAGCTTATTCCATAGTTTCCAAGTCGCCACTCACCAACGATGGTTTCCGCTCAGCCTGGAAAAACCTATCTGAGCGTTTCGAAAACAAACGAGCGTTGTTGAACAGCCAACTGAAAAAGTTATTAAGCATGCAGTCCGTTGCACGCGAATCTTCGGCAGCCTTGAAGGAGCTGCAAAATACGATCCAAAACTGCCTCACATCCCTAAATTTGTCCGGCCTTCCAACGGATAATTGGGATTGTCTCCTGGTGTATGTATGCTCCACGAAGCTTCCAAAACTGACGCTCTCATTATGGGAACAATCTATCCCGAGCAAGACCGACATTCCTACGTGGCTAGCACTTGATTCTTTCCTGAATGAGCTCCGTAGAACTCTGGGGGCCATAGAGTTTATACATCCTACTACGTTGCGCCTCCATCCGTCCGAACCGACACCCTCCGACGTGTCGCCACGAATACTGAAATCCTTCAGTACGGGGATCGTTCAGGTATCCAAAATATGTGATGTATGTTCCAAAGAGAACCATCCAGTGCGTTTATGCCCGCGCTTTCTCCAAATGTCAAATGACGCGCGTTCCGGCTACATCAAAAAGAAGCAGCTATGCCTAAATTGCTTCGCAAAGCGGTTATAAGAAGTAATAAGTCACTTTAGGTTTTGGTTTTAAAATTGGTTTTATTTAATTGGAGCAGGCAAGGTCCCGCTCCAATGAAAGTGATTTTATTAATTGTTCTTTTGTTTTAAACACAAAGGTTGCTTAGTCTAATTCGGTGAGCAGCGCTGCCGGCGTAGGCTGCAGCGCTGCGACGCTTAAATACATAACTTATATGTAGATATATATGTATTGTCGCCGATCGACGGCGCTGGAGGAGATGGAGTGCAGTGGGCACACATAGCAGCGTTTGGCCAGCGTGAGAATGCTGGCTATGCAATTATGTGTGTTGGCCTTCAACTGGGCGCTCTTATTACATTTGCACTTGGCCTGGACTGTTTATGATAACAGTGGTGCATCGCTATATGTGCATACTACATCTCCCTCCTTTTGAAAAATAACGTAATTTTATGAAGTTATTTTATACGATTTTTCTTAAGCGATTTATTTATTTATTTATATTTATATTTATATCTATATATATATATATATTTTTTTTTTAATTCCTTTTTTTTTAATTTTTTTTTTTTTATTTTTTAAGCGATTTATTTATTTATTTATATTTATCTACTATATATATATAAAATGCTTTGTCCTGACTGACTGATATATCACAGCCATGGCCAAACCACATGTCTTAGAGACTTGAAGTTTTTTTTTAAAAATCAGAAAAAAAATTTCCAGATTCGTATGGGTATTTTAATTTTCTAATTCCACCTGCAACCTATTTTAAAAAATAAAAAACATAAATTAAAAAAAATAATATTAATGGGATAATGTTGATATTTGTCTAAGGCTTAGAGTAGGCCTTGCCTCATTTTAAATTTGTCATTCGACTTCAAAGAATCTTTATTTCTCATTCAGTGCGCTGACTTCAAAGCGAAATTTAATACAAAATTTTAAGTGTGGATCTGCATCCGATCAAAGCGAGGATGCAATAGCGGGCCCTCTAGTATCTATATATATATAAATATATATTTTTTTAATTCCTTTTTTTTTAAATGTATAAAATTACTTTCTTCACTGTTTTTTTTTTTGTATTTATATTATTATACTTTTCATATTGGTTTTAACCTATCCTTATGAACTTTTTGTTCCTTATTTTTCTTATTTTTTATTACTATATTATTCCTTTCTTCTATTCTAATGACCTCAAATGGTCCTATATAGACTGGTTCTTACTTATGTGCTGTTTCATTTTTCAATAAAACTTTATCGCCTACGTCTATTTTAAAGTCTGATACCTTATTGTCATATGCTAGTTTTTGTCTTATTTTATTATTTTCTAAAATTATACGGGCCCTCTTATACGCGTTTTCTAATCGAAATTTAACCTCTTTAGCATAGTCATCTATAGTATCTAGCGGGTCTATTCTATCTATTCTATTGAAATGTATTGGTAAGTTGCTTGGCTTACCAAATACTAGTTCATATGGACAGTAATTATGGGTTACTGATGGTGTAGTGTTAAAATAATACACAAAATATTGTAACCATATGTCCCAATCAGTTTTGTCAACTGATATATATGAACGAATGTACTCGTTGAAGGTTCTGTGACTTCTTTCAACGGTACCCAAAGTCTGGTGGTGATATGCAGTAGATGTTATGTTGTCTATTTTCATATAACTGCACAAATCATTTATAATTGAATTTTTATATTCTGTTCCCATGTCCGTAATGAACGTCTTCATTGGACCGTACTTCAGAATAAAATTTTCAAAAATTGCTTTTGCGACAGTGTTTGCACTTTTATTTGCAATTGGAATGGCAACTAAATATTTTGTTAGGTCGCAGATTAAAGTGACTGCGTATTCATTGCCAGACTCAGTTTTGGGTAGCGGACCAATTGTGTCCACTATCACTCTGTCGAAAGCTTTAGTTGGTGTGTCGGTTAGGGTCATAGTTGTTTTTGTGTGCGTCGTTGTTTTCGACGTCAGGCATTTTTGACATCTACGTATGTACTCCTTGACATCACGTATCATGTTTTTCCAATAGTAGTGCCTTTTTATTTTAGCCAATGTTTTTGAAATGCCTGTATGACCACCTTGTATGGGATCGTCATGGTTTGTAAACAGAATCGCTTCTTGATCTTTTGAATTTTTTATAAGGGTTACCGGCTTGAGTAGCGCTACTCTTAATGTTTTTAGTTTTTTATTGCCCATTTTGATAAAAGATTCTATTGAAGTTAATTCAAAGATCTTTTCGCTCGGTGCCACTTTGAGTTGGCTGATCTTAAGTATACCGGCTTGCGTTTCAAGCCTTTGGAAGAACTGACCTAAGTCTAGAATTCCATTGGTGTACAGATCGCTAACATCAATTCTCGCAACAACTTTATTTCCATGCTTCAATGAGCATTTGGATTCGGTTATTCGCAAGGTCACTACTTTACGTACTTCGTCATTTGTTATGACTTCATATACGTTGGGCTTTGAAGCGTTGACAATGCTAATGGCCAAACGCAATATGTTACAGGCACCATACAAATTTCCTTGAATTACAACTCAATTGATAATAACTTTGAATTCTTAATAGTTCCTTAATAGTTTATGGAATAAAGCAAAGCGTAATATGGGGAATGGATTTCTGGTATACGTTTGGAATTTCTATCAAGCAAACAGTCGCGATCAAAGAGATCAACTTTGAACCTGAAGAAGACTCTACTCGCGTACAATTGTCTGATTCACAAAAATCGAAATTGCAGAAAGTGATAGACTTTTTCCCATCGTTCGAGAATGAGGGTTTAGGTTTAACTAACTTGAAAGAGCACAATATCGATACATCCAATGCTAAACCAATCAAGCAACGATTTTATCCACTTTCGCCATTCAAAAAATATGTCCCATACATTTTCTACTATTTTGACAAAAATACCAAAACTTTAAGATTTTTAAAGAAATTTCAGGTGTTCCCATAAGCTTTGATCCCTTTTACACATTCTTCTACCTCCTTCTGTGTAAATAAAATCGCAAGGCAAGTCCTTGGGGCAAACACTCTGTAAAACTCCACGCAGAACTCGTGTTTAATCTTTTCTGCCATCGAGGGGAACACTCTCCGCAAAAGATTACAGAGTAAATAAGGTGATATCAATACGCTTATCCAATGGGAAAGCGTTCCTAAAATTGGTATCCTTTTTCTTAAGCCCCTGTAGTTCACCCATAAAACTAATCAAATGTACTCTCTTCGTGCATCGTAATTTTGTGGCACTTCTTGTTCCCAAAAACCACCATAACGCATCTGTAATATGGTATTGATGCAGTATTCGTCATGGTTTATTATTCTTTGTTACTAACAAACGGTCTGATTCACAAGGATTGGCGTAGATCTTTATATGGAGGCAATGGGTCCTAGTCGGCAATCGCATTGTACCTTCATGAGATCCTCTTCCCCATCTTCCAAACTGGTCAGTGTCACGATAGCATTGCGTACAACCCGCTGATAGTGGTTATTCCTTCAATCTCACTAATTTTGTTCAATATTTTCCTTATTTCTATTTGACATGTCAGACTTAAAATAATCAAGGAATATTTGCCGAATGTAAATGTAGCAATGGAATCACCCCAACATTCAAAATGTTGAAATATGAAGCAGTGGAAAAAGGGTATAAGTCCGACAACATTGGTATATTGATCATTCTGGATCACTTTTCCAAAATTACCTTTTTAAAGGCTGTAAAAAGGTCCAACACTTTGGTATACCCGAAAAAGTAGTGAGTGACAACGGAACTCTATTTAAAAACCGTGATCTCTCTGACTTGCTTTCGAAATATGGCGTTCGTCATATGATTACTGGTGCATACGCTCCACAATCCAACGGAGCTGAGAGAGTTAACCGTTCTATCAATGCTGCTTTAAGAGCTTACATTCGCTCCGACCAACGCGAATGGGACGTATTCCTCAGTAGCATCAACTGCTCTCTTCGTAATTCGATTCACCAATCCATCGGTATATCGCCCTATCATGAGGTTATCGGTCAACACTTTGTGACGTTCAGCCTTGCCTCGGATAGTCAGTGTGGGGCCAGAGTCATCCAGGACATTTATTTGGTTCAGGATAGTGGTGCTAGAGAGGAGTTCCCGACCCGAGTCCCAGTGATAACGCTCAGAGTTTAACCTTAACTAGGCTTATCGATATACGAAGTTTATTAGTTTCCTTAACAGAGTAATACGATTGGCTGCGATGATGGTGTTGCCGATTATCCACTGCAGTTGCCGGCGAGCGTCCGCGTCCTGGGGAAGCTCCGCGTGTCCGGTCTCCGTGTAAGGGAGGTCCCTGGCTTCTGGCGGGCGAAATATTGATGCCGCAGGACGAAGCCGTCAGCAGAATACGTAAGGTTGATACAGTAGGACGAAACCGTCAGCAGAGATACGTAGTGTTGATCAAGCAGGACGAAACCGTCAGCAGAGATACGTAATATGGTTGAATAGGACGAAGCCGTCAGCAAGGATACGTAGTGTTGATATAGCAGGACGAAACCGTCAGCAGAGATACGTAATACGGTTGAATAGGACGAAGCCGTCAGCAAGGATACGTAGTGTTGATATAGCAGGACGAAACCGTCAGCAGAGATACGTAATCTGGTTGAATAGGACGAAGCCGTCAGCAAGGATACGTAGTGTTGATATAGCAGGACGAAACCGTCAGCAGAGATACGTAATATGGTTGAATAGGACGAAGCCGTCAGCAAGGATACGTAGTGTTGATATAGCAGGACGAAACCGTCAGCAGAGATACGTAGTGTGGTTACAGTCTTACTCCTTGTTACCGCTGGCTCCTAATCCTGAGTTGCTGCTTGATTGCTGCTCGCTGGTGACTTCCACCTTGGTCGACGCCGACCACTGAATGAACAATCTGAGGCCAGCGGCCCGCTTTATATAGCGCTTGGCTGGTTTTGGTGTGCCCGCTCGGGCTGTGGGTTTTGCCCGTATTAGTGTGGCCGGATCTTGGGTTTAGAGTGACCCTTGGTTTGCTTGGGCGCGCGCGCGCGCCTCGTTCGAATTTGAATATTCTTTAATTGTGCGCGGCACGCGTCACAACTTGATATCTCACGGTAATGACTACAAATTGTTGCGCAAACTGAATTTACTGAATTTACTCCCGCATAGAGCGGACGTGGTCTCGCGTGAGCTCCGGAAAAAAAATTTAAAGCAGTAGATGAAATAGTGAAAATTTATAGAATATTATACTGGTGTAGTCCAAACAGTGCGAAAAGACGATAACAATTAAGAAACAAAGAAAAATATAATCATAACTAGTGTTATGATTAATATAAGTGCTTATTTAATTTAAACAAATAAGTGCCACGTATAACAAGCTCGAAAAATGAGCAGCGATCAAAAGAATGAGCGTAGAAGCTCCGTTAACCCAAGAAATGCTTGCTACTCTATTTCTCAACTCGCGATATAGATGAAAATCAGAAGTCGACAAAGAGCAACTCGGCTCTACTGACCATCGACAGCAAGAGAGCCAGTTCTAGCTCACCCTCTCTGCTCACCCCAACTCCAGCATCATGGAGATACCAATGTCAAATCCCACCTCCGCCGGCTTCGCTGAATGAAGCTCCAACAACGAGCAGGGCTACAATTTCTGCAGTCGCTGCGAAATCACCACCAATAATTAAACCAACTACCAATATTGCGAGTTCGTTCCCAACGGCTGCAGAACAAAATAAAATGGCAACAAAAACAGTTAGCTCCGATAAGCAACAAGCGGTCCCGGCTATACAGACCGGTATGGACCGCTACATCCAGATTAAGCGCAAGCTTAGTCCACTCAACACGGTTGGTAACAAACCAAAGATCAACCGAACCAACAAAGCACCGACCAAACGAGGAGCTCCAATGAAAACCGTTTCTCCATCTTAGGAGAGGCGGACAACAACCAACCAGAGTTGGGGCAGGAGACCCAAAAGAAACCAAAGCCCCCACCTATTTACATAAGGGAAAAAAGTTCATGCGCCCTGGTCAACAAAATTGTTGCGCTGGTCGGGGACGATAATTTCCATGTTGTTCCGCTTATTAAAGGGAATATCCACGAAACAAAAGTTCAAACTAAGTCCAAAGAACACTTCCGAGCTGTGTCTAAGTACCTCGAGGACACAAAAAAGAACTTCTACACCTACCAACTAAAAAGTAGCAAGGGACTGCAAGTTGTACTAAAGGGAATACGTCAGGTTCGCCCCCTCTGAGATTCAAGAAGCCCTTAAGGCCAAGGGCTTCTGTGCCAAAAATGTTAGCAACATTGTTAACAGAAACAAAAAACCGCAACCACTTTTCAAGGTCGAGCTCGAACCAGACAGCAAAGCCTTAAAGAAAAACGAAGTTCACCCGATCTACAAGCTGCAGCTCTTAATGCTTCGAAGGATCACCGTGGAAGAACCACACAAATGTGGCAACTGTGGAGGAAACCATACGGCAAACTGCAGAGGCTGTGCGATCTACAAGGAGCTGAAGAGTCGCATGCGACGAGCGACAGCTACGCACCAACAACATACGCAAAATGTGTATTACAACTCAAAAAGTTCGCCAGACGTATTTTTCCCCAAGGCAGCCAGATCATCATTCGGGCAGCTAAATACAACCAAGGAAATCTCCTACACCGAAGCACTAAGAACAGGCATGGAAAATCCACCCCAGCCTTACTCAGAAAATGCTCAGCATGTTCCAGGGCAGCCGCAAAGCAAATTGGAACCTATGATGTCCACCAAGCACCAAAGTATGATGGATCTTATGTCATTTATGAAAACAACCATGCAAACCCTTGTTAAGAACCAGAACATGTTGATTCAGTTGCTTGTAGCACAACAGTCCAAATAATAAATGACTAACCTACGTATATCCATGTGGAATGCCAACGGCATTTCACGGCATAAACTTGATATAACTCAATTCCTAAACGTGAATCACATCGACGCCATGCTTCTGGTTGAAACTCACCTCACAGGGAGATATAACTTCCATATATGAGGCTATACCTTCTACCGCACAGATCATCCGGAAGGCAAGGCCCACGGCGGAACCATCTTGATCAGAGAACGCATAAAACACCACTTTCACCAAAGGTTTGCAACAAATAACTTGCAAGCCACGTTCATAAAAGTGCACTTAGGAAACGGCAATCTTTGAATTGCCGCTGTCTACTGCCCACCTCGATTTACTATCTCTGAAGGTCAATTCATTGACTTCTACAACACTCTGGGGGATCGCTTCATAGCCGCAGGAGACTACAACGCCAAACACACGCACTGGGGATCACGCCTCATGACTCCCAAGGGAAGGCAACTGTATAATGCACTTATAAAAGTGAGCAACAAATTGAGATTTCAGATCTAATTGAATTTGCGGTGTAAAAAAACATGCCACGCGATCTCTAGTCAAACTACTCGTCTTTGTTGATAACCCTTCTTCAAAGACCAGAAATTACGGACCACCCCTACAGGCATACGTCGCACAACACTAACTGGATGAAATACAGAAAGTAAGTGAGCTCCCACATTGAGCTAACTCCTCAACTAAATATCGAAGCGGACATGGACTGCTCCACCGCCGCCCTGGAAGAGGTACTCGTCACAGCAGCCAGGATCTCAACCCCTAAACGGAAGGATGGGAAATTTAAGAAGTTCAACCCAACCGGCGAATTGAACAGCTGGTTCTGGAAAAGAGGCGTCTGCGACGAGCGTGACAAACCAGCAGATCGCCATGATCAAGATTACCCCTATAAGGAATTCTTCAGGGTGCTGGGCCCGCAGCGACAAAGATAGAGCCGAATCATTTGCTTTACATCTCAGAGGCGTTTTCCAGCCGAACCCCGCAGCTAATTATTACAAGATCACAAAATTCATCAAGGAGCTAAAACCAAAAAAGGCTCCAGGCGGTGACCTAATAACTACCAAAATGATAATGGAACTTCCGTACTGTGCTATTGAGGTCATCTGTAAACTCTTCAATGGAATCATAAGTCTCGGCTACTATCCAAGTAAATGGAAAAAATCAATTATTATAATTATACCGAAGCCCGGAAAAGATCACACGATTCCGTCATCTTACAGACCGATAAGTTTATTGTCATGCCTGTCCACAGTATTCGAAAAATGCCTTCAAACGCGCATTATACCATATATGGGAGCCCACAACATTATCCCAGCCCATCAATTTGGCTTCAGAGAAAAACACGGAACTATCGAGCAAGTAAACAGAATAACATCAGAGTTTCGCACAGCCTTCGAGCATAGGGAATATTGCAGCGCGATATTCCTCGATGTATCTCAAGCATTTGACCGCGTCTGGCTCAAAGGTCTCATGCATAAAATTAAAACACACTTGCCTGGGTACACTCATGAATTTCTTGAATCCTACCTCAACAATAGAGCCTTCGCACAAAAATTTCCGACAGCTACACTATCGAAGCTGGAGTCCCACAAGGCAGCGCACTTGAGCCAACTCTACACAGCGGATATTCCCACGAGTGACCGACTAAAAATACCCACCTTCGCCGACGTTACTGCGATCCTTAGCCGCTCCAGATGCCCAGTCCGTGCAACAACCCAACTCGCCAACCACCTCGTGGTAGTCGAGAAGTGGCTATCTGACTGGCGTATTAAAATAAACGAACAAAAGTGTAAACACATAACGTTTACCCTTAACAGACAAACTTGCCCTCCGCTCTGCATGAATAGCACGCAGATCCCCCAAGTAGTGAAGTAACGTATCTCGGCATCCACCTCGACAGACGTCTAACATGGCGTAGACATATCGAATGCAAGAAATTGCACCTAAAACTGAAAGCTAGCAGCCACCACTGGATTATAAACTCCCGATCGCCCATGTGTCTGGACTACAAAATCCTCCTCTACAACTCCACTCTTAAGCCAAGCTGGACGTATGGCTCCCAGATTTGGGGGAACGCGAGCAGAACAAACATAGACATCATACAGCGCGCCCAATCAAAGATTCTGCGAACTATCACTGGGGCACCATGGTATATTCGTAAACAAAACATCCACAGGGACCTCGGCATTCTCGCAGTAAAAGATGAAATAGACAAGAAAAAAAGCTTCCTACAATGAAAATCTCTCTGTCCACCCAAATCCTCTAGCAAGGGTCTTGACTCGGGTCTCCAGCCGAACCCGCCTGCAACGTACAGACCTTCCAACCCAGCCATAACTTGTCAGGGCCACTGTTCCAGTCTACAAGACTCCTAGTTAGGTTATAGTATAAGATTTTATACACTTATTGTTAGGAATTTCGTATTAAGTAACGCCGCGAATAATTTTAACGCGAATCTCGCTCCTGTCGGTATCAAGGTCCGAGTCAAAGAATTGGTCAGTCAATTTATCTCTTAGAGGACATGAATGGAAAAGAACTTGGTAGATTTCATGCCAAGGACATTTGGTAATTTTGGACTCCTTTTTCAGTTTTTATTGTTAGTCGCGGAGACTAAAAATCAAATATGTGGTTGTGGGAATCGAGTCAGGATGGCAACCCCAATATGTGCTATCGCAATTATTGGGCAACGAACCATCATAGCGAAGTTCAGATCCTGGCAAATTATGTATTTTCGACAAAAGTAAGATTTTGGGCAAGCTACGGTCACATTGGATCTTCATACTTCCGTTCTCTTTTCTGGAAGGCATGATCGAGTGCAGTTCTAATTTTTCGCATCGTCCCCAAATATTAATCCACGTGTATCGTGTCGATCGGAAAAGTGTTTGTCAAGGCTAATATTGCCAATTGATAGCTTAAACTGTGCTTTAAATATAATTGGTGAGCTTTCTAGTGCGTTCAGTCGCCAGTGGCTAAAAATTGATATAGCGTCTGCGGCTCGTCCCACGTTTTTGGAGAAAAGTCCTATTGGCCGCATCGCTTAAGCGGCTAGCATTGTTGTCGCCCCCGGCTTTGATCACGTGTAGTGGAATTTTTCTGTGCTTTTTCGACTGCAGCAATTTTCACATCTGCGTGCAACTAGAGCACCCACCGCATGCAGCAGAAAGCTGGGCTTGCCCCTTCCTGCTGCTTAACAGGTGCAGACCTCGGGTCACCTCGCGTTGCTGTCTTTTTCAACTCATTTACTGCTACAAGCGAGGAGCAGATCGCAGTGCACCCTTTTCTTCTTTTCGGAGCACACATACATATATTTATGTGCGTTTCTTCGAGGAAGGCTCCGCGTCGACCCGAGTCGGCCGAAACAATCGACGTAAGCCCGGTGCAATCCGGGCTAAGGTCATCGTGTTTCCCAATGCGGAAACAAGAGCAAACCCACGTAGCGTCTGTCCATATTGGGCGGCTGCGTGGTCTGCGTCTGAGCCATAGTGGCCGGTAGCTTCAAAACCTGGCAGAAGGTATAAAATGCAGCCAGGCATTGGGCGACAATGCAACTATAACTGGAATGTCTGAGAAAACCAAACTACTCCAGGTGGCAGCCACAAAAGTGGAAATCCACCCGTGGGAACCCCCACAGCTAGGGCAAGGATTCTGGAGGCCCTACCAAACGTTCCAACACACCCTATCGAGGCGGTGCACAGTGGGCCCAGCGGCCTTTCTAGCGGAACTTAATTAATAACTCGAGTAAATGATGGAATATTTTGATGAAAATTTAAATGTAGTATATTTAACCAATTTTTAACATATTTAAAAAAAAATAATTTTTAAATAAAATTTAAAAAAAAATAAAAAATTAATACATAGTTCAAAAATTTGTAATTTTCCTTGCAATTTCCTCAATTTCCTTTGTAGACGGGTTGTTGTTCTTAAAAACTGTACCAAAAATAAGTTCTTTTAAGAAAACATTTTTTTTGCGGCGATATTTTCGCTAAGCCAAGTGGATTACATCAGGCGCTTTGGGACCGACATTTCACCTAAAAAGTGTAACAGACTTAAGAGTTGGCCGTAGTTGGCTATCATTTTTATTATGTTGACACCACAAAGACTCACACGTTACATAAATACAAATTTTAGATTGAATCCGAGTGAATCACGTTAGTTATACTCCAGAGATTGTTGTATCTGGCTTAAAACCATACCTTATAAAACTACATATTTCTAACACATTTTATTTGCTACACATGAAAAGACGGGACACAAACATATATTTTTTATTCAGTACATACCTTTTCTTAAAGAAAACAAAAGTTGTTGGGTCAGTTAGTTTTAATTCGTTGTAGTTTTGGGTTTACTAACAAGAGCCAATAAATAGCAGCGAATTTTTGCAGGCAACGCGGTGAAACATATTTCCACTTTGAAAGATCACAGCTGATCAAGAAAAAATGTTAAAGCTCATATACAAGCTTTTATAAGCTCAGCCGAGTATTTACAGTTAAAAACAAGCAAAAAAATGTTGAATTTAAATATATTAAAAATCGACTTTTGTTCCGCTAGAAAAATCAGCTGGCCCACTGTGCGGTGGCTGACTTGGCCGCCTCGCTAGGTAATGCACCAAGCCAGAAGGAACCGAGCAAGGCAGATGCGTCTGCTTTTCGGAAGAGCAGCCTGATGGCTCGTTCTCCACCCCTCGCGCCCTGATCCCACCGACTCGGCCAAGAGGGGAAGAGACCCGGCCAGCCCGGCAAGCAACGCTAGGGGCACGCTTCCGAAAAGAAGCAAGGCTGCTTAAGAGGAGCCCTCCTCCGACGACGACGAGGAGAGGGAGAAAGAGCTCACGTGCGCCGAGAGTGTCTCAAAGCTCGGTAAGCTGCTGGACGATCTCCACAGTCTGGTGCACGAGAAGCAGGTGCGCCACATTAACATGGCAATGAAGGAAATGATTGCGGAGATGCGAAGACTTAAATCCGGCATCGAGCAGTTGGCCGTAAATACCGGGAAATCCGAGAAACCTGGCGGCCTGGAGAGCATCTGCTGCAAATGCGCCCAGAGCTTATCTGGTGGAAAGTCCCGCGTCAGCAAGGAGCAGCAGACGGCGGCGGTCCTGAAGAAGGACCGGTCAACTCAGACGGACCCGTGGCGGAGACTTAGTCAGCCAGAAGGCGTAGTCGGGTGTGGCGAAGCCCCCAGGCAGCCGCGGCCAGTACAGCCCACAGCACCTGCAGCACGGTGAATCGGTGCCAGGACAGCGCGGACAGCTCCTCCAAAGCGGCCTGCTCCCCCAAAGCGGCCAGCCGAGGGAGAGCATCTCTCGGGTCCTTGGCGATGCGGCTGAAGTGCGAGCACTGACGGAGGACTCCAAGGTCAGCGTATTTGTAATACGGAACCTGGACGCCATTGCGACGGAGAGCGAGATCCGAGCCGCCTTTACGACGCAATACCAGCTGAGTGAAGGAGCAGTCAAGATCCGGAGCCTCCGCCCCGGCTACGGGGAGTCGAAAACGGCGGTTATCAGCCTGCCGTGCTCGATGGCAAGCGAGGTGTGGAAGCGGGGCGAGATCCGCATAGGATGGACGAGGTGCAGGGTGCGGGAGCGCGAGGGTCCCCCTCGTTGCTTCCGATGCCTAGAGCTCGGGCACATTGCCATCAGGTGCATGAGCCTGGTGGATAGGAGCAGCTGCTGCATTAAGTGTGGCAAGGAAGGGCATAAGGCAGCCGCCTGCAGCAAGACGCCAACAGGTCAACCTGGCAGAGGAGCCAACCAACGACCCGGCAGCAATAGCAGCCCGGTCAGGAACGGCGGTGCTGATCCCCCCCAGGACTACATGCAGCTGATTCAGCTCAACCTGAATCACTGCAGACGGTTCGCGAGGTAGCGGCAGATGTCACTATCCTTAGCGAGCCCTACAGGACGAGGGAAGAAGCGGAGTGGGCAAAGGACCGCAATGGCAAGGCGGCCCTATGGCTTTGCGGCGACAGCCAACGGCGGATGTCCAGCATCCGGGCAGCTGACGGCTTCGTGAGGGCAAAGGTAGATGGCTACTGGCTATATAGCTGCTACCTGGCGCCAGCGCCTTCCGCTGGAAGCCTTTTGCCGGATCATGGGCGAACTGAGCCGTGATCTTCGTGGGAGGTCCAACGTGGTAGTCGGAGGCGATTTTAATGCCTGGGCGCAGGATTGGGGATCCAACTCAACTAATGCCAGGGGACGGGCTGTCCTGGAGGCGCTCGCCTCGACGGACCTCGTGCTACTGGACGACGGAGCAAGACATACTTTTGTCAGAGCTGGAGCGGCCTCGTTCATAGACCTGACGTTTGTGAGCGCTGCAATTGCCCATAATGCCATATGGGGAGTTGGCGACGCTTACACAGGAAGCGACCATGAGGCGATCCTGTGCTCAGTTGGAGAGCTTTGCGAGAGATGCGCGATCGCTACCGCAACCCGGCAAGGCGTACAAACCGGACACGTTGTGCACCCAGGCGTTCACCAGGGCCCTGGAGGGCATGGCTGTCGTAGCGGCGGACGGAGCCAACGAAATGGCGAACCAGATGGCCGCGAACCTAGAGCGTGCTTGCGACCAGAGCATGCGGCGGAGGGGGGCGTGTCGGAGGAACCAGAGACCAATGTACTGGTGGAGTAACGAGATAGCCGACCTTCGGTCCACTTGCCTACACGCTCGGCGGCAAGTAACGCAGGAGCGCGGCTCGCCGCGAGTCGCCGAGTGCAGCGAGGCGTATAGGGTGGCTTCCTGCGCCTTTGCGACGAAGCTGAAAACGATCCCTGGGGAGGTGCCTACAGGATGGTGGTCAAGGGCCTGAAAGCGGGCAGCACAGCCCCGTCCAACCCGGCAGCAGGCACTATTCCCGAAAGGTACTCCTGTGACCATGCCGCCGAACGTGGAGCGCCACCCCGACCACGCCGGCGAGATCTCGGAGGCAGAGGTGATTCGGAGGGCGAGGAGCTTACGCCCCAAAAAAGCACCAGGACCGGACGCAGTGCCCAACAGGGCACTAAAGCTGTCCATCGCGCTGCACCCCAAGGAATACGCTACTATGTACTCCAAGTGCCTTTCGGAGGGAACCTTCCCGGAAAGATGGAAGAGGCAGAAGCTCCTGCTTCTCACCAAGCCAGGCAAGCCGCCAGGGGAGCCATCCTCCTATAGGCCTATCTGCCTCACAGACACCACTGGCAAGGTGTTTGAGAAGCTGCTAGTGGCTAGGCTAAATGCCGCCATCGAGGAGGCCGGGGGCCTCTCTCCGAGCCAGTACGGCTTCAGGAAGGGAATTTCGACGCTGGACGCCATCGAGATGGTGAAGGCGATAGCGGACGAGGCGATATCTGGCAAGAGGTGGAAAGGCGGTTCCAAGAGCTACTGTCTAGTAGTTACACTGGACATAAGGAACGCTTTTAACACCGCCGACTGGAACCGGATGCTGGAGTGCCTCGCTGCCCTGAACATCCCGGGGTACCTGCTGCAGACCGTGAGAAGCTTCTTGAGCGAGAGGGTGCTCACGGTGGACACGGACATGGGTTCCAGGGTATACGAAGTCTCCGCCGGAGTCCCGCAGGGCTCCGTGCTGGGCCCCTACTCTGGAACACCATGTACGACGGTGTTGTGCGGCTCCCAATGCCCAGCGACACCACGGTCGTGGGCTTCGCAGACGACATTGCCGTGGTCGTAGTTGCAAAGGAGCGCACTGCAGCGGAGGAGAAGGCTAACGTAGTGATCAAGGCCATCGAGACGTGGCTCTTGAGTGCTGGCCTGGAGCTAGCGGCGCAGCAGACCGAGGCGATCCTGATCTCGAGTCGGAAAGCGGTGGAAACGGCCGAGGTGTGCGTGGGCGGAGCCGTGATCAAGTCGCAGAGGGCAATTAAATACCTCGGAGTCCTCCTTGACTCTCGGCTCTCCTTTAAGGAGCACCTACAATACGCCCAGAAGAAGGCCAGTGGGACGGTCGGAGCGCTCTCCCGCATGCTGCTGAACACCAGAGGGCCTAAGCATACAACCAGGAAGCTGCTGGCGAGCGTCGTCACCTCGCAGCTGCTGTATGCAGCGCCTGCGTGGGCTGAGGCGGTCGGGACAAAGTCCTATATGCGAGGGGTAGAGTCAGCCTACAGACTCTGCGCCATACGGATGGCATGCGCATTCCGAACTATTTCGGACTACGCCGTGCTGGTGATAGCTGGCCTAGAGCCACTAAAGGAGCTGGTATGGGAGAAGGCGGACCTTCGCATCGCGTTTCGAGGGCATCCCAGACCCGAGGGTTACGCCAGCTGGCAGGCCAGGTGGGACGCCTCGTCCATAGGCCGTTGGACGCGCAGGCTGATCCCCAGCATTGACGCCTGGATGGAGAGGAAGCACGGGCAGGTTGATTTTTATCTGACCCAAGTGCTAAGTGGGCACGGATGCTTCAGGAGCTACCTGAAAAGATTCGGCCACGAGGAGGAGGACGGCTGCCCGGAGTGCGGATCCGGGATAACCGAGGACGCAAAGCACGTCGTCTTCGAGTGTCGCCGATTCGACGAGGAGAGGAACGCGCTAGAGGCGGTGGCAGGGTCGGCGATCACCGAGGACACGCTGGTGCCGCTGATGCTGGCGGACCCTAGGACGTGGGACGCGGCGGCAGAATTTTCAGCAAAGCTGATGAAGACGCTGAGGTCCCTGGAGAGGACGAGGAACGAGAGGACGGGCTGAGCAGCCTTCCTTCGTGCGAAGCATTGCTTTGCGGCCATACCGCACGAAGCGGGCCCTTGCCCCGTCACGCCACTAAATGTCTTGTTCTTGTTATGTTGTTAGTTTTGCTAGGTTAAATAAATAAACGAATATAAAAAAAAAAGAAAAAATGTGCCGTTTCTGCCATACACACACATAGATTTATGTGGCATTTCTGCGGCAACATTGGATTGGTGTGCCGTTTTTCATCTCACGGATAGGATCCGTATGCCGTCTTCTTCTTCTTATGTGCGCATAGTGAGAATAATTGTGCACGACCCAATTGAGAAGTCTCTGGTTGTGACGCCGCATTCACTGCGCACTTGAAGCAGTCCAACATGAATAATAGTGTCCAAACTTGAGTATCTTTAGAATAGTTTTGCATTTATGTGTTAATTTTGCCTAAGAATATGTACTTATAAATCTTTACGATCCTAATTTAGCATACTTTGTGGAAGGTCTGAGAAATATACATGTGATTTTCCCAACTTAAATTAATACCCGCAGCTTTTCATCAAAAGTCATCAGGCCTGCTGACTTCGTTGGAAAGTGCGTAAGTACTGCATAGCCGTAAAAGAAGTAATACCTGAACATACACATATATAAAGCCAGGAATCTCTGGTGTGTTGAAAATACCTTCCCTTTTTAAATTTATATATAATTTTCGGAATTTAAAGATTATCTAAATATCAATTAATCGTGATGTAATGTAAAGTAAAACGAAGAGTAATGTAAAGTAAACTTGCAATTTCTTCATTCCTACATATCTAAATGATGTTTCTTTATGTTTGCTGTAAATAGACAAAATTACTCAATAAGAAGTTTTCTAACGTAAAGACCTAAAAACCTTTAGGCTTAGGAATTGATTAGGAAAATGTATCGAAATATTATCTTTATCTTTGATTATATGGTGTCAAATGGTGTTATATGGTGTCAAATCTGATGTCTTTTTGGTCACCAAAGGGTATGTAAAGCAGGGTGGAGGGGTGGTGTAAAAGGGGTAAAAGGGTGAAGTCCGAATGGATTTCACAGGTAGAGTGGGTATAAAAAGAGGCCAATAACATCAGGGCCTCGTCTTCAATAGGTACACTTCCTTGTCTCTTTCTTAACCGTTTGGTTATCGTATTGCAACTATTGAGTGTATTCGTTACAAGTTTCTAGCCGACTTTCTGATAGGGATCATTTAGTAGTTCTTGGGGATTTTAATATCCCAGGGGCCATTTGGTTTTCAAATAATTCCACAAACACTCTTCTTACCACCTCACACCTTGACTTTATTTCTTTCGATGTGACCCTCGACATTGGGACTGAATTACAGAATATATTTGACTGTCCAGCCAGAAAGTCCTCTGTTTTCGCAAGACGGACTTTGAACGGCTTAATCTTATAACCTTATATCTGATTTTAATTGGTCCGATTTATACATATGCAATGACATGTCAGAAGCCGTGGATATTTTTTACAGTGCTATAAATTCTTTTTTTACTGAATGTGTTCCGTTATACTATCCGCCAACTTTGAATAAGCCTTCTTGGTTTACTAAAGAGTTGAGTCATCTTAAAAACAAAAAATCTAGGCTGTATACTAAATATAAATATACCGGAGCTCCACTTAGGCAGGAAAATCTGAAGTGAATATGTAGGTCAATTGACTCATTTAACATATATGTATATTTATACTGACATACCCGTGCAATCGTTTCGTGTCCTCATCGTCCTCTTCCTGATCTTTAGTCGTGTTTGTTGTTATGGTTTGCTTTGGCCCAGGGCGATGAAAGCCTGAAAATTTAAAAGAAAAATGTTAATTAAGATTGATATATAAGTAAATATTATAATAAGGATGAATTGCTAAAGTCTATTAGTTGGGGGGAAGAGATGAGCGGATGAGCCGGTAGCCTGGAAGAAGCCAACGGACACGTGCCAGGGAGATCCTCAAAGTGGACATGGACGGATCTCAGGTAGGGAGGATGCGTCGGGTGGGTCGTTTCCAGCAAAGGCCCAAATCTGCGTCGTTGAGTCGTGTATTAGTTGTTCACTAGTAGGTTTTGTCAATGTTTTGTTTTTTTTTTTTGTTTGTGGATTCCATTTCGATTGAAAGTATGGTGCGACCTGCGGGCAAAGAAGAAAAATCCGCCCTGATGATGACTGGCTAGCCGGCCTTGCCCCACCGTAAAGCAGGCCGTAAAAACGTAATCTATACTGATTTTAGTAATGCGTTTGATTCTGTTAACCATTCTCTTCTTATTCGGAAACTCGATCTTATGGGATTTCCGGTTGATCTTCTGAGTTGGATCTCAAGTTATCTGAATGGCAGAAGGTCCTCTTTTAAAAGTCTTTATCTAATGTTCTCAGGGTTACTTATGGAGTCCCGCAATAGAGCCATTTGGGTCCCCTGTTATTTACATTATTTATTAACGACCCGCCCAAAGTTCTGACTAACTCGAAAGTACTAATGTACGCGGACAACGTCAAACTTTGCGTGCAATATAAGGACGCTTCCAGCCAGTCTGGTTCGCATGGTTGTTTGGAAATTATTGAGATCTGTTTGTAAACACCAGCGGCACCAGCCGCATAAACTTATTAAACCTAAACTGCTCTAAATGCAGCTAATGATTTTCGCTCGTGTCGCTCCCAAGCTCGCGACTTACACGCTAAACTGCTGCTCTTTGGAAAGAATTACTATAGTCAATGACTTCGGTGTTCGAAAGATCCTAAACTTGACTTTATCGATCATATTTCGTGCATGGTGAATAAAGCCAGAGGTGTGCTTAGTTCCATTGAACGGTGGTCGAAAGAATTCAATGACTCCTATGTTACAAAATCCCTATATATTTCTTTAGTTCGTCCTATCTTAAAATATGTATCATGCGTTTGGACCCCTCAGTATGGGTTTCACAATAAACGCATTGAGTCAGTTCAGTAGAAATTTTTATTTTTGATTTTACGCGGTTTGAACTGGGATCCAAACAAGAGCTTACCCTCGTACTCTAGTAGACTCCTCCTAATTAACTTACCTTCTTTAGCTAACCGTAGAACCATGCTTGGCATTACCTTATCCATTAACCTTGTCCACGGTGACGTGGAAAGTGCTGACTTGTTGGGTCAGCTTAATTTTCACGTACCGAGTAGAAATACTAGATCCTATATTCCCTTAGTTTTGCTCCACTGTAGAGAACGTCTTTTGAATTGCATGAACCCTTTAGAGTCTTAGAGTCTGGGGCGTAGCGCAACAATTGCGAGATCCTTGCCATAAAGAGGCGGCTGCGCATTCGCGGGGCCGCTTCCCAGGCGAGGGTAGAGAGGAAGGATTCCCACTATGGACAACGGCTGCGTTATCGCGGGGCCGTTCCCAAGGCGGGATCAAAGGGGAGGATTCCCGGTATGGGAGACGGCTGCGTAATCGCGGGGCCGTTCCCCAATGCGGGATTTAGGAGGAAAGATTCCCACCAGGGAGACGGCTGCGTAATCGCGGGGCCGCCCCCAAGGCGAGGATCAGGGAGGAGGATTCCCGGTATGGGAGACGGCTGCGTAATCGCGGGGCCGTTCCCATTTCGGGGATCAGAGGGAGGATTCCCGCCAGGGAGACGGCTGCGTAATCGCGGGGACGTTCCCAAAGCGGGGATCAGGAGGAAGGTCAGGAGGATTGGAGGAAATAAGTAGTCTTGATGTCCTTGTCCATTGTTTTATTTGTTGTTAAGTTTAAATCCTCTGCCGGTATAGGCTCTGCCGGGATGTGTTGGCTCTGCCCGCTGTTTGTTGGCTCTGCCGCTGTTATGGGCTCTGCCGAGTGTGTTATCTCTGCCGCTATGCTTCGGCTCTGCCGCTCTTCCCTCGCTGCTGGGTTCTGCTCTGCTGCTGGGTCTTTCCGGTGGGGTGTGCGTGGGAATGTTTATGTACACTAAGATGCCCTTCTGGGGTTTCCTAATCTATACTTAATTTCTATGCTTATCCCAAAATATATTGGCCTAAATCTCTACGCTAACTAACATTACAAATTAAAGAGGCATAAAAAAGCCTCCTTAGGGCCTCCTTGAATAGGGTTATTATGAAACGTAGACAGTATAGCTTCTTTTTCTTTTTTATTTGTTATCAAGGTCACCGGGTTGAGTAGCTCTACTCTCAATGATGTCAATATTTTATTGCCCATCTTTTTAAAATGATCAATTGAAACATGTTCAATGATCAGTCGTCTATTAAACCTCGAATCGATCGGTTGTGTCTTATCGCAGTTAATCGCAGTTTAGCTCTCAGCTTACCCATCTTCTAAGCGCCTATCAACTTTCATCTCTTCACTCTTTTTTTCAACGATCACCAGCCAAACATTCCAAACATAATATAATATCATAAAATAATGTAAATAAATAATATATATGGGGCGTTCCACGCAAAATTAGCTACCTAAATTTTTTTTTCTTATATTTTTTTTCGGTTTATTACTTGAAAATATTCAATACGTATTTTTTTATTTCAATCTGATACTTAGAATTTTCGAGAAATAATGTTCTAAAGTTTCCCGCTTTTAAAATAGATACTTTTTTCAACCGCATATACTGAGAAAACTAATGAAGATACAACAAGAAAGGAAGCTAACTTCGGCATGCCGAAGTTTAAATACCCTTGCAGTAAGTAGAAGAAGAAATAGAAAAATGTTCAGACTTTCCGCTTTCTCGGAATGTTTCTAGCATAAAATGTTGCTAGCAAAAAATGTTGCTAACGAAATATGTTGCGAAAAAATTAAATGAATTGATATATATATTCCTATGGCATCTATATGATATAGTAGTCCGATTTAAATAAAATTAAACCCGAAATTCTGGAATAATACAAAATGGCCATGTATCAAATTATATGAAAATATATTGAAAATTGGCAAAGTAACAATTTGTTGTCTCAAAAATTTCCGATCGTTCCTATGGCAGCTATATGATATAGTCGTCCGATCCGGCCCGTTCCGACATATATAGTGAGAGCATATAGAAGACTATCTGCAAAGTTTCATTTTTTTACTATGCCAATTTTCAATATATTTTCATATTATTTAATACATGGCCATTTTGTATTATTCCAGAATTTCGGTTTTCATTTTATTCAAATCGGACCACTATATCATATAGCTGTCATAGGAATATATGTATATATCAATTAATTTAATTTGTTCGGAACATATTTCGTTAGCAACATTTTTCGCTAGCAACATTTTTTGCTAGAAACATTTCGAGAAAGCGGAAAGTCAGAACATTTTTCTTCTTCTTCTACTTACTGCAAGGGTATTTAAACTTCGGCATACCGAAGTTAGCTTCCTTTCTTGTTAAGGGATTAAGATATTTCAATTCCGATAACACCAAAATTTTTTTCGATGAAAAAAACCGTAAAGACCATATGCATATTTTTTTTATATGCATATTTGCATAAATCGCATATGCATAAGATATGCAAAATAAATGCAAAATATGCTAAATATATGTATGCAAAATATTCAAAATATATTCAAAATATGCTAAATATATGCAATATATGCAAAATATGCAAAATATGCCTATGATAAAGTCATTTCAAAATACAGCTAGTATCTCCGTTTATCTCCAAAAATCATTTTCTAAGCCGAAAAGCTTCTTTCTACATCACAAGATGTAGTGGGAGCAATTTGAATTTTATAATATTTTGATTTTTAACGTGTCCAAGCTCGGAAACATCGCCATCAAAATTTAAAATATTATTAATTTTTGCTTTTCGTATGTCGCCGGCTCCAAACTATGCATCATGTTGGTAAAATATGGTAACACTTTTATTAAAGTAAGTCTGTTCTATACAAATTTATTGCATATATTTTGCATATTTTGCATATATTTTGCATATTTTGCATATATTTAGCATATTTTGCATATATTATTTTGCATATATTATTTTGCATATCTTTTGCATATATTATGCATATTTTCAATATGCATCCAAAATAATAATACGTGATTTTTATAAAGTCTAAATTCAAAATTTGTCATCAACCGGATGTAAAATATGAAAGTACGCAAATTCCGAGGTCTACTCATTACTTAATTGTCACACCTCGTATGATAACAGATAAATGACCCCTAAAATTTTGATGACCCCACTTTGACCCTATATAATCCACGAATGACCTGCGGTAAAAATCAAATTTCTTGAAGAAGGCGCAAGAAAAGAAGAGAAACTAGAAAAACCAGAAGCTGTGTACACAAACACAAAGCAGAACAACAGTATTATTATTATTATTATTATTACAAGGGCCTTGTTGCACTGCGACCAGATATCTTTTGTGCCGGCCTATAGAGCCCCTATACCTAGGCTTCTAATAAAAAAGGTCTATTTGTTCCTAAATCCTGTATGGGGGAATAAGTTCACCTCCTAGATGTTGAAGTCGACGTCTGATTAGCGATGGGCACTTACATAGAATATGTTCTGATGTTTCTTGCTCCATCTCGCAGAATCTGCAGGTGTCGATTTCTGAAAGGTTTAATTTGTTAAGGTGATATCTAAGGTTGCAGTGACCCGTTAGGTAGCTTGTTAGAATGCGAATTTCGCTCTTTGGTAGGTTGATGATGCGTTTTGATCGCGTCATCTGGGGGACGAGACATTTTTTGGCTTGTCTCAGCCCTGCACTGTCGGTCCAGTGACGATTTATCTCCGCTTCCGCCCATTTCCTGAGCAGTTCTCTATTGTGTCTTTTCGATAGCCACAGAACGGCTCAGGGCCGATAAAAGGTGTCATCGCCCCGCGTTTAGCTAGGGAGTCTGCCACCTCGTTTCCTATATGGCCTTTCTGCCCTCGCACTCAGCCCACCGTTAGGGTGTTTTTGGAGGCAAGGGCGTTTAGCTGCTGGAAACAGTTCTCTACAAGTCCGGATGAGATCGTAAAGGAACTCAGCGCTATGAGCGCTGCCTGACTGTCAGAGAAGATGTAAATTCGTGCGCCTTGCATTTTCCTGCGAAGGCATTCACGAGCACAGATTTCTATGGCGTTTATCTCTGCTTGGAAAATGGTTGGAGACTTTCCCATGGCTATGGATTTGTTCAGCCTTGGTCCGAAAATGCCAGCCCCGGTGTCACCGTTATCCAGTTTCGATCCATCCGTGTACCATGTTTGTGATCCACTGGGCAGAGATATTGATTTTGTTTTCCATTTATTCCTAGTGTACAATACTACAGAGAAGTTTCTGTGGAAAACAAGTTTTGGTTTCTGCTCGTCAGTTACGCGCAGAATGGGCTCATTTATTAGGGGTTCAAGGACTCTAAGATGCCCGGTAAGATCACCACTTTTTATATTGGTTATGTTTTGAAGGCGAAGTGCCCCCAGGCAGGCCTCCCTTTTCAGTGTAATTGGTAAAGGGGGTACTCCCAGTGCTGCAGTAGGATATGTCCGGATGGCTCCAGTAATTCCTATGCATATCAGTCGTTGTAATTTGGTAAATGCAGACGCAGCTGTCTTCTGGGTAGATTTCGTCCACCAAGCAAGAGATGCATAGGTTATGATCGGTTTTAGCACAATCTTAAAAAACCAGTAGACCATGTTCTACCGTAAAGCCAGTTGCAAGCAAAGTGTGCTCGAGTGGCTTTGTTTATAGTCTTTTCCAGGTGTGCATTCCAGTTGAGTTTGGAGTCAAGTGTGACTCCTAGGTAGTTGGCCTCCACCGAAAAGTCGATGATGGACCCATTTAGGGATGGTCTTTTTAAGGAGAGAGACCTTTTCCTAGTAAATGGGACTAAAACTGTTTTTGATGGGTTTATGGACAGTCCTTTGTCCTGACACCATCTGTTGGCTATATCAAGGGCTTGCTGCATGCGGTCCGAAATGGATTGCTCATGCTAGCCCACTATATAGATGACTAGATCATCAGCGTAGCCTTGAGTGGGGAACCCTAAGTTGTTGAGCTCATAAAGTAGCTCGTCAATGACCAGAGTCCACAAGAGGGGAGAGAGTACTCCCCCTTGAGGGCACCCCCTTGTGGCTGAGATTGATGTCATGGTTCCTCCAAGGTCTACAGTTATGATTCTGGATTTAAGCATTTCCAGAATCCACCTAATAATGGGTGTGGAGACATTCTTACGTACAAGAGAGGCACGTATAGCCTCGTATGACGTGTTGTCAAAAGCTCCTGAGATGTCTAAAAAGGCACCTAGTGCTATCTGTTGAGCGCCAATGGCCTTTTCAATGGTTGTTGTAAGGCAGTGTATGGCGGTCTCAGTTGATTTACCAGCTTGATACGCATATTGGTACTTGTGTAGGGGTAGTTCCTTGAGATTCACCTCCCTTATATGCTGGTCAATTATCTTCTCCATCGTTTTAAGGAAGAAGGAGCTAAGGCTAATCGGTCTATATGATTTAGGCAATTGGGAATCTTTCTTCCCTGCCTTTGGGATAAACACGACTTTTACCTTAGCCCAGTTGCTTGGTATGTGTCCAAGCAGGAGACTGGCTCGAAATAGACGGACCAGGGGGAGTGCGATTAGATGCAGTCCCCGCTGCAACAGGCATGGATATATACCATCCGGTCCGGGTGATTTGTATGGGCTGAAACTTCGTAGTGCCCATTGTACGCTATTTTGATGAAACATCCTATAGGGCATGTTTCCAACACGTTCTGAGCGATGGTGGGGTTCCCCTCTCTCAGCCCCATTGGAGTCTGCCACCATAGTCATATGCAGGTGTGGGCACTCTCCAGTCTCAGAGAGGTAGGTTGGTGCCTCTCTCTGTGAGATGGGTTGCTCCACAGCCACACACCCAGGAAAGTGAGTAGCCAGGAGTAGGCTACTCGTCACCTTTGGGTTGTTTGTGTATGTTCCATCCGGCTTTTTCAGCGTGCAGATGCCGTTTGAGTGGTCTTTGGAGAGGGCTTTTTGCAGCCTAACAGCTTCCGGGAGAGATGAGATCTGCCCGCAGTGTTGACGCCAAGTAGCCCGTTTTGACTTTCTCAGCTCTTTATTATAGAGCGTTAAAGCAGATGTGTAGGAGTCCCATGAGGCCCTTCCACTCCTAGCCTTATTGAAGAGCCTACGCGCAGCCTTTTTGAGATCGTCAAGGCTTTTGTTCCACCAGGGAACAGCCCTTCCGGTCTTGCGTACTTTTTGGTCGCAGCTGGCGTGATATGCTAATACAATATTTGTATGAAGCACAGTAGCTTCACGCTCTAACTCGTCTATGGATGTTATCGGACGGGTCGAGCAGTCTCTGGATTGCTCAAGTTTAAAACAGAAGAGATCCCAGTTGGTTTTCCTGGGATTTCTGGTGACTAGGCTACATTGCAAGGCGCATCCTATGTCAAATCTAATGTGTTGGTGATCTGACATAGTGATCTCACTTGCAACGTGCCAGTTTCAGACAACGGACAGCATATTTATACTACAGAGAGTTAGATCAAGGACTTCCTCTCTAATGGCATTTATGAATGTAGGCTCGCTGCCCTGGTTTAGTAATCCTATATTGTTACTAATAACGTATTCAAGAAAGTACTCACCCCTCTTTTTGATGTCACTGCTCCCCCAGACCGTGTGGTGTGCATTGGCATCACAGGCGATTATCCATCTGATAGGCGGAGGCCAACCTGCCTCCTCCTCGCCGTGGGCGGTGGGTATTTTAACCCAAACCGCCACCAGGTCCTCAGTTATGAACTGTGAAAGGGGAACAAATGTTAAATTTTTGTTGATTAACAACGCCGATCTAGGGCGAGGTTGGTCATTTGCATACAGCAACTTACCGGATGGGGTGCTAAGCCCCCGGACACGTCCTGCATTTATCCAGGGCTCCTGGATGAACGCTATGTCCATTGTAGCGAACCTCTCACAAAGTACGTCGGATGCGGTCTTTGCGTGGTGGAGGTTCGCTTGGAGACATCGGAGGTGTCTCCTGGTGTTAGGGGGAGTGGGGAGAGGACATTAGTCCGGGTTTTTTTGAGTTGTCCTCTCTAGATCCGCCATATTTAGTCTAGAGCAGGGGCACCTCGAGCAGGATGTGGTTCTTCACCACGTATAGTCGGCATGTGACTGCCAACTACCACTAGCTCAGTCGGATCAACGCGGCGGCAGGCGCACACGCTTCACTGACACAGCCTTGGGCCCCTAGAACAACAGTAAGCAGAAGGACAATCGCCAAAAAGGCAAAGATAAGTTTAAAGGAAAATGCTAAATTTGCCAAAAACCGGGCCATCGCGCGAATGAATGCAGAAACAAAAAGAAAGAAGAGAAAAAGAAAAAGGAGAACGAACAAACGAATTTTTTAATGCATAGCAGTGTTGTTAAAGACAGAATAAATATGTGGTGCCTTAACAGTGGCGCAACTTCACATATGTGTTTTGACAAAACTAAATTTTCAAATATTAGAGAAAATAATACAACGATCATGTTAGCAGCAGATAAATCTGTTGAGTCGCCTGGTGTAGGAGCTGTGATTTTACATACTGAAAATCGGCAAATAACAATGAAAGACGTTCTGTATGTCCCATCGTTAAACATGAACTTTGTATCGATAAGAAAGAAAGTAAGAAAACAGTTTATATGTATACGAAAATAAATTTGAACACAATGAATTGCATATCTCTCAAGATTCATCATGGGTATCAATATGGCATAATCGGTTTGGCCATTTAAATTTTAAAAAATTAAAAGACTTAAGTGAGAAAAAGCTTGTGCATGGATTGAATATTAAAAACGTTAATATTAAAACAAATTGTTGTGACACTTGCAATAAGGCAAAAATATGTGGGTTGCCATTCCCACAAAAGGCGGAACGAGTAACAAAAAGTGTTCTTGAACTAGTTCATATCGACGTGTGCGGGCCTATGAATGTCAATTCGATCGCTGGAAATCGATATGTGGTTAGTTCTATCGATGATTTGTTGCATTTCCAGTCGGAATGGGCTAGAGGGCCATCGATGTATCGATAGGATTAGGGAGCGATAGGGTGAGTGATGAGGGGGTTCAAGAGCGAACCTCTCTCTATCTTTCTCTTTCCCTGCCCCTGCACGCGAATGCATATAATTAATAAATATAATAAATTGCTCGAGCCTTTGCGAAAGCAGCTTTTTCTATTACGCCCACCCCCCATCTACCGAACTAATTTGGAGCCGGAACAAGCGCGTGCATTCCTCTGCTCTCACAATACCATCTGCTCGCTCCCAACAAACATTCGTTGTATGTTGCTTACTTATTTGTTTTATTTAATAATTATATCTGGCAACGGAACGAGCCCATATAGGGAGGCGTAGATAGCAAGGGAATAGGTAGTGGGAAGAAGGAAAAGAACGCGGGCGGCCGCAGCGATCAAGCTCTGAAAAGAAAAGATTGGAAAAACGTGAGTGAAAGTGGCCGCAAAGGTTAGGGCAAAAATTAAGATAAAGTGATTTTATTTTCAGCGTGGCAGTGGGGAGAACACTGACCACGGCACTTTTATTTTGGTTTTTGCACCTACCTGTGGAGTGACTCCGGACCTGTCGCAGTCAGACAGCCAAGCGCCGAGTCGCCGCCTACTGAGGCGAGTTTCCAGCAGTCATTCGCCATCGCCATCGGTGAGTCCGTTCCGAGCGCGGCTGTAGCCGCCCGGAAAAGAAATCCTTTCTTGTGGGTGCCTGAGCAACGCTAGACGGCGGGGGCCCTATTTCTGGCCTTCCGCTGCAACCGCCACAGACGGTCAAATCCAGGCCACGCGCAATCTGGCGCAGCCTTTCCCTCCTTCCATCCACCGCACCTTGGTCACGGATTGTTTCTGTCACCGCTTCGCCAAGACTAAGTCCGTCACGGCCATTGTGAGCCGCCCGGCAAAGTTCACTTTAATTCCTCTGCTGCAATTAGAAAATAAGCCTTGATTTATATGTCATTTATGTGTGGTCAATTTACCTTAGTTTTCCGTCCCTTGTCCTCCACGTTCCCTAAACGCATGTCAGGGACTTGTGCAACACAAGCGCTGCAAAAAAAGAGAGTCGGTTAGAAGAAGCAGTGAGTAAATATTAAATCAAAAACAACCCACCCTTAATTTCTCTTTGAGCTCCAGCAGGGATTGTATGTTGAAATTTGGGAAGTAAATCCGGCCCACTTGTGGCCAAATTTCTTTGCGGAGCGCAGCTTCTCCTCCGCCGAATCGCAACAAAGCCTCAGCCTTGGCGCGAGCGCATCCCGGGTGTGGGTAAAGGGTTCATCGGGGTCAGGATCGGGAAATACTTAGAATAAATACGGCAATTTTTAGCGGTAAGAAACATCTGAAATTATAAAGCATTAAAATGATAATCATGAACGCAGAATAGAAGCCGTTTACCTGGGGGAGATGAGCCGGTCAAGAGACCGCCTGGAATAGGCTCCGGTCCGCCGGAGATGGGTGATGCCCCAAGATGACCCGGAGGCATAACAAGGATGGGTGGGTGCGTCGTGGCGACATCATCAACGCCACCAATTCGGTCCCGCCAGTGTCTTTGTGTAGTTTGTTTACTTGTTTACATTTTTCTGTAGTGATGGGAGTTCTTGTGTTTGAGACGTCTGATTAATATCGGTATTTGTTTATTGTGCGGACTGCGGGCATCGGGTCAAAACCCGCCCTGGGACAGATGAGCTAGCCCGGCATTGCCCAAAAAAAGCAGTTCCGTAACAGATTACACAAGAAAGAACTTTGTTTACTTTATGCGCACAAAGAGTGAAGTGTTTAAAAAATTCAAACTTTTCAAAAATTATGTTAAATGTCAAACAAATAAGAAAATAAAGGTAATGCGTAGTGACAACGGCACCGAATATAAAAACAAACAATTTGACGATTTTTTGGAAAAGTGCGGCATTAAAAGACAATTGACGGTTCCTTACACGCCGCTACAAAATCGCCGCTACGGTATTGCTGAGCGAGCAAATCGCACGTTAATAGAAATGGCAAAAAGTCTCCCAATTCACGTAAATTTACCGGAATTCCTGTGGGGTGAAGCTGTGCAAACCGCAGCTTATTTGCGTAATAGATGTCCAACTAAAATTCTCAACGGAGGGACTCCTTTGAGTTATGGAAAGGGCGAAGGCCATTTGTAAAGCAGCTTCGCACCTTTGGATCACGCGTTTTTGCACTGGAAAAACCAAAGAAGGGGAAGCTTCAGGCAAAAGGAAGCGAGTATGTGTTCGTTGGATATTCATTTGAGATAAAAGCGTATCGTCTCTACGATCCCAACGGTCAGTAGTGGTACGTCACAGAACTCAAAAATTGATTTTGCGACAAACATTATTCGTCTCGAGCCACCTGTCGAAGTCTTACAGGCGGAGCCGGTAAATCAAGAGATACAGGATACGGAACGCAGTGACTCAGACGAAGAAGGGGAAGAGTTTGTCAGCGCCAACGATGAAGAAGAGCCATTGGAACAGGCGAAAATTTCTGCACGCAATGGACCAGGAAGACCAAGAATTGTACGGACAGGCCAACGCGGCAGGCCCCCAAAAGAAGTTGGTGGACCTCCTGCCAAGCAAAAGGCCATTGGATCAAAATGGGTTTTTCGTAGAAAACGAAACAAAGATGGCGAAATCGAGCGATTCAAGTCTAGACTAGTTGCCAAAGGATGCGGGCAGCAGTTTGGAGTCAATTACTGGGAAATCTTCTCTCTTGTAATACGATACGAAACAATTCGAATGCTATTTTCTATCGCTGCAGAGAAGGAGCTATGTATGCACCAAGTGGACATCTCTAATGCATACTTAAGCAGTACTTTGGAAGAAACAGTTTACATGAAGCAGCCGGAGAACTTTGTTGACGAGGATCACCCAACGAAAATATTGAAGCTGCAGAAGGCAATCTGTTCGGAGGGGGATGGCTTTACTCTGAAATGCACTCGATAAGGCAAACACGGAATAACTTCGGGGTATTACGCGACGTGCGTCTTTATTTGTGGAATCGGAAATTAGTACTAACAAAGAAGAAGGCTTAATACTAGCTTGGGGAGAGCGGATTAGCAGCTCTATGCACGAAAGTGCAGTGGAAGAGGGAGAGAGAGCGAGTGTACGGGATCACACTGCCTCCGGAAAATAAACGCCCTTCTGGCGTGAACATTCTCGGCATGGGTAGGATAAAATACCTCGGGAACGTCTGCATTTCATATCGGCGTATGGAACCCAGTAATTGGAAGAATCTGGAGCAGTTGTCACTCGTGTGGAGAACGAGGAAACTCTTTGGATCGGATCGGATACAGTATCAGGAGGAATCGGTACACTGGAGGAACAGTTGCTTGGATGCAACAAAGTGTGATGCCGACCGTGACACGTGAAACATTTGTGGACGCTTGTGCAATTACGGAGTTGATGACCGCTTGCGAAGCAATTTAGGCATAGCTTCTTCTTTTTGATATAGCCGGAACGCGCGTCAATTGACATTTGGAGAAAGCGCTGGCATAAACGTACTGGATGGTTCTCTTTGGAACATACATCACATCTTTTGGATATCTGAACGATCCTTGTACTGAAGGATTTCACTATTCGTGGCGACACGTCGGAGGGTGTCGGTTCGGACGGATGGAGGCGAAACGTAGTAGGATGTATAAACTCTATGGCCTCCAGAGTTCTATGGCGCTCAGTCAGGAAAGAGTCAAGTGCTAGCCACCTAGGAATGTCGGTCTTGTTCGGGATAAATTGCTCCCATAATGAGAGCGTCAGTTTTGGAAGCTTCGTTGAACACACATACACCAGGAGACAGTCCCAATTATCCGGACAAATTCAGGGATGTGAGGCAGTTTTGGATCGTATTTTGCAGCTCCTTCAAGGCTGCCGAAGATTCCTGTGCAATGGACTGTATGTTTAGTAACTTCTTCAGTTGGCTGTTCACCAGCGCTCGCTTGTTTTTGAAACGCTCAGATAGGTTTTTCCAGGCTGAGCGGAAACCATCGTTGGTGAGTGGCGAATTGGAAACTATTGGAAGCTCATTAGCTTCACCACTAGTCTTGGCATATAGATAGAACAACTTTTCAACAGGGGTCAGCGCAGGATTGTCTATATAGACCGCTGTGAAAAGGTCTCGGAAAGTCGGCCAGCGAATGTAGTCGCCCGAGAAAACTTCTGTTTCGCACGGAGGAAGCTGACAGCCAGACGTATAGGAATTTTGGGGCGGAACGGGTTGGATTTGAGCTGTTTTAGCAGCGATCGTCTCGATCTTTTCCATGAGCTTTGCGGCACACCTTTCAGAAATAAAATAGGCATACTCGTATTTTGCCTTCAGAGTGAGTAAGGTGTCCTCCTCGCCCTCTAAGCCAACTGAAAATAGCTCTGAACAAGCTTCATATTCTTCTTTGACCTTATTCCATAGCTCTCTGACTTGGTCGAGATGGATTTGGCAAGTGTATTTGGATGGACTGGGTGCTGCCGGATTGCAGACTGTGGAATCGAAGTGACTTAGACGGTCACAGATCGAAATGAATTTATCTAAAATGGAAGAACTCATTCTGGATATTTAAAAAACAAACTGGATTGTCTGTTTATGGATATATGTTTGTTTAATTAGTTATACGTGTCGACGCAGGAATTGGAATTTAGGAACCAATCGGAATATAGAAGGAATGAATTTATGAATTTAATTTTTTTGAATGCGGTTGAAAGGTTCCACTTTAAAAGAATAATATTCACTCAGCAGAAAACAGAAACAGAAACGGTCACACTAATGCGGATATGGAAGCGCAAATAAATTTCTAACTGAATAAGTTAGTTGGAATTGTTTTGAAAAATAATTTAAAAATTATGTTTATGTATATGGACTTATGTAGATGACCGCTGCTGTATTTGTCGCGGTACTGTTTACGGAGATAATGCGTATGTGTGAATATGTTTATGCCTTAGCCGTTTGCCAATGCAGAATAGCGGATACAACGGAGAGGCGGAAAAAATTGCCAAAAAATCGGAGCGTCGACTTGCAGTCGATTACGTATGTAATTGCAATGTGGATATGTTTGCCTATGCTTGCATGTAGCTTCGCTCAGGTTTATTTGGACGAAGCTCAGCTCAGGATAGAGCAGGGAAGCGTAGATAAATAAATGCACAAATTAAGTCGGCGTTTCTATGACGTGATTTTGGTATATTTATTTATTTATAGGAGCTGTGGACTGTATTTGTAGAGTTTTATTTTGTTTTGGAATGTTTATTTCTTATTAATATCCAGGATAGGAATATATATCAATATATTTTTTATAATTTGTTGGGTAAATTATTTACCCTATTAAAATATACCCGTGCCGATATTTGTGTGCCCTTGTATTAATTATATTCGGTGTAAATATATTAAATATAATTTTGCGGAGAATGTATGTATATGTCAGTTGACAGTGGAGTGGACTGTATTGTACATTGGAAGGTGTATACGTGGATATAAATGCAAGCGGAACACAGTGAACGAAGAGAAATAGGAATAGGAAGTTTCACTGTGGCTTGTCATATATTTAAACACTTTAAAAACACGGAATTTTACAGAAATAAGGAATTAAGAAACCATAATTCTGTATTCGGAATCGTAAATTATTAGCTGCCGTAGTGCCGGATTAATCGGACTTGGATTTGGACAAAAATGAAAATGACCGGCAGCAATAATAAAATGATCACTTATCTTGTGCGGTGTTAAAGCCACCGGAGCTGCTGGAATGGAATTATCCGGCTCTGATGGACCAAATGTTCGGATGGGGATGGCTTTACTCTGAAATGCACTCGATAAGAAAAAACACGGTAGAACAACTTTCGGGGTATTACGCGACGTGCGTCTTTATTTGAAATTAGTACTAACAAAGCAGAAGGCTTAATACTAGCTTGGGGAGAGCGGATTAGCAGCTCTATGCACGAAAGTGCAGTGGAAGACGGAGAGAGAGAGCGAGTGTACGGGATCACACTGCCTCCGGAAAATAAACGCCCTTCTGGCGTGATTTAAAAAAAATGTAAAAGCGAGCCGTGTCTTTACGTACATCTTACAGAGCAAAAGTACATTGCAGTGTACGTAGACGACTTAATTATTATTTGTCCAACCGAGAGTGACATTGATAAAATCAAAAGAAAGATTGCTGACAAGTTCGAGACACATGACAGCGGCCCCCTGAAATACTTTCTTGGAATGGAAGTTATGCGAAATGGGGAACGAGGACCTGTAACCATGTCGCAAAATAAGTACATAGAATCTTTATTAGCTGCTTATGGGATGCAGAACTGCCGATCTGCGTCCACCCCACTTGAGCCTGGATTTCAAGTTTCCTGCCAAGATGACGATTGCGCCAAGGTAAATACAACAGAATATCAATCGCTAATAGGTTCCCTTATGCACTTAGCAGTGTTGAGCCGACCTGATATATTGCACGCTGTTTGCAAGTTATCTTAACGTAAAGTAAAGAGCTTTGCAGATGCTGATTGGGCAAATGATCAGAATGATAGGAAATCGTATTCAGGATATGCGTTTATGTTGGGTGGCAGCGCGTTTTCCTGGGCATCTTCAAAACAAAGCGTAGTTGCCCAAAGCAGCACTGAAGCTGAGTATATCGCATTGTCGACTGCTGCCAAAGAAGCCGTTTATCTTCGCGGACTGCTAAAAGAAATTGACTGTTTACATCAAGATAAAATTGTCTTTTAGGAGACAATATTAGTGCGCAGCATATCGCTTAAAGCTCTGTACATCACAAGCTCACTAAACAAATAGATATTAAGTATCATTTCGTAAGAGAGAAATTCGAAAGTAAAGAAATTGTATTAAAATATGTATCAACTAATGAAAATGTTGCTGATATCTTTACAAAAGGCTTAGGAAAGCAAAAGCATTATGAATTAATAAAATATCTTTGATTAAATTAAAATAAATGTATGTAGCTTAAGAGAAAGTGTTGAATATCGATTATGATGAATATCGAATATCTTTTGTTTGTAAGCTCCATACCAACTATCTGGCAACTTTGTAATCTCTTATGCTTCTTATGTACTCTTACTGAATTTAATTCTTCATTAAACGTTCACAATGTAACATTGCGCGTGTGTTTTATTATCTGAAATAACCAACCAGCTTCAAGCCTCTCTAGACACTCTTAAAGGTACCACTCCTGGAATCGATAACATAAATTATCAAATAATAAAAAAAACTTCCTACCACAGCAAAAACAAACTACTTGATTTATACAACACTATCATTGACAATAGCAACATCCTACAGCAATGGAAAACAGCCACAATAATCCCTGTAAATAAACCCAATAAACCTAAATACTTTGTAAATAGCTATCTTGATTTATACAACACTATCATTGACAATAGCAACATCCCACAGCAATGGAAAACAGCCACAATAATCCCTATAAATAAACCCAATAAAACAAAACACTTTGTAAATAGCTATCGACCAATATCCTTACTGCCATGTCTATCCAAAGCACTAGAAAAAATAATTTCGAAAATATTAATGTGGTTTCTCCCCCAATCAATATGCCTATAAAGCAAACAGATGCACAATAGACACACTACTTATCTTAGATAATTATATTTGCAACAAACGCTCGTCAAGAAATCATATCTCAATAGTGTAAATCGACATGGAAAAAGCATTTGATACAGTTGGCGCACACTGTATACTGCAGCAACTCTATGCTTAGAAACTGTGACCAAAAATAATAAATTACAATAGGAACTATCTCAGCAACAGAAATATACAAGTTAAAATAAACCATTTTTTTCAAAAGAAATGAATTTATTTAATGGTATCCCACAGCGATCGACACTGTCCGTAACATCTCTGCCTTATTTTTGTACCAAAACCACCCTATAACGAAGAACTTAACAACCTGTTTGGGAAAATATCCGCATGGAGTAATTTTTCTGGTACAAAAATATCAACTGAAAAATCAGCACATCTACACATATGTAAAAAACATAAATGTACAAACATAGACATACAAATAAATAATTCTCGCATACAAAAAACACATCACCTTAAAGTTATAGTTTTAATTTTTGATAAACAAAATAACGAACAAATTAAGACCCTAATTAAATCACTGAACTCTAGATTAAATATAATTAAATGTTTAAGCAATCAAAATTTGTAATGTAACACCAAATCATTAATAGACATTACAAAAGCCATAATGTTTGATAAACAAAATAACGAACAAATTAAGGTAGGTAGGTAGGTGTCAGTGGTGAGGTTACTGCTTGTAACCTTCAATTAGAGCTATGCTCCGTTTTGATCCACACCTTCGTTTTGGTTGTAGTCTGCGCCTCCCATCAGTACCAGCCCGTGTCATTCAGGTACGCTAGGATGGCACTCACTGGCTGCCTCCCCACTTCCCCTAGTGACCCGAGTTGGTGGGCTCCGAAGTTACGCGCTCTAAGCTGGTTGAAAGCTGGGCAGTGACACAGTAGATGCTCCGGTGTCTCCTGCTCATTTGGTTCCTTGCAACTTCTGCAGTGTGGGTTATAGGTTAGGCCCATCTTACAGGCATGCGTGCCTATTGGCCAGTGGCCCGTGATGGCTGCCGTTACCCTTCTGATGTCCGTTTTACTCTTGGAGATCAGCTCTGCAGTGCGTCTCCTATTGTATTCAGGCCAGCACAGTTTCGATCTCCTGTGTTCTGCCTTCATCGACCATTCTTTGCTGGCTGGTACTTTGAAGTGGTCGTGGATCTCGGCCTGAACCGTGTTCAGAGATACTTGAATATCTGTTGTTACTGCGATTTCTACTGACCCTTTTCTGGCCAGTTCGTCAGCTTTTTCGTTGCCGGGGATGTCATTGTGCCCGGGTACCCAGGCTATCTGCACCCTGTTGTGTTCCGCGAGTCTGTTTAGTGCCACTTTACATTTGGCGACTAGTGTAGATGACGTCCTTGCTGTTGCGAGAGATTTGATGGCCGCTTGGCTATCTGAGTATATCCTTACTTTGGTATTCTGGAGGTCTCGGCCCAATGAAAGTTCAGCTGCTTTCAAAATCCCAAGGACCTCCGCCTGGAACACTGTTGCTGACCCTGGGAGGTGGAAGGACTCTTCTATCCCCCAGGTTTCGGCAAAGATTCCGGCCCCTACCCCGCCGCTCATTTTTGAGCCATCGGTGTAGAGTGATACCTCATCTGGCTCGGTTACACTCCCTCTTCTCCACTCTTCTCTTGTTGGGTATTTCGTAGTATATGCATTGTCGAACCGCATCTCGGTTGTCATGTAGTCGGTATTTACTGTTAGCCGATCGTTTATTTCGTTCAGGATCTTACAGTGCCCGGTGTGGTAGTTCTTCCAGCTCTGGCTTGCCTTCAGTCGTACCGCGCTTTGGGCTGCTGTGTTCCTTATAAAATGTTCTATCGGTAATATGTTTACAATGGCATTCAGCGCTGCTGCGGGGCACGATCTAAGTGCTCCCGTTGCACCTGCGCATGCCGATCTTTGTATCCTTGTAAGTTTCTGGATGTTGTATGCCCTAGTTAGTGCTGGCCACCATACTAGTGCTCCGTATGTAAGTATGGGTCTTACAACCGCTGTGTAGAGCCATATTATTGTCTTGGGGTTGATGCCCCAATTTTTCCCGAACATCTTCCTACAGGAGTAGAATGCTATGCTTGCTTTCTTTACTCTTTCCTTGATGTTTTGTTTCCATGATAGCTTTGTATCCAGTATCACTCCTAGATACTTGGCTTGTTGTGACAGCTCTAGCTCTGTAACGTCTATCTTTGGTTTACTGAATCTGGGAATCTTTGTTCTCTTTGTAAAGAGCATAAGTTCCGTTTTGCTTGGGTTTATGCCCAACCCACAGGCTTTTGCCCATTGGTTGAGT
Organism: Drosophila aff. chauvacae BK-2020; assembly: GCA_018903765.1. Lineage (NCBI taxonomy): Eukaryota > Metazoa > Arthropoda > Insecta > Diptera > Drosophilidae > Drosophila > Drosophila aff. chauvacae BK-2020. The sequence continues at coordinate 1,730,037 of JAEIGO010000024.1, read as the reverse complement.
TTTTTCAGCGCCCTTGTCATTAGTTCGCTGATGACGTCTGGGAATGGTCCTGAAGCGAGTAGAACTACGACGTCTGCGTATGCTACCACTTTAACTCCTTCGCTATTGAGTTCTCTCAATATGTCGTCCATGTTAATCAGCCACAGCAGTGGAGACAGAACTCCTCCCTGAGGTATGCCCCTCTTCACGTATATCGTGTGACGAAAGCCACTCAGTTCGGCTTTTATCCTTCTGCTCGTTAGTATTGCGCCGATCCATTTTCTGATGCCTGATTCACCTCCAATCCTGTTGAGGGAGCTCAGGATGGAATCTGCGTTTACGTTATTAACAAATTAAGACCCTAATTAAATCACTAAGCTCTAGATTAAATATAATTAAATGTTTAAGCAATCAAAATTTATAATGCAACACCAAATCATTAATAGACATTACAAAAGCCATAGTATTAACAAAAATCTATTACGGATTTTATATGGAAAAACAAACAAAACTAATATTAATAAATCTATCCACCCCATACCATTCCTCAATCCGACTTTCCCTAGGTGCTTTCCGAACCACTCCGATAAATAATATGCTAGCAGAGGCTGGGCTTCCGGATCTGACAACAAGATTCCAATGGAGCATCGGCAAACAGATCAGTAGGCTTATCTATGCATTTGCATAAGGAAAACGTCCTTATATTGCACGCAAAGCTTGACGTCGTCCGCGTACATAAGTACTCTGGAGTTAGTCAGAACTTTGGGCAGGTCATTGATAAATAATGTAAACAACTGGGGACCCAAATGGATCCCTTGCGGGACGCCAGAAGTAACCCTGAGAACATTAGATTGTGACGTATAACGACGGGTGCTGTGCTAAGACTCCTAGAATCGGTACTTGCGGGGGCACGCTATAGGATCCGGCCTTGCTCGTCGGCTTGGGGGGTGTTGTTCTTGCCTGCACCGATTCAAGCACTGCTACCCTTTATTATTAAATAGTTCGAAAATTGAGCGTGCTGCGACAAAAGAATGAGCAATACAAAACCGGAAGAAGAGAACAGACGATTCGTGAAAACGAACCCACGGCTGATATCCGGGTCGCGTTGTGCCCTCCCATCCTGCGATGCCATCCTCCCATCCTGCCTTAGAGCTAGGCTCTGGTGACCCATTTGAATATTCCTACGCACACGAATACATCAGCAGAGTTCAGCTCGCTTCAAATTTGAACATCCATGATTTATTCTTATTGCGTATGTTCTATGGTGATAAGCACAATAATAATTATTAGAATAAGGAAAGACTGGAACATTGTCAGCCAGTAGTTAATAGGATTAAGAAACTAGAATTCAGACAATCGGGCTAGAGTTTTCTTCAATGTTTATCAACTTATTGATAATGGTATTTACTTATAAGAATTTCGACTGTAAACAATTTCATTAGTTTACACTTAAATTCTTAATGAGCACTCGCCACATTATAATTGTTCACGCCGGAAGGGCGTTTATTTTCCGGAGGCAGTGTGATCCCGTACACTCGCTCTCTCTCTCCCTCTCCCACTGCACTTTTGTGCATCGAGCTCCTAGTCCGCTCTCCCCAAGTTAGTTTTAAGGCTTCTTCTTGCATTTAGTTCTAATTTACCATTACACAAATAAAGACGCACGTCGCGTAATACCCCGAAAGTCATCTGCCGTATTTTACTTATCGAGTGTGCAGGTTTAAGCCATCCCCCTCCGAACAATAATTTAATAAAATTCCACTTTTTTTTTTAAGGTCATCGACTTTAGTCGTATTCAAAATGTAGACTCTTTTAATTCAATACTTTAAACTTAAATCTTTCAACTCTAATCAGAGTAGCTTCATAATTTATCGTTACGTTAGTCGAGGCAAGTTATCTTTAAGAGACGTAGGAAAATTCTTACTTTGGATTCAACAACTCACTGTTCAATTTCTTATCCAACGACGAAGATCGATCTTCCGATGGTATAATCTGAAAGAAATGAGAGATCACGCGAGCCATTTGCTCAGCACGAGAAGGTATCCTAAAGGAATTTCCCTAACAACTCTCTTATTAGCCATGTAGTTGGAGCTCTTGCCTTGACCTACGCAATTAAAGATATTACTTTGAAAGGACAACTTAAATGATAGCAACTAGAATGTAAACTTAATCAATTTTAGGCAGATATATATACATAGGAATTCTAATAAGGACAGGCTTCATGTCCTTTGTTGTTGTCCTGGCGACCGATTTATCAGGTGCCACTAAATAACACAGCTCTGCTGACCGACACGGAAAACCCTTCTCTGCTTGTTTTAAAGACGCACGGGCATTTAAATTATCAAACTATCGGAGGTATACGGCTCGAAGAAAATACTGTATTTTTCTGGATAAAGGCATCCAACGGCTGAACGAAGTTCCTGGTCTACAAGAGACTAGCGAACGAAAATGAGGCTAACAGGAATCTTCTGGTCAAATTGCATAGGCGCACACGCGGCTCTATGACAATCGGCAAGATTTCTCCCCAAAACAATAAATCCACTGTCTTGCGCGGCCACAACCACGCTCCAGTGGTACAGTGTTGAGAATACTGGCAGAAATGCCTCACTTTAGCAACCTGCAAACAGTTTCAACATTAATCTCACTTCAGAAACTTGCCAAGTAATTTTGTTACTTTTGGCTTTGACTATAATCCGCACGCGGTCGATCCGACAGCACTTCTGCCTTAACCAGCCACTTTCTGGCGACTATGATGGCAGAGAAGCCTCCCACAACTACCTGAGAATAATTTCCATTAATTTCAGTTTCCTAATTGGCCAAGTAATTTTTGTTACTTTGCCATTTGACTAGCAGACGAGAGAATTCTCACCGAGTTAATCGCTATCGCTTCCTTCAAATACCCTGCTGCACGCGCTGGCAGAGCAACTGGTGACTCCACACCAGACCACGAGGCGTTGTTAACTCCTTCATCTTTGGCTTTCGGAGATGCACACGTCTGTATGCCAACTCGCCAAGAAAAGAATAGACCGAGATCGGCAAATGGCAGGCGGAACTTCGTGGAAAAGTAAACAGTGACAGGAGCCACGATTAACAACACTTATTTCTGGCTATCGATACCTCTATCGATATCCATATTACATTACCATATGCCGGTAACAATATTAGGTGGCAACACCATTACTGTTAAGGCTATCGATAGTTAGTGAAGTTTTATTTAGAGCCGCCAAAACTTATATATATTTGTGTCAGGATTTTCGATGTTTATGTATTCGGGCACACTAAATCGGGTAAAACCAAGCTTAATTTCGGCGTACTTAATTACTCCGTTTTGAGCTATCACAGTGAGAGGGAAGAGAAACTGCGGTATGTAAGATAAGAATTGTATTCAGGTTAAGTTTAACCCCCAATGTGTATATTCTCAGAATAAAACATCGCACGTAATCGCACTCCAACTACTCTGTTTGTTATCAAATACGAGGTGTTTTCTGGATGTTCTGAAGGCATTTCCCCATGATCAACCGAGCGGCGTCATTTTCTCTTATTATTCGCACTCTGCGAGATGATGCCTACCAAGCATTCGCTCCGGCGGAGCCCCAAACTGGATGTCTCGGGAGTTCCCGCAACTGCGCCCACCACGGCCACAGCAACTGGCAACCCGGCCAGCTCTGCGAGTGTGGCTGGTGATCGGCAGCGGTCACAGACTCCGAAGGAAAGTGGAACAGCCGCCAGGAAAGCGGCAAGTAACCTGCAGCCCGCAGCAACGGGGCAGCTTACGGACTCCACGACCATACAAGTGGCGGCCCTAATGGAAAGGATCGCACACCTAGAGTTGGAGCTGGTGAAGGCAAGGGCGTGTGAAGGATACGCAGAGGCCGCCAGGGATCCCGTTGGAATAGGGGCACGCGGCGTCGGAGTGAGCGGTGCGGCGAATACACCGCCATGTTTGAGTGAAATGGTGCCATGTCTGAGAGCAGCACCACGGCAGGGTTCGAGTGAGAACCTGCCCAGGCAGATGTCGAGTGACAATCTGCAACCGGAGCTTGGAGTGACGCCATCTTTGGATGCCCAGTTGCCGGCACAATTGAGTGCAAGTTTGCCGCCACAATTGAGTGGAATTTTGGCGCCGACGCTCGGCGGCCATTGGGCAAATGGGCAACCTGTCACACGGAGTTGTAGAACAACAACAGTGAGCTATTCTCCGTCATTTTGTGTTACCGCCACAGCGCAGCCTGAACGAGGTTATGTTCATCCGCCACGGGAGCCAACACACAATTTGGAGGTATCAACGTCATCGCCCCAATCATATGGAGCGGCGACGACGAGCATACCTGGGTGGACGCCACGCAGACTGCCTGATCTTCCCGAGTTTGAGGGTCAGCCAGAGGAATGGCCAATATTTCTTTGCTCGTTCACGGAGACAACGGCAGCTTACCAGTGTACAGAATTGGATAACAATCAGAGGCTAGTGAAAGCCCTGAAGGGCTAAGCCCGAGCAGCAGTGAAGTCGCTGCTTATTCACCCCAGCAACGTGCAAGCTGTTATGGAGCAGCTACGATTCCGGTATGGACGTCCGGAGCTACTGATCCATATCCAACTGGAGAGCGTGCGCGATGTGCAGCCAATTCAGGAGGCCAACATCGCAAGGATCGTGCCGTTCGCCACAAGGGTGAGTAACCTGGCAGCGTTCCTGCAGTCAACCACGAGCGGCAGCCAGCACTTAGGGAACCCAACCCTAATGGAGGAGCTTATTGCCAAGTTGCCTGTGAGTAAGAGGTTGGACTGGGTGAAGCACGCGGTTACGATACAGCCGTATCCGACAGTGGTGTACCTAAGCGAGTGGCTTCATGAATTCGCTAAATTGGTGTGCACTGTCACGGACGTCGGAATCAAGGAGCACCCGAAGCGAAGGGTATTGCAAGCGAATAATGCTCGAGAGGAGGAGCGGTATGCAGACCGCCCCCAGATGTTGCCCATTGTGTGAGGGACAACACGAGATCAAAGACTGCAAGGAATTCAACCACGCTTCTATGGCAACGCGAATCGAGTCCGTAAAGAAGTTGAGGTTATGTTTTTCGTGTCTGGAGTATGGACATATGGCTCGGCTCTGCAAGAAGGGCCGCGAATGCAACGTCTATGGATGCCGGATGAGGCACCACTACCTACTCCATGACCCAGCTGGACATCCCAGACGGCCGCCAGTCGCAGATGGAAGCCGCAGGAGGGATCAGCGGAGCAGCCAAGACCGGCAGCTGTACAGAGACAGCAACCGACGGATACGAATGCCACAGTCAGTGGATTCCAACGAGAAGAGCCTGCCTACGTCAGCTGCAGTTATAGACGCGGGACGTGAGGAGGATGAGAGGCGATCGACATGCAATCGCCACGAATTATCGCATCGGAACTTGAGTTGTGTCGATTCGGATGGAGGGCACCTGCTATTCCGGATTTTTCCCGTGACGTTGTACGGGGAGAATACGCAGGTCGACACCTACGCACTGCTGGATGAAGGATCGTCTGTCACGCTCATCGACGACGAACTTATCCGCAGCCTGAACCTGAAAGGTGAGAGTCGACAACTGAACGTGCAATGGTTTGGCGGAAAGTCCGTCAAGGAGCGCACAAGGATGGTTAGCATGCAGATCAGTGCAGCGGGGAAGCCAAAGCGCCATGGGCTAAATAACGTATACGGAGTAGCCAATTTGTACCTGCCGATGCAGAGCTTGCGTCGAGAAGATGTAAAGGCAGTGAGGGCGAGTACCCGCCTGCCTTTAAAGCCGTGCAACAATGCGGCGCCAAGGATCCTAATTGGATTGGATCATGCGCACCTAGGAATACCCCTCAAAACCAGAAGCTATGGATCTGGAGCCACCGCACTTGGATGGGTGGTATATGGACCGGTGAAAGGAAGGCTTCAGAGATCGTGCCTCCTAGCCGTGCCACAGGATAATCTTCTGGAGAAGATGGTCAGCGATTATTTTGAGACCGAGAATTTCGGAGTAAAGCCGGCACAGCCAGTCGCAGCTGGCGGAGTGGAGCTGGCGCGGTTAGTCGCAGATGACGGCAACGCGCGGACCCTGAGTATCCTGGAGGAGACGACTAAGCGAGTAGGCCGACGATATTAGACCGGGCTGCTATAGAGAGACGACGAGGTGAGACTGCCAGAGAGCTTCAGTATGGCACTCAACAGACTTGTCAACATTGAACGGAAAATGAGGCGCGATGTGGACTTCGCGCGGGCCTACAATGGAATTATGGGCGATTACGTCAAGAAGGGTTACGCACGACGACTGAAGCCCCAGGAAGTCCAGAGGTCCCAGGAAGGCAAGGTGTGGTACCTGCAGCACTTCAAGGAGGAGAACCCGAACAAGCCTGGAAAAATCCGGCTGGTCTTCGACGCGGCTGCGAAAGTGAACGGAGTGTCCCTGAATTCAGCGCTGATGAAAGGCCCACAGCTACAAGCCCCTCCCAGCGGTAGTCTTCCATTTCCAGGAAGGAGCAGTTGTGGTTTGTGTAGACATCAAGGAGATGTTTCATCAGGTATTGATGCAGCCAAAAGATAGATGTGCCCATTGGTTCCTATGGAGGAACGGAGAAGATCGTCGAGAGCCCGACATATATGAGATGCAGGTGATGACGTTCGGAGCGGCCTGCTCACCCTGCTCGGCGGATTATGTGAAGACCGTGAATGCTTCGCAGTAAAGCAGCACGGATCCGTGAGCAGTCCTGGCGATCAACGAGTATCACTACGTGGATGACTACGTCGACAGTTTCTCCAATGAAGCAGAAGCTATCGCCGTTTCGTCACGGGTGAAAGATATACATGAAGAATCGGGGTTTGATTTGTGTCGATTTACTTCCAGTTCGGCAAGTGTGGTCAGAGCGTTGAACCCACTTGAATCCATCGCTAGCATCAGATGCACTGAAGCTGAGGAGAAGGTTCTAGGATTGTACTGGCAGCCAGCTACAGATGACTTCAAGTTCGGCGTCAAATACCATCGAGTCCCAAGGAACGTGATGACAGGGGAACGCATCCCCACGAAGACGGAGTTCCTGAGCCTGGTCATGTCTACGTTCGACCCAATTGGGTTTTTGAGCTGCTACATGGTGACCGCTAAAATACTAATGCGAGAGATTTGGCGGAGAGGAGTAGGCTGGGGCGAGCCATTACCAGACACGTAAGCCGCAGCCTTTGAGAGCTGGCGGCAAGGAATGAACAGGATTGAGGAGTTTCGATGTCCACGCTACTATTTCGGCGCTGGACGAGTGCGGACACTACAGCTGCACATCGTTGTGGATTCCAGCCAGTCGGCGTTCGCAGCAGCGGCCTATTGGCGGGCCACCTACGCAAGCGGAGATGTGCAGGTGCACTTCATATGTTCAAAGACGAAGTGCCCTCCGATGAGGACTATGTCAATCCCGCGACTGGAACTTCAAGCAGCAGTATTGGGTACGAGACTGATGGACTCCGTCAGGCAAGAGCACGGTGTGGAGATCAGCAGCAGCGTACTATCGACGGATTCTAAGACTGTGCTGCACTGGATAAGCAGCACCCACCGGAGATACAAGCAATTCGTCGGAAACCGGGTGGCGGAGATCTTAGAATCCACGAAGACGTCCCAATGAAGATGGATTCGTCGAGGCCGCACAAGGACGTAAACCTGAGTATTGGTTCGCGGTGGCTAAGTGGTCCTCCATTCTTACGAGGACCGGAAGAAAGCTGACCGAGATCGCGCGAGGAGTGGAATCCCCCTACGCCAGATGAAGAGGAGATGAAATGTGAGTTTGCTTTGGTCATGGCGAACTTTATATCGTTACGGAGATTTTCGAGCTACAACCGATTGGTGAGGAGCACCGCATGGGTGCTCAGATTTATTCAAGGTGCCGTGGACTACGCTCCGATCGAGAGGATCACGGACTGACGTCGATGGAGTGCGTTGAGTCAGAGCGCGCACTGATAAAGCAATCGCAGCGAGAAGCGTTTGCTGAAGACAGCCAAGGAAAAGCCGCCAAGGGCAGCCGACTGTATGGGTTGTCACCATACTTCGACGAGGAGGGAGTAATGCGAGCCAGCGGAAGGATCGACGACGCGGCGTGAGTGCCATACAGCGCGCAACGGCCGATAATACTGTCTCACGAGGAGGCACTGGCGGAGATGATTGTGCAGCATCACCACGAGAGGATGTGCCACCAAAATGTGGAGGCAACTATTGGAGCGATCCGGCAGAAGTTCTGGATTACGACCTTACGGAGGCTGCTACGGAAGGTGATGAGCAACTGCAATGTATGCAAGCTACGGAAGGCGAGACCTGCGCAGCCGGAGATGGGTCCCTGCCAGAGGACCGGCTGGAGGCCAACGGATGGCCATTTAAGTATACCGGCCTGGATTATTTTGGACCGCTATTTGTGACTGTTGGACGTCTCACGGAGAAAAGGTGGGTGGCATTGTTTACGTGGCTGACCACAAGGGCTATCCACTAGGAGATGGCCCACGATTTGTCTACAGATTCCTGTATAATCGTTAGAGGAACTACATGAACTGCTGTGGACCGGTGGTCAGGATAGGGAGCGACAATGGGAAGAACTTCGTTGGAGCCGATAGAGAGGCCAGGAAGTTCAGCGAGGTATGTATTTGAGCCTGCCAAGATCCAGGGCGAGCTGTCGTCCAAAGGAGTCGAATGGATCTTTAACTGCCCGGCGAACCCAGCTGAGGGTGGCGCGTGGGAAAGAATGGTGCAGTGCGTGAAGAAGGTGCTGGCGCACACAATGAAGGAGATCGCGCCCAAGGAGCACGTACTGGAGAACCTGTTGATTGAGGCGGAGAGCATAGTGAACTCTCGTCCGCTCACTCATCCACCAGTGACGGTGGACCAGGAGGCTCCACTGACACCCAACGATTTATTGAAAGGAGTACCCGATGTTCCGGATCTTCCCAAAGATGATGGACTGGAGTCCAACAGATGCGCTACCAGGAAGCAGTGGCGCATAGCAAGAATGATGCGGGATCGATTCTGGAAGAGATGGGTGCATGAGTACCTGCCGACACTTGTGCGCAGGGAGAGATGGTGCAAGCACGTCGAGCCCATTCGTCGAGGAGATCTGGTGTTCATATGTGATCCGGCCATACCACGAAGAGAGTGGAAACGAGGCGTCGTGGAAGAGGTGTTCACCGGGAGAGATGGAATCCCTCGTCGAGCGGCGGTGCGGACTAACGATCGTCCCGCTTTGAAGCTAGCTGTCCTGGACGTAGCTGTCACCGGGGTGGGGATGTCGCGGAACGGTTAGGGCTATCGATAGTTAGTGAAGTTTCATTTAGAGCCGCCAAAACTTATATATATTTGTGTCAAGATTTTCGATGTTTATGTATTCGGGCACACTAAATCGGGTAAAGCCAAGCTTAATTTCGGCGGACTTAATTACTCCGTTTTGAGCTATCACAGTGAGAGGGAAGAGAAACTGCGGTATGTAAGATAAGAATTGTATTCAGGTTAAGTTTAACCCCCAATGTGTATATTCTCAGAATAAAACATCACGCACGTAATCGCACTCCAACTACTCTGTTTGTTATCGAACACGTGGTGTTTTCTGGATGTTCTGAATGCATTTCCCCGTGATCAGCCGAGCGGCGTCATATACCATTATTGATATTTATTGGCGGGTATTTTAAACTGCAGCGGAAGGTCGTTACAAGATAAAGAATTTTTAAAGAGGACCTTTTGCGTTCTGCCATTCAGATAACTTGAGATCCAACTAAGAAGATCAACCGGAAATCCCATTAGATCGAGTTTCCGAAAAATAGGAGAATGGTTAACAGAGTCAAATGCTTTACTGAAATCAGTATAGATTACATCTGTCTAAAAGCCCTTATGGAAGCCCTTAATTAGGAAGAAAGTGAACTCTAAAATATCTAACTCTTGGATGTCGTTGATCTACTAATAAAAATCCATGCTGACATGAAGAAATAATTGATCTGCACAGGTGCTGCAAATGTGGAGTAATGATTTTCTCGAATAGTTTTGGAATGGCCGACAACTTAGAGATTCCTCTATAGTTTCTGGCATCCGTTTTGCTACCATTTTTTTTTAGAGGAATAACAAATGATTCCTTCCAAATAAGGGGAAAGTGGGAGGTTTCTAGGGACAAAGTAAACAAATTCAGAAGTGGATTGCACAGGGCGTCGGCACAATACATGAGCACACAGCCAGGTATACCGTTGGGACCTTACGAATAAACGGGCTTTACGCGGTGAAGATTTGAAAGAATAGAGCTTTCGTCTAAAGTAGGACTGAAAATAAAGTTCGATTGGGCATCATGTAAGAATAAGTCTGATTAGAGTCAGTATAGACCCGGTATATTTATATTTGGTATACAGCCTAGATTTTTTGTCTTTAAGATGACTCAAATCTTTAGTAAACAAAGGAGGCTTATTCGATGTTGGTGGATAGTATAACGGAACACATTCAGTAAAAAAAGAATTTAAGGCACTGTAAAAAATATCCACTGCTTCTGAAATGTCAGTGCACATCATGTATAAATCGGACCAATAAAATGTTTACGCCAGAAGGGCGTTTATTTTCCGGGGGCAGTGTGATCCAGTAGACTCGCTCTCTCGCTCCCTTTTCCACTGCACTTTCGTGCATAGAGCTTCTAGTCCTCTCTCCCCAAGCTAGTTTTAAGCCTTCTTCTGTTTAGTACTAATTTACCATCAAACCAATAAAGACTCTAACGCACTTCGCTTAAAACCCAGAAAGTTGTTCCGTGTTTTATTTATCGATTGTACAGGTTAAAGCCCCCTCCGAACATTTGGTCCTTCGAGCCGGATCATTCCATTCCAGCAGCTCCGGTGGCTTTAACACCGCACAAGATAAGTGAACATTTTATTATTTCTGCATGTCATGTCCAAGATTTTGCCTAAATCCGAGTCCGATTGATCCGGCACTACGGCAGCTTCCAATTCCGAATCCAATTTGTAGAATCCTATTGTCGCAATTAATTTATATTAATTTTCCGCGAATTAAACATTTAAAAAGTGTATGTTTAAATATTATATATGCCATAAGCCAAAGTGAAACGTCCAATTCCGAATTTCTCTTCGTTCACTGTAAATCGCTTGCATTACACAAATAAAGACACGTCGCGTAATACCCCGAAAGTTTTCTACCGTGTTTTTCTTATCGAGTGCATTTCAGCTTAAAGCCATCTTCCTCCACAGAGAAACTTCCAATTTCGAATTTCTCTTCGTTCACTGTAATTCGCTTGCATTTATTTCCACTTCTACACCTACATATGTCCAATACAGTCCACTTCACTTATCTACAATCGGCACCAACAATTTACGCAATAAATATTCCTATCCTGGATAATAATAAAAAATAAGCATTCCAATATAAAACAATTTACACAAAATAAAATAAATATATATCTAGGTAGGTAGGTTTAAGTGGTGAGACCCTTCTCGAGCCTCCAATTAGAGCTGTGCTCCGTTTTGATCCACACCCTCTGTTTTCTGGTAATAGCTAGTGATGTTTAGCACCATCCCGCATCGTTAAGAAAAGCAAGGATAGCTGCAATCTTGAGCTTCCCTACTTCTCCCAGCGATTCCAGCTGGAAGGCATTGAAATGACGCATTCTTCTGTTGTTTAGAGCTGGACAGTGACAGAGCAGGTGCTCTGGTGTCTCCTGTTCTGTTGGTTCTTTGCAGCTTCTGCAGCTTGTATTATAGGGCAGCCCCATTTTCATTGCATGCGTTCCTATCGCCCAATGACCGGTGGAGACTGCTGTAATCCTACTGATATCCTTTTTACTATGGGATATCAGTTCTATAGTGCGTTTGCTGTCGAAGTTCGGCCAACATAGCTTCGATCTTCTGTTCTGAATCGTCCCTGACCATTCTTTGGTGGCCTGACCTTTGAAAAAATCGTGGACCCTAGACTGCACTGCGTTCAGTGATATTGGTGTATTTTTAATGTTGCTACGCTCGGATGAGCCCTTGCGGGCTAGCTCGTCTGCCTTTTCGTTTCCTGGTATGTCGTTGTGCCCTGGCACCCAGGTTATTCTTACGTCGTTGTGTTCAGCAAGCTCATTTAAGGCTCCCTTACATTCCGACACTAACTGTGAGTTTGCCTTGACTGCTGCTAGAGCTTTGATAGCCGCTTGGCTATCAGAGTAAATCCTCACTTTGGTATTGCTAAGGCCTCGCTGATTGGATAGTCTGGCTGCCTCCAATACAGCGAGTACCTCAGCCTGAAAGACCGTCGCTGATGCTGGGAGACTGAAAGTCGATTCGATCCCCAGCTCTCAGCGAAGATCCCAGCCCCCACACCACAGCTCATCTTGGAGCCATCGGTGTAGAGCGATACCTCATCTTGTTCGGTTACCCTACCTCTAGTCCACTCCTCCCTCGTCGGGTAGGAGGTCGTATAGCCGTTACCGAATCTAATTTCGGTTGTCATGTAGTCCATGTCTTCGTCTATTAACGCCTTAACCCCGTCAAGGATAGTGCGGTGTCCTATGCGGCGTTCCCTCCAGCAATTGCTTGCTTTTAGTCTCACCGCACTCTGAGCCGCCGTATCCTTGATGAATAGGTCAATCGGCATGATGTCCAGGATTACGTTCAGGGCGGCCGCTGGGCACGAGCGCATAGCCCCCGTGGCTCCAGCGCATGCCGAACGTTGTATCCTCGTTAGTTTGGTGATGTTATAGGCTCTAGTTAGTGCCGGCCACCATACTAGAGCCCCGTAAGTTAATATTGGTCTAACTACTGCTGTGTAGAGCCATATTATGGTCTTTGGGTGTAGTCCCCAGTTTTTCCCAAATATCTTTCTACAGGAGTAGAAGGCAATGCCTGCCTTCCTGACTCTCTCTTCGATGTTCCGTTTCCATGAGAGCTTTGGGTCCAGTATAATTCCTAAATACTTCGCCTGCTCTGAAAGTTTAAGCTCTATGCCATCTACTTTTGGCATGTTGTAGCTTGGGATCTTTGATCTCCTTGTGAATAGCATTAGTTCTGTTTTATTTGGGTTAATCCCCAGTCCGCAGGATTTCGCCAAATTATTTAGTCTTTCCAGGGCCCCCGACATAATGTTGCTTATGACGTCGGGGAATGGACCTGATACTAGTAGCACTACATCGTCGGCGTATTGCTACTGCCCTTACTCCACCACAATTGAGTTCTTTCAATATGTGGTTCATGTTGATTAGCCAGAGAAGCGGCGACAATACTCCGCCCTGGGGTGTGCCTCTCTTCACTACTCGCGTGAGGTGAGTGCCACCCAGTTCGGCCACTATCGTCCTACTCGTGAGCATAGCACCTATCCATTCTCTGGTGCATCTCTCAACACCCATCGAGCTGAGGGAGCCCAGGATGGGTTCGGAGTTCACGTTATTGAACGCGCCTTCTATGTCTAAGAAGGCGGCCATCGTGTATTCTTTGTAGTTAAGAGCTTTCTCGACGTGACTCACCACTTCGTGCAGTGCTGTCTCGGTCGATCGACCTTTTCGGTATGCGTGTTGGGCATCCGACAGGTGATCTCCCTCCGCCTTGTCTCTTATGTGAATGTCTATTAGCCTTTCCATCGTCTTCAGGATGAAGGATGTTAGGCTGATTGGTCTGTAATCCTTTGCTAGGATGTGACCCCTCCTGCCCGGCTTTGGAATAAATATTACTTTAGCTTTTCTCCATAGGAGCGGTATGTGACTCAGGTTCATGCTAGCTTCATAGATGGCTTTAAGCCACCTGCTGATGCTTTCTTTTGTTGCCTGTAGCATCGCCGGTACAATACCGTCGGGGCCCGGGCTTTTATATTTGTCGAAGGAGTCTATCGCCCATTGTATCTTATCAATGGTGATAATGTCTCCAGTTGTCGTAAAGTTCTGTTCTATTCTAGGTCTCCCGGGGTCCGAGTTTACCCGCACGTTCCCTGGAAAGTGCGTGTCTACAAGTACCTCTAAGGATTCCTCGACTGACGATGTAGACGTACCGTCAGGTTTGTTAATTAGGGATGGGCTTGTGTGCCCTTTAGCAAGGATTTTACTAAGCCTTGCCGTGTCCTTTATGTCTTCTAAAGCTTCACAGTAACTTTTCCAAGATTCTTTCTTAGCTTCGTATACTGCTTTTTTGTATTGTTTTTGTATTTCTTTATATGGTGCCCATTCTTTGGACACATAACATGTATTAAAGGATTTTCGTGTTCTTTTTCTGAGATCACTCAGCTCCTTGGTCCACCACGGTGGGTACTGCTTCTTTGAGAATGACACTTTGCAAGTCTCCTCAAAGGCGTTGTTTAGTATGTTCGTGAGGTCCTCTACTTCTTTATCGAGGGCCTTTGCTGAGGATTGTACCTTAATCCTCCTGTTGCTAACCTTAGAGTGGACAATATCTCTGAATTTGCCCCAGTTTGTCTTTCGTGGATTGCGTCTCGGTGTCGCTTTACTAATCGGCACCGATAACTCAAATAATATGTACCTATGATCAGAAAAAGAATGTTGCAGCGACACATTCCAGTTCTCTACTGTATAGTGGCTATGTTCTACGAGTAAAGTGAGGTCTAGCACCTCCTCCCACCCTTGAAAAACCTCCGTGCTCGGAAATATAAAGGTTGGTGTATTCCCCTTGTTACATATTGTAACGTTACGACATATAATATGATCAAAAAGTGACTCACCTCTATCATTTGTTTCGGAACTTCCCCAGAGTGTGTGTCTCGCGTTCGCGTCGCACCCGATCACCAGGGTTGTCTTCGTGGCAACCAACCTGTCGGTCACCATGTCGGACATCTTGGCCTCAATCTCCCCCCACTTCTCTGCCAGCAGGTGCCCGTCGTCGTTGAGCTCATCAACCAGCGCCATAGCCAGACTGTCTCTGGCCACCTCACTAAACTTCTTCGCCTGCTTGACGAAGGATGTCGCTCTTGCTTTCCCCTGAGCGTCCCTGGTCTCTTAGGTGCGCTAACGCTCACATCCTGTGATCGTTCGCGCTTCGCCTTCGGGGGTTGGAACGCATCGGGGTTTGCTTTTTGATAGGCCTCGACTTCCGCAATCTCTGCGAGGAATTTCGCTTTGTCTGCGGCGTCTCTCGGGTCCACCTTGCCCTCAGCCTCATTCTTCGCAATTTTGCTCAGAATGAAACGGGCCCTGTCTGCCCTTGCACGCCTCTTTTGGTGTGACAGCGGCTCATCTTTGCCGCCATTATCTTCTACGGTGGCGCCCAACTGAGCCACACCTGTGTGTGTAGTGGCTTGAGGGGTGCTAGCACTAGCGCCCCCCTCGGATGTCGACAGAGCGTTGATGGCTGGACTTGGCATCAGCAGCTCGTCCTCGTCGATATCCGATGATGGTTGAGAAGCTAAGCCCTGCCTAGGCATTAGCAACTCCTCCTCGTCCATCTCTGACAGTTTTCGGGGTTTAGCCTCACCCACGAGGTCCGAAGCACGGTTTTGGTTGTTCATTTTCATTCATGATCGCCCACTTTGCTCGACCAGGCAAGCGCAGCGGGCCAGAGGGGGTTTGGGGCATTGAAGGAGGTTGACCGCGGCTTCGCCCCAACGCCGCGGCAAGGCCACTTACGACCCAGGGTTGCCTGGCCCTGGGAAGGCTCCGTTCAGACACAGCTGGATTAACCCCTCAGCTGCGAACCTGTAAGCCAGCGGGCACGGGTCGCGTAACACGTCTGGCTTGAGGGGAGGCCGTTTTAAGACTTACCCAGGTCTCGGTAAGGATGTGGAGTCATAGGAATTGTTGGAATTGGGGGATTCACAGGGAATTGCCGCTCGCATTAGCCGTACCGAAGTACGTTTCCAGGAGGTACCACGCGGAGGACCGTCTCCGAGGAGAAGGTGGTGTCTATCAAATGATATTCACCTGCGAGTCGACTTGATGCACCATTAGAGTCAAGGAATATCCATCAACAAAAACTTTGCTGATCTTGCCTTGGTCTGATGCACCCTTACCACCCATATATATCTACACTTACAAATATTTCGGAACGGGTATTTTAATAATTCGAATAATTTACTCCACAAATTAAAATAAATATATTTATAATAATTCCTAATCTTTAAAGTACAAAATTCTACAAATACAGTCTACAGCTCCTATAAATAAATAAATATATCCCCAAAATCACAGCACAGAAACGCCGACTTAATTTGTGCATTTATTTATCTACTCTTACCTGCTCTATCATGAGCTGAGCTTCATCCAAATAAACATACGTATATTTATTGTCTCTTCTCTGCTCTATCCTGAGCGGAGCTACATGAAGGCATAGGCAAACTTATCCACATTGCAATTACATACGTAATCGACTGCAAGTCGACGCTTCGATTTTTTTGGCAATTTTTTCTGCCTCTACGTTGTCTCCGCTATTCTGCATTGGCAAACGGCTAAGGCATAATCATATTCACACATACGCATTACCTCCGAAAACAGTACCGCGACAAATACAGCAGCGGTCATCTACATAAGTCCATCTACATAAAAATACTTTAAAAATTATTTTTCAAAACAATTCCAACTAACTTATTCAGTTAGAAATTTAATTGCGCTTCCATATCCGCATTAGTGTGACCGTATCTAGTTTCTGCTGAGTAAATATAATTCAGTTAAAGTCGAACCTTCCGTATTTAAAAAATAAAATTCATAAATTAAATTCCTACTATATTAAGTTGGTTCCTAAATTCCAATTCCAGCTTCGACACGTACAACTAATTCAAACAAAATATACCCATAAACAGACAATCCATTTTGTTTTTTAAATATCCAGAATGACTTCTTGCATTTTAAATAAATTTATTTTGTTCTGTGACCGTCTAAGTCACTTTGCTTCCAAAGTCTGCAATCCAGCATCACCCAGAAAGAGTATGAAGCTAGTTCACCACCTTACCCTTTGGGGGCTAAGGCTGGGTGGGTGAAGCGTGTGCGCTTGTCGCCTCGTCGATCCTACTCAGCTAGTGGTGGTTGGCAGTCACATGCCGACTACTAAAGACCGACCATACGTGGTGAAGAACCACATCCTGCTCGAGGTGCCCCTGCTCTAGACTAAATATGGCGGATCTAGAGAGGACAACTCGAAAAAACCCGTAATCACCGGTGTTACCGTGCCGTGCCCCTGTGATGAATGGCACTACGTCAGTGTGTCTTTTAATGGTGGCTTCCGGATACCTGGCACCTCCGGTCGTACAAGCGCCCGATCCGGGGTATGAGGCTCTGCCCCGGGGAATACTCCCTTCCTCACTACTCGTGGGGCCAATCTATGGAAACCATTTTAAGTAAAAACCCAGAAACAGGGAGCTCTAGCAGCCCCAAATCGATCGATATCGAACAAATCCGGGAGACCGAAGTAGCCATGGACGTATGTTCACAAGGCTCTGGCACCGACACAATCACCAAAGAAGAGGAAGAAGCCCTTCTCGCCTCTCCCAAGGTGAACAAGCCCAAGCGGATCGCCCTATCGGGCGCCGCTAGGAAAAGGTTGCGCAGACACCTTGCAAACGGCATTCCCATGGAGGAGGCCAAAAGGCTCGCTCAGAAGCCTATGGACCCTCCAAGGGTAGAGCCCAGCAAGAGTGGCGCGACCAAAAAGAGGATCAGATCGGCCAACACGACCCCAGAAGAGGTGTCGACCAAGAGGGCCATGATAAAAACCGCGGCACCCAGTGCCTTGACGAGGGGTGGCCTTGCGACTGCACCGCCTGCCACGGAGGCTCCAGTAGCCTCCACATCCGCAGCAGCAGCTGCGGCTGGGCAGCAGATACAGGAGCAATCACCCCAAGTCGGTGTCATGCCCTCCTACAGGGACGTTGCCAGCTCATCGAAGATGGCGATACTCCCTGCCGACTACCCTCAACAGCTCTTTACGACGGATCAGCTGAACAGCATCCAGTCTGCCATCCTAGCGAGAGTGATGGCCATGAGACACGGCTCTGTGAAGCCGCTGTTCTCTGGCTGCACGTTTCGACCAGGGTGGATGGCAATCACGTGTGGGAACGCAGAGACGGCTGAGTGGCTGAGCACAGAGGTGCCAAAGCTCCGGCTGTGGAAAGACGACCACCTCAAAGTAGTCCCCGAGGCAGAGGCACCACGTGCCGCCGTCTATGTCGGCTACTTCCCGCTTCCAAATGCGGAATTGAAGACAGCAGAGGTTTTAAACCTCATTGAAGGCCAGAACACCGGCCTGCGAGTGGGAGACTGGCGGGTCTTCCACCGTGAGATGAGACAAAACACGGCTGTCTTGACGATCGCGCTAGACCCGGTTTCCGCCAACCGATTAAAAGCGCTGGGGCATCGGCTCAACTTTGCTTTTGGCACGGCTTCTCTAAAGCCAAAGGCCGATATGCAGGCGAAGAGACAGGCAGCGGCTCCCGTTCCCGCAACGGAGAAGCCCACCTGCTCAAATGCCAGTGCTCCTGTTATGGCTGCATCGACACCACAGGGCACTGCAATCGCACAAGAGCCCGCAGCCCCGCGGAATATCCTGCGCCCTCCACTCCATGGGCGCATCACGCGCGGAACCGGGCGCCCCACTCGAGGCACCGGGCGCGTACCCAAGGGTGCGAGGCGCACACTAGAGGAGGAGGCCCTTCTAGGCACCAACCGCGGCCGGAAGATGGCGGCCAGGGGCCGCAAGAGGGCGGACTAATGTCCTCTCCCCCTCTCCCCACACCCCCTAAAACCAGGAGACACCTCCGATGTCTCCAAGCGAACCTCCACCACGCAAAGGCCGCATCCGACGTACTTTGCGAGAGGTTCGCTACAATGGACATAGCGTTCATCCAGGAGCCCTGGATAAATGCAGGACGTGTCCGGGGGCTTAGCACCCCATCCGGTAAGTTGCTATATGCAAATGACCAACCTCGCTCTAGATCGGCGTTGTTAATTAACAAAAATCTAACATTTGTTCCCCTCTCACAGTTCATAACTGAGGACCTGGTGGCGGTTTGGGTCAAAATACCCACCGCCCACGGCGAGCAGGAGGCAGTGTTGGCCTCCGCCTATCAACCCGGTGACTCGGAGGAGGTGCCTACGGCGGCTACTTGTGCCCTGATAGAGCACTGCCAGAGAAACCGGCTCAGATGGATAATCGCCTGTGATGCCAATGCACATCACACGGTCTGGGGGAGCAGTGACATCAACAAGAGGGGTGAGTACCTTCTTGAATATATTATTAGTAATAACATAGGATTACTAAACCAGGGCAGCGAACCCACATTTATTAATGCCATTAGAGAGGAGGTTCTTGACCTGACTCTCTGTAGTACAAATATGTTGTCCGTTGTCTCAAACTGGCTCGTTGCAAGTGAGATCACTATGTCAGATCACCAACACATTAGATTTGACATAGGATGCGCCTTGCAATGTAGCCTAGTCACCAGAAATCCCAGGAAAACCAACTGGGATCTCTTCTGTTTTGAACTTGAGCAATCCAGAGACTGCTCAACCCGTCCTATAATATCCATAGACGAGTTAGAGCGTGAAGCTACTGTGCTTCATACAAATGTTGAATCAGCATATCACGCCAGCTGCGACCAAAAGGTACGCAAGACCGGAAGGGCTGTTCCCTGGTGGAACAAAAGCCTTGACGATCTCAAAAAAGCTGCGCGCAGGCTCTTCAATAAGGCGAGGAGTGGGAGGGCCTCATGGGACTCCTACACATCTGCTTTAACGCTCTATAATAAAGAGCTGAGAAAGTCAAAACGGGCTACTTGGCGTCAACACTGCGGGCAGATCTCATCTCTCCCGGAAGCTGTTAGGCTGGAAAAAAGCCCTCTCCAAAGACCACTCAAACGGCATCTGCACGCTGAAAAAGCCGGATGGAAAATACACAAACAACCCAAAGGAGACGAGTAGCCTACTCCTGGCCACTCACTTTCCTGGGTGTGTGGCTGTGGAGCAACCCATCTCACAGAGAGAGGCACCAACCTACCTCTCTGAGACTGGAGAGTACCCACACCTGCATATGACTATGGTGGCAGACTCCAATGGGGCTGAGAGAGGGGAACCCCACCATCGCTCAGAACGTGTTGGAAACATGCCCTATAGGATGTTTCATCAAAATAGCGTACAATGGGCATTATAAAGTTTCAGCCCATACAAATCACCCGGACCGGATGGTATATATCCATGCCTGTTGCAGCGGGGACTGCACCTGATCGCACTCCCCCTGGTCCGTCTATTTCGAGCCAGTCTCCTGCTTGGACACATACCAAGCAACTGGGCTAAAGTAAAAGTCGTGTTTATCCCAAAGGCAGGGAAGAAAGATTCCCAATTGCCTAAATCATATAGACCGATTAGCCTTAGCTCCTTCTTCCTTAAAACGATGGAGAAGATAATTGACCAGCATATAAGGGAGGTGAATCTCAAGGAACTACCCCTACACAAGTACCAATATGCGTATCAAGCTGGTAAATCAACTGAGACCGCCATACACTGCCTTACAACAACCATTGAAAAGGCCATTGGCGCTCAACAGATAGCACTAGGTGCCTTCTTAGACATCTCAGGAGCTTTCGACAACACGTCATATGAGGCTATACGTGCCTCTCTTGTACGAAAGAATGTCTCTACACCTGTCACTCGGTGGATTCTGGAAATGCTTAAATCCAGAATCATAACTGTAGAACTTGGAGGAACTATGACCTCAATCACAGCCACAAGGGGATGCCCTCAAGGGGGAGTACTCTCTCCTCTCCTGTGGACTCTGGTCATCGACGAGCTACTATATGAGCTCAACAACTTAGGGTTCCCTACTCAAGTCTCCGCTGATGATCTAGTCATCTATATAGTGGGCTGGCATGAGCAAACCACTTCGGACCGCATGCAGCAAGCCCTCAATATAGCCAACGGATGGTGTCAGGACAAAGGACTGTCCATAAACCCATCAAAAACAGTTTTAGTCCCATTTACCAGGAAAAGGTCTCTCTCCTTAAAAAGACCATCCCTAAATGGGTCCATCATCGACTTTTCGGTTGAGGCCAACTAGCTAGGAGTCACACTCGACTCCAAACTCAACTGGAATGCACACCTGAAAAAGACTATAAACAAAGCCACTCGAGCACACTTTGCTTGCAACAGGCTTTACGGTAGAACATGGGGCCTAAGCCCCAAAATGATCTACTGGTCTTTTAACACTGTGGTAAAACCGATCTTAACCTATGCATCTCTTGCTTGGTGGACGAAATCTACCCAGAGGACAGCTGCGGCTGCACTTACCAAATTACAACGACTGGTCTGCATAGGCATCACCGGAGCCATCCGGACATGCCCCACTGCAGCACTAGGAGTCATAACTGGCATACCCCCTTTACCAATTACATTGAAAAAGGAGGCCTGCCTGGGGGCACTTCGCCTTCAAAACATCACCAATATAAAAAGTGGTGATCTTACCGGGCATCTTAGGGTCCTTGAGCCCCTAATAAATGAGCCCATTCTGCGCGTAACTGACGAGCAGAAACCAAAACTCGTTTTCCACAGAAATTTCTCAGTAGTCTTGTACACTAGGAATGAATGGAAAACAAAATCAATATCTCTGCCCAGTGGATCACAAACGTGGTTCACTGACGGGTCGAAACTGGAAAACGGTGACACCGGGGCTGGCATTTTCGGACCAAGGTTCAACAAATCCATAGCCATGGGAAAGTCTCCAACCATTTTCCAAGCAGAGATACACGCCATAGAAATCTGTGCTCGTGAATGCCTTCGCAGGAAAATGCAAGGCGCACGGATTTACATCTTCTCTGACAGTCAGGCAGCGCTCATAGCGCTGAGTTCCTTTACGATCTCATCCGGACTTGTAGAGAACTGTTTCCAGCAGCTGAACGCCCTTGCCTCCAAAAACACCCTAACGGTGGGCTGGGTGCCAGGGCATGAAGGCCATATAGGAAACGAGGTGGCAGACTCCCTAGCTAAACGCGGGGCGATGACACCTTTCATCGGCCCTGAGCCGTTCTGTGGACTATCGAAAGGACACAATAGAGAACTGCTCAGGAAATGGGAGGAAACAGAGATAAATCGTCACTGGACCGACAGTGCAGGGCTGAGACAAGCCAAACAATTTCTCGTCCCCCAGATGACGCGATCAAAACGCATCATCAACCTACCAAAGAGCGAAATTCGCACTCTAACGGGCTACCTAACGGGTCACTGCAACCTTAGGTATCACCTTAAGAAATTAAAACTTTCAGAAATCGACACCTGCAGATTCTGCGAGATGGAGCAAGAAACATCAGAACATATTCTATGTGAGTGCCCATCGCTAATCAGACGTCGACTTCAACATCTAGTAGGTGAACTTATTCCCCCTACAGGATTTGGGAACAAATAGACCTTACCAAAGTGCTCTCTTTCATTAAAAGCCTAGGCATAGGGCCTCTTCCCTAATCCTACAGGCCGGCACAAAAGATCTAAAATCTGGTCGCAGTGCAGCAAGGCCTTTGTAATAATAATAATAATAATACCTACTCTAAAGGCAAAATACGTGTAGGAAAGGTGTGCCGCAAAGCTCATGGAACACATCCGGACGATCGCTTCTAAAAGAGCACAAATCCAACCCGTTCCGCCCCAAAATTCCTATCCGTCTGGCTGTCAGCTTCCTCCGTGCGATACGGAAGTTTTCTCGGGCGATTATATTCGCTGGCCGACTTTCCGAGACCTTTTCACAGCGGTCTATATAGACAATCCTGCGCTGACCCCCGTTGAAAAGTTGTTCTATCTAAATGCCAAGACTAGTGGTGAAGCTCATTCCATAGTTTCCAAGTCGCCACTGACCAACGATGGTTTCCGCTCAGCCTGGAAAAACCTATCTGAGCGTTTCGAAAACAAGCGAGAGCTAGTGAACAGCCAACTGGAAAAGTTATTAAACATGCAGTCCGTTGCACACGAATCTTCGGCAGCCTTAAAGGAGCTGCAAAATACGATCCAAAACTGCCTCGCATCCCTAAATTTGCCTGGTCTTCCTACGGATAATTGGGATTGTCTCCTGGTTTATTTATGTTCCACGAAGCTTCCAAGGCTGACGCTCTCATTATGGGAGCAGTCCTTAACAAATAAAACCGAAATTCCTACGTGGCAAGAATTTGATTAATTCCTGACTGAGCGCCATAGAACTCTAGAAATTATAGATTCTATTCAACCTCCTAAGTTGCGCCTCTATCCGTCAGAAACGATACCCCCGACGTGTCGCCACGAATACTGAAATCCTTCAGTACGAGGATCGCACAGTGGGCGATTTGTCCAATCTAGCGAAAGAAAATGAATAACTCAAAAAATAAAAGATTTTTCAACAGAAAAATTTTTTTATCGTAATAATAACTTAAAAAGCCATACAAAAAATTATTTTTTTTTTAATTAAAGTTTTTATTTTTCAAAATAAAAAAAAAAAGTTTTATTTCTTAATTTAACAAAATTTTTGTTTTCTTGTTTTTTGTTTCTTATTTATTTTTAAGATCAGATCCTGATATTTCGCCCTCCTTTACAAAGCCCAAAAGCAGCATGCCATACTGAAAAAAGGGCGTTTCTGGACCAATTACATGATTTCTGCAATATGAAAAATATTAGATGACGCACTTTGACGCAGCTAAGTTTGGTCATTTTGAATAGAGGGCGATTCATATTTTCAAATGTATACACAATTAGCTCGGACAAGTACGGTCATCAATAGTTCTATTCCACAGAAGTTAACAATTACTCACAAAAAGGGTTATTTAAAGCTTACCACATTCAATCACCATTTAATAATTCAACACTTATCACAGGTCACAAAACGTTCTTTTTTCTATTACTACATACCTGAATTCTTGTAAAACCAAAAAAAAATCTTCGAAAAGGTTAAAATTTCAATTTTTACAAAGAATTGAAGTACCTCGAAAAAACGCTGGAAATACTTATTATGATTGCAGCGAAAACATATGCTCACTTTGAAAGCTCACAGCTGATCAAATATATCGATTAAAACACCAAAAATAGTATTTTTGTGCTAATTAAATATTTAGTTATCGGCGAAAATTCAAATTTTGGAACATTTCAACAACAAATTTTTGAATTTCCTGTCGCTAGATCGGCCAAATCGCCCACTGTGGATCGTTCCGATACCCAAAGGATGCGATTTATGTTCCAAATAGAACCATCCAGTGCGTATATATCTAGAAAGAGCAGTTGTGCTTGAATTGCTTTGCAAGCGGTCATCAACTCCGTAATTGCACAAGCGTCCACAAATGTTTCACGTGTCACGGTCGGCATCACACTTTGTTGCATCCTAGCAACTGCTCCTCCTGTGTACCGAATCCTCCTGATACTGTATCCGATCCGATCCGAAGAATTTCCTCGTTCTCCAAACGAGTGACAACTGCTATTGATTCCTCCAATTACTGGGTTCCATACGACGATATGAAATGCAGACGTTCCCGAGGTATTTTATTCTACCCATGCCGAGTCTGCCAAGGGAACCATCCTCTTCGGAAGTGCCACCGTTTCCTTCGGCTTAACGCTGAGAAATGGCTCCAGGCAGTCTTTGATAAAAAGTACTCCGTCAATTGCCTAGGCCACCACCATTCCACTGGATCTTGCCGCAGTGGTGACTGATGCCAGTCGTGTGGCCAAGATCACCACACACTTCTCCATGTCCACGAGCGCTCAGCGTATCCAACGCTTTCCCGAGCAAAGGCCTCCTCTAATATTCCTACAGCGTATCCTCGTTTTGGGTTTTGAAGGCAGAAAAAACCAGGTTTTTACAGATTTTTGGTCGTACGGTGAAAGTAATTTTTTTTCTGATTATTGTACATTAAAGAGTAGTAATTGAACTATATTCTGTGAAATATTGAAAATTGACCGAATGACAGCAATTCTTCGCAGGTGCCTCAGAAAAAATACATTTTGCGGTGCACATCAAACCTCAGCACTGGATCATGTGAAATGAAATAGCCAAAGTTTTTCCATCAATTTGAATGTCCCTCTAGGTATCAACGTCGAGTTTTCCATTTTTTTTTTTAATTTTTGAATTTTTTGCAAGACTTGAAAGTGAAAGTGACTTGTGACTCTCAAGACTTGATTTTGTAACTCTTTTAATTCTTTTATTTTGTTTCGTGACAGGGATACCACGAAGTTATCCTTGCACCTAAGGTATTCGACTGTAAAATCATATTCCTTTAATTTTAGTCGCATTCTAGTTAGCTTTGACCTTGGGTTTACCATGGAAAATATATAAGTTAAACCCCTGTGTTCTGTTTTCACTGTAAAGTGCTTGTCGAGATATATGGTCGAAAATGTGCTATTGCTCAGTGGATTGGAAAAAAAACATTCCAACATGGAGTGGAAAAGGAACATTCTTTTGACATAATCTAGCTATGTTCCGTGAATAGTTGGCGAAGTTTTCAATGAAACGTCTGTAATAATTGCAAAATGCAACAAATCTTCTAGTGCTGTCCGCGTTGTGCGGGATTGGATAATCTATAATGACATCAAATTTTGTGTCATCCGGCAGAATTCCTTTATATGTATATCTATGACCGAGAAAGCTCACTTCGTTCAGGAAAAATGAGCACTTTCGTGGATGTAGTTTGAGATTATGGGTTCTGCATAGATTAAAAACATCAATCAAATTCTTTAACATATGCTTTTCAGAACAACCAATCACTAGGTCATCCATGATGTTTGTGTGATGCCAATACGCACAGTGTTGCATGGGGAAGCACAGACAACAGCAGCAGAGGTGAGTGTTTACTAGATTATCTTGTATCTAGGGATCTTACAGTTTTCAATGTGGGGGCTGAACCCACATTCATTACTAAAACCAGGGCTGAAGTACTGGACATCACTTTCGGCAATGAGGGGGGCTCCCTGTTGATTCGCAACTGGAAGGTCTCCTCAGAACCGTCAATGTCAGATGACAGGATCATCCTGTTAAGCATACATAGCAGCCCCAGCTTCAGCAGGGTTATCAGGAATACACGACGGACTGACTGGCCAGCCTATCAGTCCTGTTTGGGATTAAATCTGAGCAGACTGAATCAGAGTAGAAGAGTATCGTCTTCAGAGGATCTTAAGCAACTCTCAAGAGATGTAGGATGCATATCATGCACGCTGTCCCGAAAAATCCATAGAGTTCAGAAGGGATAATCCCTGGTGGAACAGGAAACTGGGGCTACAGAATATAACAAAGAAATCCGGTACAGAAAGCGTGCTCACTTTCGGAAATTGTGTTCCACCATAGAGCAAGCCGAATCTGCGGCTTCTCAAAAAGCAAAGGACTTTCTGAACTCTGGCTGAAGAGGGCAGATGGGTCATTCACCGAGGACGAGGAGGAGAAAGAGGAACTTCTCCTGCAAACTCCCTTCTCTCTGAGCAGAACCATCTCCAATATAGACAACAGTTATGAAAGAATCCCCAACGGGAGACCCAACTGGAGCCTGGCTGCAGAGATCGTAACTGAACAGAAGACTAGGTGGGCGTTGAGTACACTCAGCCCCTACAAGGCTCCGGGGGTGGATGGAATGATACCCATCCATTTTCAGGGTGCCGAACAACTAAGTCATAAGTATTTTCTGGGGGAGCCTAGCAATGGGTTACATTCCTAGGGCATGGAGAACGGCTAGGGTGATCTTTATTCCGAAGGTTGGGAAGAAACTCCCGTTTCATACCGAATCCTTCAAGCCGATCAGCCTAACCTCCTTCCTGCTGAAAACCCTAGAGAAGATTGTGGCCAACCACATTAGAAACTCGCACTCGGTACGAAGGCCTCTGCATGTGCATCAGCATGCCTATAGAGAAGGAAAGTCTACTGAATCGGCTTTCTTGAGCCTGGTTGACAGTCTACAGCGCTCTGTAAAGCCCTAAGGGGTAGCTCTTTGTGCCTTTATGGACATAGAGGGTGCTTTTGATAACACAGCTCATGATGTTGTGGCGCTCTGTAGAAGCGGAGTTGAAACGGGTCACACGACCTGGCTGGGCAAACTTCTTGATATCAGAATAGCGGAAGTCACTGTCAACAGTGTGACAGTTAGAGCTCTTATCACCACTACTTTGGAGCCTCGTGGTGGACGAGCTGCTAGTTAAACTTACAGCAAATGGGTTTGAATGCCAAGGCTATGCCGATGACATCACTCTAATCTGTAAAAGTAATTTTGAGAGCACATTGTGCGACAGGATCACACTGGGCCTAAGACTTAGCTTAGACTGGTGCAGAGACGTGGGGCTGAATATCAATCCAGCGAAAACCACAGTTGTCGCCTTCACCAATCGCTAAAAGCTGAAATTCATTCGGCCCATAGCCATTAGGGGCACAGAGGTTTCGATCTCCACCGAATTCAAATATCTGGGAGTCATCATAGACAAGCAACTAATGTGGAGACAACAGGTGGAACATGCCGTTCGCAAGGCCACCATGGCCTTAATGAGCTGTAGATCTCTTGCAGGGAAAAATTGGGGAGTTCTCCAAAGATCCTACTGTGGATGTACGTTGCTATGGTGA
Source organism: Drosophila aff. chauvacae BK-2020 (assembly GCA_018903765.1). NCBI lineage: Eukaryota > Metazoa > Arthropoda > Insecta > Diptera > Drosophilidae > Drosophila > Drosophila aff. chauvacae BK-2020. The sequence goes on along the minus strand of JAEIGO010000024.1, from coordinate 1,702,607 downwards.
GGCCCATAGTCAGCTACGGTGCTGCACTTTGGGCGAATCGCGCTGACCTTGATGTCACAAAAAGGCAACTGGGCAAACTCCAGAGACTTGCCTGCACGTGCATTTCGGGCGCTATGCGCACTTGCCACTGCTCTGGATGTGCTGCTCGGGCTTCCACCACTGCACTTGCATATCAAGCACAGTGCGCGCAGATCTACCATGAGGATAACAGGGGCAAGACCAGCTGACTCGGCCGCGACTGCAACTGACCTGTTATTAGAATATCCGCAGGATGTTCGATTGGCCAAGTTTAGCTTTGATAAGCTCCTCAAAACGGAGCATAGCAACAAGTCGGAGTGGACCAGCATGTCTACCACCTAAGACGTAAAACCACATGCTGACGGCTCACTAACAGAGGATGGTGCAGGTTCGGGTGTCTGCGGACCCCGACTCAAATATCGGGAACCGCTAGGGAAATTCGCCAGTATCTTTCAAGCGGAGATACGCGCTATTGAGAGATGTGAATCGTTCAATATTAAGCGGGGTTACAATGGGAGAGACATTGCCATTTTCTCGGATAGTCAGGCAGCAATCAGAGCACTCAGTGTACATAAGATTGTTTCCAGACTAGTATGGCAGTATATAGGAACACTCAACGAGTTGGGTGTAAACAATAAAGTAACCATATACTGGGTACCAGGGCATGCGGGGATCCCCGGCAATGAAGTGGCCGACATAATGGCTAGAAAGGGGCCGAGTACTAGGGCCAGGAGTCATCAGCCAGAGCAGTCGTGTGGATCTCGTGACTGTCTGCGATGACTTCTGGCGGTCGTCGAAAGGGGCAAGGCAGAGTAAACGTCTGCTAGGTAGCAACAATAGCAAAAGGACCAAGGACTGTTTGGAGCTGAGCAAAGGATCTCTCCGAATAGTCACGAACTTCCTGACAGGGCACTGTAGACTGCGCAAGCATCTGTACAATCTCAAGATTGGGGAGGACAGTCTTTGCAGACTTTTTTCTGGAAGGAGACGAGACTCCGGAACACCTACTTGAGGAGTGCCCGGCTATCAGTCGGTTGAGGTTGGCCCACTTGGGGACCTTACACTCACCACACAGGAAATTAGGGCTGTTCGACCAGGCGACATCATCGCATTCTTGCGATCGATTGAACTGTTTGATGAGCTATAGCTCTTATATTAGGACGAGGGCACAATAGACCCTAGTGGTCGCAGTGCACTAACCTCTCGTAAACTATTGTTGGCTGAATCCAGTTCGTCGTTTATTGTTCCATTGTTCATTGTTGTTAATTTTTTAAGAAGACATGTTTTGAAGTCTAGTGTAAGTTAGTTTAGGGCGAAGGCGGGAGCATAATAAAGCTCTCTCTCGCTCTTTGCGAATTCGCCCCGCCTCGCCAACCTCTGTTAAGCTAGGCCTAAGAACATATATGTAAAATAGAAGACCATGTCGAAAATTGAAGTCAACTCGAGCACACGCATCTTTTTTCTCGCTGTCGTCGACCGCCGATTACAATTAATTATTCTTGTCACCAAAGTTCGGTTGATCTTTTTTAATAAACTAATTAAAAACTTCATGGCGCCCCCGGGTGGCCAAGATAATTATTTTAAACAAAAGGCAACATTCAATTAAAGTTACAGTGACACATATATAATATACAGACATTTATATTCATATATACAACATAAAAGTGCAATATAAAATAAATTGTTCTTTTTTTTTAAAATGCTTTCTGTGCAAATAAATAAATATATTTTTGCCCGCAACACGCTATTGTGTTTAAATAATATTTATTTAACATTGTAAGGAGTGCCTCACCCCAACGCTGTAAATATTTTGTATATATAGTTAAGTTAGCCATAAGTTAGTTTTAAGCGTCATAAGAAGACCCACGAAGGGCACCTGTAAGTTACTTAGGAGTTAGGGAAAGCCAAACACCCGCCAACAACATCGACAGCCAGTCGGGCATCACTGGCACCAACACGACGTCGCCTCATCACTGGCCACACACGCCCGCAACATCGCGAGCACACGCCCGCAACATCGCAAGCAACGACCCGAGACATCGCAAGCATACACCAGCAACATCGCCTCTCAGAGAGAGAGAGCCCGACCGCAACATGGCCGAAGAGCCCACCACCATACAGACAGAGGACAGAGAACGAGCAACCCGAAAGCTCAAGAGAGAGAGAGCCCCGATCGGGAAGCGCGCATGCCGAAGAGAGACGGCAAGAACATACGCCGCGGCGGGGGCCGAAGCTTCTGCGCCAGAACATTGGCAGAGGAAGGGCCCGAGCAGCGTCGCCGCCAACGATCGCTCTCTTACTTCGGCGGCCCTCAAGCAGTACAGACGTGCGACGCTATTCCCGCAGGAAAACACGTGGAGGAAAAGTACCGACGGCATTTCAACTCTGGGCCACATGGACATGGAGTCCAGCGCCCAGGGCTAAGGAGGGTGAGCCGGCCTCCCGCGGCATGGGAGCCGGCGGTGTAGGCAAGAGGTAGCAAAACGAGCATAGGGAAACTAGACTGACAATAAAAGCAAATCATAAAATCCCGACGGCATTTTGGCATTCCTCCTTACAGCTCCCCCCTCCTCCTCTTCTTCCCAAGAACCCACTCCTGGGCGGACTTGGACCCGGCACCATGGTAAACAGGGCCGGCTCTCAGATCCCGAGATCACCCTCCACCTTTGGCTCCGGATCAGGGCAATCGGTACCACGGTAAACGGGGCCGATTTCCCGGTTCCGCGGCTTCGCTCGGGGTCGAAGCACCGGCACCATGGCAAACAGGGTCGGCACTAAGATCCCGGGATTCCTTCCCAGCCTCGGCTCCGGACCACGGCATCGGCACCATGGTAAAGAGGGCCGGTTCCGGGTTCGTGGCTCTGCTCCGGATTGGGGCGTCGGTACCACGGTAAACGGGGCCGATTCCTAGATCCGGAGATTCTTCTCCATCTTCGGCTCCGGATCACGGCATCGGCACCATGGTAAACAGGGCCGGTTCCGGGTTCGCGGCTCCGCTCCGGATTGGGCGTCGGTACCACGGTAAACGGGGCCGATTCCCAATTCCAAGGCTCCGCTCCGGGATCAGGAGGCCGGGACGACGGCGACGCGCTCGACCATCCTGACCTGGGCATCTTCCCCGCCGCGGCCAGCGGCCCGGCACCATGGTAAACAGGGCCGGGTACCTGGCCACGCCTCCAATGGCTCCGACGCGGTTCCCGGCTCCGGCCGGCCGCTCGGGCCGCTCATCCAGTCTGTCCCAAATAAAACGCAGTCCTACACGGACCGCCCCTTTCCCAGATTTTCCTCCTAAAAATAAAATACGCGCTTTCACCAGCGCCATCCCCGTTTCCCCTGCCTGTCTCACTATAAATAATGGAGGAACTCTGAGCCGCTGAGGATATCCCAGCCTTAGAATAGATCGCTTCCTCACAACATATTTCGTGTCGGTCGCGAAATACCCTGCTCCAGAATTGCCGCCACCACCGAGGGAACTTCTAAGGAAAGTGGCTAAATGTAGAATTCGGAAAACAGAGGTATTTGTGCAAAAAATTTAAAGCTAGAGTTATAGACAAATTTAATGTTTATTGTCTTGTGCTGGAATATTGCACCATGCTTTCAGTTCTTGGCACATATGTACGTATCAATATAGTAGAGCTAGATTGCATGCAAATGATAAAATGCATACATACATATATTGAACCGCGTTTGGACGCAACATTTATTTATTGTTTTGTATTGTATTATTGCAATCACTGTTGCCCCCTTCCCCCTCTCGATCGTTAAACTAGCATTAATAGTTGGGAAGTTAATCCAAGCTTGCGCACTAATACACAGACAGCCTTATATACTAGCAGCTGCAGCGGTGAACTTTTCGTTTTCGCTTCGCTTTTGCACCGCTACCTGCCTTGTTGTTTTTTGACCCTTTTCGTTGGCGCGCTTAGCGGACCGCCAAGTGACGCGCTACCCTGTATTCTGCGGGTATACCATTTTTGGCCTCATTTCGCACCCACTATTAATTGATACTGCGTGATACTGCGTGATAATTTGTTTTCGTTGTTCTCAGGAAAAAATATTTACATTTCAAACAATAAATTAGTAATTTATAAAATTAAAAATAAACTATTTTTTTGGTACAATTTAGGAACAATTAAAGCTTACCAAGTCACCGAGAGCAATTACGAAAAGGCACTAGCCAGTTTAAAAAAGGTTTACGATAACGAATGCCTAATCTTTATGAATAATATATCAACATTGTTTAGTCTTCCTAAAATATCACATCAGTCCGCTTCCTCCTTAAGAAACCTTATCGATACTGTTTCGTCGATTTATGGTTCTCTGTTATCGATAGGAGATGATACAAAAATTTCGAATGCAATGTTGATATATTTGGTATTGAATAGAGTCGACCCAGTTACCAAACAAAAATGGGAGGAACAGCTCGATTATGAGACTTTGACGCTTTGGGCCGATTTTGAAAAAATGTTAAATCGCCGATATCAGCATTTATCAGCTAAAGAATCGACAAAGCCGAAGCAAGACAAAATTGTGTCGAGCAAGCCACATAATCGTAGCTCATTCTCTTGTTCCTCAGATCAGCAGATCATTTGCTACAGACTTGTAGCCCGTTTGGGCGTCTCTCTGGAATGCAAAGGTTCGAGTTTGTTAAGTCTGCCTCCTTATGTATTAATTGTCTGCGAAAAGGCCATACTGTTTCGAAATGCAAAGGCAAAAAGTGTCGAGCTTGTGACCGCTCACACCATATTCTTCTTCATAGATATACAGTGCCTGAGAACAGTTTAGCGTTGCCACCCCCGCCAGAGTGCATGTCTCCTCCTTTTAGCCAAGATTAGCCTTCCACGTCACATGTTATGCATGCCCCGTCCTTGGACAGGGTGATTTTGGCTACGTCAATCGTAAGCGTCCGTACTAAAAACGGAGAATACGTTTTAGCCCGAGCTCTGCTGGACTCTGGGTCTCAAACGAATTTTATAACAGAAGAACTGGCGAACCGCTTACAGATTCGTAGAGAGGAGTCTTGTATCAACTTACTTGGTATTGGCGAGTCCAATTCTCAAGTCAAGAAAAAGGTACACACAGTGGTGAAGTCGCGAATAAATGGTAGTGAGTTCTCGTTCGATTTCTGGATCTTAAAATCGTTCTCCTGATCAGTCGGTGAACGTCAGTGATTGGAAGATCCCGAAGAACCTACCATTAGCAGACATATTTCTACAAGTCACAAAAAATTGATATGTTGATAGGAGCAGAATCATTTTTCGAATTGCTAACTGTTGGTCAAATTAGACAAGGTCCTGACTATCCAACTCTACAAAAGACCCTTCTTGGTTGGGTTGTTTCGGGCAGATACAAGTCTAAAGTCCCGAAACAAGTTGTGAATAGTTTCAGTTGTAGTGAAGAACCTTTAGTATCGATTGACAGCACACTACAGAAATTTTGGTCGCTGGAGGAAATGCCAAATCCAAAGAAAATTCTGTCGCCTGAGCACAAGTTATGTGAAGTCCATTATACGATGACTACCAGGTATTGCCATCAGGTCGGTTTGAAGTTAGGCTGCCGTTTAAATCTGATCCAAATGGATTAGGCAACTCCTTCGAGGTTGCAAAACGGCGGTTTTTGTCGCTTGAGCGAAGGTTGTCTCGAGATCCTAACACGAAGACCATGTACTTGGAATTCATGGAAGAATCTCTCGCCCTAGGTCATATTTCGCCTACAGACAACAAAATTCCTTCCTCTCCACATTATATTCCCTATCAATGAGTGTTAAGGCCCCAGAGTACGTCCATAAAGTTGCGCGTCGTGTTCGATGCGTCAAAACATCGTCTCAGGTGACATCCTGATGGTGGGGCCGACAATTCAAGAAGAGTTGTACTCCACTCTACTCCGCTTCCGGCTGCACAGGTATGCCCTGACTGCCGATGTAAAAAAGATGTATCGCCAAGTAATGGTAAATGAAGCGGATAGGAAGTTTCAACTTATAGTGTGGAGGAGAGACCCCTCTGAATCCTTGAGATTATTCAAGCTCTACACCGTCACATATGGTACTTGACCAGCCCCATTTCTGGCTATTCGGTGTTTAAAGAGGTTGAGTGAATCTGCTAAATTTTCATTCCCTAGAGCTGCCGACGTAATTGGATCCGATTTTTACGTCGATGACATGTTAACTGGTGCTGCATGCGTAGAGGAGCTAAAGACAATTAAGTCTGAAGTGTCTCAGGTTCTTCAAACAGCAGGTTTTAAATTGACAAAGTGGTTTTCAAACTCACCCGAGGTCACTGCATCTGAGAGCACAGTTAAGTCGATACCTATCTCGGATTCAGAGTCAACTAACCCGTTAGGAATATCGTGGTTGCCTTGCGAAGATGCCTTCAAGTTCAAAATTGACACTTCTGTCATGGGTCTCCGAGCGACAAAACGGAACATACTATCGGTGACATCGAAGCTGTTTGACCCCCTCGGCTTATTAAGTCCCATTGTGATTAAACGAAAGATCCAATTGCAGGAACTCTGACTTAATAAGTTAGATTGGGATGAGTCGACTCCGATGCATTTGGAAACAGCTTGGGATATGCTAAAAAGCACTCTGTCTCAACTGGATGAGATATCTATTCCTCGGTTCGTGCATAAAGACCCGATGTCACCGGTACAGTTGCATGCCTTTGCCGACGCCTCCATGAGAGCTTATGGAGCTTGCGTCGTAGCAAAACTGCCGAAGGTTTTAAATTATCGTTGTTGACTTCAAAGTCGAAAGTAGCGCCGCTCAAGACCAAAACGCTCCCAAGGCTTGAGTTATGTGCCGCTCACCTTCTCGCAGATCTCTGACATAGAATCCAACCATTATTAAAAGTCCCTATCGAACGAATTGTATACTGGTCGGACTCTGAAGTTACTCTTCACTGGATTCGATCTCATCCATCTTCGTTGTCGACATTCGTTTCGAACAGGGTAGCGGAGATTCAAGAATGGTCAGGAGAGGCTACATGGCGGCATGTTCCCACAAAGCAGAACCCAGCAGATATCGTTTCGAGAGGTTGTGACGTCGGCGAGATAAGGCAGTCGATCTGGTTCACTGGCCCACCATTTCTGAAGGACGAAGAAGAAAACTGGCCCAAAAATGCTCATTTCGAGCCGGATGAGGAAGTCTTGCGTCAGGAAGCGAGGAAGACTGTGGTCGGACTGACCGCTGCGGTGCAAACTTCCGATTTGCTGGATGTCATCGAGGGATTCTCGTCACACCTCAAACTGCTTAGAGTGTTCGCTTATATGTTCCGCTTTATAAGAAAATGCAAAGACAAGAGTATATTTTTCGAAGAAACTCTGTCACCGATTGAATATAATGAAGCATTTCATAAGATTATCGAAATAGTACAAAAGCACGAGTATCAAGTAGAAATTGAAAAAGTTCATAAAGGCTCCAAGGTCGGCCCAAGACTTCAGCGATTGAACCCATTCATCCATGAGGATACGGGAACTTGGTGCAACTTTTCGTTGTTGCGAGTTGGGGGGCGACTAGCTATCGCTCCTATATCATATGATGCCAAGTTTCCCTTGCTGTTGACGAAACGCTCGCAATTTGTGCACAGCTACGTCCGGCATTTGCCCCATTCCAATTTTCATGTCGGCCCTCGAGCACTTGTGAGCGTCCTACGACAGCGTATTTGGACCGTAAACGCTCAGGAGCTCTGCAGTCAGACGGCTCGATCATGTGTGCGCTGCTTTAAATGCAAGCCACGACTGATGACACAAATTATGGGAAATCTACCCGCAGATAGACTCCGTGCTCTCAGCCCATTTGCGATATGTGTCGTTGATTTTTGTGGCCCTGTCTATACGACATTAAAAATTCGAGGAAGGCCCCCGTATAAGTCCTAAGTTGCCTTATTTGTTTGTTTTGCGTCCAAGGCGGTTCACTTAGAGATTGTGTCAGATCTAAGTACTGATTCTTTTTTATTGGCTTTTCAAAGATTCGTTGGTCGACGAGGATGTCCGCAGACGGTGCATTGCGACAACGCGATGAACTTCGTCGGAGCGAGTCGCCACTTCCTGGCCATTCGCGAACGAATCGAGGAGCAGGCGGACGCAATGTGTGAGTTCGCATCAGAATGAGAATTTGCGTTCACACCCCCTCGGGCTCCGCACATGGGCGGACTATGGGAGGCAGGTGTGAAAACTGCAAAGCACCTACTCCTACGAGCGGTGGGCAGCGCGATCCTCAACGCGGAAGAGCTGGGCACAGTCCTCGTCGGGATCGAGGCAATAATGAACTCGCGGCCCCTCGGAGCGCTCAGCCAGGACCCAAGCATCGGAGAGGCGCTAACTCCCGGGCACCTGCTGACAGGTCGCTCATCGCAGCACCAGCACTCCGGACCCCGGACCAGGCGGGTCTCAGTTGCTTGCGGCGATGGCGGCTTGTTTCGTCAGTCAGGCAAACGTTTTGGCGGCGATGGTCTCGGGAATATGTCCTGGGCCTTCAGGTTCGGGGCAAGTGGCACGAGGAGAAGGCCAACGTCGAGAAGGGCCAACTCGTCGTCGTGGCTGAGGACAACCTGGTGCCTCAACAGTGGCTCCTGGGAAGGATCGTCGCGACGCACGCAGGAGAGGACGGCAAGGTCAGGGTCGTCGATCTTTGGAGGAGCGATGAAGCCATATTCCGGAGGGCGATCCACAAGCTGGCGCCGCTGCCAATTTGTTGAAGCCGTGGAGGCGTTCAACGGGGCCGGTGTTGGCTGAATCCAGTTCGCCGTTTATTGTTCATTGTTGTTAATTTTTGAAGAAGATATGTTTTGAAGTCTAGTGTAAGTTAGTTTAGGGCGAAGGCGGGAGCATAATAAAGCTCTCTCTCGCTCTTTGCGAATTCGACGCGCCTTCGTCAACCTATTTTAAGCTAGGCATACTTAAGTACGATTATGTTAAATAGATTATGTTGAGAATTGAATTCAACCCGAGCACACCCATTTCTTCTCGTTCTTGTCGTTCGCCAAATTAAAAATTACTTATTCTTTTCACCAAAGTTTCGGTTGATATTTTTTGAATAAACTAATTAAAACTTCAGCTATTTTATTAAAGATTCACCACTAAAATCGGAATCGATCCCGTTTCTAGTCGCTCATTTAATCTGCGAATTGTTCTGACCCGACTTTTCAGCTTGCTTTTCAGGTCTTTCACAACCGATTTATTTTTGGTTTCTTGGCTCATTTTTAAGTAAATATTTAATTATTTTAAGTATTATTTCAAGAATTAGAAATAAATGGACGAAATAAATTTTCTTAAATCAGACAGACAACAATAATTTAATAATCTTCGAATCAATAATTAGAATTTATTAAACCAAAAAAATAGTTTATTTTAATTTAATAAATTTTCCCCAGTTAGTGTTCCAGGGCATGATACAAGAAGAAAGGTAGTCCAGTCAGGACTCGTCGCTCTCTCGTCAGGCACTGAAATCAGTACATGTTTGATTTTTGACAGCGAAGGTTGTGCTTGGACGATTTTGTTAAATTAAATTTTGTTAACCCTTGTGTCAACATGACATATTGTTCTATTTGCCGCAAGCATGTACTTGGAATGGCCTTATTGACAGCACCGCAATATGAAGGAAAAAAAAGTTGTGAGACCAGTCTCTAGGCTGCACCCTGACTGCGAGCTCAAGAATAGACGCAACGCCAATTCTTCCATGCAAACAGAGTAATTCACCTCTTTGATATCTAGTAGGCTAGTTTGAACTACAAGGGCCAGTAAAGGGTTAATATTTGTCAGATCAGTTCAGTGCCTCTCAGTTCATTTCAGTGCCTGTCAAAATCTGACTGGACTACCTTTCTAATTGTATCATGTTCCAGGGCTTCCTAAAGACGGTTGGTTTGTGAGAGCGGTCGAATTGTAAGTACTTATGATCTGAGAAGGATGGTCTCTCAAGGACTCTCCATTCTGAAACCATTGTCCCCTTACGAGTGTTATGTCTAGCACGTTCGAGGTGGTGGGACCTAAAAAGTCTAAGAGTGACTCACCTCTGTCATTGATGTTGGGGCTCCCCCACACGCAGTGATGTGCGTTGGCGTCTGCACCCACGAGCAGTTGCTGGTCATTCGGGATGGCTTCAACCATTCTGCTGATTTCCTCCGGTGGGGCCGTCCTTTCATGTGCCATGTAGCAGGAAGTTACCTGAAGGCGCTTCTTCTTACTCCCCAGCATCACAACAGTTAGGTCATCCGTGCTGTAATGAGACATAAGGTTAGCATGCAGACCCTTCCGTACAAGTACGGCGGTTCTATTTCTGCTTACCGATGGTGGATAGAACAGGTTGTAATTTGAGGACTTCAGTCCGGCGACTGCATTTCCCGAGGCAAAACATGGCTCTTGAACCAGAGCTATTTCGGCGGACCCTTGCTCCAAATCGATGAGGAGTTCCGCCTACGCGATCTTGCTTTTATGACGATTCAGCTGCAGCACCCTGAGTGTCATGGGTACTGGGCTCATTTCCATTCGACGGGTTGACTGTTAACGTCAGGTCACAATCCTCCGAGTCAGCCTCGGTCATTTGTCGGTCGTTTGGTCACCTCACTAACTTTTAGCTTCGTGACGGGCTTCTTCGCTTTCTGGGGAGAACCTGCATCCTTGGGCCCGCGTCGCCGCTTGCTCCACGATGCGCCGTAGCCTTCATCCCCTCACATGAACGCTTTGGCCCGTCCCTGCTCAGGGAGCTGGTGCCTCCTTTCGGCGAGGGGAGAAGGCTTTCCTCCTCTGGGAGTTGTTCTTGATAAGCGGCTTAACTGGAACTCTCACCTCAACAAGACGATTACCAAGGCCTCAAATGCTTTATGGGTATATGGTATAACGTGGAGCCTTGACCCCAAATCCATCCTGTGGCTTTACTGCATGATGGTTAGGCCTATTATGACTTATGCTGCTCTTGTGTGGTAGCCCAAGGTGCAGCAAGTCACGGGCGTTCAAAAGTGTAGCAAGTTGTTACGCGCAGACGCGCACATATATAAAATAAGGAAGAAACGGAACACTCACCCAACCCGCATTTAAATTCAAACCCCTTGCGCGCGCGCGCCATAGGTCGCACGCGACGGGTCACACTGGCCCTATAGATTGGCCACACTAATGCGGCCAAATTCGGGTGGAGATGCGGGCACACTAGCCTCCGCTAAACCGCTATATAAGACGCACCAAACGGCAAAGGTTCTCCTGACTAGAACCAGCGAAAAGGACGAGCAGCCAAGGACCAACGGACAAGGACGAGCAACCAAGGATCATCGGTAAGGAATACATCGGAAACCACAGGAGACGGGTAAACGGCGTGGTAATTAACTAATCCCAGTAGCCTTTGCATAGTACGTCTCATTCTACGGCTCGGTTCCCCGACCCTCGTGTTTCATAGTTAGTAGACCAGAACGGCCTCTAAACTCTTCTCATACCTAGTAGACCTGATCGGCCTCTAAACTCTTCTTATATATAGTAGACCCGACCGGTCTCTAAACCACTCTCATTCATAGTAGACCTGATCGGCCGCACACAGGCGTGGGAGAAGTTCGTGGGCGTGTGCCCCGAGGAACTCCGAGCTGCCCTTTCGGAACCTCGGCGTCCACCCGTGACCCCGTAGAGCGAAATAGGACAACTCCGAGCCGGACGACCACCCGGACGCGTGGCAAGGACCGCGGCTCCTGAATCAGTTGTAACAGATTGCGTATCTTAGAATAAAGACCCAATTTATAATTACTGTGTAATTCTCTCGTATTCTCCTCTGGGACCCGGGTCGGATTCTCTTCCAGCAACCCGACCTGAACCAAATAAAATATCTGCGACGACCCCTGGCCATCCCTAAGCCATCCGGACACTGACAGCTCGTCACAAAGTTGCAGCGGCTTGTGTGTGTATCTCTGTAGGGAGATTCACGCACATGCCCTACTGCGGCTATGGAGAAAATCATTGGATTGACTCCGCTACACTTTCATATACAAGAAGGAGCCGCTAAAAGCCTTCTTAGAATCAAACTCACATCAGGGTTACTGACTAATGATGCTGGTCATGTTAGTATTTTGAATAATGTTTCTGGCTTAGAGATCTGCAGCCGAACAGATTGCATGACCACGAAGCTCTACTTTGGGGCGAAATTTAGGACTCTCATCCCAGACCGTAGGGCATGGGATAATGGCAACCCTTGCTGTGGCTCCGGAAGCGTGCAGTGGTTCACTGATGGGTCCAAATCTGAGCAAGGGGTGAGGGGATCTTTGGACCTAACACCACAGGCTCGGTTGCACTGGGCAAATGGACCACTGTTTTTCAATTAGAGATTCATGCCATTGAGGCCTGCTCTAAACTCATCCTTGACAAAAGGATGAGAGGAGTACAATAAATATCTTCTCAGATAGTCAAGCGGCGATCAAAGCTCTCTCTTCTCTTGGAGGATAAGCTCCAAACTCGTCGCAGACTGCTGGACCAGCCTCCAGCACCTCTCCACCAGGAACAGGTTAACTTTGTGTTGGGTTCCCGGTCATGCCGAAATTCCCGGCAAGAGTCGGCTCAGCGAGCCTTTTTGTGGCTTAGGGTGGGTCGCTGCCAAAGATATGGTGGAAAGATGGGTTAAAGGAGCGAAATCCAGGTATTGGATATCCAGTTCAGGATGTTGTGAAGCTAAAGAGCTGATACATCCGCTTTTAGGCAGGAACACTGATGGGTGTTCCATGCTTCGACAAGAGATCTGCTAGCCTTCATAAGGCAGGTTGAGCAACTCTTGTCTCAGTATGGAGTAATACAGGCACAAAAGATCATTCGGTCGCAGTGCCTCAAGTCTCTGTCGGGAAATCTCCCCAACATTTCTTATTATTAGATTCAATTTGAATTTCCGCAATGTTTATTTATTTATTTGAATATTTTTGTTTACGACTGGCCACTACAACGTGCCCTTGTGCGTCTGATACAGCTTTATAATGTCATTGTTTTATCATTCGTTTTCCAATATTGTTGTCTGGTAATGGCTTTCAGTGATAGAGCCCCAGATGCATGTTCTCTTCATGTATCTCTCGCAACAGCATCTTCACAAGTTGATCATTGTTTGGGAGAAAGATCTGATTAAAGTTCGATTTTTCTAATATACCTCAAAATCACGTGGCCTTACAGAATTCAGGGGAAAACCTCCCGTCTGCCTATCGCAATGAGTTTCTGTCGGTGATCGAATTTCCAGTTTTCAGGTTTTCCAAGTTTTGAATTTTGTGGAATTGGACCGCATGTTTAAAATAGCATCTTGTTTAATAGTAGAAATGAATATAAATAAAATAAATATATATAAATTTTGATTTGCCGGAGCAATGTATTTTGGAAGCTGTAAGCTTGTGGAATTCAACTGATGATCCGGTAGATCAGCTGTGAAGTGTGATAGCACAAAAGCTTTAAGGGGGTAAACCCACCGAGGAATTTCAAAATGTTCGATTTTTTTTTTATTATATTTTCTTAAAGTTTGATATCTTAAGAATGTCTGGTCCAAGTTTCAAGTCGAAATTCGAAAAAATGACGAAGTTATGGCCGACAATGAATGCCTTCGTTACACGTGCGCTTACCCATTGACAAATTTTCAAACGCGTTTTTCTCGAAACCATGTTTTTTAAATCGGTGCTCACGATATCTCGAAAACTAATAAACCGATTGACTTGATTTTCTGTGGCTATTCTATACATAATTATCTAGTCTACTACGTAGGATTTTTTTTTAAAGATTTTTAGTTTTTTTTTTATTAAGAAAATAAACTTTTTTTTCCCTTAAAAATCGCAATTTTGAGTTCAAACAGCCACCATTTCGCCGAAAATCAATATTTTCAAAAAATCCTATGTAGTAGACTAGAAGAGGATCTAAAGATTAATAATTTTTTTGTTTTTTTTTTATTTGGATAATTACTAATGAAGCAGGAGTGAGCACCGCGGAGGTCCTTCGATTTTCAGGACGTTGAAATATTAGTTGAAATGTGTGCTTATCATTAAAAAAAAAAAATTGGTTTGATTACTTTTATAGGTTGCCAGGAATAAATTTTACAAAAATGGCCTTTTTTTGCGTTGCTCGGTGGGTTTACCCCCTTAACTTATTGAGTAAAGTCATAATGTTTTTATTTCATTAGAACAATAACTCTGGCGCGACTGGTCTTTGGATAACCTCCTATACCCTCGAGACGTAATAAAATAGTATATTGTAAACTCCTTCAATGTTACAAAGTCACTGTTTGCGTGTTTGTAGGACTGTCATCCAATGTACCCCATGCGCTCATGCGCTCAACCTCTCTGACCCTTTAGTTACGGTGGTTTTAAGATACTACATTTTCCGTACTGTAGATGGGTAAGTGTCATGAATGCTTTTGGATGAATAAAAGAATTGTGTCCATTTGAGTAGTAGCAGTAAAAGTTATTAATGTCCCTTTCTAGGCGGAGTAGAAACTGCATGTCATATCCTCCCATGAACGGATCTTCGTATTCTTCATGCACCGAAAACAGAAATCGATCTTTCTTTCCGCTGAGACTTTTCGGAAGTTGCGCGTGAGCTTCGAGATCTCTTGACTGATTTCTTTCTGCAACTCTAATGCCTCTGCTAGCACCTCCATGGTAGTCATATTGAAATTGTTGAATCACTGTTTTCAAGTGGAAGAAAGGTCTATAAATCTAAGTTTTATAGTCACTCCTTGTTGACAACACTTGAACTAGTTGGACTGAGGGTTTTCGCGAGTCAGACACAGCAACATCTTCTGTTGAAAACGCTTTTTAAGGTAAAGGCAATTAATGATTGTATTAATGAAACCTAACAATACTTATAGCTAATAGCTAAACATGGTTTGAAGAATATGCGTATGATAACAGAAATAGTGTGCAAAGAACATTGTAGGTTAAGGTATATTAATATTAAATACATACGGAATACGGATACATACTGAAGATACAATACGGAATCCACATTATATATATACCCAAATGTGTAGAATATTATTTTTGTGGGAGTCTTGATAGGATATATCAGCTTTGACTGTTGCTATCTACATTTTTTGTATTCTCGTATTTATTAGGTAACCAGTTATGATTTTATTTGATAGTTTAAAATTCATCCTATTTTCTTTAATTAAACCAACAAATGTAATCTATATAATAGGAATAAAATAAAAATTTTATAATTTTAATAGGTTCATAAATCCTCTTCTATTATGGATTCCTTCAAAAATCTTGTACCACAATACGCTACTGTACTACGTGAAGGTGAAATAAATACAGTGGCATCAGAATCAGTAGTGAAAGGAGATATTGTAGAAGTTAAATTTGGTGATCGAGTTCCAGCTGATATACGAATACTAGAAGCTCACGGTTTAAAAGTGGATAATTCTTCCTTGACAGGGGAATCGGAACCCCAAGTAAGATCTGCTGAATTTACTCATGAGAATCCTCTAGAAACGAGAAACTTGGCATTTTTTTCAACAAACGTACTTGAAGGTACTTGCAGAGGAGTTGTAATTGCTACTGGCGATAATACAGTAATGGGAAGAATAGCAAATCTAGCAGCCGGTTTGGATGATGTGCAGTCACCTATTTCAAGGGAGATACAATTGTTTATTCGATTCATTACAATTTTTGCAGTAATACTAGGACTAACTTTTTTTGGAATATCATTAATGCTGGGATATTCATTTATTGATGCAGTTGTATTTCTGATTGGCATTATTGTAGCTAATGTACCTGAAGGTCTTCTTGTAACAGTAACCGTCTGTCTAACACTTACCGCTAAGCGAATGGCATCTAAAAACTGCTTAGTCAAAAATTTAGAAGCAGTTGAGACATTAGGGTCTACATCTACTATCTGTTCCGATAAGACCGGGACCTTAACTCAAAATCGAATGACTGTTGCACACTTGTGGTTTGATCAAACAATAGTGGAATCTGATACCACCGAGTCTTTCAAGGGATCTATTTTTAATCACAATGACTTATCATTCAGTGCCCTTCTTTTGTGTGCGGCCCTTTGCAATTCAGCCGAATTTAAGGGTGGACAAGATAATGTACCAGTATTTAAAAAAGAAGTTAACGGAAACGCGTCAGAGGCTGCCCTTTTAAAATTTGCTGAGACTGTTTATGGTGGCGTAGGACAATTTCGTCTGAAGCATGCAAAGTTGACAGAAATACCATTTAATTCTACGGAAAAGTATCAAGTGTCTGTTCATGAATACAATTATGGTGATGGATATTTTATAATCGAAATGAAAGGAGCTCCCGAAAGAATTTTAGACCGTTGCAAAACGATATTAATTCAAGGAGAGGTGGTGGATCTTACTCCTACGTTAAAACAAGAATTTGAAGATGCCTACTTAGATATGGGAGGAATGGGGGAAAGAGTCTTGGGATTTGCTGACCTTAAACTTAAAAAAAATCAGTACCCGATTACTTATGAATTTAGTACGGAACCTCCGAATTTTCCATTGAATGGTCTTTGCTTTTTAGGACTAATATCATTAATAGACCCTCCACGTGCCGCAGTTCCAGATGCAGTATCTAAATGCCGTTCGGCAGGAGTAAGAGTAATAATGGTAACAGGTGATCATCCCATTACAGCTAAAGCAATAGCTCGTGGTGTAGGTATTATTACAAAACCCACTGCTGAGGACATTGCAAAAGAACGTGGTGTAAGTATTCAAGAAGTTGATCCCCGTCAAGCGACTGCTATTGTAGTTCATGGAGGGGAACTTCGGGAAATGAACGCTGAGGATTTGGATGCAGTTATTTATTATCACAATGAAATTGTTTTCGCACGTACGTCCCCACAACAGAAGTTGATAATTGTAGAAGCTTGTCAAAGACGTGGCGAAATTGTTGCTGTTACGGGAGATGGTGTCAATGATTCGCCAGCTTTAAAACGTGCTGACATTGGTGTGGCAATGGGCATATCTGGTTCTGATGTCTCCAAGCAGGCTGCTGATATGATATTACTTGATGATAATTTCGCCTCTATAGTTGTAGGCATTGAAGAAGGTCGAATTATTTTTGATAACCTTAAAAAATCAATCGCATACACATTGACTTCAAATCTACCAGAAATAATGCCATTCCTATTGTTTGTTGTATTTGATATTCCATTAGCTTTAGGAACTATTGCAATCCTATGTATTGATATCGGCACTGATATGATGCCTGCTATATCGCTGGCTTATGAAAAAGCTGAAGCCGATATAATGTCCCGCATACCAAGAGATCCCTTCGAAGACCGTTTGGTAAATAAGAAGTAAGTAATTTGTCACTGAGTTTGCACATACAAAATTTGTTCTTAAGCCTGGGACTAACATAGGTTTAACTTTTTACAAAATGTTGCGAACGGCATTGCTACTAGCCCCGACCACTATTTATTCATACGGCAAGTTTCTTTAACCGTTTATAATATTTACTACACGATATAGTCAATAATACTAATAATATGTAACGACCCTTTTCTAGGGTCGTACAAATTCTAGTATTACACACCAATGTATATTCTCTATAAATAGTACTAAGCAATAGTTAATCTTAAATATTACCGGTAACGATATTTCATTAGGGACACGGAGTCCACCAGTAACGATATTTCATTAGGGACACGGAGCCCACCAGTAACGATATTTTAGTAGGGGCACGAAGTCCAAGAAGTATCCCCCTAATAAGTGCCCAGGTGGCAACCTTAGGGCATCGATATCAAACATCGCACGAAAAACTGACGATACGATGGTTCGATAAACGAACGATCGAGGAGGTGCGACCACTACTCCAGAGATCGTGGTTTTTTCGTTTCCGGCCGCGAGCATAACAGACGTGCGCGAAAGTCTAGTGACCGTGAAAAACTTACCAAGCCTAAAAAGACACGTGAGCCCGCGAGTAGATATCAGCGGCGACAGCTTTTCCCGCTTCATCGATCACCACAGCCAGAGCAAGTAAGCCACCTGTCCCCCTTCCCCTCCGGCAGCAGCCAGGGGAAATTTTAGTGAATAAAACTTATAACCGCAACTAAGTCGTAGTGTTTCCTTCACCCCGGCCACCTCTGCTTCCCCACTCCTTCCCCCTTGCATGCGAACCTTGTGTAGCTCGCCAGAACTTGCGCGTTTGGTTTCCCATCCGCACAAGAACTCCCGAGTCTACGCCTCTGCTCCCCCCACCCCGATCCACTGCATGCGTACGCTGCGTGGCCCGACGGTTCCTATGCGTTTGGTCTCGCATCCACACCGGAACTCCCGAGTCCACGCCGCTACGCTCCTTGCATATCCACCGATCCCGATAGCCTCCGTGAACAAGAAAATCCCGTAGCCTTCGTGATTAACCGGAGAGTCCCGAGAAGCCCCTAGTGTCTCGAGGATTCCCATGATTCCCCCCGCCCCCTCGTCACACAAGCTTTCTAGCCAGGGTTGCCAGACGGTGCTGAGCCAAAGTTGCCAGACCGTGCTGAGTTAAAGTAGCCAGACGGTGCTGAGCCAGAGTTGCCAGATCGTACTGGGTGGCCAGAGTTGCCAGATTGCGTAGAGCTGCCAGAGTTGCCAGACCGTGCAGAGTTGCCAGATCGTTCAGAGTTACCAGAGTTGCCAGATCGTTCAGAGTTGCCAGATCGTTCAGAGTTGCCAGATCGTGGCGAACCCGAGTTGTCAGACGGCGTTTCGAGCCCGAGTTGCCAGACGGCGAACAGCCGGGTCGAGCAGTACGACCGGTACCGCCAGGTGGCGCCTTTTTCCCCGCCAACGGTCGACCGCCAAGCAAGGCGATCGCCGAGTATCGCCGCCAGGGGCGGCTCTTTCTTCACTACCGGCTACCGGCCGCCCAGCAGCGCGGCCGCTAGTTGAGAACTATTCCAAAATTCAGCACAACGAACGACGACCAGCGGTAGAGAGAGCGGAATATCTTCAAGGTTGGCATATATAATTAATCTACACTTCAATACCTTTCGTATGATATGTATATTGTGCTTAAATACCACATGGCAGATGCATAAATAGGTGCATGTTCATGAATGCATATCACAATTGATTCTCCTTTCCCCAAACATACAAGGATAGTAGTATAATAACGCGATTTTCGGGACCTTTGATGTCGGCAAGGGTAATAAAATGCATTTAATGGGTTAGCTGTCAAAATTAAGTAATAAAAAATGCAATTTATGAGGGTTAGATGTCAACCTGTCAATCGAGGGGGTAATAAAGATGGAATAAATTAGGGTCACAGCATGTAAAAGGACACTTGAGAAACAAGTGTTCAAGGGTTCCCACGATCGCGAGTGATCCTGTCCCGCACGTGTAGGTTTATCAGGCGCATGTACTCGTTCACCCACGACCCTCCATTTAAAAAAGCGATGGAGTGTAATGGCGCACCGCAGCGATCCCGCGCCGCACATGAGCGATCCCGCGCCGCACCGATCCTGTACGTTCACGAGCAATCCTGAGTCAAATGGAGGGTGTGTAATTGAAGAAGCGAGCTAAATTTCTAGGAAGGACGCTCACCAACGACCCTTGAAAACGATAGTCTGTGATTTTCCCAACTCTCCCTCCACATACAACTGATCGAATGCTTGAAACATCATGTTGAATTAGTCAACGCAACTAGAAGTCTGTGGGAGTTGGGTAAATGGATACACTTGTAACGGTTTCTCAACGAACTCAGAACACGCTTCAAAAGGGATAAAAAAGGGTGTGAAAAAATGTGAAGTGATACCCAAATGTTTGTGTTTTTTAGGATTTTTATGCCTCTTCGTATAGACTAACTGAGTCTTAAGAATCACTTCTAGTTTGCTATTCAAACAATTAGGAGTATTCGTCAGTTTCAGTGAAATTTCAAATCCTAAAAAACACACAAGTGCAAATTAAGTTTTTAAAATCAAATAATTAAACATTTCAAAAGCTCACAAGCCCGAGCTTTAGTAAAAAACAAAAACTCAAATTTAAAACAAATTTGTTTTAGTGAAAAACAAAAACTCAAATTTAAAACAAATTTAAATAAACTAAAAACAAAAACAAATCAAAACCAAAATGTACGCCAA
Organism: Drosophila aff. chauvacae BK-2020; assembly: GCA_018903765.1. Lineage (NCBI taxonomy): Eukaryota > Metazoa > Arthropoda > Insecta > Diptera > Drosophilidae > Drosophila > Drosophila aff. chauvacae BK-2020. Next base: position 1,682,588 of record JAEIGO010000024.1, on the reverse strand, counting down.
CAACATGAACATCAACATCATCAAGAACGCGAATGGAATTTTCTGCGACTTCTGTCAGGAACAACTTCCTGCCAATACCAAATGGCATCACCATGTTCGGACGGATAAACATAAATATGCTGCGGTCAAACCTGTAAATGGCCAAATTAAGCAAATTACCGACGGCTTCAAGGGACGCATTCTTCAATATATGTACATGAACGAGGGAGCAGCTCTTAGGATTCCGTGTGAATTCCTAAATGAAGCGGGTCAAACGCTGCTTCCTCATATTGAAAGAGTCCTATTCACTCATATCTCATCAAAAATAAATTTTGAGCTATTTGCGGAATACATTTTGATGAAGGATGAGGAAATTCATGTCGAAGTAAAATCGTTCCAGAGCAAGATGTGTCTGGCTACAATATCGACGAATTTAATAGAATTATATAATGCCCACACAACAGACATAATAACCAAAATGGATGAATTCCAAGAAGCGGGAAGTGGGTGGACACTAAGTGAAATAATTAAAGTTGAATTGAACATGTTACAATGTGTTCCTCTAAAAGAATCGGAGTATTTCGAGCTACCCACACCCCTGAAAACCGGAAAGCATGCATCAATGTTCAAAACAATGATGTTTACTGCTTCAAGTGGGCGATTATCTCAGCACTTGACCCAAAAGAAAAGGGAGAACGCTGCAATGCATATGGAGTGGATATTAAATCTCCAATCATCCAAACCAGCAACGGGATCACAGTGGACTTCTCAGGATTATCGTTTCCAATCCAGCTGTAAAAAATAAATCGTTTCATAGAGAAAAATCAACATATCAGTGTAAATGTACATCTATATGAAGAGGAAAAGGACAATGTTGACGGACCTCTTTTCTTAACTGGAGCGAAGAGGAAACATCATATAAATTTGTTGTACCTCAACCCCCATACACCAATCTACATGGACATTATGTCTAGATTAAAAATATGTCCCGGTAAGCATCCATAAAATCAAAGAAACAAAAACATAAAATGAAAAAAAAAAAATATAATAATAATAATAATATATATTTATTACTTATCAAATTTACTTATTAAATTTATTGCCTTTTTTATTTCAGCCTTTTATCGTCTCAATTGGGAAAAACTGGAAATAGCCGTTTGTTCTGCGACGTATGCCTCGCTTACTCAACAAGTTTGGCAAGAGCCAATCGTCATGAAGAAAGATGTGGCAAGATCGTGATTCAACAGCCCAAGGAAGGAGAAACAGAGCTGAAATTTAAATATACTCATCGCCAGCTGGAGGTCCCATTTGCAGTGTATGCTGACTTCGAGTGCATACTTGAACGTGCATCTATAGATGTAAGTCAAAAAACAAAAATAGTAAATAAGCATAAGCCAATAGCCTTTGCATATTATATCAAGTGTTCCTTTGACTCAACACTTCATAAATATGTAACAAAGACTGGGTTAGATGTCGGGCGCACTTTTGTTGATTCAATTATATCCGATTTGTCTGCTATTTATGAAAACTACATGACTCATGTAGTTCCGATTCAAATGAGTACACAGGACTCTTACGATTTTGATGAGGCACTTAATTGCCATATATGCAAGGGAATTTTAGGTAATGACAGAGTGAGAGATCACTGTCATTTTACAGGTCAATTTCGTGGGGCAGCACATAGTGATTGCAACCTAAAATATAGAACAGGCGATTTTATACCCGTTTTCTTCCACAACCTCTCAAATTATGATCTCCACCTTTTCGTTAAAAATCTTGGGGACATTGATGGGGAAATTAAAATAATTCCTTTTAATAAGGAATTATATGTTTCATTATCTAAATATATCACTGTGGGAAAAAATAAGTTAGAAATTAGATTTTTAGACACTTTTCGTTTCATGTCCTCTAGCTTAGACACTCTTGCAGGAAATTTAAATGAAGGGGATTTCAAGGTTCTTCGAAATCAATTTCCAAATACACTAGATTTCAGTTTACTTCGTAGGAAAGGAGTTTTCCTCTATGAATATCTAGATTCTGAAAAGAAGTTGTCGGAAACTTCTCTACCCTCAAGGAGTGCATTTTACAGTCATTTAACAGACACAGAATGTTCTGAGGCTGACTACCTACATGCGGTTCAGGTTTGGAACCACTTCAAGTGTCAAACACTTAAGGATTACATGGAGCTATATCTGAAAACAGATGTTTTGCTGATCACTGATATTTTCCAGAATTTTAGGGCTATTTGTTCGTCTATTTATGAGCTCGATCTGGCCCACTATTACACAACTCCGGGTTTGTCATGGGATGCGATGCTAAAAATAACAGAAATATCCCTCGAATCGCTCACTGATATTGACATGATAACGTTTATTCAGTTTGGAGTTCGAGGGGGTCTAGTTCAAAGTACTCATAGATATACAAAGGCAAACCATAAATACCTTGAAGATTTTGATCCTTCAAAGGACTCAGAGTACTTAATGTATGTTGATGCCAATAATTTATATGGATGGGCAATGTCTGAAGCACTGCCTTATGGGGATTTTAAATGGCTAGAAGAACCAGAAATAGATTTGTTTAACATAAAATCTATTTCTGAAAGTAGCGAGTATGGATATATTCTAGAAGTAGATTTGAAATATCCATACTCGCTTCATGATATACACAATGACGTGCCTTTTTGCCCCGCAAACAGACTTCCTTCAAAAAATTCCAAAACTCCGAAACTAATAGCCGATTTGTGTGATAAAAAAAAATATATCATACACTATAAAGTTTTACAGCAGGCTATTACAAATGGGCTGGAGGTAGAAAAAATTCATGCAATCCTTCAAAAACCATGGCTTAAGAAGTATATTGATCTAAATAACGAGCATAGGACTAGGGCTAAAAGTAATTTTGAGAAAGACTTTTTAAGCTTTTAAACAACTCAGTGTACGGAAAGACAATAGAGAACAGCTTAAAGCACAAGGATATTCGTCTAGTTACGGAATGGGAGGCCCCACCTGTGGGTCCGAAAGGTGGGCGCCCAAGATTATGTGCAAGGGACTTGATAGCCAGATCAAATTTTCACAGTGCAACAAAGTTCACTGAAAATATGTATGCAATCCAAATGAAAAGATTACATAACGTTTGCAATAAACCAACATACTTGGGTTTCGTTGTGTTGGAGCTATCAAAATGGAAGATGTATGATTTCCATTATGCATACATGAAACCCAAATTCCAAGATACACTGAAATTAAATTACATGGATACAGATTCCTTCATATATTCCATAAAGACAGAAGATTTGTATAGCGATATTCGGTCTGATGTTCCCTCAAAATTCGACACTTCTGAATATCCAGATGTAATTGCTAAGCAATACAATTTTCAGCAGTGTAACAAAAAAAGATTAGGTTTCTTTAAAGATGAACTGCAGGGTAGGTCAATGCGTGAGTTTGTGGGTCTTCGCTCAAAAATGTATGCGTAGACTGTGGCGGGAGCAGGTAGTCAACCAGAGAAATGTGTAAAAAGGAATAAAGGCGTGATACGGAGTGCCTTAGCAAAAATTACGTTCAACAATTACAAAAATTGTTTGTTTACAGGACAGCAAGAAAGTGATAGTATGTACATTAGGGCGGGTCGATTTGTATGGAGGCAAAAAAGTCGCATAAGCGGCACGGAAATTCATGTTCTGGGGATCAAAATAAGCAACTTTGCCCAAAGAACCATACCTCTAAAATGCATTCTGATGTTCCCCTTTTTGATGCGAAGAAAAATCTCTTTTGATCAGTAGAGAAATTCCGTTTTGACCCATTTAGAGAGCCTCAATCGAGTCCAAATGTATGACCGACCTCCACTACTTTTCGATGGCCGATCCATTCATGCTAGTGGCGTACCCCCTAGACCGCCCCTATACCCCCCAATAGACCACTCCCTACAAAGATGTTCCAAAATCACCATTATTAGCACGGTGCATGAAAAAAAAAGTATGAAATGCCTAATTTAGGGAAGAAAACATTATTTTGCAAGAACTTATGTAAATGCAAAAATTAATTGAAACACGCATGGATTTTTATGGTTTTTCTCCTTTCTTTGGGCAAAGTTGCTTATTTTGATCCCCAGAACATGAATTTCCGTGCCGCTTATGCGATTTTTAAATCGACCCGCCCTAATGTACATGTTTAAGTCTAGAGGACATGAAATTAATACATATAAAATATCCAAAATAACATTAAACAATAGGGATGATAAAAGAATTATTTGTCAAGACGGGATTTCAACTCTTGCGATAGGGCATTACAATACAATAGAACCCGAAGTAATAGGTTGTATATCAGCTCTACAAGCAAGCGCAATAGATTCGGGGCAGATAGATGAATCTTCCCTAAGTGAAGATATTAAAATTAAACTCAAAAGAAAACGAGATGAAAATCAAAGTGCGCTCGACAAATATGAACGAGACTTAGTGTGGCATTATATTAAAATGGCTAAATTAGAGAATCCCGTCTTTGTAATTTAAAATAAAATAAATGTAAATAATAATAATAATAATTTATTAAAAAATGTTAAATTATAAGATTTACAAATAAATTAAATCTAATGTACATATATATGTATATATATATATATATATATATATAATAAGTTAAAATTAAAATTTTCTTAAATTTTTGAAATAAATAAAAGAAAAGAAAACATAAAATTGTTTGTGTACTTATTTCATTAGACAATTTCAGATGTATTTATCCAGCTGTCATCGGATTTCGGAAAACCGAGCCAGCGAACAAGGGATCTTTTCCCTTTTCTTTTAAGTTTCTTTTAAGTTCCAGATGGCTATCTGGAAATCGAGTTTTCTTCAACTCTGGCTCATAAAAACCACCATTAACTGGGTTCCCATTTAAATCTTTCAATAAAAAGGTCACCGGGTTTGTATTCTGAACTTTATATATCCTATATAATTTCAACATTCCAATTAGGTGTATACGATTTCTCAAAAACCCCCTTATATTTCGAAATGTGAACATTATCCCCAATTTTCAGTTTGCTACCTGCAAACATTTTAATATTATTGTATACCGTGTTCAAGATATGTTTTTCATTGCTAGTGTTCACTTCGATAGGAGCCATTTTTATAGTCCTATGTATTTTGTTATTGTAAAATTCAATTAACCTTCTATACATATCAATCCATTTATAGGTCCCATAGTAGGGAAACTCCTTCCACATGAGTTTTTTTAAAGTCCTGTTGAATCTTTCAACAATTGAAGCCTTTAAACTACTAAACGTAGTGATTTATTTCATACCGATTCATTAAAGACTTAAATTTAGCATTAAACAACTCCTTCCCATCGTCGGTTTGCAGATTTCTCGGAAAACCGCGTCCAGATTTTAAAATTTTCTCCATTGCATCAGAAACATCTTTTGCAGTCTTAGATTTAAGTGCTTCACCCCACCCAAATTTGGAAAATGTATCAATAACTGTTAACAGATAACGATAATTATTATTCGATGTAGAGTATTTCCCCATTTCCACCAAGTCGGCCTGCCATAAGCAATTTATCCCCTTTGTTATAACCCGCCGACGTTAAAAATTTTTCCGTGCAGGAGCATGTAGTTCGTTAATAATACCCCGTCTACTCATTATCAGATGAATATGAATCAGATTTTACAATATTAAAAGCGAATTAATTTGAAGAAGTATCAAATTATTTGGAATATCTTATTTTTTTAATAATACTTGAGATAACTATCTCAAGTCTGTCTAATCGATCTTCAATATCAGCAGTTTTGATATCGGGTATACTAACAATTAATTCTTGTTTATGAGAAATAATTGACTCCCTCAACCCTTTAATGCTCTTGTCAACATAGGCATTGGTAACTATATCTTTAGTTTCCCTTCCATCATTTTGTATACTAAAATTCCCATCGGTATCGCTACCGATCGCCCCGAGAAAACTTTCTCCAAATTCTGTTTGATATTTTACAATCAATGATGTGATGGATTCTCTCAGCTGATTTATCGTACTGTCAACGTATGCTTTCTTCATTTCAATCGGAAAACCTCCATTTTTTATACGCCTTTGTTGAATGCTGAAATTCCCGCCTGTGTCAAGATAGAGTCCTGTCACGGTTTTCTCATATCGCTTTAAATGATTGATGTTCTGCTTTTCTCTAAAATAACGTCCAAACTTGTCAACGGACATGACGATTATAATCTCATTTGAATATTGAGTCATAAATATATACTAAATTAGAATATAATTTTAGCTTCTCTCAATTATTCAATTATCGAGGTAATTTTATTCCCGTGATTTGAGTGCCCCACCCCCTGTGATGCTAACAGGAGTTGGAGGCGTTGAACCAATTCATTTGGGTCATTCCAATAAATAAAGCACGGCTTTTTTCTCTCAAGTGTCATGAACCCAGACCCGGTTACAACATCAGTTTTGTGTTTGGGGGTAGACTCGGCAACGTCGAATTTAGCTAAAAGTGGTTTAATAATTCGAGAATATTTTAATGCTCTCGTCCCCTTCACTTGTCCATTTGCTTGAAAATTTCTTCGGTATACATTAGTTTTTATTAAAATTTCTCTGTATATATTCAAATCATTGTATTGTATTTTTTGGGAAGATGGTGGAATACTAAAAAATATCCACTTGTGAGCTGAAAGTTTTCTCCATCATAAAATTCAATTGTATTATTTGATAGCTTTATTTGATTGTCTCCCAACATTAATTGACCAGATTCATTTTTGTATGGTCCATATGTCTTATCTAAAATGTGTTCCCGTGCTAGTTCGCTAACATTTCAATTTTTAGAACTCTCTTCAAGCGACGGTGGTTGGGTTGCTTCTAATGGATATGTGGGTGGAGAGAGATGAGTTGATAATACACTCGATGTGTGAGCAGCGGGTTGGTTTGATACTACAGGTGATGATTGATGAGAGTGATGATGATGCGGTGAGAATGAAGAATCATCTGATTGTGAATAAAATTCACCTTTTTCGATATCATTGATATCATCAAACGATTTATATTCATCATATTTAGGGGTGGAATTTTTGTCATTTGCAGTATAAAATGTAAGTTTCCTCTTCTTCATATATGGCGTTTTATCATCAGTTTTCATTATTTATTCGGTTTTGCTTTGTTTCTCTTTCCCTTCAGCGTTATATAACTTTTTATTTGCATTGACAAGTTCGTTTAATGGTTCAGTGATCGGTTTAAATTTTTCTTCCAAGTCCATAATATTCTGACTTTTAAAATGTTTTAACTCGGAAAATTTCTTTTTTAAAGCATTTCTAGCTTTATTCAATTGATGCAACATTTGCTCATTCATTGTAATTAAATTTATTATATTTTAAAATTGATTATGATTATTTCACTCTCGGGGTTGGAGATGCACTGAAAAAGAATTCCTTTATCACGATCATATATACCTAATCTGATAAACAATTAGGTCTGTTTAGCTTTTAACAGGTCTGATAATTAGACCTGATCTAATAATTAGAGCTGTTATTAAAAGAATTTTCCCCAAGTCCCATTTCCCAATAAAAATTTATGATATTTAATTTTTTTAAATATTTGATGACTTTATTTATTATTTTTGAACTGAAATATAAAGCTGAAAAAGAATTTTTCCCAAGTCCCATTCCCCAATAAAAATTCAAGAAATTTAATTTTTAAAATATTTGTTGTGATTTATTATTATTATTATTATTATTATTTTTTACACATTAGATTTTAAACTAACATTGACATTTCCATCTTCAAATTTGAGGATGGTATAATTTTGTGTAGTAAAAAGCGGTAAGAGGTTTCATCTATGTTGAACCTTTCAGGAAGGTAAACAACACGAGTGGCAAGTTCGAGCATTATATAGCTACCGAACTTACCACTCACCCGCTTCGCTGAAAATATATCAAATGCCATGTTTATTGGCAATTGATTAAAGGGCAGCTTACGTTTAACTATGCACGAGTTAAAGGCTGCCATCAGCGGATCCTCCTCAGTGTCTCTCAAAAGGGCGTCAAGATCCTCCTGGGTGACACCAGAAGGAAGGTTGGAGGCGGTTGAGTTGGAGCTGGTGGGGTTGGAGATGCTTCCATTGCTTGAGTTGGAGGAGTTGGAGTTGGAGTTGGTGGTGGTGGCGTTATACTGCTGCATGATGATGATGATGATGTTGTTGATGGTGGGGGTGCTGAAGATTCTTGCTGCGTATGGTGGTGCTGGTGCGATAGGTGGTCAATGGTGTTGCCGATGGAAGCTGGTGACGTTGAATGATATTTTTCCTACTCAACGGACCTTCTTTTACACCCATCAAGGGTACATTTCTCCCCCACTACTAGACACTTGAGTCATGTGCACAGATGACAATGATAGAACAAGTGCAATTCAAAAGATCAAATTCCCACTTCATGTTAAGTTGAGGTTCGTTTGAGAATCCATCGAAATGGGGTCTAGTAAAAATTTAAGGCACAAATGTCCACAGTTGAACGTACCAAATTTTTGGAAACGATGGTAATTATATTTAATATTTTTCCCTAAATATCTAATTACTTCTAATGGTGGCTGTAAATTCCCAAAACTATCAAAGTAATAGGAGTCTGGTCCGTCCTTGTAATACGCTACCCAATGTGTTCCGTCTGATGTCGAGTCTGCTAAATTTACTATCCCACACTCAGAATGAAGTGGAAATTTAGGTAGCTCATCCTTCATGTAAACTCCACGGAAATTTTTTATATTTTTAAAACCAAACGATAATATATCAAAGTTGGATAATGCTCTTTTGGGTAGCTCATTTAGAAGTTTTTTTGGTTGCGTTTTTGATTTTTATTATTTTTTGTGATTGAAATTCCATAGCCTTTTCGATAAGGATGCAAATACAAACCACTCCCTAACGCTACCGATTCCAGTTTTCTATGGTGTCTCTTGTTTTCCTCAAGTTCAGCTTTTGCGTTTTTAGCTGAATTAATAGACTTTACAATGGCTGCACTACCTGATGCTAAACTACCAACAGCGCTAAGGGCTGTTAAAATAGGCACCAATGGTAAAAAACCACCAACTTTTGGAATTGCTATAATTATTGGCACGATTATAATTTTTTTACATCCAACAGAGTTAGATACTGCACTCCGAGCGACTTTAACTGCATTCAATAAATCAAGGGGCTTTTGCTTTCGTAATTCAATGGTTGCCTTTTTGATGATTGAGGCAAGAGATTTTTTTGTTGGTTTCTTTTTCTCTTGCTTAGTTCCCATACCAAATTTTTTCTTTAGTTTCATCATGTTTGTGACGAAATATGCTGCAGCCTTCTCGCTAATACTACTATTTGGTGATTTAACGCGTTCCCAAGCCCGATCAATTAAAACTGAGTCCGCTTTATGTCGTTCACCCAAGTCCTTGTTATTTGAATAAGCAAAATCGTGGTGCGACAAGCTTCATCCAATGGGTTTATACCCCGGTCACCGCGAGCTAATCGTTTTTCTAGCCTTGTACCAGGTCCACAGTAATTGTATCCTGGTATATGAGCCTCAAAGGGTAGAGTATTTATTAAATTATTTATGAGACCAGTTCCCTGCTTGACTTTTGTATTATTATTGCATTATAAAGTCGTTTGCCCATTTTATATAAACCTCAATTAACGAGTGATTGTCCATGAATGAAGTAGCTTTCTTTAAAACATGCGTTTATTAACACAAAATAAAACCATTACAGTAAGAAACGTTGAAGGTGCTGGACATGAGAAGAGTACACAACATCGTCACAGCTCCTTGTTACCAAACACAATTAGAGCTTTAATTGTTGGACCATCTAATTGTGGGAAAACTAATGTTATGATAAGCCTTATCGAAAGTCCAAATGGATTAAAATTTGAAAATATTTATATATTTTCAAAGAGTTTATTTCAACCAAAATATCAGTATTTGGAAAAACTTGTCAAGCCAATACGGGGTATGGGTTATTACACATTTTCAACAAATGAGAGTGTTTTATCGCCACAAGAAGCTAAAAGGAATTCTATTATGATCTTCGATGATGTAATCAATGAACGCCAGGACAATATCCGAAGCTTTTTCTCTTTCGGTAGACATATGAATGTAGATATATTCTACTTATCACAAACGTATACGCGGGTCCCGAAACAAATTATTCGCAATAACACGAACTTTTTGATTTTATTCCAGCAAGATGAGCTTAACCTGCGTGGAATATATCGTGATCATGTGAGCAGTGATATGACGTTTGAAACATTTATGAATATATCAAGGAAGTGCTGGGAGGACAGATTTGGGTTTTTAGTAATCTCAAAGGACGATAATATGAAAACTGGGCGATATCGCAAGGGATTTGATCAATTCATTGTACTCGAATAAATACTGTTATAAGTATAATGAGATTAATAAAAAATAAACAGTTCAGAATCCAACTTCACAATGACTACATCACTAGCAATATCTTTAAATGGGAATACATCGATACTAAGTGAAAATTTTTTTCCACAAATTGATCTAAAACATAACTATGAATGTGCTTTAATCGATTTTTATACATTCAACTCTATACCGAATGTAGACAAGGGGAATAATATATTTCAAATTGGGAATAAAGTAATAGAAATTCCTGTAGGGTCATATGAGTTTGATGAAATTGTAAAATATATTATTACTAAACTGAAACAACACAATCTTCATGACACAATAAAAATTGAATGTAACACAAACACTTTACAAGTTCAAGTTGTTACCAAAAATGAGACGGTATATTTCAATCATGAACGATCAATTGGTCAGTTATTTGGATTCAATAAACGAAAATTAAGACCACATGATAATGAAGTTTACATCTCGGATAATCCCGTAAATATTTTTAAAATAAATTCTATTAGATTGGAATGTAATATTATTAGTTGGTCATATGTGGGAAATAGAGCAAACCATGTGCTTCATGAGTTTGGAATAACTGTACCCGCAGGGTATAAAATCTCAGAAAAACCGAGGCATCTTATTTATTTACCTGTCAACACCCGACAAATCAACACGCTTGAAGTTCGCATAGTTGATCAGGACGGAGATTTGATTAATTTGCGTGGAGAAACTGTATCAATTCGTCTTCACTTACGACCATCAGAATGATTATTTATAATAAAAACTCATCACATCGCTCCTTTGATAGCATTATCAAATCTAATGTTGAAGTGAAAACATCATCATCATCATCTCGAAGATGTAAAACTCATCGTCCTGCTCTCACATTAAAAAATAAATTGATATTGAAATCATTGGGATTTATTATTAAATAAATAAAGTTTATAATCTAATATCCAAATGAATGACATTTTTTATGTTCAGGAGCAACGCGCTAATGATCAAAGCATTATTAAAAAAGAATACCATTCTTATTATCCATATCAACAAAGCTTCAAGGCGAATGATGAAGTCCGGATTACAATTCAGAACCAGGATTTGTATGTCCTGCCGTGTGAAAGTTTTCTCCACTTTGAAGGAACACTTAGCAAAATTATTGACACAAATTCAGGAACAAGTAGCACAAATAGTGTTAGCGGCTTGCTCAAAAATAATTGCATGGCCTATTTTCTGGATGAAATAAGATATGAGTTAAATGGGTGTGAATTGGATAGGACACGATTTACTGGAATTAAGAACTTTCTATCAGTCGGCCAACAGGAGGGAGTTCTTTACCGGAATGCTGGGTGGAGTGGAGGAGAGAATATCGCTTCGGGAGGACATTTCAGCTTTTCTGTGCCCCTCAAAATGTTGATGGGGTTCGGTGAAGACTACAAGAAAGTAGTGTTAAACTGTAAACATGAGCTTGTTCTTTTGCTTACAAAAAACTCTGAGGATATGTTTGTTAAGACGGTTGATGGTAAAACACATAAAATAGCAATAACAAATATAAGCAGGAAAATCCCACACATCGTTCCGAGTGATAGTGCTAAAATTAAAATGTTTAATATAGTTAAAAGTGGGGCTACCCTCCCACTCGCTTTCCGGAGCTGGGACTGCTATATCAATCCAACCTTAGTCCAAGGAACACAGTTTATTTGGAATGTTAAGTTGTCTTCAAGTACAGAACGTCCACGTTTTGCCATCATTGCATTTACATTAAATGGGGAACTAATTACAAATAATTTAAGAAATGCCAAAGTTTATTTAAACTCGGAAGGTTTTCCTTACGAAGATTTGAATGTGAAATATAATGAGGATCGGTTTGCTGTCTTGTATGATATGTATACAAAATTTCAAGAGAGCTATTACAATCGAGATCCACGGGCTCTTTTATCACCGATGGAGTTCAAGTCAAAAGCCCCCATTGTTGTTGTTGATCTCTCTTATCAGAATGAGTCAGTCAAATCAGGACCGATTGATGTTAAAATATCCACTGAGCTAACCGATGCGAGTCAAATGAATACAAAGGTATATTGCCTTCTCATTCATGATCGACTAGTTGAATATACGCCACTGACTGGCTTAGTTCAACGAGTCGTTTTAAAAATTTATAAAGGATTCGATTATTCAAATTTTGGAATTCATTGCGTGTAGACGTTCACTAAGCGCACAAAAATGTTATCAGTCGAAAACAAACTCAACAACACAACTCCCAAAACAATGCAACAGCTTGTGACAAAAATCAACAATTTCATGAAAATGTTTAAAGAACAAATTTTCTCTGAACATGTGGAATATCTGGAGGATTCATTAAAATATTTTAATAAGAGGATGCCTGGTACACCGATGGTTTCTAATATACATGGACAACATTTCACATCTTGTTGCTGGGCTAATGATGAAGTTAGTGAAGGAGTTGATACCTGCGCATGTCATTTCTTTACTGTACGCTCACAAAAATCTCTAAAAATTATGAAAATGTATGTAAATTTAGAACATCGTTTCTGATTATTGTACTTGAAAAATAAAAAATATATTATTTACACAAAAATAAAATTTTATAAATTTTTATTGGGGAATGGGACTTGGTGAAATTTCTTTTTCAGATTTTGGTTTCTTGGATTTGAGATGATGGGGTGGGATGCTTCTCGAGTTTGTTGAGAAACCGAAACATGAGGATCCAGCGGGAAAATCATAGACTGTCCTTTTCAAGGGTCTTGGATGATCGTCCTCGTTGGGAAACCGTTACAAGTGTATCCGTTTACACAACACCCACACACTGGGAAACCGTTACAAGTGTATCCATTTACCCAACCCCACACACTCCTAACTGCATTGACTAATTCAACATGATGTTTCAAGCATTCGATCAGTTGTATGTGGAGGGCGAGTTTTGAAAATCATGCACTGACCCTTTCAAGAATCGTTGGTGAGCGTCCTCGTTGGGAAACCGTTACAAGTGTATCCGTTTACCCAACTCCCACACGCTCCTAATTGCATTGACTAATTCAACATGATGTTTCAGGCATTCGATCAGTTGTATGTGGAGGGAGAGTTGGCAAAATCACACACTGACCCGTTGGTGAGCGTCCTTCCTAGGAATTTGGCTCGCTTCTTCAATTACACACCCTCCCTTTGACTAAGGATTGCTCGTGAACGTACACGTGCGAGGCAGGATCGCTGCGGCGCGGGATCGCTCGTGTGCGGTGCAGGATCGCTGCGGTGCACCCTTCTCCATTACACTCCCTCCCTTTTTTAAGTGGAGGGTTGTGGGTGTACGAGTACGTGCCCCTGATAAACATACAAGTGCGGGACAGGATCACTCGCGATCGTGGGAACCCTTGAACACTTGTTTCTCAAGTGTCCTTTTACATGCTGTGACCCTAATTTATTCCATCTTTATTACCCCCCTCGGTTGACAGGTTGACATCTAACCCTCATTAATTGCATTTTTATTACATAATTTTGGCAGCTAACCCATTAAATGCATTTTATTACCCTTGCCGACATCAAAGGTCCCGAAAATCGGGTTATTATACTACTTTTGCATCCCAGGTTATTGTGTTCACAGAAACCTGGTTCTGAGCTCCGGAGCTTTCCCAGCTGTGTTCACGATATATCGGCTGGATCGGCCTATCAGACGTGGGGGTGGTGTCCTCATAGCGGTTGACTCCACTCTCGCGTCGGAATTAATAACTTTCGACGAGTTCGATGTTGAATTCCTTTGTGTGAAGCTAACAGTCAATGGTAGCTCCATTTTCATTACCTGTTCCTATATTCCTCCTTTGTCCGAACTTCCTATTTATTGGAACCATCTTTCAGCTATCCGAACGGTTTCTAACAGACTTTCGAATAAGGATCATTTAGTAGTTCTTGGTGATTTTAATATCCCAGGGGCTATTTGGTCCTCAAATGATTCTACTAATATATGTCGGATTAACGTTGTCGTTTTCGTCATTGTTCATTATTTTCTCGATTTTAACTACTAGCGATGAAAAACCTTTATTATTGTAGATGACGAATATTCACGTGGCTTTAACCTGGAAGGCACTCGATAAGAAAAAACACGGATGAACTTCAGGGTATTACGCGACGTCCGTTTGAGGTCTTTATTAGTAGAATGGTAAATTGGTACTAGCCTAAACAAGGCTTAAAACTAGCTTGGGAACAGCGGATTAGAAGCTCTCTGCACGAAAGTGCAGTGGAAGAGGGAGAGAGAGAGAGAGCGAGTGTAGGGGATTACGCTGCCTCCGGAAAATAAACGCCCTTCTGCCGTAAACAGAAGGTCAGCAGGTCAACTGAGATAAAAAAACAGACAAAATTTCATTAGTATAAAGTTGTTTCTAGTTCGTGAACGCTTACTTTAAAGAATATATGGTTTTTTCTGTAAACAGTAAAGATTTTTTTAAAAAGTTAATTTTTCGAGCTCTAAAAATGTTATTCAAAAATTCTGATCTGAAAAATTAAAATTTTTTTTCATGAAAACTGAATTGTTCACGAACTCTGCACATTTATTACGAACAATTAAAAAAGACAAAAATTATGCAGATCGATCAAATAGTTCTTATGGAATCGTAGTCACGACAAAGGGACTTTTGTAAAAAAACGATTTCGAGATAATCGCATTTAAAGTTCGAGGTTGAGTGTGACAAACCGCGGCACAAAAATCTGTTTTCCTATGGAACTATTGTTTGGATCTTTATGAAAATTTGGGAAAATGTTCTTTAGGAGTTGTACTTTAGGATTCAGCAAAAAAAAATTCTTCGATTTTTTGAAAAAAAAAAAGTATATAACCCCTTAAGTCTCTTAAACTAAGGTGGATCGCATTCTTATCTATTTGAAGGCCAAGGCCCAACCGAGCAGCTGCTACAAGAAGTGCAAGCTTTGCGAATAATACAGGGAAAAAAAAGGAAAGGAAAAAAATAGGGTTGCCACCTACTTTCTCGTTCATTCCCTGTTAATACACTTAACAAAAATATATCGATATATATATCTGTCGGAGAAGGAAATGTTATTTTGAAATGAGCGCCATATCGATGGTTAACTGCCTACGATACTAATCGATAGGACGGGTTGTATTTGATTGTGAGGTCTTGATATACGATAAGATCGAGTGTGGCCCTGGTATAAGCTTGGTTGTGTTGCTAAGGAGAAAAATTAAAAAGAAGCACACAAGCAGCGGAAGAACAATTGGAAAAATATCAAGGGACTTTCTAAACAATCATCGTACAACTTCTAGCGCTCCGTCATATCTATATATATCTATCTATAAATATATCTATATATCTAAAAATGTCTACGCAAAAACCATATTGAAAAGCAGTGTAGCGCTTGTGGTAGTCGCGGCTAGCGCCATCTAGGTTTGAGGGATTAGCTAGCGCCATCTGCATAGCAGTGGGCGGAACCCGAAAGGTGAGAGGCAATTTGCTAACGTTTCGGACTAAGAGGCAACAGTGGCAACTGCCATCTCTCCGGATAATCGGGGGAAAGATAGCCGAGGCAGGAACGAAGAGGGTCAAACGGCGATCGTCCAGCCAATTCAATCAAATCCATTTGGTTGGTCAGCGAGGAAAGTCAAGTCGACTGAGGAAAAGTTAGATCTAAACCTAAAAGAACATTGTATTAAAGGGGAAACAAAAATCCTATCAGGGTGCTGCGGATCGAAACCTTTTGTGGAGGAGATTACAAAAAATAAAACAGCGCTAAATCCGCTGAGTGCGTAAGCGGTATAGATAATTATTTTTTCTGCTGCCAGCTAATAGTTTCTGTTGCAATTAGGTTTGGCGCTTAATTTCGACGCTTGGCGCCTTTCGACGCTTGGCGCCTTTCGACGCGGCGTCAGTCCTCCGTTTTGGCGTATTATTCCGACGCTTGGCGCCTTTCGACGCAGCGTCAGCCCAACGTTTTGGCGCTTGGGCTTGTGGAGTCTGGCCGATGTGCATCACCCGGCAGGTTTTCTGGAAAAGTTCGACGAGTAGTGGAGGAATCGACACGGCCACTCGGCCGTAGAGTGCCACATACCGTCCCCCTGCCAGCAGCGGAAAAATTCTTAACATTGGATGGCTGCAGTAAATCGTTAAAAAGAATAGGTTAATGTAGTGTTAGTTGTTTTTGTGCAGAGATCACATTTATGTGGGCATAGGGAAAAATAATTGTGCACAATGCTCGTTTCGTTGTTGGTGTTTTCTTAGTGGAAAGGCAAATTGAAAAATAGTGCGAGCGAGAAATTGGCGTACAGTGGGCCCATTGTAATGTTATCTTGGAAATATTACCTTTTTGCAACCCCACAGATCGGCGGCATCATCCTCGGAAGCGCTTTCGTCGGTGGATTCCCCCAAAATTGTACAGTGTGAGTTTGACAATAGGTCAAAATATGAAACTTTAGCATCGGCTAATGTTCACAAAAATAAATGAATAAACCCTGAGTCTAATGTCCGATTAATCAAGGACTTGTCCCACTGTCCCTCCTAAGAACCCGTGCACAAATTTCCAATCGATGCCTAGGTCAATACTTGGCACTTTGTTTTTGTACCAACTGAAGAGCGCTGAGCAAAAGCTGTCAGCTAGCATAACTGTTTTTTTGTTGCCTTGCACTTACATTTGTTTGCGGATCTCGCAGCTGCTGGTCGCAGACTCATGCCATTAGTACTTAATTTTTAATTTCTCATATTTCTATTTCGAATCTTGATTCAATGGTTTTTGTTAGGATTAATTTATTTGTTTAATTTATTTAAATGTATTTTCGTTCCATGCCTCATAGCTTTAAGAATCATCATCATCATCATCATCGTCGTTTCTCTCTTCCAAGTGAAAGGACGTGTTTTTTTCTTGCGCTCTCGTTTTGTGTTAATTTTTGCATTAAAACATCCGGGGTTTTATTTAAATCTTCTACTTTGTGATTAATAAAGTTCCCGTTCACTTCGTGTGCAAGTTATCCAACCCATGATTCCGGGGCCCTAGCCCAATTTATAAACATTTTTTCGAAACCCAATCTGAACGATTGACTTTCCTTTGTTCTCAGAGTTTGTTTATATAAACAAATCCAAATCTTCTCACCATGTCTTGAGAACCAAGCCGTTGCGGTCCACAGCTTGGCCACTTGGATAAGCAAACTATCTTAACGTAAACACAGCCTCCTCTAGGGGACAAAAAACTTATTGCGCTTCATTCTGCAATCTGGTCAACAAATTTGAATTTCACAATGCGTGAAGCATTTTCATCACAAAGCTTTAATTCTAAACAGAGATCAAGTTCAGAAGTTTTAAGAAAAGCTCCTGGCCGAGGTTTCGAGGATAATAATTATTCTTAAACTGGCAGTCGAATTCGGAGAGAGAAACAGATCGGTCATCCGATTGAAATAATTCAAACTTATAATTTTCAAATTATACTTATAATCACTTAATAAATATGATGAAATAAAAAATATATTTTTTTATTAAAATATTAACTAATTAATTTAATTGGCGCCCAACGTGGAGCAGTGCAACTAAAAGTTCAGTTATTAAAAATTTTATGATAACAAGTAAAATAATTAACATGAGCTCGCGCTGTCAACCACCCAATCGATGCAACTAATAGTTCGGATGTGAAAAGTTTAATGATAACAAGTTAAATAAAAATCGAGAACTCGCGTCGTTAACAACTAAATCGGTGATACAAAAAGTTCAGATTAAAAAATGTAACGATAACAAATTAAATAAATCGTGAACTCACACCGTCAAAAATCAATCAGTACAAATACAAAGTTAAAAAAAAAATTAACCATAACAAATTAATCTAGAACTCGTGCTGATGCAAATAATTTTTTTAAGTGGACAAAAATTTAAAACAAAACATCCACCAATCAAAAACTGCGAGTGATAAAAGAGAGAGTAAAACCAGACGAAATATATAAACTCTAAAGAAAAGGAGAAACACCCATACCGAATTGACTTAAAAATATTTTAAACCAAAACACAAAACAAAAAAGAAGGAAGGAAGACCATTTGAAAACTTTTGCCATCAAGATAAATTCTGAGAAGGAAGATCAACCCCCACTATACAGAAGGAAGACCCCAACGTGAAGTCTTGTGAGGAATTAAATATTTAAAAAATATATTTTAAGTGCACCAGCATCCATTAAAATCTTATATATTCAAAATTAATTTGAAGTTAATTGCAAATAATTTCACATAAAATTAAAGGATTGAATTTTACAATTTGAAAGATTCGATTAATAATTTTGGAAAATTTTAATTAACAAAATGGCAAAAGGAGCACCTAACTTTAGTGCTGGAGGTTTAGCCTCATCAAGCAACTTAACAGTTGAATTGAGAAATAGATTGATAAACTTACAGTTGGGAGACGTAAGCAAAAAAATCGAAGGTATAGAAGGAAAGTTAGCTGCAGGTATTTGTGAAGTTGAAGAGTATAAAATTCAAGAAACAGACCCGAACGTTAAGTGCGATACCACTCTCGAAGTAATTAAATCCCTACCAAAAATTAATGGGGAAATTACTCAATACGTAGGATGGAGGGAAGCAGCTGAAACCGCAATGAGCCTCTATGATATTAAAAGCGAGCAATATTTTTTTCTCTGGACGTTGATGCACTATGGTCAGTACATTCAAGTGGCCCATCTGACACCAAGCACGTGCCTGTTCGTGTTAGGTGTTAGTAGGCGCGACAAATGAAAGTATAGAAAAGGAATACGAGGAAGTGACTACTGGCGTGCTCCCAGACTGTTTGCCTGCATGCGTACTAAGTGGGTTAGTATTATGGTTTTTAGTTGGGGAAGGCTATCTACGTTTGATGTTATCATGTACAAATCGTTATAATTTACACATAAGACTCTAAAGGGTTCATGCAATTCAAAAGACGTTCTACATTGGCTCAAAACTAAAGGAATATAGGATCTAGTATTTCTACTCGGTACGTGAAAGTTAAGCTGACCCAGCAAGTCAGCACTTTCCACGTCACCGTGGATAAGGCTAAAAATGAACGTAATGCCAAGCTTGGTTCTACGGTTAGCTAAAGAAGGTAAGTTAATTAGGAGAAGTCTACTAGAGTACGAGGGTAACCTCTGGTTTGGATCCCAGCGAAAAGCAGAAAGTTCTTCTGAACTGACTCAATGCGTGTACTGTGAACCCCATACTGAGGGCTCCAGACGCAAGATCCATATTCTAAGATAGGACGAACTAACGAAATATATAAGGATTTTGTAACATAGGGGTCATTGAATTCTTTCGACCACCGTTTAATGAAACCAAGCACACCTCTGGCTTTATTCACCATGCACGAAATATGATCGATAAAGTCAAGTTTAGGGTCCAGTCGGACACCCAAATCATCGACTATATTAATTCTTTCCAAAGAGCAGCAGTTAAGCGTGTAAGTCGCGAGCTTGGGAGCGACACGAGAGAAAATCATTAGCTTGCATTTAGAGACGTTTAGGTTCAATAAGTTTATGCGGCACAATGTTTGGAAGTTATTGAGATCTGTTTGTAAATCAGACTGGCAGGAAGCGTCCTTATATTGCACGCAAAGTTTGACGTCGTCCGCGTACATAAGTACTTTGGAGTTAGTCAGAACTCTCGGCAGGTCGTTGATAAATAATGTAAACAACAGGGGACCCAAATGGCTCCCATGCGGGACGCCAGAAGTAACCCTGAGAACATTAGATAAAGAATTTTTAAAGTGGACCTTTTACTTTCTGCCATTCAGATAACTTGAGATCCAACTAAGAAGATCAACCGGAAATCCCATTAGATCGAGTTTCCGAACAAGAAGAGAATGGTTGACAGAATCAAATGCTTTACTGAAATCAGTATAGATTACGTCTGTCTGAAAGCCCTTATGGAAGCCCCTAACTAAGAAGGAAGTGAACTCTAAAAGATTGGTTGTCGTTGATCTACGCTTTAAAAATCCATGCTGACATGGAGAAATAATTGATCTACACAGGTGCTGCAAATGTGGAGTAATGATTTTCTCGAAAAGTTTTGGAATGGCCGACAACTTAGAGATTCCTCTATAGTTGCTGGCAACCGATTTGCTACCTTTTTTGTGGAGAGGAATAACAAATGATTCCTTCCAAATAAGGGGAAAGTGGGAGGTTTCTAGGGACAAGGTAAACAATTTTAGAAGGGGATTGCACAGGGCGTCGGCACAATACCTAAGCACACAGCCAGGTATACCGTCGGGACCTGGCGAATAAATGGGCTTAACGCGATGAAGATCTGAAAGAATAGTGCTTTCGTCTAAAGTAGGACTGAAAATAAAGTTCGATTTGGGCATGATGTAGGAATAAGTCTGATTACAGTCAGTTGAAGTTGAGTAAGTGGTTTGAAAAAACTGCGCAAACAGATCGGGCAATAGCCCGATCATTTTTTACGGTAGTATTTTCAAACGAAAGCGAGGAAGGATGCGTAATAGGCTTACGTTTAGTGTTAACAAAATTATAAAACTGTTTTGGGTCCTAAAAGAGCTCTGGACCCTACAACGAGTCAAATAATTCTTGTAACACTGCGCGTTCAACACGGTAAATCTTGACCGAGCAGATAAATAAAGGGATAGGGCAGAGTTAGAACCGGTACATTAGTATACAGCCTAGATTTTTTGTTTTTAAGATGACTCAACTCTTTAGTAAACCAAGGAGGCTTATTCGATGTTGATGGATAGTATAACGGAACACATTCAGTAAAAAAGGAATTTATTGCACTGTAAAAAATATCCACGGCTGCTGACATGTCAGTGCACATGTATAAATCGGAAAAAAAAATTTAAAATAAAGTTATTCAGCCGCTCGAAGTCCGTTTTGCGAAAACAAAGGACTTTCTTGGCTGGACAGTCAGATATGTTATGTAAGTCAGTCCCAATGTCGAGAGTCACGTCGAAAGTCGGATGATAGGGATCTTCGGGAAGCGTCAACGGCGCCACCCTGGCTAAACTGACTCTTGCCGGATCTGAGACAAAACAGAGATCAAGCAAGCGCTCTAGGGAATTTCGTACATGGTTGACTTGAGACAGCGAAATGTCGAGCAAGCCAGCAATAAAATCATGCTGTGTGGAGGTGAAAAGAACATTAGAGGAAGTATTTGAGGACCAAATAGCCCCTGGGATATTAAAATCACCAAGAACTACTAAATGATCCTTATTAGAAAGTCGGTTGAAAACCGTTTGGATAGCGGAAAGATGGTTCCAATAAATAGGAAGTTCGGACAAAGGAGGAATGTAAGAACAGGTAATAAAAATAGAGCTACCATTGATGGTTAGCTTCACACAGAGGAATTCAACATCAAACTCCTCGAAAGTTATTAATTCCGACGCGAGAGTGGAGTCAACCGCTATGAGGACACCACCCCCACGTCTGATAGGCCGATCCAGCCGATATATTGTGAACACAGCTGGGAAAACTTCGAAGCTCAGAATCTCCGGCTTTAACCAGGTTTCTGTGAACACAATAACCTGGGATGCAAACGAGAGACTATCAGAATACAATTTGGGAAGCTTACTACGTAGGCCTCTTGCATTCTGATAGGAGATAAAGAGGGAATTTATTAGTTTTTTGGAGCGGAGGGCGCAATGGTCTGGTCGGGCCTGGGAAGACTTATTCCTACGGGCCGCCGTTTCTTTTTCTTAGCTTCAAACTCTTTGACGACAATATACTCTGGCCAGAAATTGGTAGAGCATATTGTTTCAAAGAGTTCATTCGGGACATTTATTTTAAAAGTTGAAATATTCCTAGCATAAGAAAATTTGAATTTTTCCACCTTTATTTGTATTTTTTCAGCTCTAGTTTTGCCTTGGATAAAGGCAATAACACATTCCGATGTCTGAGCAGGGGAGAGCCGCGAAACAAATATCTGTTTCGTAGGTGGTATTACTACAAGGGCTTTCGGCGCTGCAGACTGATTGTCTGCATTGCCGATATCGGCCGGTACTCCGGGCCTGATACCCTGAGCAGGTAAATTAACGGGGCTTTGAGGGGTCAGTATTTGAGACCCCCCATGGGACAAAACGGAAATTATCGGGGGAGCGGTCCCTCCCGCAACACATTCGGATGCCGAATCTTTTTTGCCACTCGATCTCAGAACTCTTTGCCTGAATTCTGAGGTCGAGGGCTGTGTTGAGAGAGGCTGCTGTTGGGAGTCCGCCGCTGGTTGTTGAGATCCGCCTATATGCTGCAGACCAGTTGCGGTTTTTTTGCGCCTAGGAGACTCATTTAATAGTTTAAGGCTATTAAATTGAGTGTCCAGCGCCAAGAGCATATCATGAGTTTTACGAAAACTCGATAATATGTCTTTAAAACCGCCCTTGGTCTGCCGCATAAAAGACATCATTTCTCTTTCAACCTCGCGACAGGCCTCGCAGCAGTAACGCAGACCGATGTTTCTTCTAACATCGTCCACCGTCCGAGCAACAACACCAATGCACTTGGCACGCACAATGTTGTCGCACAGCCAGCAGCCCACTGTAAGATCGTTTGAATTAATTGCCTTTTTACAGGTCTTAGCGAAACAGACGATAGAAGACATTATAGGGACTTACCACTGTACCTTTACGTAGGAAGAGATAAGAAAAGTGCAGCTGCACCGAGAGAGAGGGAGAATGAGAGAGCGGGTAAACGGGTGAGCGTGGGAGCGAGCTTAAAGTTAAGCTGTCGCGACGGCGCAAACTAAACGGAGAAGGCACAAAGAGGAATGCAACAAATGCAAAGCAAATACCGGCAGCACAAACTAAATTGTGAAAATAATAACAATTAAATACACAAAACAGAATAGCTGCATGCACACGAAGTGAACGGGAACTTTATTAATCACAAAGTAGAAGATTTAAATGAATCCCCGGTTGTTTTAATGCAAAAATTAACACAAAACGAGAGCGCAAGAAAAAAACACGTCCGTCCACTTGGAAGAGAGAAACGATATTTTATTGCGTTAACTATCCTGAGAAATACAATTTTGGGAGCGGCTCACGACGCCCTGACCAATCACGGTACAGTCCTTAATTTTCAAGCGATTCTCGCTAGACTAGATTTTATTTATAGTGACAAACGTCCTATACATATTCTAGAATCTGAGTTAAGCATACTCAGACAAGGACGTATAAGCATAACTGAAATCTGTAATGAAGTTAATAAAAAGATGACACTATTAATATATAAAACCACTAGAGGGACCGCTATTGCATCCTCGCTTTGATCGGATGCAGATCCACACTTAAAATTTCGTATTAAATTAACAATATCGTAATTAAAAAATGTTAAAAGGTTAATAATAAATATTAATTAATTAATTTTTCTGGGTGCATTAACCTGTATTTGGCTTGTGCATCTTTCAGTTGATTCTTTCTTCTAGTAAGGGAAAATCGTCTTTAATTCTTTAATTATTTAAGCAGTAAATATTGGAAAATTTTGAGAACGTTTTAAATGCTTGCTTAGCGAGCTTGCATTTAATGCAATTTAAATTTATGTTTTTTATTTTTTTAAATAGGTTGCAGGTGGAATTAGAAAATTAAAATACCCATACGAATCTGGAAATTTTTTTTCTGATTTAAAAAAAAAAAACTTCAAGTCTCTAAGACATGTGGTTTGGCCATGGCTGTGATATATCAGTCAGTCAGTAAGGACGAAGCATTTTATATATATATGGATTATGTCATATGGTAAAGATAGTGAAATCACTAAGGAAACTAACAAAACTATCAGGAATAACGCTCTTAGGGTTTTCATTTCCGGATTGAACGGAACAATTTCCGAAACTCTATTTTCGTTAAATCCACCGGACTTGCCAAATGCCTTGGCAAAATGCCAAAAATTGGAATCAAATAGTTTCAGGGCCCAATTTGCTAATAGATACTACGGATTCAAAAACGAGAATAAAACTCAGGGAAACAATTTACGTTTCAACACAGTTAATTCAAGACAAAATAATTTTCAGAATAGAACCAATACCAATTGGAATTTTAACAACAATTCCAAAGCTCAACCTCCACCAGAACCTATGGAAGTCGATAGCTCCATAAGGATTCAAAATCGTCCGAATAAAAGTTATAGTCGTCCGTGGAATTACAACAATAACCGTCATAATTATAATAATAATTTCCAAGGAAATTATAATAACCAAGCGCGCAAAACTAACACAGGCGCAGGTCAAGTAAATCGTTCTGAATCACACCCACCGTTAAAACTGGAATCAACTGGGACAGTTATCCAACCAGCTGAAAAAACTATGAGGGTAAACAACATTAACGAGGACCATTTTTTAGAGCAGCGCCCAACAGAGGATTGCCTCATGTAACACGGGTGGACAAAAAAACTAAAAGGGAATTTAAAATATTAATCGACACAGGGGCCACGACCTGTTATATAAAAAAGGGGATTTACGAAAATCGAAATGAACTACCAATATATAAAAGAGTATCATGCGTATTCAATAATAAAATATTATCATATTGTAACTGTAACGAACACACTCAATGAGCGTTGTCCACCTCAACACACTCTGTCTACTTTTTTGACCGGCATGCTCAGGGAAAATGGGCGTGGGTTTTGTGTTAAGATGAACAAGGCTTATGAGGCAAACCAGAAGTCATACAACCTGCGAGCAAGACCCCGTTCTTTTGAGGTTGGCCAGGAAGTTGTTAAAAGGAATTTCGTATTAAGTAACGCAGCCAATAATTTTAACGCGAAACTCGCTCCTGTCGGTATCAAGGCCCGAGTCAAAGAAAGGATCGGTCAGTCAATTTATCTCTTAGAGGACATGAATGGAAAAGAACTTGGTAGATTTCATGCCAAGGACATTTGGTAATTGCTTTTGACTCCTTTTTCAGTTTTTATTGTTAGTCACAGGGACTAAAAATCAAATCTGTGGTTGTGGGAGTCGAATCAGGATGGCAACCCCAATATGAGCTATCGCAATTATTTGGCAACAAACCATCATAGCGAAGTCCAGATCCTGGCAAATTGTGTATTTTCGATAAAATATCGCAAAGAATTCCTGTTTGGGATTTTGGACAAGCTACGGTCACATTGAATTTTCATACTTCCGTTCTCTTTTCTGGAAGGCGTGATCGAGTGCAGTTTAACTTTTGCATCGTCCCCAAATATTAATCCACTTGCATCGTGTCGATCGGAAGAGAGTTTTTCAAGGCAAATATTGCCAATTCATAGCTTAAACTGTGGTTTAAATATAAGTGGTAAGCTTTCTAGTGCGTTCGATCGCCAGTGGCTAAAATATTGATTCCCAATATAGCGTCTGCGGCGTTCCACGTTTTTGGAGAAAATTCCTATTGGCCGCATTGCGGTTTGCTTGTCGTCCCACGGCTTGAATCACGTGTAGTGGAATTTTTCTGTGCTTCTTCGACTGCAGTAAGATCCACATCTGCGTGCAACTGGAGCACCCACTGCGTGCAGCGTAAGGCTGCGCTTGCCCCTTCCTGCCGCTTAACAGGTGCCGACCTCGGGTCACCTCGCTTTGCTGTCTTGCTCAACCCCTTCGCCGCTACAAGCGAGGAGCGGATCGCCGTGCACCTTTTTTTTTTCTTCGGTTCGGCGCACACATACATGTATTAACGTGCCGCTGCCGCCACACACACACACATAGATTTGCGTTTCTGCGACAACATTGGATTGGTGTGCGTTTTTCATCTCACGGATAGGATCCGTGTGCCGTCTTCTTCTTCTTCTTAAGTGCGCATATCAAGAATAAGTGTGCGCGACCCATTTGAGAAGCTACTGGTTGTGACGCCGCATCCGCTGCGCACTTGAAGCTGTCCAACACGAATAATCGTGTCCAAACTTGAGTACCTTTAGAATAGTTTTGCATTTATGTGTTAATTTTGCTTAAGAATATGAACTTATAAACCTTTATGATCCTAATTTAGCGTACTTTGTGGAAGATCTGAGAATTATATATGTGATTTTCCCAACTTAAATTAATACCCACAGCTACTCATCAACAGTCATCAGGCCTGCTGACATCGTTGGAAAGTGCGTAAGTACGGCATAGCCGTAAAAACCTAGTAAGATCTGAACATACACATATAATATATAATATATAAAGTCAGAGATTCCTAAATAGTGTGTTAAATCGTAACGTAAAGTAAGACGTAAAGTAAAACAAATAGTAATGTAAAACAAATATCAATATCTTCATTCCTATCTTAATTATCTTTATTTGCGTTTGCGGAAAAGGGACAAAAAATTACTCAATAAGAAGTTTTCTAACGTAAAGATCTAAATCTTTAGGTTTAAGGATAGGTTTAGAAAATGTATCGGAATACTATCTTTATCTTTGATTATATGGTATCGAATATGAATTAATCTGATGTCTTTTTGGGCACCAAAGGGTATGTAAAGTGACGGTTGTAAAAGGGTGGAGTCCGAATGGATTTCACAGGTAGGGTGGGTATAGAAAGAGGCCAATAACATCTAATCCTCATCTTCAATAGGTACACTTCCTTGTCTGATTCTTAACCGTTTGGTTATCGTATTGCAGCTATCGTATCTCTGTCTACAGTATTGTATCTGTGACACTCTTGTTCATCTTAACACAAAACCCACGCCCATTTTCCCTGAGCATGCCGGTCAAAAAAGTAGACAGAGTGTGTTGAGGTGGACAACGCTCATTGAGTGTGTTCGTTACAGTTACAATTGGCGCCCAACTTTAAGGCCAGCCCGATGCCTGATTAGGCATCTGTCGTTTGACAGCCGAGCTTCCCGTTAATAAACAATCCATCCACTGTTAGTTTCAGTCAGGTGTTTCAAATTCCATTCTGGAATTTATGGTCTCTGGAGAGGTTCGGAGCCATACCGGAGGATTTGTTATGCTTTTATATGTTTTTTCTATCAGTTCGGTAATAATCGAACATTATAGTAAAAAAAAAACATTCCAATTTGAGTAATTGATTCTTAGGATTTATATTTCTGATTTAAAGTCGGTTCTATACCAGGATTTCAGTATTCAAACATTACCTTCTTATCATTTAGAATTGAGACTTCTCTAGCTGGATAGATTCGGCTAGTTACTCTTCTAATTGGTAAGACTTCAAAAATAAATTTATTTATTTTACAACTCTGTATTCACTTACCGTATATGTGCCGTACCTATTGAACTATACAACCTACTGCTTTACTACCCTGGGTAAGACCCGTATTTACCTTTTTGTCGCTTACCTTTGATCGTTGGATCTCACCGTTTCTCTTACCTTTGATCGTTGGATCTCACCGTTTCTCTTACCTTTGATCGTTGGATCTTACCGTTTCTCTTACCTTTGATCGTTTGATCCTATCGCTTATCTTTCTTGTTCTAAAAACGGACGATTGTCTTTATATAATACACACTAGTGTGTACTTTTAAACACCAAAAATGATGATGCGTAGTAATGAAAATTTAGTTGACTTAGATACTGAAGTATCGGTGATATGCACCATCTGCAACGGGCCAGTATGCAATCTGGATTTGGTTGAAACCCGTTGTAAACATTCTTTTCATAAGCTTTGCCTTGACAATTACCTTAAGAACCACGACGAATGTCCCATCTGTGGTCAGTCATGTTCTCAATCCGATTTAGGATCTCATTTGGCTCTTTCCACTAAATCTAAGGGTAACAAGATGGTAACTCGTTCAGCTTCTCGAAATACAGCAAAACAGAACGGGAAGTCTGATCAAAATTCCCAAAAGGAAATTCGTAGCGGGGATAACTCAGATTCCAGAGTCATTACAGAAGACCGTGTTGAACAAATAGTTCAGAATTCAATGCAGTCATTTCAGGCAAGCATGCTACAATCAGTGACAGAACAAATTACTATGGCATTCACTCAATTGAATAGGTCCACATTTGCAAATAATGGACAGAGTGAGCTGCAGCAAGACATACTAACTAATTTCGATCGAGACGGTCCCGAGATAAACTCAGAACGAAATAACAGTCAACTTGTTAGGACTTCTCCAGACTTTCGAAGCGATCGAAGTGATCTTTCTTTGGATAGACCTGATAGGATTTCCAATATAATATCTAATTGGCGTATTAAATTCAGCGGGTCAACCAATGACATTGCTATTAAGGATTTTATTTATCGCGTATTTACGTCTCACTTCGCAATGCCTAAACGGAAACTTCGAACTACTTTCCCAGTTCGCTAATTTATTGTTTGCAGGACCGGCCCTGGCATTTTATTGGCGTGTTCATAGATCTTCCGATAACATGAATTGGAATATGTTATGCAGGCGTTTAAAGGAGAGATATCAAGATCAGAGATCTGATCGTGAAATTAAAAGTGCTATGCGTCGCCGCAAACAGGGTAGTACCGAAAATTTTGATGACTTTTTGGATGCAATGCTTTCCATTGTAGATTCCCTTCGCGAACCAATGCAGGACAGTGAAATTACTGTAGAAGTTCGTCATAATCTCAAGCCGGATATCAAACATGAACTATTGCACATAGATACTCCGAACTTAGCATCATTGCGTAGGGAATGCCATCGTCACGAAGAATTCTTTCGTAACACTCGGACAAAGCCAGTCCAACGTCCGAACACCAGCAAGCGTTTTGTTAACGCAATTCTTCACGAAGAGGATTCCGAAGATCCATCTGAAGAAGAACTTGAGGTCGATAACGAAATTTCTGTTGTTAAGTCTTCCGAGAAAATTAAGTGCTGGAACTGTGAAGAATCAGGCCACGGTTACCAGAATTGCCTTAAAACTCGCCGTATTTTTTGTTATGGTTGCGGAACACCGGAGGTGTATAAGCCCAACTGCGCAAAATGTAATTCGGCATCGGAAAACTCCCAAGTGGACATTCGTTATGCAAAGAAAACGAATGTCCGCCGTTAGCCTCGAAAATACAAACAGAACCAGATTCTGTGGCAAATGATGTTCATTCCATTTTGCCTTCAACTCAACCTGTCGTATCATTAACGCAAACTTTCAACCCATATCATTTACGATTGTCGGAGTATGCAAATCGTAAATTCCAAATGTTTAATGCTAATTCTATTCATTTTGGTAAACTTCGATCATCACGGCGGATTCGCAAATTTTGGATTCGTAAGCGTTCATTCAATCGTTTTACGATCTCATCAATTGTTTACAATAAAAACGATATCCGACCTTTCACAAACATTGACATATTTGGTCAATCGCAGTTAGCTCTCCTGGACAGTGGCGCCAACAAAAGCGTTATAGGTGGTGAGCTAGCAAAACAAATAATATCAGCCAAGCCATTTAATAAATTTAATTCGATGGTACGAACTGCTGATGGCCAAAGGCAATATGTTGCAGGTACCATACAAATTCCCTTGACTTACAACTCAGTTGATAATCACTTTGAATTCTTAATAGTTCCTTCCATAAAGCAAAGCGTGATATGCGGAATGGATTTCTGGTATACGTTTGGAATATCTATTAAGCAAACAGTCTCGATCAACGAGATCAACATTGAACCTGAAGAAGACTCTACTCGCGTACGATTGTCCGAGTCACAAAAGTCGAAATTGCAGAAAATAATAGACTTCTTCCCATCGTTCGAGAATGAGGGTTTAGGTTTAACTAACCTGATAGAACACAATATCGACACATCCAATGCTAAACCAATCAAGCAACGATTTTATCCACTTTCGCCAGCTAAAGAAAAATTTTTGTGTTTAGAAATTGATCGCATGATTAAAATGGATGTTATTGAAGAGGCTCCTTTATCGCCTTGGTCTTCTCCAGTTACCTTGCATATCAAACCAGGCAAGGTGCGATTTTGTCTCGATGCAAGAAAATTAAATGCAGTTACTGTAAAGGATGCATATCCAATCCCTATTATGGATGGACTGCTGAGTCGTCTTCCACCTGTACATTGCATTTCCAAAATTGACCTTAAAGATGCCTTTTGGCAGATTTGTTTGGATCAAGAATCCCGTGCTAAGACTGCTTTCACCGTTCCAAATCGGCCGCTTTATCAATTCAAAAGAATGCCCTTTGGATTGTCAAACGCTCCACAAACCATGTGCCGTTTGATGGACCTGGTGATACCCTATAAATTAAAATCGCATGTATTAGTTTACCTCGACGATTTACTTGTTTTGACAAACAATTTCGAGGATCATCTTTTGCATTTGTCCGAAGTAGCCACCCAATTGCGTAAAGCTGGATTGACAATAAATGTCCAGAAAAGTCAGTTTTGCCTGAAAAAAGTAGACTATCTTGGTTACTTAGTTGGCGAAGGCACGCTTCAAGTAAACCCAAACAAAATCGCTGCTGTGAGCGAATTTCCGGTCCCGAAGACCCAAAAACAGTTGAGACGATTTCTTGGTATGACTGGTTGGTACCAGCGATTCATATCTAATTATTCCACAGTCATTTTCCATCTTACAGAGTTATTGCGTGGCAAAACCTTAAGTTGGAATGATCAGGCTCAAGAAGCTTTTGATAATATCAAAGACAAGTTATGCTCTGCTCCTTGTCTCATTCACCCCAATTATGACAAACCATTTATTCTGCAATGTGATGCTTCCCTACATGGAGTGGGTGCAGTTCTAGCTCAATGTGATGATTCCGGTTGTGAACGTCCTATAGCATACATGTCTAAGAAGCTGAATAAAGCCCAGTGTAACTATACAGTTACCGAAGTGGAATGTATGGCAGTAGTTCTGGCAATTAAAAAGTTCAGAATGTATATTGATGGTCAAAGTTTTAAGGTAGTCACCGACCACTCAAGTCTTCGATGGCTGATGAACCAATCATATCTGAGCGGTAAATTGGCAAGATGGGCTATCAAACTTCAGGGTTATTCTTTCGAAATCGAACATCGGAAAGGAACCGAAAATGTAGTTGCGGATGCTCTATCTCGATCGTTCGAAGATATCGATATTTCTGCAATAGACCTTGAAATCCGCCCCGAAATTGATCTATCTTCCAGTGCATTTCAATCGGAAGAGTACTCTGCTCTCAGAGATAAATTCGTGTCTCTAAAGTTACCTGATTTTCAAGTCATAGATGAGTTTATTTATCATCGTGCAACTTTCCCCAATTCTACTGATATTTCACCGGACGATTGCTGGAAATTGCTTGTACCTGAGTCGTTGCGACAAAGCGTAATTAGTTCGGCTCATGACCAACCAACATCTGCTCATTGTGGGGTAGCTAAATGTTTAGAGCGTATTAGACGTCGTTTCTATTGGCCAAACATGGTTATCAACGTTCGTGATTACATTCGAAGTTGCGAAACATGCCAGACCACTAAATATCCCAATCGTTCTTTAAAACCACCAATGGGAGCACAAGTGCAAAGCGATAGAATTTTCCAAAGACTTTATCTGGATTTTATCGGCCCATTCCCTAGATCTAAATCCGGCAACATTGGTATATTGATCATTCTGGATCACTTTTCCAAATTTACCTTTTTAAAGGCTGTTAAAAAGTTCAACACTAAAGTGATCATCGATATATTGCGGGATGAAATATTTGCATGCTTTGGTGTACCCGAAACAGTCGTGAGTGACAACGGAACTCAATTTAAAAGCCGTGATCTCTCTGACTTGCTTTCGAAATATGGCGTTCGTCATATGTTTACTGGTGCATACGCTCCACAATCCAACGGAGCTGAGAGAGTTAACCGTTCTATTAATGCTGCTTTAAGAGCTTACATTCGCTCCGACCAACGCGAATGGGACGTATTCCTCAGTAGCATCAACTGCTCTCTTCGTAACTCAATTCACCAATCCATCGCCCTATCATGTTGTTTTCGGTCAACACATGATATCTCACGGCAATGATTACAAATTGTTGCGCAAACTGAATTTACTCGCAGAAGGTGATGTAAAACTGTCAAGGACTGACGAATTTCAAAGAATTCGCTCCACCATTGCCAAACATTTGAACAAGGCTTATGAGGCAAACCAGAAGTCATACAACCTGCGAGCAAGACCCCGTTCTTTTGAGGTTGGCCAGGAAGTTGTTAAAAGGAATTTCGTATTAAGTAACGCAGCGAATAATTTTAACGCGAAACTCGCTCCTGTTGGTATCAAGGCCCAAGTCAAAGAAAGCATCGGTCAGTCAATTTATCTCTTAGAGGACATGAATGGAAAAGAACTTGGTAGATTTCATGCCAAGGACATTTGGTAATTGCTTTTGACTCCTTTTTCAGTTTTTATTGTTAGTCACAGGGACTAAAAATCAAATCTGTGGTTGTGGGAGTCGAATCAGGATGGCAACCCCAATATGAGCTATCGCAATTATTTGGCAACAAACCATCATAGCGAAGTCCAGATCCTGGCAAATTGTGTATTTTCGATAAAATATCGCAAAGAATTCCTGTTTGGGATTTTGGACAAGCTACGGTCACATTGAATTTTCATACTTCCGTTCTCTTTTCTGGAAGGCGTGATCGAGTGCAGTTTAACTTTTGCATCGTCCCCAAATATTAATCCACTTGCATCGTGTCGATCGGAAGAGAGTTTTTCAAGGCAAATATTGCCAATTCATAGCTTAAACTGTGGTTTAAATATAAGTGGTAAGCTTTCTAGTGCGTTCGATCGCCAGTGGCTAAAATATTGATTCCCAATATAGCGTCTGCGGCGTTCCACGTTTTTGGAGAAAATTCCTATTGGCCGCATTGCGGTTTGCTTGTCGTCCCACGGCTTGAATCACGTGTAGTGGAATTTTTCTGTGCTTCTTCGACTGCAGTAAGATCCACATCTGCGTGCAACTGGAGCACCCACTGCGTGCAGCGTAAGGCTGCGCTTGCCCCTTCCTGCCGCTTAACAGGTGCCGACCTCGGGTCACCTCGCTTTGCTGTCTTGCTCAACCCCTTCGCCGCTACAAGCGAGGAGCGGATCGCCGTGCACCTTTTTTTTTCTTCGGTTCGGCGCACACATACATGTATTAACGTGCCGCTGCCGCCACACACACACACATAGTTTTGCGTTTCTGCGACAACATTGGATTGGTGTGCGTTTTTCATCTCACGGATAGGATCCGTGTGCCGTCTTCTTCTTCTTCTTAAGTGCGCATATCAAGAATAAGTGTGCGCGACCCATTTGAGAAGCTACTGGTTGTGACGCCGCATCTGCTGCGCACTTGAAGCAGTCCAACACGAATAATCGTGTCCAAACTTGAGTATCTTTAGAATAGTTTTGCATTTATGTGTTAATTTTGCTTAAGAATATGAACTTATAAACCTTTATGATCCTAATTTAGCGTACTTTGTGGAAGATCTGAGAATTATATATATGTGATTTTCCCAACTTAAATTAATACCCACAGCTACTCATCAACAGTCATCAGGCCTGCTGACATCGTTGGAAAGTGCCGTAAAAACCTAGTAAGATCTGAACATACACATATAATATATAATATATAAAGTCAGAGATTCCTAAATAGTGTGTTAAATCGTAACGTAAAGTAAGACGTAAAGTAAAACAAATAGTAATGTAAAACAAATATCAATATCTTCATTCCTATCTTAATTATCTTTATTTGCGTTTGCGGAAAAGGGACAAAAAATTACTCAATAAGAAGTTTTCTAACGTAAAGATCTAAATCTTTAGGTTTAAGGATAGGTTTAGAAAATGTATCGGAATACTATCTTTATCTTTGATTATATGGTATCGAATATGAATTAATCTGATGTCTTTTTGGGCACCAAAGGGTATGTAAAGTGGCGGTTGTAAAAGGGTGGAGTCCGAATGGATTTCACAGGTAGGGTGGGTATAGAAAGAGGCCAATAACATCTAATCCTCATCTTCAATAGGTACACTTCCTTGTCTGATTCTTAACCGTTTGGTTATCGTATTGCAGCTATCGTATCTCTGTCTACAGTATTGTATCTGTGACACTCTTGTTCATCTTAACACAAAACCCACGCCCATTTTCCCTGAGCATGCCGGTCAAAAAAGTAGACAGAGTGTGTTGAGGTGGACAACGCTCATTGAGTGTGTTCGTTACAGTTACAATATGATAAATATATTTGGTGTTAATTATTTATTTTATGAAATCGACGGTCTGGAATCTGATCTATTAATTGGGATCAACTTATTAAGAAGGATAGGTGCTAAACTTGATATTGAAAAAGGCATCTTGGAGTATAACGGGATACAAGAAAAACTTGTATACGATGACAATGAAGAAAAACACAAATTGTGTTTAATTGGGGAAAATAATACTCTTCCATTTAAAGAGTATGTATATTATAAAGAAAATTTTTTTGACACTCAAAAAGAGGTTGAAATCGAACACTTATTATTGAAAGAAGTACTTATAGTTTGGGATCAAAAAATCCTGAATACGCCGACGATGTTAATTCCGTCAAATTACAATTGAATCGTTTGGGATCAAAAAATCCTGAACACGCCGACGATGTTAATTCCGTCAAATTACAATTGAACCGTTTGGGATAAAAAAATGCTGAACACGCCGACGATGTTAATTCCTTCAAATTAAAATTGAATCGTTTGGGATCTAAAAATCCTGAAGTCTTAGAAATATCCGACAAACCAAAATTAAATAATGTGAAAATATTTTCAAATCAAATTAAAGATTTAGAAAATGACATAATAAATACAATCGAAAGGGAACATTCTAAAATAGATATGCAAATCCAATTTCGAACTGATATTCGTGGTGAAATAAATACCGAACATGACAGGGCAATATATGGAAAACAATACCCATATGCAATGTCAGTTTCCGATTTCGTCAATAAAGAAATTGATAGAATGCTTAGGGAACAAATTATAAGGCCTAGTAGAAGCCATTATAATTCACCAGTCTTAGTGGTACCTAAAAAGGGCCAAAATGAGGACGGTACATTAAAACACAGACTTGTTATTGATTACAAAAAATTAAATGAAAACACAATACCTGATCGGTATCCTATGCAAGATCCATCTGTCATACTAGCAAACCTGGGAAAAGCTAAATATTTCTCAACCATTGACTTAGAATCCGGCTTCCATCAAATTCTTATGAAAGATTCCGATATTGAAAAAACTGTTTTTTCGATTAAAAATGGAAAATTTGAATCTTTACGTATGCCATTTGGGTTAACAAACACCCCTAGATTATTCCAAAGAGCAATGGATGACATCCTAAGGGAACAAGTTGGTAAAACTTGCCATGTTTACATGGATGACATAATAATCTTTTCGAATACAATTGAACAACATTATACTGATCTAAATCAAATAATTATTATTTTACAACAGGCAAATATGAAAATTTATCTTGAAAAATCTAAATTCTTTAAATTAGAAATTATGCAAAAATTGCTAAACCTTTAACCAAATATTTAGGAGGAGAAAATGGAAAGGTAGCCAGACGTATGTAATTAAAAATTTCTATACAACTTGACAATTCAGCTATACAAGCATTCAATGAACTTAAGGAAAACCTATTTGCTCAAGTAGAATTAGTACAACCAGACTACAATAAAAAGTTCACTTTAACAACGGACGCGTCAGATATAGCTATAGGAGCAGTTCTACCTCAAGATAATAAACCAATTTCCTTTATTTCAAAAACACTCAATAAAACCGAACAGCTATATGCTACGAATAAAAAGGAGCTACTAGCAATTGTTTGGGCAAAATCTTCGAAATTACTTATATGGAGTAGTAGGCATTGATATTCAGACTGACCATCAGTCATTGTCATTCACAATTTCTGACAAAAATCCTAACATAGAAATGAAAAGGTGGTACTCATTCATAGAAAGCTTCACTCCTAAAATAGTCTACAAATCAGGAACTACTAATGTGGCAGCCGATGCCTTATCAAGAATAAAGTTGAATAATATTACCGAGAATAATACTTATCAATCAAATGAATCAAGCTCTGATCTAAATACTCAGCATTCTGCTGAAAGTAGTTTAGAAAACGCAATCCAGGAAACTAGCAAACCACTTAACCAGTTTAAACAACAATTTTTGCTAACCACTGGGAGGTTTACGGTACACGAATCCCTTACAGTCTTTGAAAAAATTATACACATAATTGAATATGACACACCAGAAAACTTAATTACAATATTAAAGGAATATCTTCCTCCAAACGTAACAGTTGGAATACATTGTACAATTGAAGATCTGTACCATATCCAATTACCTTTGAAGAATAACTTTTCTAACAAATTTCTTTTTACAAGAATATTTTTACAAGACGTGGAAAGCACCGAAGATAGGGCCATATCTTTTGAAGAAACACACTCTAGAGCTCATAGGGGACTAGATGAAAATTACAAACTAATCCGTATTATATTTCTGGCCAAATTTATATACAAATCTAAAAGAGTATATAAAAAATTGTAAAATATGCAACGAAATTCCGATTGTGGAAGCCCCAATACCTACTAAAGAAGGTGAACAATTACATATTGATATATGTTATGCGCAAAGTCTAACTTTTCTAACTTGCATTGACGCATATTCCAAATTTCTGGTAGTTAAACAAATCCGAAATAAATTAAATATTGAAAATAAAGTAATGGAATTACTTCAACAGTTTCCCCAAGCTAAAATAATTATAACCGATAACGAACCAAGTTTCACTTCGGCCCAATTTAAATCATTTGCTCAAAGGAATGGTTTAACTTTACATTATGCTGACCCGAGACATAGTACAGCTAACGGACAAGTTGAAAGGGCTCATTCGACATTAACAGAATTAGCTCGCTGCGTTAAAGAAGAGTTTAATCTAACTGATTTAACCGAAATATGTAGTTATTAGAGCTGCTCAAGAATATAATCGAACAATACATTCCGTAACAAATCAAAAACCTTTTGATATACTATACAATAAAATCGGACATGAAAATAACCCACAAGCTTTAAAGATCGCTTAAACTACAATGTTAGAAGTTCATTATGAAAACAGGAAAGATAAAGAATATCATGTTGGACAGGTGGTTTACAAAAATAAATTTGGGGAAATAAATAAACTTAAACCCAGATATAAGAAACAAGTAGTTTAAGAAGTTAAACCGAATAAAATAATAATCCATAATAGAAACAGAATTATTCACAAAGATAATATCAAAAAATAATATATATATTTTTTTTTAATTTACAAAAATGCATTCCATATTGCAACTTTTATCAATCTTTACACTGACCAGTTCCGAATTAATTGATTATTCAAACCATTAGTTTTTTCTGTTCAAGGACACAAAGGATGTTCTTACTTATGAATCCTATAACGAATTATTTCACGTAACCAATTTAAGCTTTTACAAAGAAATAATTAATGTTGAATCTCAAAACATAAAAAGAGACCCTAATAAAAGATCACAATGGGAAATCAAATACGACTTAAAAGTTATCGAACTACTTTTATCTCAATTAATACCATCTAGATACAAAAGGGGAATGAATAAATTAGGCACCATGTGGAAAGGGTTAGCCGGAACTCCGGATCATGATGACTTCATGAAAGTACAAGATAAAATCAATGACATAATAGTCAATAATTATAAGCAATCTATTATCAACTCCAAATTGTTCAAGGAAATAGAATCTCTTTCTTATGAGTTTTAAAATGTGTTTATCGATCAAGATCTGCCATTAAAAAAACATCGCTTAAGACTGTTAACATTTGACCTACAAAATTTAATCGATACTATCACATTGGCTAAAATTGATGTCTTCAATACAAAAATTTTAAACACGGAGGACATAAAAGAAATATTAAGTCACGAAGTAAGACCTGTAGTCATCACAGATATAATGGATATCTCTGTGTTCAAGATTGTAATTCATAAAGACCTACTTATCATTTATATAAAATACCCTATAATTTCTCGCAGATGTGACATATACTATGCCATTTCAAAATTATATGGAAAACTAGTAATAAGCAATCAAGTCGCAAAATGCGATAATACTTACATATTATGAAATGTCTACTGTATCATTAGTACAGGTAAAACCTGTTTTTCAAAATTATTAAATGGAGAGAAATCGACAACTCCCATTTAAATGGATCTTTCCTTATAACATTTAATGGTACAACCATCATTAACAACATTTCTTATACAAATCTAGAAAACAAAATTCTTGATTATATAGCTGCAAACCATTTCACTAATTATGAAATTTCCGATTACATTCTGTCATATAATTCAGAACTATCTTTAGATAATATTAAAACTTTAAATCCATTTATAAAAATTAATAATACTAAGATATCACTTTCTTTTATATTATTAATTTTAATCATTATATATTTAATTTTTTTAATTATTATTAAATATATTTATCTTATATTTGTAACCAAAAAACATCGGCCAGATATAGAAAAATCTTTTAATCAAGAAGAATTTTTAACAGAATTAAGGGATCACTTAAATGAAACTCGAAATGAATCGGGACGCTCCATTTTAAAGGGGGGAGAGTTATCTAACCCATGATTCAGGGGCTCTTGCCCAATTTATAAACATTTTTTCGAAACCCAATCTGAACGATTGACTTTCCTTTGTTCTCAGAGTTTGTTTATATAAACAAATCCAAATCTTCTCACCAAGTCTTGAGAACCAAGCCGTTGCGGTCCACAGCTTGGCCACTTGGATAAGCAAACCATCTTAACGTAAACACAGCCTCCTCTAGGGGACAAAAAACTTATTGCGCTTCATTCTGCAATCTGGTCAACAAATTTGAATTTCACAATGCGTGAAGCATTTTCATCACAAAGCTTTAATTCTAAACAGAGATCAAGTTCAGAAGTTTTAAGAAAAGCTTCTGGCCGAGGTTTCGAGGAAAATAATTATTCTTAAACTGGCAGTCGAATTCGGAGAGAGAATCAGATCGGTCATCCGATTGAAATAATTCAAACTTATAATTTTCAAATTATACTTATACTCACTTAATAAATATGATGGAATAAAAAATATATTTTTTTATTAAAATATCAACTAATTAAATTAATTTGCATGCAGCTATTCTGTTTTGTGTATTTAATTGTTATTATTTTCACAATTTAGTTGTGCTGCCGGTGTTTGCTTTGCATTTTTTGCGTTCCTCTTTGTGCCTTCTCCGTCGCGACAGCTAAACGTTAAGCTCGCTCCCACGCTCACCCGTTTACACGCTCTCTCATTCTCCCGCTCTCTCGGTGCAGCTGCACTCTTATCTCTTCTACGTAAAGGTACAGTGGTAAGTCTTTACAATGTCCGCAATTGTCTGCTTCGCTAAGACCTGTAAAAAGGCAATTACTACTAATGATCTTACAGTCGGCTGCTGGCTGTGCGACAACATTGTGCATGCCAAGTGCATTGGTGTTGTTGCTCGGACGGTGGACGATGTCAGAAAAAACATCGGTCTGCGTTACTGCTGCGAGGCCTGTCGCGAGATTGAAAAAGAAATGATGTCTTTTATGCGGCAGACTAAGGGCGGTTTTAAAGACATATTATCGAGTTTTCGTAAAACTCATGATATGCTCTTGGCGCTGGACACTCAATTTAATAGCCTTAAACTATTAAATGAGTCTCCTAGGCGCAAAAAAACCGCAACTGGTCTGCAGCATATAGGCGGAACTCAACAACCAGCGGCGGACACCCAACAGCAGCCTCTCTCAACATAGCCCTCGACCTCAG
Organism: Drosophila aff. chauvacae BK-2020; assembly: GCA_018903765.1. NCBI lineage: Eukaryota > Metazoa > Arthropoda > Insecta > Diptera > Drosophilidae > Drosophila > Drosophila aff. chauvacae BK-2020. The sequence goes on along the minus strand of JAEIGO010000024.1, from coordinate 1,642,665 downwards.
AATTAAGTCAAAGAGTTCTGAGATCGAGTGGTAAAAAAGATTCGGCATCCGAATGTGTTGCGGGAGGGACCGTTCCCCCGATGATTTCCGTTTTGTCCCCTGGGGGGTCTCAAATATTGACCCATCAAAGCCCCGTTAATTTACCTGCTCAGGGTATCAGGCCCGGACTACCGGCCGATATCGGCAATGCAGACAATCGTCTGCAGCGCCGAAAGCCCTTGTAGTAAAACCACCTACGAAACAGATATTTGTTTCGCGGCTCACCCCTGCTCAGACATCGGAAGATGTTATTGCCTTTATCCAAGGCAAAACTAGAGCTGAAAAATACAAATAAAGGTGGAAAAATTCAAATTTTCTAAAATAAATGTCCCTAATGAACTCTTTGAAACAATATGCTCTACCAAATTCTGGCCAGAATATGTTGTCGTCAAAGAGTTTGAAGCTAAGAAAAAAAAAGGCGGCCCGTAGGAATAAGTCTTCCCAGGCCCGACCAGACCATTGCGCCCTCTACGATATCCACTCCAAAAAACTAATCAACTCCCTCTTTATCTCCTATCAGAATGCAAGAGGCTTACGTAGTAAACTTCCCAAATTGTATTCTAATAGTCTCTCGTTTGCTTCCCAGGTTATTGTGTTCACAGAAACCTGGTTAAAGCCGGAGATTCTGAGCTCCGAAGTTTTCCCAGCTGTGTTCACAATATATCGGCTGGATCGGCCTATCAGACGTGGGGGTGGTGTCCTCATAGCGGTTGACTCCACTCTCGCGTCGGAATTAATAACTTTCGAGAAGTTTGATGTTGAATTCCTCTGTGTGAAGCTAACCATTATTGGTAGCTCTATTTTCATTACCTGTTCATACATTCCTCCTTTGTCCGAACTTCCTATTTAATGGAACCATCTTTCCGCTATGCAAACGGTTTTCAACCGACTTTCGAATAAGGATCATTTAGTAGTTCTTGGTGATTTTAATATCCCAGGGGCTATTTGGTCCTCAAATACTTCCTCTAATGTACTTTTCACCTCCACACAGCATGATTTTATTGCTGGCTTGCTCGACATTTCGCTGTCTCAAGTCAACCATGTACGAAATTCCCTAGAGCGCTTGCTTGATCTCTGTTTTGTCTCAGATCCGGCAAGAGTCAGTTTAGCCAGGGTGGCGCCGTTGACGCTTCCCGAAGATCCCTATCATCCGACTTTCGACTTGACTCTCGACATTGGGACTGACTTACAGAACATATCTGTCTGTCCAGTCAAGAAAGTCCTTTGTTTTCGCAAAACGGACTTCGAACGGCTGAATAACTTTATATCAGATTTTAATTGGTCCGATTTATACATGTGCACTGACATGTCAGTAGCCGTGGATATTTTTTGCAGTGTGTTCCGTTATACTATCCATCAACATCGAATAAGCCTCCTTGGTTTACTAAAGAGTTGAGTCATCTTAAAAACAAAAAATCTAGGCTGTATACTAAATATAAATATCGGGGGCTAAAGCTGGGTTAAGTGAAGCGTGTGCGCCTGTCGCCGCGTCGATCCTACTCAGTTAGTGGTGGTTGGCAGTCACATGCCGACTACTAAAGACCGACCATACGTGGTGAAGAACCACATCCTGCTCAAGGTGCCCCTGCTCTAGACTAAATATGGCGGATCTAGAGAGGACAACTCGAAAAAACCCGTAATCACCGGTGTTACCGTACCGTTCCCCTGTGATGAATGGCACTACACTAGTGTGTCTTTTAACGGTGGCTTCCGGATACCTGGCACCGCCGGTCGTATAAGCGCCCGATCCAGGGTATGAAGCTCTGCCCCTGGGGATACTACCTTCCTCACTACTCGTGGGACCAATATATGGAGACCAATAACACAGGCCGACAAAATCAGCTCCACCCTCTGACCCAGAAACCAGTATATACTTTTCCGAAGGTTTTCGGTGCGCTGAATCCGAATCTGAAGTCGAAATTTCCGAATTGGCTCTGGTTTCCGAGATTCGCTACAATGGACATAGCGGTCATCCAGGAGCCCTGGATAAATGCAGGACGTGTCCAGGGGCTTAGCACCCCATCCGGTAAGTTGCTGTATGCAAATAACCAACCTCGCCCTAGATCGGCGTTGTTAATTAACAAAAACCTAACATTTGTTCCCCTCTCACAGTTCATAACTGAGGACCTGGTGGCGGTTTGGGTTAAAATACCCACCGCCCACGGCGAGCAGGAGGCAGTGTTGGCCTCCGCCTATCTGCCCGGCGACTCGAAGGAAGTGCCTACGGCGGCTACTTGTGCCCTGATAGAGCACTGCCACAGAAACCTGCTCAGATGGATAATCGCCTGTGATGCCAATGCGCACCATACGGTCTGGGGGAGCAGTGACATCAACAAGAGGGGTGAGTACCTTCTTGAATACATTATTAGTAATAACATAGGATTACTAAACCAGGGTAGCGAACCCACATTTATTAATGCCATTAGAGAGGAAGTCCTTGACCTGACTCTCTGTAGTACAAATATGTTGTCCGTTGTCTCAAACTGGCACGTTGCAAATGAGATCACTATGTCAGATCACCAACATATTAGATTTGACATAGGATGTGCCTTGCAATGTAGCCTAGTCACCAGAAATCCCAAGAAAACCAACTGGGATCTCTTCTGCTTTGAACTTGAGCAATCCAGAGACTGCTCAACCCGTCCGATAACATCCATAAACGAGTTAGAGCGTGAAGCTACTTTGCTTCACAGAAATGTTGAATCAGCATAACACGCCAGCTGCGACCAAAAGGTACGCAAGACCGAAAGGACTGTTCCCTGGTGGAACAAAAGCCTTTACGATCTCAAAAACGCTGCGCGCAGGCTCTTCAATAAAGCGAGGAGTGGGAGGGCCTCATGGGACTCCTACACAACTGCTTTAACGCTCTACAATAAAGAGCTGAGAAGGTCAAAATGGGCTACTTGGCGTCAACACTGCGGGCAGATCTCATCTCTCCCGGAAGCTGTTAGGCTGCAAAAAGCCCTCTCCAAAGACCACTCAAACGGCACCTGCACGCTGAAAAAGCCGGATGCAACTCACACAAACAACCCAAAGGAGACGAGCGGCCTACTCCTGGCTACTCACTTTCCTGGGTGTGTGGCTGTGGAACAACCCATCTCAGAATGTGAGGCACCAACCTACCTCTCTGAGACTGGAGAGTGCCCACACCTGCACGTGACTATGGTGGCAGACTCTAATGGGGCTGAGAGAGGGGAACCCCCCTATCGCTCAGAACATATTGGAAACATGCCCTATAGACTGTTTCATCAAAATAGCGTAAAATGGGCACTACAAAATTTCAGCCCATACAAATCACCTGGACCAGATGGGATCTATCCATGCTTGTTGCAGCGGGGACTGCACCCAATCGCACTCCCCCTGGTCCGTCTATTTCGAGCCAGTCTCATGCTTGAACACATACCAAGCAACTGGGCTAAAGTAAAAGTCGTGTTTATCCCAAAGGCAGGGAAGAAAGACTCCCAATTGCCTAAATCATATAGACCGATTAGCCTTAGCTCCTTCTTCCTCCAAACTATGGAGAAGATAATCGACCAGCACATCAGGGAGGTAAATCTCAAGCAACATCCCCAAAACAAGTTCCAATATGCGTATCAAGCTGGTAAATCAACTGAGACTGCCATACATTGCCTTACAACAACCATCGAAAAGGCCATTGGCGCTCAACAGATAGCACTAGGTGCCTTCTTAGACATCTCAGGAGCTTTCGACAACACGTCATATGAGGCTATACGTGCCTCTCTTGTACGCAAGAATGTCTCCACACCTATTATTAGGTGGATTCTGGAAATGCTTAAATCCAGAATTATAACTGTAGACCTTGGAGGAACCATGACCTCAATCACAGCCACAAGGGGGTGCCCTCAAGGGGGAGTACTCTCTCTCATCGACGAGCTACTTTATGAGCTCAGCAATTCAGGTTTCCGCACTCAAGGCTACGCTGATGATCTAGTCATCTATATAGTGGGCTGGCATGAGCAAACCATCTCGGACCGCATGCAGCAAGCCCTTGATATAGCAAACAGATGGTGCCAGGACAAAGGACTGTCCATAAACCCATCAAAAACAGTTTTAGTCCCATTTACTCGGAAAAGGTCTCTCTCCCTAAAAAGACCATCCCTAAATGGGTCTATTATTGACTTTTCGGTTGAGGCCAACTACTTAGGAGTCACACTTGACTCCAAGCTCAACTGGAATGCACACCTGGAAAAAACCATAAAAGCCACTCGAGCACACTTTGCGTGTAACAGGCTCTACGGTAGAACATGGGGCCTAAGTCCCAAAATGATCTACTGGTCTTTTAACACTGTGGTAAAACCGATCTTATCCTATGCATCTCTTGCTTGGTGGACGAAATCTACCCAGAGGACAGCTCCGGCTGCACTTACCAAATTACAACGACTGGTCTGCATAGGCATTACTGGAGCCATTCGGACATGTCCCACTGCAGCACTAGAAGTCATAACTGGCATACCCCCTCTACCAATTACATTGAAAAAGGAGGCCTGCCTGGGGGCACTTCGCCTTCAAAACATCACCAATATCAAAAGTGGTGATCTTACCGGGCATCTTAGGGTCCTTGAACCCCTAATAAAGGATCCCCTTCTGCGCGTAACTGACGATCAGAAACCAAGACTTGTTCTCCACAGAAACTTCTCTGTAGTCCTATATACTAGGAATGAATGGAAAACAAAATCAATATCTCTACCCAGTGGATCACAAACATGGTACACTGATGGGTCAAAACTGGAGAACGGTGCCACCGGGGCTGGTATTTTCGGACCAAGGTTCAACAAATCCATAGCCATGGGAAAGTCTCCAACCATCTTCCAAGCAGAGATACACGCCATAGAAATCTGTGCTCGTGAATGCCTTTGCAGGAAAATGCAAGGCGCACGAATTTACATCTTCTCTGACAGTCAGGCAGCGCTCATAGCGCTGAGTTCCTTTACGATCTCATCCGGACTTGTAGAGAACTGTTTCCAGCAGCTGAACGCCCTTGCCTCCAAAAACACCCTAACGGTGGGTTGGGTACCAGGGCATGAAGGCCATATAGGAAGCGAGGTGGCAGACTCCCTAGATAAACGCGGGGCGATGACACTTTTTATCGGCCCTGGGCCGTTCTGTGGACTATCGAAAGGACACAAAAGAGAACTACTCAGGAAATGGGAGGAAGCGGATATAAACCGTCACTGGACCGACAGTGCAGGGCTGAGAGAAGCCAAACAATTTCTCGTCCCCCAGATGACGCGATCAAAATGCATCATCAACCTACCAAAGAGTGAAATTCGCACTCTAACAGGTTACTTAACGGGTCACTGCAATCTTAGGTATCACCTTAAGAAATTAAAACTTTCAGAAATCGACACATGCAGATTCTGCGAGATGGAGCAAGAAACATCGGAACACATCCCATGTGAGTGCCCCTCGCTAATCAGACGTCGACTTCAACATCTAGGAGGTGAACTTATTCCCCCCTACAGGATTTGGGAACAAATAGACACTACCAAAGTGCTTTATTTTATTAGAAGCCTAGGTATAGGGGCTTTACCCTAATCCTACAGGCCGGCACAAAAGACCTAACATCTGGTCGCATTGCATAATAATAAATATAAATATACCGGTTCTAACTCTGCCCTATCCCTTTATTTATCTGCTCGGTCAAGATTTACCGTGTTGAACGCGCAGTGTTACAAGAATTATTTGACTCGTTGTAGGGTCCAGAGCTCTTTTAGGACCCAAAACAGTTTTATAATTTTGTTAACACTAAACGTAAGCCAATTACGCATCCTTCCTCGCTTTCGTTTGAAAATACAACCGTAAAAAATGATCGGGCTATTGCCGATCTGTTTGCGCAGTTTTTTCAAACCACTCACGAAAGCACTATTCTTTCAGATCTTCATCGCGTTAATTCGCCAGGTCCCGACGGTATACCAGGCTGTGTGCTTAGGTATTGTGCCGACGCCCTGTGCAATCCCCTTCTAAAATTGTTTACCTTGTCCCTAGAAACCTCCCACTTTCCCCTTATTTGGAAGGAATCATTTGTTATTCCTCTCCACAAAAAAGGTAGCAAATCGGTTGCCAGCAACTATAGAGGAATCTCTAAGTTGTCGGCCATTCCAAAACTTTTCGAGAAAATCATTACTCCACATTTGCAGCACCTGTGTAGATCAATTATTTCTCCATGTCAGCATGGATTTTTAAAGCGTAGATCAACGACAACCAATCTTTTAGAGTTCACTTCCTTCTTAGTTAGGGGCTTCCATAAGGGCTTTCAGACAGACGTAATCTATACTGATTTCAGTAAAGCATTTGATTCTGTCAACCATTCTCTTCTTGTTCGGAAACTCGATCTAATGGGATTTCCGGTTGATCTTCTTAGTTGGATCTCAAGTTATCTGAATGGCAGAAAGTAAAAGGTCCTCTTTAAAAATTCTTTATCTAATGTTCTCAAGGTTACTTCTGGCGTCCCGCAAGGGAGCCATTTGGGTCCCCTGTTGTTTACTTTATTTATCAACGACCTGCCCAAAGTTCTGACAAACTCCAGATTACTTATGTACGCGGACGACGTCAAACTTTGCGTGCAATATAAGGACGCTTCCTGCCAGTCTGATTTACAAACAGATCTCAATAACTTCCAAACATTGTGCCGCATAAACTTATTGAACCTAAACGTCTCTAAATGCAAGCTAATGATTTTCTCTCGTGTCGCTCCCAAGCTCGCGACTTACACGCTAAACTGCTGCTCTTTGGAAAGAATTAATATAGTCGATGATTTGGGTGTCCCACTGGACCCTAAACTTGAATTTATCGATCATATTTCGTGCATGGTGAATAAAGCCAGAGGTGTGCTTGGTTTCATTGAACGGTGGTCGAAAGAATTCAATGACCCCTATGTTAAATAAAAATAAATGTTGGGGGGGAGATCTCCCTACAGAGACTTAAGGCACTGCGACCGAGCGATCTTTTGTGCCTATGTAGCTCCCTAATGAGACAAGAGTTGCTCAGCCTCCCTTATGAAGGCTAGCAGGTCTCTGGTCGAGGCTTGCCTGATCTGCGAAGCTGTCAAGAGCTCGCTATGCAGGTGCCTCCTTCTGGACCAAATAATGGCTGGACACTCACAAAGAATGTGTTTGGTCGTCTCGTCGTCTTCTTTACAGAGCCTGCACTCCGATCCGAGGACAGACGCATCTTGTGAAGATGGTAGTTTAAGACATGGTGGCCGGTGAGGTAGGCTACCAATAGTCTTAGGTCCATCCTGGAACATCCATCAGTGTTCCTGCCCAAAAGTGGATGTATCAGCTCTTTAGCTTGACGACATCCTGAGCTGGAAATCCAATACCTGGACTTAGCTCCTTTAGCCCATCTTCCAACCATATCGTTGGCTGCGGCCCACCCTAAGCCACAGAAAGGCTCCGGACCATGTAAAGGAGTCGCTGAGCCGACTCTTGCCAGCTCATCAGCGTTTTCGTTGCCGGGAATTCCGGCATGACAGGATTACCCTGTTCCCAGTGGAGAGTTGCTGGAGGCTGGTCCAGCAGTCTGCGACGAGTTTGGAGCTTATCCTCCAAGAGGATAGCGCTTTGATCGCCGCTTGGCTATCCGAAAAGATATTTATTGTAGCTCCTCTCATTCTTTTAGCAAGGATGAGTTTGGAGCAGGCCTCAATGGCATGAATCTCTGATTGAAAAACACTGGGCCATTTACCTAGTGGAATCGAGACTCTGGTGTTAGGTCCAAAGATCCCCGCACCCGCCCCTTGCTCAGTTTTGGACCCGTCAGTGAACCACTGCAGGCTGCCGGGGTCACAGCAAGGGTTGCCATTATCCCAAGCCCTACGGTCTGGGATGAGAGTCCTAAATTTCGCCCCGAAGTAGAGTTTCGTGGTCATGAGGTCTGTTTGGCTACAGATCTCTAAGCCAGAAACATTTTTCAAAATCCTAACATGACCAGCATCATCTGTCTGTAACCCAGATGTGAGCTTGATTCTAAGAAGGCTTCTAGCGGCTCCTTCTTGTATGTGAATGTGTAGCGGAGTTAATCCAATGATTTTCTCCATCGCCACAGTTGGGCATGTGCGTAGAGCTCCCGATAAAGATGCACACACTAGCCGCTGCAACTTGCTACATTTCTGAATGGCCGAGACCTGCTGTATCTTGGGCCACCACACAAGAGCAGCATAGGTCAAAACAGGCCTGACCATCATGCAGTAAAGCCACATGATGGATTTGGAGTCAAGGCCCCACGTCTTACCATATAGTCTACGACATGCCCATAAAGCATTAGTAGCCTTGGTAATCGTCTTGTTGAGGTGCGAGTTCCAGTTAAGTCGCTTATCTAGAACAACTCCCAGATATTTGACCTCACTGGAGAGCTCTACGGGGGTCCCCCCAATGACAGGGAGGCCAATGTCATTGGTGTACCGTTTGGTAAACGGTACGACAACCGCCTTGTGCGGATTGATGTTGAGGCCCACGTTTGTGCACCAGTCGAGGACCAAATTAAGTGCCCTTTGCATCAATTCGGAGACAGTGTTGCCGAACTTCCCTGTGACTACAATGGCCAGGTCGTCGGCATACCCAATGGCATCGATTCCCTGGTTGTGTAGTATTTCTAGAAGTTCGTCCACCACAAGTGACCATAGTAGGGGAGACAGCACTCCGCCTTGTGGACACCCTCTAGCCGCGTTAATGCGGACCGTTGTCGCATCCAGCGTGGAAGATATTTCCCGTTGTCGTAGCATGGCTTCTATCTAGGCTACGGTTGCCGCGTCAATATTCCTACGAGATAGAGCTCTGGAGATTGACTGATAGCCAGTGTTGTCAAAAGCACCTTCCACGTCCAGGAAGGAGCACAGAGCAATTTCTTTGGATTTGAAGGATTTCTCGATCTTGCTGACTAAGTGGTGAAGAGCGACCTCTGTCGATCCGCCTTTGATGTAGGCGAATTGGGTTTTGTGTAACGGCTTGGTGGTCTGGAGAGTGCACCTTACGTGCAAGTCCACAAGCCGCTCCGCAGTCTTGAGAAAGAAAGACGAACGACTTATCGGTCTGTATGACTTGGGTTGGTCAAGAGCCCGGTTGCCTTGTTTAGGAATAAAAACCACGTTGACTCTCCTCCAAGATTGTGGTATATATCCCCATGCAAAGCTGGCTCTAAGCAGACCGACAAGTGGGGAGATAATTATCTCAATGCTATGTTGTAGCAAGGCTGGAAAAATCTGATCACCCCCGGGGCTTTAAAGGGGCTAAAGGATTTGACTGCCCACCTGACCTTGTCAGGATCGAAGATAATACCGGACAGACTGTTGTCGCGCCTATTCGGTGGAGTGGATAACCCATTTGGTTCGCCATGCGTGTATAACTGAGACCCTGGGAAATGCACCTGAAGCAAAAGCTCTAGCGTTTCCTTGCGGTCCTGGGTGAAAGAACCATCCGTTCTCTTTAGAAGCCCCACCCCATTAGTTGAGCCCTTAGCAAAGACCTTTTGCAGTCTAGCTGCTTCCGGTAGTGCCTGCACACTTTTGCAGTAGTTGCGCCAGTTTTCCCGCTTAGCTCTTCTAATATTTTTGTTATACTCCGTGAGAGCACTCCTGTAAGTGTCCCAGGAGTTCCGATTCGCTTTGGCTCTATTAAAGAGCCTGCCAACTTCCTGTCTCTGATTCGCAAGCCTATCGCTCTACCAGGGGACCTCGCGGTTTGACCGGTGACTGGTTAGGACTGTGCTGTCCTGGAAGGAAGTGATTAGCACGTCATGAAGCTGGTCAGCAGCCATCTCTATGTCACTCACAGACGCAAAGTTGGTGATGAGTTGGTCAGCTTTCATAGCCACAGAGGCTGTGAACATGTTCCAGTTGGTTTTCTTCCGATTGTATAGCGAAGTATTGAGTTCCGTTTGACCAGGTAAATCAAACCGGATGTGCTGGTGGTCTGATAGCGTGGCTTCGTCGGTAACCCTCCAGTTCGTTATGCAATCGGATAGAAAATTACTTGCCAAGGTGAGGTCTAAGACCTCCTCTCGGATAGCGTTTATGAAAGTGAGTTTGCACCCTCTATTGACTATATCTAATTGACTACACAATATATATTCAAGAAGGCACTCACCCCTTTTGTTGACATCACTGCTACCCCATATGGTGTGATGCGCGTTGGCGTCGCAGCCGATAACCAAGTGTTTCCCGGCTGTACGGCAGAAGCTGACGAGCTGCTGGACCTCCATCGGCGGAGCTTCGTCAGTGTCTCCGGGAAAGTAGGCGGCCGCCACCACTACTTCTCGGACGCCACCTCTATGGCTGTTGCAACCAGATCCCTGCGGATAAAGTTAGTTAGTGGGAAGTGCTTTACGTTGCCATCCAGAAGGATAGCTGCGCGTGGAGCACCTCCACTGCGGTCATATAACAACTTACTTGAACCGCAGTTAAGTCCTCGGACTTGGCCACCGATCAACCATGGCTCTTGGATTAGGGCCAGGTCGATCCTCTTCTCGGCGAAAGTCCTGCACAGGGTGGCCGACGCCCCTTTGGCGTGGTGCAGGTTCGCCTGGAGAACCCTCGTGGTTCTCATTGCTCGTCCTTCGAGCGTTGGACGAGGCTGCCGCATTTGCCTCGTCGAGAGTTGTTCCCTCTCAGTCCCTTCGGTGGTCTTGATGCCTTGATGCATCGCCCTTAGCGGGAGCGCTACGCTTTGTAGCACCGCTTGGGGCTCCCTTGGCTGGTGGCTGGACAGGGGTGGCCTTTCTAGCAAGCCAGCAGCGGCGCTAGTTGAAGGGCCATCCTCGGGGAGAGGTTCCGCACGTTGGGCGGGGGCGGCCTTCCTAGCGAGCCCAGCAGCGGCGCTAGTGGAAGGGCCATCGGCGGGGAGAGAATCTCCACGTTGTGCGACGCTGCTTCCTTCTTCAGACGCGGAGGTCTTCAGAATGAGCCTGGTCCTGCCAAAGCAGTACCAGACTCTGCCGCCGCACTTAGCAAGCGACCGCAGCGACGCCTGGTCCACCATCATGGCGAGGTGCAGCATCTCACCTTGTGTGTTCCGCTGCACAACCCTCCATTGGGTGGTATCGAGGCCATTCTGCCTACCAACATAGGCAAGAACTTCCTCGTTGGACAACTCTAAGCTGTTGGCGAAGTAGCCTCGCACAAGGCTGGCCCGGGGGAACTGGCCCTCCTCCAACAGCTCCACGTCAAGCTCACTGTTAGCCTTGATAAGGCTAAAGTTGCGCCTGACCCACTCGGCTGCATTGTTGTCGTGGCAGACGAGCAACAGCCACCCAGCTCTCGGAACACATCCCTCGAACTGTGGCATCAAACCAGCAGTCTCCGAGGAGAGAGTGGTTTTTAGGATCGCCGCCTTGAGCGTAGCCATATGCTCCGCAGTTAGGGTCGGTGATCCGCCAGTCGAAGCGAAGCCGACCTTGACACCACTGGCCATCCGACTGTAAGACGGCGCGGTCGGCTCTGAATGAGCAATTTTCGGCTTCTTTGACAAGCCGGACTCCGGGGTCGTGTCAAAAGATCTCTCCCGCTTGGCCTTGGCCGCTTGGCCTTGGCCGCGACGGGAGGAGGAGCTTTTGCCGCCTGGAGAGCCTCTGCTCTCGGGAGCCCTTTTGCGATGGCTGCCTTAAACAGCTTCTTTTCGCGGCTTGTCAATTTTACGAAGGCGACCTCGGAAACCAGTCTCATCCGCTGGAGCCGAGTGCCCGCATCCTCCAGATCCAACCCCACAGAGGTTGGGCAGGATGCGTCGTCGGACGATGGCGGAGTGACTTCCTTGGAGATTGAGGCCGATACCTCAGGTTCCCCTAGGGTCACCACGTCCTCCGTCGACGAGAAAGAGGCAGAAGCCACCCGTCCTGAGACGGATGGTGGCGCTTCCGGATCCCCAATCGTGGCGGGACCGAAATCCGCGCATATGGGGGTGGGCGCCGGCAGCACATCAGCAGCAGTGCCCTGAATGGCCGTGACCGTGGAGGTTGAGGCCTGGGGTGATGCGGTCAGAGTCACATCAAGCTCATTTTGTAAATTTGTGTCGTCCATAAGATTTCCACGAGTGAACGGGAAGGGAGGTCACCCGCGGCATAGCCCGTCTACCGCGGGAAGTCCACTATTGAAACTGGAGGTGGATAGGTATCCAGAGTCCGCATACTAGCGACCGAGCGCCCCCTCGGCCATGAATCCCTCGGCATATGCTGTTTCACCTTGGATTGGGGAATTTTATAAAGAGTTATCTTCTCTTAGCCCGACTACCATTGGTCAGCACCCTTGGTCGAGACATGACCAACACAAGGGTCTGCTTCCAGCCGCCCTCGCGTGGAGAGTATAGTCGCACTTCCGGCAGTGTGTGCAGATACGGCGCGTACTACCAGAGTAGTTACACGTAGTTGGTCAGCACCCTTGGTCGAGACATGACCAACACAAGGGTCTGCTTCCAGCCGCCCTCGCGTGGAGAGTATAGTCGCACTTCCGGCAGTGTGTGCAGATACGGCGCGTACTACCAGAGTAGTTACACGTGATTCCCCTTGCACACCTGTCGGCTGACGGCCCCTATGTTACAAAATCCTTATATATTTTGTTAGTTCGTCCTATCTTAGAATATGGATCTTGCGTCTGGAGCCCTCAGTATGGGGTTGACAGTAAACGCATTAAATCAGTTCAGAAGAACTTTTTGATTTTCGCTTTACGCGGTTTGAACTGGGATTCAAACCAGAGTTTACCCTCGTACTCTAGTAGACTTCTCCTAATTAACTTACCTTCTATAGCTAACCGTAGAACCACGCTTGGCATTACGTTCATTTTTAACCTTATCCACGGTGACGTGGAAAGTGCTGACTTGCTGGGTCAGCTTAACTTTCACGTACCGAGTAGAAATACTATATCCTATATTCCTTCAGTTTTGCGCCAATGTAGAACGTCTTTTGAATTGCATGAACCCTTTAGAGTCTTATGTGCAAATTATAACGATTTATACATGATAACATCAAACGTAGATAGCCTTCCCCAACTAAAAACCTTAATAATAACCCACTTAGTACTCATGCCGGCAAACAGTCTGGCAGCACGCCAGTAGTCACTTCCTCGTATTCCTTTTCTATGCTTTCATATGTCGCGCCTACTAACACCTAACACGAACAGGCACGTGCTTGGTGTCAGATGGGCCACTTGAATGTACTGATCGTAGTGCATCAACGTCCAATAAATAATATTTTTGTAGATTTTTAATATATTTTTTTAATGTTTTGATTTGATTCCTTTATTTGCCTCAACTAGGTTGACTCCCCTGTAGGGACTAGTAACAGCAAAGGGGCCATTCAAAAAGTAATATAAATGTAGGTTCCGAGTGGCCAAGGAAGGGGGGGGCGTTGACTCCTCATATCAATAGAGGATCGCTAAGAAATTCGGGGTATTCATTCTATCCGTCTGTTTATGTGTAGTGAGGGTTTACCTTCACCCCCCAAATACTTGTCGCAGCACGCAACTCGATTTCCTTAGAATGGCAGAAGGCCAGATGCAGGAGGGCAAGACCACTACCCCATTAGCCGACGAGCCGCAGCCGGATATTTCCGCGTGCGCCCCCTCGCATCTTGCAACACCTAGGCCGATCGCTGTTATTCGTTACAGTTATGATTAATATCATTCTTAATAATCTAGCGCCCAAACGTGTTGGCTAGACTATTCTGATCCTCAGAAACTCACTGCACTTAAACAGACAAATCCTTTTCTTAAATTTTATTGTGCCTGCAGTGTTGCGGTGGGCCCAAATATATATGTTTATATGTATACGGATGTGTTTACATTTCAGCCAACGGTTGCCAAAACACTCTGCCATATTTTCCTCTTCTCGTTTTACTTTAGTCTTTATGTCATGTGCATAGGAAAATAGTAGAATAGTTTTTCCGGAAACGTTCAGCTAGCCACGGCTGATAGGAGATAAAAAGTGAGACAAAATCTTTCCTAAACAACACAAAAAAACAATTTTTAGGGACCGAAAGAGTAGACTATTTAGACGCTTGGATTTGCAGGTGAAAGGTTTATTGTTAATCTTTTCCTGACCACGGATAATTAGGCTGCATTGAGAACCCAAAACTCCTTTAGTCGAACGGCATCACGCATGTAAAACGCATAGGAAACAGTGGATTATCTTTCAGAAGAAACCCACTGGCCACGCTTTACAGCGAGATCGATATGCCGGATCACACAAGTAGGGTATAGCGATAGCTTCAGCTGTGAAAGCTCCGCTTACAAAGCAGTTGTTGTTGGTGACTCCGAGTTTGGCAGTCAACAGGTGTTTGTTGTTGTCAAAACGTATAACGTAGCTCTGCATAAGCAGCAATTGCATATTTTCCATCTTCTTTTTACTCAAGAATTTCTTATTTAGCTGCTGTTTATAGTTTCTCAGGGAGAGCACCTATTGTTGAATGCAAATTATTTTATGAATTTTATCGTTTGAGATTTGTTTACAATTTTGAAATTTCGTTTATCGACGTTTATTTATTTATTTTTAATTTTTTATTTGAATTTATATGTTTCATTACTGTTTTATTCTTATTTGGCATAGTAAGTTAGTTATTATTTCTGATTTTAATTAATATATTTACTCAGTATTCTATTTTTGATATACCCATTTATTTATATTTTGCTTTACTTATTTATTCATTATTTACTTGTGTTATTACATATTATTTTCCGTTACTCTGTACCATTGGCTCCAGCTGAAGTTTAGAGAGTTTAGAAGTTAAGCTCAAGTTTGGTCTTATTTGCAAAGTAAGAGAAGAGCAAGCTAAATAGGTGTTCAGTTTCTTAAGGTCATTGACCGCACTGGATTCGATCAAATTAAAGAGATAAATTAAGAGTATTGATCAGCTGTTCAGCTTCTCAAGGTCGTTGACCGCAGTTAAAGCCTAGTCAATAAAGATAGAAATACATATAAATAGAAAACTCAACTGTACACAAATAGGAAATACATAGGAAATAAAGAATCATTCTTAAGCTTTAAAATTTGGATTTAGCTTTTATCTTTTGTGATTGCTTTAAGGTTCATCTTGTCGTGGTTCACATTTTATCTTTACGTTTATAAGTGTTTGTTGATATTGTCTATTGTTGGAAAGGTTACATTAAAAAGAAAAAATGAGTGAGACAGAGGGGGAAGAACTTGAAAGCGTGCCCAAATGTAAGCTTTGCGACAAAGATCTATCCATATCCATAACATATAAATTGAAATGTGGCCATGAGTTTCACAAGAAATGCATCACTCCATATTCGAGGCAGCATAGGGAATGTCCGACTTGTGGGGTCGTCGTATTCCAGGGTCAATCGGAGGCAAAACCCAAGGATTCGCCAGCGCCTAGTGGAAAGCCCGCCGAGAACCGTCCAGAGCAAGACATTGGCAGTATCGTGGCACAAGCAGTGCAGGGGATGAGAGACGAGCTCCTTACCCAGTTGACTCAACAGATGTCTCGAATAATAGAGGCAAATTTAGTTCCCAGGGAAGCTAATGACATTAATTTGCTGCAGTCGGATAGGCCACCTAGCCGAGAATCAGATGGTTCTGGGCGAAACCTTAGGTTTACGCCAGGCAGTTCAGGCTCTGATTTAGTCAATCGGCCAGATAAAGTTGGCCACATCCTCAATAGCTGGAAGCTCCGTTTTAATGGCAGTTCGATAATTTTATTTACCGAGTCGAGGCGTTGACTCACCAGACCTTGGAGGGAAATTTTTCTTTATTATGCGGAAATGCTAGCCTTCTGTTCGATGGGAAAGCCAGAGATTTTTACTGGCGATTCCACAAAACGGCACCTGTCCTTCGTTGGGATCTTCTCTGTCAGGCTCTACGGAAACAATATAGGGATACTCGAACCGATGTGGACATCAGGGAGGCAATGCGTGACAGGAAGCAAAGGGAGAAAGAAAGCTTCGATGTCTTTTATGATGCTATAGTTTCCCTAATGGATGGTTTGGAGGTGCCTCTCTCCGAAAAATCGACTGTGGAGATCCTACTTAGAAATTTGCGTCCGGAAATCCGACATGAGCTACTCAATGTTCAAATAACGTCAGTCGGCCAACTCAGGGAAATTTGTAGGCGAAGAGAGAGCTTTCTGGACGACGTTAAACGTAATCATATGTTCAAGAAAGTGACTCCTTATCGAAAACAAGTGGCAGAACTGTTAGAGCCGTTATCAGACGATGCTTCCGAGTTTTCCGATCTTGAAGGCGACGCAGAAATTGGTGCAATGGCCCTACCTTGCTGGAATTGCCACAAGGAACGGCATCGTTATCAAGATTGCGATGGGAAAGGAAGATTTTCTGCTATGGCTGTGGCAAGCCGAACACGTATAAACCTTCATGCGCTAAGTGCTTAAAAAACTTCAAGAGAAACACACAGTCTCGTCAGCCGTGTGTCCAACGCCAGCGCCCGACGAATCCCGAAGCGAGCCAATAAAGATTTCTGCCATGGGCGAAGAAGTCAGGTCTCCAGACCTCCAGTCCTTCTGGCCAAATGTGGTAAATTTTAAAATAAATTATTCAGGAAGCGATCAGCATTAAGCATCAAAAGTCCAGCTCCAGGAAGGCGAAGCGAATGAGGAATTATTGGGAATCTTTAAGAACCATTAATACCATCCGCTACAAAGAAAAAGACAATCGTCCTTAGGCTGAAGTGCGGATTTTGGATCGTGTAGTAATGGGTTTGTTAGATACGGGAGCCGCAGTAAATGTGATAGGCGGAAATCTAGCTCGGCAAGTGATAAAAAGTCGAATCCTCGGTTAGTACAGCTGATGGAAAAAGGCAAGAAGTAGTAGGTAGAATTAAGACTCATGTTAAGTATAAAGATAAGGAAATAGATTTAGAGTTTCATTTAATCCCATTACTCAATCAAGATCTATACTTAGGAATTGATTTCTGGTCCAAGTTCGAGTTGCTGCCAACGGAGATGCAAATTTCGGAAATCGTGGCCGCAACTCACGACCTTTCTGCTCAGCAATGCGAAGATTTAGAAAAAGTTAGGAGCAAATTTCCATCTTATTCCCTGTCAGGATTAGGCAAAACTTCGATTTTGACTCATACGATAGACGTTGGGGATGCTAAGCCCGTAAAACAGCGTAATTTTCTAGTGTCTCCAGCCATTGAAAATATTGATCGGCAGAATTCGAAAAGAGCCAAGAAAGAAAAACACCGTGTGTTCGCTGCGGAATTTTATTTGCGACTGAATAGAGAATATGGAAGAATGACAAAAATGGTTATACATATTCTCTTGTTACTGTTTCGTTAGAGAGGGACAAATCTATGTTATGATCGCTTACTAATACAAGCGTGCATTGCAACATATGGAAAATATACAGGGCCTCTATTTTCTACACCCTTCCTCAATGCATGCATGTTTACAAATGATATTTAATACAAACTTAGCATTTCTGTAAACAATTCGTGTTTGGTCTTAGGTAGGTTCTTGGTCAAAATATCTGCTATCATTTCGGTTGTACATTTATATTTTAACAAAACTTTCCCTTCCTTTACCACATCTCTAACAAAATGATAACGTATATCAATGTGCTTCGTTCTGGAATGGTTGACAGGATTCTTGGCTAACGCCTGCGCGCTGAGATTATCTCCATACACGACGATCGGGGTGTTGTCGTCTCCGCAGCCGATTTCCAAAATTAGCCTTCGCATGACTATCGCCTCCTTAAAAGCCGCCGATAGTGCCATGTACTCCGCCTCGGTACTGCTTAACGCCACGCTTCGCTGCTTCTCAGATCGCCAAGAAATTGGACCTCCGGCTAACAAGTAGATATAGCCAGTGTACGACTTCCTGTCCAGCCTATCGCCTGCCCAATCCGCATCCACGTATCCGCAGAACGATTGACCACATTGCTGATAATGTAATTTCATGTCAACCGTGGACGAGAGATACCTGAGGATGTGCTTTATGCCAGCCATGTGCTCAGCATGCGGATTTTGGTTCCGTTGAGCCAATTTGGACACCGAATGCAATATGTCTGGCCTTGTTGTAAGAGCTAGCCACATAAGCTCTCCCACTACGGATTGATAGACCGTAGGATCCACCTTCTTGCACTTGTCGCTGGTGCAATCTATCTGGAAACCTGCATCCAGGGGAGTTTTAGCCGACTTGCAAAATTCGCTTCCATGGACTCGCATTAAATCCTTGATATATTGCGAATGTCCCAAAGTAATTGCTCCAAGGTCGCCTTCTCGATCGATTTCCATGCCAAGGAAGTGATTTAACGGACCCTTGTCAACGCACTCAAACGATTGCGAAATGCTGTTCTTAATTTTCAGCAAATCCTCGTGCGATTGGCAAGCTATAAGTATATCGTCAACATATACAAGAATTAGGGATAGATTACCTTGTCCGGTCTGTTTGTATAAACACGGCTCGTTGTTGCAGGCAATGAAACCCATATCCACCAAAACGCCATTTAGCTTCTCGTTCCAAGCCCTTCCTGACTGCTTCAATCCGTATATTGCTTTCCTCAGCACCAACACCTTGTCAGGATTCTTCTCGTCTATGTATCCTTCCGGCTGCTTCAGATAAACCGTCTCACTTAGATCGCTGTTGAGATACGCCGTGCATACATCCATCTGATGAAGATATAGCTTGAGCTCCGCCGCCAGTGCTATCATCAGACGCATACTCTCCAGTCGGCATACCGGCGAAAATGTTTCCAGGTAATTTACGCCAAACTGCTGGGAGCATCCCTTTGCCACCAGACGAGCTTTGAAACGATCGATTTGGCCATCCTTATCTCGTTTCACGTTGGAAACCCATTTGCATCCAATTGCTCTCTGATTCTTCGGTAAATCAGTAATCTGCCAAGTCTGATTGGCAACCAGGGAGTCATATTCCCTATCCATAGCTTCGCGCCATTCTACAGCATGCGAGCTTGCCACCGCCTCTTTGCAAGTAAAGGGGATGGTAACATTTTCAGAAAGAAGAGCGCCCAAAATGTTATATTGTTTCTTCGGACGTCCAGGTTGACCAGTCCGGATGATCTTGGGGCGACCAGGGCCTCTGCGTGTCTCTTCTACGACCTGCTCCTCTTTATCTTCAGCACTCTCGTACTGATCTGCGCTCTCGTACGAGCTGCCGGTATCGTCAGATATGTCAGATACGTTTTCTTCTTCTTCAGTTCCATCTCGCTGGCAGGGCTCTTCGAGTTCCTCCAGTTCGATCAGCACAGCATCATCTTTGGATGCCACTTCATGATGTTCGTCAAACAAAACATCCCGTTTTTCGACCAGTTGTCGAGCTGCTGGGTCATATAGTCGATAACCTTTGGCTGCCACAGAGTACCCAACCATTATATACTCTTTGCCCTTGGGTTGAAACTTGCTGCCCTTCCTTGGACCCTTGTCTAGAGCAACTGCAAGAGATCCAAATACTTTTAGATGTTTCACGCAAGGCTTCTTACCCGTCCACGCTTCCATAGGAGTCATACTCTTCACTGCGCTGGTAAGGGAGCGGTTTCGCAAATAAACCGAAGTGTTGACAGCTTCCGCCCAGAAACTATCACCTAGTCCCGCCTGGACCAGTAGACACCTTGACATCTCCACAAGCGTTCGATTTGCCCTTTCGGCCACTCCATTTTGCTGTGGCGTATGCGCTATTGTTAGCTGCCTTGCAATTCCATGCTTCCTGAGAAATTCGTCAAACTTCTTATTGACAAACTCTCCACCGTTGTCACTCCGCAGGCATTTCAGC
This sequence comes from Drosophila aff. chauvacae BK-2020, assembly GCA_018903765.1. Lineage (NCBI taxonomy): Eukaryota > Metazoa > Arthropoda > Insecta > Diptera > Drosophilidae > Drosophila > Drosophila aff. chauvacae BK-2020. The sequence continues at coordinate 1,622,916 of JAEIGO010000024.1, read as the reverse complement.
TTTCTGCCTGTCTGCCGTTCCACCAGACTCTTGAACTCCATGAACTTTGACAGCACCTCGTTCTTCCCACGCAGAAAATAAACAAAAATCCTCCTGGATTTGTCGTCAATGAAGGTAAGAAAATACTTTGAACCTCCCAGAGACAGTGTTGGAAAAGGTCCACACACATCTGCATGTATCAGCTCCAAAAGCTCCTCAGCCCGATTACATGTTGCCGCTGGGAATGGTTGAACATGGATCTTGCTAACCATGCACGTTTTGCAGTTAACATTTTCCGGCAAACCTATATTTTCTATGCCACGCACCATACCTTTGGATACCATCTCTTTCATGCTAGAGAAATTAATGTGCCCATATCTCTTATGCAACAAAATGCCATCAACAGCTGACATGGCAAAACACTTGCTTCGACCACCTTCGAATAAATACAAGTTGCCAATCTTTTTTGCTTTCACGATGCATTCTCCATCTTGCACCACCATGGCCTTCTCTAGGTCAAATGTCACCTTGCATCTGTTCTGCACAGCACTGCTCACGGACATGAAATTTCCTGTCATCTTCGGGACGTAGAGAACATTCTTGAGAGTCAACATGCACAGGTCTGTCTGAATCTTGACGTCACCTATACCCTCTGCTTGAAGAAATCCAGCATCGGCCAGTCCGATCTGCTCTGTGTGCTCCTCAAACTTTATGAAAAGCTCCCTTGCACAACACATATGGCTTGTTGCACCGCTATCCAAGCACCACATCGAGTTATTTAAGTTGTTGACGTCACAGGCATTCAACAGACTACTTTGGCGATTCACCACATTTTTGAAACCATGCGATTGCTATCTCCCTCGCTCGCACTTCGACACTGGGACTTTATGTGCCCTTGTTCACCACACTTAAAGCAAACGATATTCTTTCGTTTCTTTTGCCCATACGTCTTCGCCTGCGAGTTTTGTCTCTGTGTTGCAACGAATGCCTTAGAATTTTCTATTCGCTCTTCTGCTATTCCTTTCCGTTCGCTCTCTTCCTTTAGCTTTATGGTGAGAATCTCGAACGTAGGCAACTGATCTCGTGTTTCCATGGCCACCACGAAATGTTCGAATTGTTCTGGAAGGCTGGATAGCAACACGATAGTTCGTAACTCGTCGTTTATCTCAATTCCAACTCCAGCTAGACCATCCAGAATTTCCACAAACTCGCTTATATATGTCGACATGCTCTGCCCCTGCTCCATCCGTTTGTTAAGCAGCTTCTTGTACAACTGTACCTTTCGTACAGGTCCGCTTGGCTGATGCACCTCCTTCAATTTGTTCCATGCATCCAACGAAGTCGAGCAATTCTTGATATAAGCCAATTGAGATGTCTTTACACTCAGTGTTATTGTTGCTAACGCCTTATTGTCCAAGGCCACCCAGGTTAGTCCCTCTGGAACATTCGTTTCTGTTAGCTCTCCTGACGTCACACTCCATAGCCCGGAATGCACCAATACAGATCGCATCTGTATTTTCCACGTGTCATAGTTTTTCTCTTCCAACTTTTCAATTTGATAAAGAGCACTCATTGTTCTTGATCTTGAGTCACACACCGCTTAACCGAAACTTTCTTGAATTCACCAATGCCTGGGCCCATAACCTATTGATCGGCAGAATTCGAAAAGAGCCAAGAAAGAAAAACACCGTGTGTTCGCTGCGGAATTTTATTTGCGACTGAATAGAGAATATGGAAGAATGACAAAAATGGTTATACATATTCTCTTGTTACTGTTTCGTTAGAGAGGGACAAATCTATGTTATGATCGCTTACTAATACAAGCGTGCATTGCAACATATGGAAAATATACAGGGCCTCTATTTTCTACAGAAAAGCTGTTGTATGCGGAAATAGACAGGATGTTGAAGCTTGGGGTGATAGAAGAGTCGGATAGCGCATGGTCGTCACCAGTAGTGCTTGTCCAAAAACCCGGTAAGGTTCGTCTCTGCCTGGATAGTAGGAAAGTGAATCAGGTCACAAGAAAGGATGCTTATCCGCTTCCCCAGATTGATGGCATTTTGGGTCGACTCCCGAAGGCTATGTTCATTTCCAGTCTGGATCTTAAGGATGCTTATTGGCAAGTACCCTTAGATCCTGGTTCTCGAAACAAGACGGCATTTACCATTCCGGGAAAGCCTCTCTATCAATATAAAGTGCATCAATGCATCTCAAATTATGACACGTTTGATGCACAAAGTCATCCCAGCACGACTTCGAAATGAAGTTTTTGTTTATTTGGACGATTTGCTCGTCGTTTCAGTTAGTTTCGAGTCCCACTTGAAAGTAAAGAAATTGTGGCCGGACACGTCAAAACAGCAGGGCTGACCCTCAATGTGGAGAAGAGCAAGTTCTGCATGCCATCCGTGAAATACCTGGGGCACATTGTAGGAGAGGGTGTAATCCGAATGGATTCCGAGAAGATATCCGCTAGACTTCTGCATGAATGTACCCAAAAGGGCAAATGAATCATTCATTCTAGAAGTAGGCATACTTTTTTCCTGTACAGTATTATTGAGTATGAATGAATACTGTCACATTTCTATACCTGTACAGTTGCTTATGAGTACACTGTTCAGTTTTTCCCTGTACAGTTTTTCACTGACAAAAACTTCATGACTGCTATGATGGAATACAATAAAAAACATTTCTTTATTTTTTTTTTTCAAAATGTGTTTATTTTAACAAGTATTTTATATGTGTTTATGTTTTAAATGAGTCGAAGTTTAAATTGTTTATATTAGAGTGGAGGAACATTATTTTGTTTACAGTGTCTTCTGTGGTGGCAATTTTTGATCGTTTGTCACTTATTAAATTTTTTGCAATAGAAAAAGCCCTTTCAGATGCTGCACTGCTCGCTGGAGCTGATAATATTTTGCTACTTATTTGGTAGAGCATAGGAAACCGATCTTTGTTCATTGACCACCACTGCAGAACATCAAAATCTTTACTGTAAGCTTTGTTTACGTTTTTGTAAGATTGAATTTCTTCTTGAATGTTTGATAAAAAATTATTAGTCTGAGTTGGTAGAGAATAATCTGTAAAAATGTTTTCCGTGTCTTGTGAGGGATTACTTAATTTTTCTAAGTCTGTGTTTTGGCTATTTATGTCTATCATCATTTCTTCTATGTGTTTAACTGTTTGTTCCTTTTCAATTTCTGTAAATTTTGTTAATTTGTTTGTTGGAGGAAATAAAAAAAGGGCTATGTTATGGTATTTGTTTAAGTTGTCTTGAACAATAGTGTCTAAATATTTTAAAAGTGAATGTTTGCATTTTTGTATAATGGTAATGTCATTGTCTTTGGGTGTGGCTATTTTTTTTAAATTATTTATGTGTGGAATTGTCAAGTGTAATGTAGGATAATTGCTGCCCTCCAGCTGTTTCGAACTTTCCTCAAACGGTTCAAGAAGGCTCACCAGTCCGCTTATATGGCACAAGTTAATTTCCTGTATTCGGCTTATTTCGTGTTTTGTCATTAAAATTTGAGAAATTTCCATCCAGGACACCTCAACCGACTTAAATAAGTAATATATTGTGTTCCAACGAGTTGGACAGTAACTTTTTAGGGTTATTGATAAATTCGAATTTTGTCCAGATTTTTTAAAATATTTGACCAGCTTGCTGCACTGGTTTACTAAATCCAGCAATTCTGGTACTTCAGTAACAACTTTTCCAATTAAATTGTGGATTAAGTGATTTGCACAGTTTAGTGTGCTCATTCCCTTAAATGCTGCTTTCATATTAGCTCCTCGGTCTGTAACAATGATGGGATCGTCCATCAACAAATCACATCCGAAATCTCTTAAGATTCTACTGACTTTGTTTTTAATTTCATAGCCTAAGAAAGGTTGTAATTAATATAGATTCCAATAACACAAATAACATTTGATAATTACCGGTACAGGAGACCCCACCCATCGATTTCACTGCTAGTAGGCGGTTTTTAAGGGAGCCTTCTTTTATATAATGGATCGTCAGTGAAATATAGGATTCTTTAAAAAAATTGTCCGTCCAGATATCCGATGTTATGCTGTATCCAAATGTTGTGTGTTCTTGAATTTCCGTTTTAATCTCAGTGTGGTGAAAATCGTATAAAGTACAGATGTTTCTCGATATAGTTGTGGGATGTGGAATTAATGATTCAATGTTAACGTTTTCTCCTAGCTTCGCACCAATAGAAATAAAAAACTGCGCCATGTTTTTAAATCCAGAGTCCGCAATCATATTAAAGGACCGACCGTTCTTTATTGTCCATTCCGTTGCCAATTTGGTGCATTTTTTTTTAGTGTCCGAGTTAACATCAACGGTTGGATGACTTCGCTTTCGGTTATTGGCCATTATGTAGCACTTGTGTTTAACTAAATTAGATGTGCTTTTTTCGAATTTGTACACATTTTTGCACGAGTTGCACACTACTGCATTATCCGTCTCTTTACCGTTATCATCGACAATGCGAGAAAAGGTCTCCCACACTTTGCTTCGACCATATGAACCGGAAGGCTTCAGTTCACCAGCTAATAATTTTGATTTTATTACAGCGGCGTACTCCCTAAAAGGCGGCTCAATTGATCCGTCCAATGGTGGAGTCTATATTCAAACAATTTAGATTCAATGTATACACAAACACATTCTAATTTAATGGAAAAAAACTCACATATTCTTTTTCATTTATCTCACGAGCGACGTTTTCATTCGGATCCATTTTTATAAATGTGTCGAAATACTGAACTCATTTGAAAAGTACTGTACAACTTAATTTCAAAGCACACCTGATGTTCGATTAGTGTACAGTACGTTAGGAAATGTCACTCACTACATTCATATACTGAACTCATTCTGAATGAGAACACTAAAAATGTTGTGCTATCGTTTTCTGACATATGGGTATACTGTACAGTATTGAATGGGTTCAGTATTTTTGGAACACTAGACTACTGTAGACATCTGTCAAGCTCGAAATGAATACATTCATGCATAAGTCTAATATCCGCCATGGCTGATTTTCCTTTGCCAAATTCACTAAAAAGTCTGCGAAGGTTTTTGGGCATGGTGGGCTGGTATCGAAAATTCATCCACAATTTCGCAACAGTAGCAGCACCCTTGACGGATCTCCTAAAGCCAAGGCAGAAGTTTGCGATGTCAAATGAAGGGAAGCAGGCGTTTGAGGAACTGAAAAAGGTCCTTTGCTCGGCCCCTGTTCTCCAAAGTCCAGACTTCACCAAACCATTTTTTGTGCAGTGCGACGCTAGCAAAACGGGAGTCGGAGGGGTTTTAGTACAAAAAACTGCTGAAGGGGATGAATATCCAATTGCGTTTGTTTCCAAGAAGCTAAACAAAGCTCGACAAAACTACTCAGTGACAGAACAAGAATGTTTGGCGGCAATAGTGTGCATAATTCGATTTAGGGCGTATAAGATATGTTTTGATGATATACGCGGCAAGGTAGTTGCCCGCAAACTCCTCCAGCTGCACCGTTGCTGCTGGGGGATGTCGTTGGTGTTGAGATGGTGTTGCGGCAAGTTGCTGCCCACAACTGAGTCTAGACTTAGGATGAATACGGCAAGGGGTTGCGCGCTAGATCCTCCGCCTGCGCCGTTTGCTGCAGGAGGTGTCGCCGTGGCACGTTGCTGCTCACGGATTGGATTGGGTGCTGTGGCAAGTTGCTGCCCACAGCACAGTCACCTCGTGTTCGCCTCTGGAGCTGTCGTGTGCTGCAGAGTGTGGATCGGGACCAGGTGGTGGCCGCGATCGGTGACTATAGCTGAGGTGACCTACTGAAATAAGCCGGTAGCAGGGTCGTAGCTCCGTCTTGATATTCATTGGTTGAATAAATGAAACCCTCGATATTGATGATCAGCCTTTATTCTTTGACTGCTAATTCAGAAGTGTTTTTCATAAGAAGAGAGAACTTAAGACTACCCTAACTCGGGACAGATCACGGCCGCCGACCAGCATCCGAAGTACACCTTCGTGTGTCGTTCGTCGTCGCACAAAGCTTGTAACGACCCTCTCTTGGGTTGCGCGGCTTAGCTTGCCGAGGTCGGGGTTCACACAAATTTATAAAGTTCCGGCCCCTTGAGTCCCCAAATATACCCAGTAAGAACGCGAGTTGTTCAATTGAATTCTAGTTTATTTAGAGAATAACTTCCTGAAAAGAGAACGTGCGACTCCTCGGGAATTGCGGTGAGTCGGATTGCTGGTGCCCTGTGTAGGAGGTATGCGGGGATGACTCCGCGGCTTGGCGCGAGTGGGTCGACCCCGTGCTATTCCGTGTTGATCTGTGTTCTCTCGTGTCGCTCTTGAGAACTCGCTCCGTGTCTCTCTGTATGATCCTGTGTCTCTCTGTGTGACTCTGTGTATCTCTGTGTCTCTCTGTCTGACTCTGTGTCTCTCTGTGTCTCTCTGTGTGACTCTGTGTGACTCTGTGTATCTCTGTGTGACTCTGTGTCTCTCTGTGTAACTCTGTGTATCTCTGTGTGACTCTGTGTCTCTCTGAGTTACCCGGGGTACCTCTGTATGACTCTGCATAACTTCTGGAGCGGTGTAGTCGCCCTGCCGGTACCCTGTACTGGGTTTCTCTCCGGGGTATGGGCTTCATGGTAAACGGTCGCGGATGAGGTTATGGCGGCGAGTCCGAAAGACGTTGTGTCGCGGCGACGATCGTCGGGACCTAAGCTCGCACCGTCAATCCTACCATCTGATACCCTCGATTCCTTCCCGCCGCAAGATCTTGCTATCAAGAGCTAGACCCCGTAATGCTCTATCGCATGAGTTCGGTTACAGGAACCTTGCTCCGCTACACTGGTCCACCTCAAGATCTGCTGGCAAGAGCTGACCTTGGCCCCACAGCTATGCTACTGTGCTGGGGCTCCGTTTCAAGAACCTCGCCCCGCTACCCTGTTCTCATCAAGACCTCGCTATCAAGAGCAAGACCTTGGCCCGGTTCTAGTAGTTAGTTAGTTAATTACTAATTAATTAATTACTGTTATTAATTACTGTTCACAGACTCACCCAGATGTTGTTCGCTCGGCTGCTCGCCAAAAGAAGTAAACTTGCCCTCCGCTGTGCGTCGCCTTATATAGGCCGCGATCAGCTGTGCCCCCTAATCCGATATACGATTATTCTCGATAGGCGCCGGGGTTGCCATATCGATGGTAAGGCCGATAGCCGTCAGCTGTTCAGGGCTGGTGGCCTTCTTGTTGGGGCGTTGCCAGATGGCGCAGTCGTGCCCCTTTATTTCAGTATTAATTCCTACTAACTAATAATCTTCAGTAAATAACTTATATATAATAGGTAAATAATTAATACTAAATGGAATAAATGAGAAAAATATAATAGTTGTAGGGATTGGGATGCGGGGCGTCGCAAGCTTTTACTTGTTACTTGTTACTTGTTAACTACTCCCCTTCATTATAAATATGGGCGTCCTCGTCCATGTCTATGTTACCAAGGATGTGCGTTACCGATATCGAGACTCGCTTCGCCGCCCGATAAATCTTAATATTTATCATTACGCAGAATGCAAAGCAGATTGATGTTTGCCAAGGTGATATCTGAATGTAATCATTTGTATTATATGCTGCAGCCTTTCTTTGTGTGACTAGTGAAGGAAGGGCAGGCTTAAAAAGCGGCTGGTGCCTGGTTGACGAAAAGTAGTTGGCCGATCCTCGATATGGGTGCTAAGTCGCAGAGATGGGCCGGCCAACAGGCTGTAAACGGCTGATGGAAGCTCATTCTATGAGGTGACAGCGACTCTTCAAGTTTGATCTGGCATTAATTTGTCCTCAGCAAGGTGTGATATCCGGTCGCTGTGCGCTTTTCAATTTATCTACCTTACAAAATAAAACTAAGTTTACAAAATTCAGTGATTAACATAGTATTAAGGTAACCCTTGTGAAACCTTTTTTCAGAATCGCCTTTGGGTATCAATTTCAAATAATGCAAAATATTTATTTGGGCAAGTGTTAGGGCAATTAAAACACTTTCAATTTATATATAAAAATTTACCAAACTTGCTAAATTTACAAAGAAAATGAGACTCAATGTTCTACTGACTATGGTTGTGTGAGCATTTATACGAGCCTGAATTTTTGGGTAACACTCCAGAGTATCTACCACAACTTATTGCCTATAAAATAATTTTGTAGGTGGCCTTACCGAATATTGTCCTTGTGGACATCCCTCCCTTGAATTAGGACCGTTATCCCTATATCAGCATCGACCCTATTCTCGACATACAGAGGCGTAAGTTTATCCCCCAGTCTCTTGTTGGTTTTAACTAAAACCTTCTCACCCCTCTCAAAAACTCTATTCTGCTCAGTCGGATTATTCCGATCCAACTGTTTCTGCTGCGCCTTCTTTAGGTTCATGATTATATCCGCGGCAAAGTCGGCACCAACAGGTTTCCTATTCGGGACAGAGTGAAATGACCTGTTATACTCTATAGTCGCCTGAAGGAATAATTTGGCAATATCATCCTTTTTTCTTTGCAATTTAAGACACCTGGCAATCTCTATAAGAGTAATGTGCAACCTTTCCACCTGACCATTGGACGTACTGTGTAAAGGTGGGGCATTTTCTATTTCAATATCGTATTGATTTTTTAGCAAGGATCGTATTGTTTCGGAGTTAAACGATGCCTCGTTATCGCAATATATCGATTTAACATTAGGGAAAAGGTTAACCAGCTGAAGGATTGGGATCTTTACATCCAATATCGATCGCGATGCAATTGGCTGAACCACCGCAAACTTGCTAAATTTATCAACAGCCGTGAGGAAGTACCTTCCCCCTGTTGAGAAGATGTCTATATGTAACATCTCTCCAACCTGCGTTGGTATCGGGGTTATACCTAATTCCTGTTTTAATGGGTGCCTGATGTATTTTGCCTTTTGGCAAACCCTGCAGTTTAAAACGATTTCGGCAGCAATTATACCCATTTTTTGAAAATAATTGTCAAGTAGCACTTGCTTAACGTTCTCTTGAGCAGCCCTATGAGCTCTGTTATGCTCAATAACTAAAATTTCTTTTTGTTCATCTGGCTTGATAACGTCCGCCACCCAACACTTACAAAACCAAAACTTAGTGGCAGGAAAGAGCCGAACGAGACTGTCTTGAATACGGGCCAGGACTGGAAGCTCACAGTGTATGACATTCACTACGTTGGGTGGTTACTACGTCTTTTATTAATTCCAGTAATGTTCCCCAATCAGTAAAGTTAATTTGATGATGTTGAGGATTATTCACTGTGAACAGTAGCTCGATCTGACTCTGCTGAGCTCTGCAAAGCGTGAATACCTTGTAGCGACAGAGCGTCCGCAACGCAGTTTTCTTTGCACCTCTCATCGATTCGGGCTTTCCAACGCTCAATTTTCGAATTTGGATTCTCGTCAGAGACAGCAAATATAAGAGGCTGATGGTCCGTAAATATTTTTATATCGTTTTTGCCATAGAGGTAGTGTCGCAGACAGTCCAAGGCCCATACGATTGCCAATAATTCCCTTCCATTCGTAGCATAATTTAATTCCCTTTCCTTTAGCGTTCGGGATATCATTGTTATAGGCCTGTTTCCCTGAGACAAAACTGCACCTATGCCAGAGGATGACGCATCGGTCGTCAAATCAAATGGTCGCGTAAAATCAGGATAATGAAGAATAACGTCCTCTGATGCAAGGATACTTTTAATCTTGTCAAATGCGCTAAACTGAGACTTATCAAAACTCACCGGAATGCCTTTTGAACGGTATTTGCTGACCCTGCCACATTCACCCTTCAGAATATTCGTCAAAGGTCTTGCTATTGATGCGAAATCCTTTATGAAGCATCTATAATAGCTTGCCAAACCCAAGAACTATCTCAGCTCGAACAAATTGCTCGGCTGTTTAAACTCCTTAATGGCCTTGACCTTGTCCTGGCTTGTCTTAATACCCTCCTTTCTGACGACAAACCCAAGAAAGTCAACACTTTCTTTGAAAAATGTTGACTTTTGCCTAGACACTCGCATGTTGGCCTTAAGCAGGCTCTTTAAAACCTGTCCGATATAAACAATATGGGATTCTTCAGTTTCGGAAAAAACAATAACATCATCCACATAAACGTAACAGATTCTTCCTATCTTATCCCGTAGTACATCATCTATGGCCCTCTGAAAGATGCTTGAGGCATTCTTCAGCCCGAACGGTAGGCAGCAGAGCTCATATTTGCCTCCGTTGACGGAAAAAGATGTCTTTTCTCGGTCCAATTCTGCAAGTTCAATCTGGTGGTATCCGGACTTAAGGTCGAGCATAGTGAAAAATTTGGCCCTCCCGAGATTCGACAGTATCATATTTATACTCGGCATTGGGTATCTATCGGCAATAGTTTTCAAATTTAACTTCCTAAAATCGACTACTAAGCGTTTATTGAGCGATCCCGCGATGCCGCGTACCCATATAGGGTTATTGTAAGGAGACCTGGATGGTCTAATAATGCCATTTTTGAATAGATCTTCGATCTCCCGATTCACGAAATCGGAAGCACCCATAGGAAACGGGTATAATTTTGAATAAACTGGCTCATTATCGTCTGTCCGAATAGTCGCAACAACATTTGTGTTGAATGGTAACTTCTCATTGGGGTAATCAAATGCCTTCGAGTTCTTACACAACATCTGCTGAAAATCTTCTTGCACTTTTGCAGGCACGACAATATCCTCAATCTTCGTGAAGTTAACTTGAGCGCATTTTTGAAAGTGTAGACCCTCACGTCCTCCATTAAACCTAATAGAATTGCCCTTGAGATCAATTGTAGCACATACTTGCGCTAAGAGGTCAAGGCCGATTATTCCGTCAAATGTTTTAAGTTCGGGTAATAAGAAGAAATGGTTTTCTACGCCAAAAAGATCAAGCTTGCATTTGCGTTCTATTTTTTCAAAGCCATGAAGCGACTTAAGAATAAAGGGTGAGTCGACGGGAACTGAAGTCGGCAATCCTATCGCTCTCTTAATGTATCATAGCTTTTAGAGGCCCCCGTATCCACTAAAAATTTACGTTGCCTCCCCCGCTACTGTTCTTTGGACGAACGGATCCCTGCTTCCCCTAAAAAATGCACGAAATCGCTTTCATAGTCCGTCTCCTCTTTACCGTCTATGTCACCCACCGCATCGTTAGCAATCTGATTATAATGATCCTTTTTGATCATTCCGATCATCTTCGAACAGATGGTTAACTCTTTGACGCTTGAAGTCAGACATTCTTTGAGAGTTAGTCGGTCTAATTTGAGTACTCTGCTGCTGTGCATCATGCGCCTGTGGCATGGAGGGACCCTGAGGTCGCTGGAAGTTTGTCTGCTGACGGAACCTCGACGATGTTGGGTCTACGTCCATTTTCTCGAACTGTCTATTGTCAACAACGGGTCGTTCACCTTGATCCCTGGTAAAATACAGATTTTTTAACCTCTTTTGGTTGGAATCGAATGTTCTTTTTAATGGACGACTCTGGGCCTGTCTGAGCTGAAGGTAAGTCTGTAGGTTGAGCAACAAAAAGCACATCAGTTAAGTTTCTCTTTAGCCCAGTAATAAAGACACGAAGGGCATCAGCCCTATGCATGTTCAGTCTCATATGTCATGGTTGTCTTGTTTGTTAGAAGTGTGAGTTTCTTCTCAACCTCCTTATAAAACTGCGAAATAGACATCTGTCCCTGCCTGAGTGTTGTAAGCTCTTGTTCCAGCAAGTGTAATGGACGCTTATCGGAATAGGTAAAGTCAAGGCGGCTTATAATGGCGTCAAAATGAAGAACTGTATTAAATGACGAAAGAACAGAATCAGCAGATCCCCTAACTTTGATGCGGATTATGAGAACAGCCTGATAATGTCTAGAGCTACCGCTATACCCTCTGAATAATTCATATGCAGCTGCTGCTGCCTGTCGCCAAGAAACATATTTTGCCTGAGACCCATGAAACTCTGGCAACGATTTCACCGCATCAAGGCCCTCATCACAATTTACATTGCCGGTTACAGCAATAGGCAAGTACACTGCAATCTCAGGAGCAGATATTGCCGAAACAGTAAATTTCTTTGTGACTTCGTCCAACTTCTTCGCAAAATCTTCTCTCTGCACCTTTAATGCAGCCACTAACGCTGCATTTATGACAGCCTGTAGTTGTTGTGGATCGATACTCTGTGTTTTCTGTTTTATACGTTCAGCCTCGTCTGTTAAAGAGAGCGTACTCAGTTGATCAATCAAGTCTTCAAAATCTGTCTCGCTCATACAACCGCCGTCAAGGTATTGGGCAGTCCCGCACTGATAACAAAGTCCGAATGCAATCAATACGCGAAATAATTAAGAAAAATCCAACGGTCGCCAAACTAGGCGCTAAGCTTATCTATTTACCGTATTCTTGCACATGTATCCGATTTTACTATTTAGAAAAAAAACACCGGGACCGAGAGATAACCATTCGAGTCATCCGCTGAGAACTGTACTTTTTATGCAAAGTAAAAATTATTTGAATTGCGATTAGTTTAAATTAATGCCAACACGTTTTCCAGAATAAATCTTTTAACTATGATTTCATCAACATTTAACTTTATTATTTTATTACTTTTGGCAATTCATAAAAAGGGTTTCACTCACATGAATCTATGATAGTTTTCCCTTTCCGGGTTTCGTTGTCGCCTTCTTTTCTGTCCAGGACAGTCCGTCCAAGCAAGTTAATTTCAAATTAGTTTTATTTAGCTCGTGTCTTCCAGATTATATGATTTTATCGGGGTCGTCGACTTTGTTGGGCGCCAGATATGTTTTGATGATATACGCGGCAAGGTAGTTGCCCGCAAACTCCTCCAGCTGCACCGTTGCTGCTGGGGGATGTCGTTGGTGTTGGGATGGTGTTGCGGCAAGTTGCTGCCCACAACTGAGTCTAGACTTAGGATGAATACGGCAAGGGGTTGCGCGCTAGATCCTCCGCCTGCGCCGTTTGCTGCAGGAGGTGTCGCCGTGGCACGTTGCTGCTCACGGATTGGATTGGGTGCTGTGGAAAGTTGCTGCCCACAGCACAGTCACCTCGTGTTCGCCTCTGGAGCTGTCGTGTGCTGCAGAGTGTGGATCGGGACCAGGTGGTGGCCGCGATCGGTGACTATAGCTGAGGTGACCTACTGGAATAAGCCGGTAGCAGGGTCGTAGCTCCGTCTTGATATTCAGTGGTTAAATAAATGAAACCCTCGATATTGATGATCAGCCTTTATTCTTTGACTGCTAATTCAGAAGTGTTTTTCATAAGAAGAGAGAACTTAAGACTACCCTAACTCGGGACAGATCACGGCCGCCGACCAGCATCCGAAGTACACCTTCGTGTGTCGTTCGTCGTCGCACAAAGCTCTTACTTGTTACTTGTTAACTTATATAGAAGGACACGAGTTTACGGTCATTACGGATAATGCGTCTCTAAAGTGGTTAATGACACAAACAGACTTGCATTCGCGTTTGGCTCGATGGGCTCTTAAACTGCAGGGGTTTAATTTCAAAATTAAACACCGCAGCGGTAGGTTAAAAGTAGTCCCAGATGCGTTATCGCGAGTAAACGAGGAAAGTTTGGCTGCATTGGACGTAAGTCATGGGTTTACTTTAAATATAGATGCGGAAGAATTTAAATCCCCGTGTTCACGCCAAAAGGGCGCTTATTTCCCACTGCAGCTTTGTGCATCGAGCTCCTAGTCCGCTCTCCCCAAGCTAGCTTTAAGACTTCTAGTACTAATTTCCATTTTTGAGGGTTTCGAAAACAAACGAGCGCTGGTGAACAGCCAACTGAAAAAGTTATTAAATATGCAGTCCATTGCACACGAATCTTCGTCAGCCTTGAAGGAGCTGCAAAATACGATCCAAAACTGAATGACATCCCTAAATTTGTCCGGCCTTCCTACGGATAATTGGGATTGTCTCCTGGTGTATGTGTGTTCCACGAAGCTTCCAAAGCTGACGCTCTCATTATGGGAGCAATCGATCGCTTCCGTCAGATGACGACAGAGGATCGTACACCTTATATCCATAGAAAGCAGTTGTGCTCTAATTGCTTCGCAAGCGGTCATCAACTCCGTAATTGCACAAGCGTCCGCAAATGTTTCACGTGTCACGGTCGGCATCACACTTTGTTGCATCCAAGCAACTGCTCCTCCTCCTCCTGACGAGGTAAAATGCAGACGTTCTCGAGGTATTTTATCCTACCCATGCCGAGTCTGCCAAGGAAACCATCCTCTTCGAAAATGCCACCGTTTCCTTCGGCTTAGTGCTGAGGAACGGCTCCAGGCAGTCATACAAAAGAAGAAGATGTTCACGCCGGGAGGGCGTTTATTTTCCGGAGGCAGTGTGATCCTGTACACTCGCTCTCTCTTCTCTCCCTCTTCCACTGCACTTTCGTACATAGAGCTGCTGATCCGATCTCCCCAAGCTAGCTTTAAGACTTCTAGTACTAATTTCCATACGATTCAATAAAGACCTCCAACGCACGTCGCGTAATACCCCGAAGTTCTTCCGTTTTTTCTTATCGAGTGCATTTCAGACTTAAAGCCATTCCCCTCCGAACAATAAATAATAATCTTAAAGAAAATTGCTGAAAAGAAATTTTTCCAAGCTCCCGATTCCAAATAATAAAACTGCTGGTGTAGCTGGTGCTGACTGCTGAGGCTTGAGCTGGTGCTGACTGTTGACTGTTGATCGCTGAATGATATTTTCCTCCAGGAACTGCCTGAATTTATACCCAGTCTTTTTCCCTCTATTCAAACTTTCGTGTAGCGTGGGATGAGAAAAATCCTTTCTTATGGTTCACACACTTGCTGCGCCTATTAGAAAGTTATAGAATATGTTCAAATTCTTTCGTTTCCTTCTAATTTGTCTTTTAGTTCACACATTTTCTTTGCCTATTATAATGGCTATCCTCCACCGAAATTATAATAACATCCACAAGTTATGCTAGACATTGAATGGTGGGAGAGGACAGCAGGTAAGCAGGTAAGCATCTCTCACAGCACTCACCCTCGTTACACATGCACAAGCCGGTGACCCACAAGATCCCCCTTCCTAAACACACTAGCACGAAATATACACAATCTGATGACCCATAGGCCGGACAGGCACACACAATATACGCACAATAACACGCCCGTTAACCCCTTCACCATCAAATTCTCACGCTTAACAAATGTAATGACCCCCAAATACACAGTTGATACACGCCGAGCTTCTGTTATTTAGTTGTTTTATTTGTTCTCCAGTAATACGACTTATCAGTCTGGTGGTTCAGAATTGACTAGCTCTTCCTCTCTCACTGCTCACTCATCACCCCGTCTCTCCCGCTCCCACATCTGTGACGTCGCTGCTTGCTCCAGTAGCGTCGCTGTTTGGTAGAGGTTCCCACATCCCTCCTTTATTTATGAGACGGAGTTACAGGGGTTTCACCTTCGGAGGAGCGTGTTGAGCAGGTACTTCCGACGGCTGGTCTTCTAGGGCCTCCTTTAAAGATGCTGGAATAGTTGGGAGAGTACCCGACTCGGGCGCTGGTGGGACATATACGTCGCCTGGTATCTTCTTTAAATGCGCAATGTTCCTCATTAATGTCGACAGTTCAAATCGAAATGGATATAATTTCGTTGCTTTTTCTCGTTCCCAAGAGTCATTCTCTAGACTGTGTATTGCATCGACAACTTCTTCGTCTCGCAATGACGATTCAGCGATCTCGGAGATGGTCATTGACTTGGGAATAGCGCTACCCGCAAGATGCTGTACTCCATTCTATTGGTAGTTGGACTTGATGATGATTGGCAAAGTCGAGACAATATATCAGATATATTTTCCTTTCCCGCTTTATGGATTACTTTAAAACGGTATGATTGAAGGCGTAGTAACCATCTCTCAATACGAACCGGGAGCTTCGATGTCGGTTTGAAGTTAGCCTCTAAGGGCTTATGATCTGTTACCAGCTCGAAATGTAGACCAGCTAGGTAATAGTATAATTTCTCTACTGCCCAGACAAGTGCTAAACTCTCTTTCTCTAAACTCTCTTTCTCCGTTTGAGAGTAGCGCCTTTCAACCTCAGACAGGGCTTTGCTGGTAAATGAAATAATCAACGGATCGCCTTTAACATCAAACTGCAGAAGGACCGATCCAAGAGCTACAGGACTAGCGTCCGCTAGCTAATAGGCGTAAGGGTTCCGTGTTATCGGCCAAATCAGGAATACATTTTCCAACATATGTATGTAATGAGGCCGAGAAAACTGCGGGTTTCTTCCTTATTCTTGGGGGCTCTAAAAGACTTAATAACCTCTAACTTCTCGGGGTCAACTTCGATTCCCGAGTAGGACAAAATCTGCCCCAAGAATTTTAGCCTGTTTGTTTTCCAAGTGCATTTTTGTTTGTTTAATAAAACATTATTGTCGTTAAAGACTTTGCAAACTGTTTTTACTGTTTCGTCATGTTCGAGTTCGTTGGCACCAAAAATTATCACGTCATCGATGTAATTCATGGCATTTGGGAATGCAGCTAACAGTGTTTTCAGCCGGCGCTGAAAAGTCTCAAGAGCCGAATTCACCCCAAACATCTATCTTTTATATCGGAAGATCCCCTTTGACGGTATAAACGTTGTAATCTCCCTACTAGACTCTTCCAATTCTAATTGGTGATAGGCATCCTTAAGATCAAGGCGGGAGAAGAACTTTGCGTCTTTTAACTTTGTCATAAATGATTCAAAAATGGGTAAAGGGTAAAGCGAGAGAACGCTGAATTGCCTTATTTGCCAATCGCATATCCACGCCATTCTCCATTCTCTTTAAATGCCAGTACGATGGGAGAGATCCATGAACTTGGACCTAAAACTGGTTCGATTATGTCATGTCCAAGGGCTTCCTCCAGCTTAGCATGAACTTTCTCCTCTAAAGCTACCTCTAAAGCTACCATTTTTGATAACGTAAAATGACGCAATCACTTCAATATCTCTTTCAGCCGAAATGGGTGCCTCAAAAACACGAACTACCTCAAGCAGAAGCATAGCCTCGAAACTGTTTTTCAGAATGTGATCTGTCATTGAATATTATAGTGCCTTTCTTTTGTAGCAGTTGCCAATCCGAGCTGCTGATGAGGTTGAACCTTGATCCTGAGTGAATAACTAGGGGAATTATCTGGCCTCCCAACCGGCAGTATATAAGCTCTTCTTCCTCATCACTTGCAATTTTGAAACAGTTTGTGTTCTCCTTTTCCAATTTGAGCTCAGTGTTCTCACCCTCCGCACAACGAACATTCGTCTTACATTTCTTAACATTTTCAAAATTACACTGAGAATTCCGTCTCTTCAGGGTGGTTCTACACTTCCGGGAAAAATGACCAGTTTTTGAACATTTGTTGCACTTTGCTTGCCTTGCTGGGCATGATGAGTCATAACTAGCGTGACCGAGATGTCCGCATCTTGAACATTCCCCTTGTGGCTTTGTCTTCCGAGTAGAAATCTTCCTAATTCCGACGTCGGTCTTTATTAGTAGAATGGTAATTTAGAACTGGTTACAAAGACACTTAGACCTAGCTTGGGTGAGTGGGTGAGTCAAAAAGTCGGTTGTAATCGGCACATAAGACCCTAAAAGGTTCCCTCCTACAGTTATTTATTGATAAGGGGATAAAGGTTCTAGAGGTTAGTCGAGGAACGTGGAAGTTGAGCTGTCCTAGCAAGTAAGGGGCTCTCTACGTCACCGTGAATTAGCTTGTGTAGCGAGACTTCACGAAGCATCGTTCTACGGTTAGCTAGGGAAGGTAGGTTAATTAATAGAAGTCTACTAGAGTAAGACGGTAATCTTAGGTCGGCATCCCAGGCTAAGCCATGCGGGTAATATGAATTCCAAATTGAGGAGTTCAAACGCAAATAGGACGAACTAAAGAAGTAAAAAGAGTCTTAGTTACGTAAGGCGAATCGAATTCTTTCGACCACCTTTTAATAAATCCAAGCATGCCTGTGGCCTTGTTAACCATGCAAGAAATATGTTCTGAAAACAAAAGCTTAGGATCTAGACGGACACCTAGACCGTCAACAAGAGTTATTCTTTCCAATGCACATTCATTAAGCGTATATGTTTCATACTGGGGCGTGACACGTGAAAATGTCATCAGTTTACATTTTGAGCTTTTGAGATTTAATAAGTTAACACTACACCATGCCTGGAAGTTGTCAAGATCGGATTGTAAGTCTGACTGGCATGAGCTGTCCTTATACTGCACTTACAGTTTGACATCGTCTGCGTACATAAGTATCCTAGAGTAAGGTAGAACTAGCGGAAGATTGAGTCCCACAAATACCCAGTAGAAGAGAGTTAGAAGTTCCGTTTAATTCGGTTGTTTATTGATATCGTGATTTTCCTGGGAAAGAGGCTGCGACTTCGAGATGCTGGCGCGCTGTAGTCGGCTTGTGGACACCCTGTACGGTAGGGTCGTTGCGACTTCGCGATGTTGGCGCGATGTAGTCGGCTTGTGAATACCCTGTAATGATCCAAGTGGCTGGCCGGGGTTAGGGTCGCGACGGTCGAGTCCGGGTGACTTTATGTCGTACTGACGATCGTCGGGCCTATGCTCGCACCGTTAATCCTATCCTCCTGATACCCTTGATTTTCCTCCCTCATCAAGATCTGCTAGCAAGAGCTAAATGGCCCCATGTCTGTACCGTTGTGCTCCAGTTCGGTTACAAAAACCTTACTCCACTACCATCACCACTTGTTCGAACTACTTTCAGACTTACCCAGGTGTTGTCAGCTCGGCTGATCCGCAAAAGTGAATTTGCCCTGAGTTGTGCATCGGCTTTTATAGGCCGCGATCAGCTGTGTTTCCCCGTTCGATATTCGATTCTTATCGATAGGCATCAGGGTTGCCATATCGTTGGGCATGGCCAATATCCATCAGTTGTTCAGGGCTGATGCCCTTATCGTCGCTGGCGTTGCCAGATATTGCCCTTATTGTTGTTGGCGTTGCCAGATGGCGGACTATCGCCCCTTTATTTATTACTACTAATAATAACAATTCATAATAGTAACAACTCATATTAATAACATTTCATAATAATAATGGTGGCCGTAAATAATAATAACAATTCATAATACTTAGTCATTATACTCCTAGTATTAATAGTATAATAGTAATAAGATATAATAGTAATAAGTACTAAATGCGGCGCGGGGCGTCGCATCACATCGGTCTGAAATTTACGTTGGAAACCCCTAATCACAGATGAGGTAAGTTCCAAAAGATTTGTAGTGGTCGATCTTCGTCCCATAAATCCATGCTGACATGGAGAAATTACCGATCTGCACAAGTGCTGCAGTGATTACATTCTAGAAGAGTTTTGGAATTGCCGACAACTGAGAGATTCCTCTATAATTACTAGCATCCGACTTGCTCCCTTTTTTATGGAGAGGAATAATAAATGATTCCTTCCAAATAAGGGGAAATTCTGATGTAAATAATTTGAAAAGGGGGTTACACAGAGCCTCGGCACAATACCTGAGTACACAGCCCGATATTCCATGGAGACCCGGTGCATATACTGGCTTTACTCATTGATGATCCAGCCGAAGAGAGCTTTCGTCAAAAATAGGGCTGCAAATTAGGTTCGATCTGGGCATAGGTTTGGTTTACGCTTGGTATTAACAAAATTATAAAACTGTTTCGGGTTCTGTGAGAACTGAATCCTACAACGAGTCAGATAATTTTAATAAGACCGAGCTTTAAGCACCGTAAATTCGACGAAGCGCTAAGATAGTTAGAAAGGACAGTTTTAGAACCAGTGAGTTTGTATTTATTATAAAGTCTTGACTTCACATTTTTTAGGCGCGTTAGCTTCTTATAAAACAAAAAAGGTTTATTGGAGACAGACGGATACCGGTCGGAGTTCGTGGCACTGTAAAAAATGTTCACGGCGGCTGCCATGTTAGTACACAATCCAATCCAATTCAGAAACTATATTATTTAGCGCATTAAAGTTAGATTTGCGAAAACAGCGAACTTTATTTGCTAAACAATTCGATTTATTCTTTAAGGCTTCTTCTTGGAATTTCCGATTCCCCGAAAAAGTTATCTTCCTTGTTTTTCTTATCGAGTGCATTTCAGAATAAAGTCACCCCCCTCCGAACACCCCGGAATATGTACAGTTTTTAGACAAAGTGAAAGCTAATACTGACAAATTGCCTGACGTCAAAATAGTAGATGATTTAGTTTATAAAAGGACAGAACATGCTACGGGGGATTCTCTTCAGGACCAGTTTATTTGGCAATTCTGGGTTCCAAAGGGTTTGATTAAGGAGGTCTTGAAGAACTCTCAGGATCACCCTATGGCTTCACACGGAGGGATTCATAAGACATTAGAACGAGTGCGTAGGTATTATTACTGGCCAGGACTAATAAATGACGTTAAATCTTATGTATTGTGAGGAGCCGTTTGGCCCTCACAAATAAATAATCAAGATCCAAGAGCTACAGGACTAGCGTCCGCTAGCTAATAGGCGTAAGGGTTCCGTGTTATCGGCCAAATCAGGAATACATTTTCCAACATATGTATGTAATGAGGCCGAGAAAACTGCGGGTTTCTTCCTTATTCTTGGGGGCTCTAAAAGACTTAATAACCTCTAACTTCTCGGGGTCAACTTCGATTCCCGAGTAGGACAAAATCTGCCCCAAGAATTTTAGCCTGTTTGTTTTCCAAGTGCATTTTTGTTTGTTTAATAAAACATTATTGTCGTTAAAGACTTTGCAAACTGTTTTTACTGTTTCGTCATGTTCGAGTTCGTTGGCACCAAAAATTATCACGTCATCGATGTAATTCATGGCATTTGGGAATGCAGCTAACAGTGTTTTCAGCCGGCGCTGAAAAGTCTCAAGAGCCGAATTCACCCCAAACATCTATCTTTTATATCGGAAGATCCCCTTTGACGGTATAAACGTTGTAATCTCCCTACTAGACTCTTCCAATTCTAATTGGTGATAGGCATCCTTAAGATCAAGGCGGGAGAAGAACTTTGCGTCTTTTAACTTTGTCATAAATGATTCAAAAATGGGTAAAGGGTAAAGCGAGAGAACGCTGAATTGCCTTATTTGCCAATCGCATATCCACGCCATTCTCCATTCTCTTTAAATGCCAGTACGATGGGAGAGATCCATGAACTTGGACCTAAAACTGGTTCGATTATGTCATGTCCAAGGGCTTCCTCCAGCTTAGCATGAACTTTCTCCTCTAAAGCTACCTCTAAAGCTACCATTTTTGATAACGTAAAATGACGCAATCACTTCAATATCTCTTTCAGCCGAAATGGGTGCCTCAAAAACACGAATTACCTCAAGCAGAAGCATAGCCTCGAAACTGTTTTTCAGAATGTGATCTGTCATTGAATATTATAGTGCCTTTCTTTTGTAGCAGTTGCCAATCCGAGCTGCTGATGAGGTTGAACCTTGATCCTGAGTGAATAACTAGGGGAATTATCTGGCCTCCCAACCGGCAGTATATAAGCTCTTCTTCCTCATCACTTGCAATTTTGAAACAGTTTGTGTTCTCCTTTTCCAATTTGAGCTCAGTGTTCTCACCCTCCGCACAACGAACATTCGTCTTACATTTCTTAACATTTTCAAAATTACACTGAGAATTCCGTCTCTTCAGGGTGGTTCTACACTTCCGGGAAAAATGACCAGTTTTTGAACATTTGTTGCACTTTGCTTGCCTTGCTGGGCATGATGAGTCATAACTAGCGTGACCGAGATGTCCGCATCTTGAACATTCCCCTTGTGGCTTTGTCTTCCGAGTAGAAATCTTCCTAATTCCGACGTCGGTCTTTATTAGTAGAATGGTAATTTAGAACTGGTTACAAAGACACTTAGACCTAGCTTGGGTGAGTGGGTGAGTCAAAAAGTCGGTTGTAATCGGCACATAAGACCCTAAAAGGTTCCCTCCTACAGTTATTTATTGATAAGGGGATAAAGGTTCTAGAGGTTAGTCGAGGAACGTGGAAGTTGAGCTGTCCTAGCAAGTAAGGGGCTCTCTACGTCACCGTGAATTAGCTTGTGTAGCGAGACTTCACGAAGCATCGTTCTACGGTTAGCTAGGGAAGGTAGGTTAATTAATAGAAGTCTACTAGAGTAAGACGGTAATCTTAGGTCGGCATCCCAGGCTAAGCCATGCGGGTAATATGAATTCCAAATTGAGGAGTTCAAACGCAAATAGGACGAACTAAAGAAGTAAAAAGAGTCTTAGTTACGTAAGGCGAATCGAATTCTTTCGACCACCTTTTAATAAATCCAAGCATGCCTGTGGCCTTGTTAACCATGCAAGAAATATGTTCTGAAAACAAAAGCTTAGGATCTAGACGGACACCTAGACCGTCAACAAGAGTTATTCTTTCCAATGCACATTCATTAAGCGTATATGTTTCATACTGGGGCGTGACACGTGAAAATGTCATCAGTTTACATTTTGAGCTTTTGAGATTTAATAAGTTAACACTACACCATGCCTGGAAGTTGTCAAGATCGGATTGTAAGTCTGACTGGCATGAGCTGTCCTTATACTGCACTTACAGTTTGACATCGTCTGCGTACATAAGTATCCTAGAGTAAGGTAGAACTAGCGGAAGATTGAGTCCCACAAATACCCAGTAGAAGAGAGTTAGAAGTTCCGTTTAATTCGGTTGTTTATTGATATCGTGATTTTCCTGGGAAAGAGGCTGCGACTTCGAGATGCTGGCGCGCTGTAGTCGGCTTGTGGACACCCTGTACGGTAGGGTCGTTGCGACTTCGCGATGTTGGCGCGATGTAGTCGGCTTGTGAATACCCTGTAATGATCCAAGTGGCTGGCCGGGGTTAGGGTCGCGACGGTCGAGTCCGGGTGACTTTATGTCGTACTGACGATCGTCGGGCCTATGCTCGCACCGTTAATCCTATCCTCCTGATACCCTTGATTTTCCTCCCTCATCAAGATCTGCTAGCAAGAGCTAAATGGCCCCATGTCTGTACCGTTGTGCTCCAGTTCGGTTACAAAAACCTTACTCCACTACCATCACCACTTGTTCGAACTACTTTCAGACTTACCCAGGTGTTGTCAGCTCGGCTGATCCGCAAAAGTGAATTTGCCCTGAGTTGTGCATCGGCTTTTATAGGCCGCGATCAGCTGTGTTTCCCCGTTCGATATTCGATTCTTATCGATAGGCATCAGGGTTGCCATATCGTTGGGCATGGCCAATATCCATCAGTTGTTCAGGGCTGATGCCCTTATCGTCGCTGGCGTTGCCAGATATTGCCCTTATTGTTGTTGGCGTTGCCAGATGGCGGACTATCGCCCCTTTATTTATTACTACTAATAATAACAATTCATAATAGTAACAACTCATATTAATAACATTTCATAATAATAATGGTGGCCGTAAATAATAATAACAATTCATAATACTTAGTCATTATACTCCTAGTATTAATAGTATAATAGTAATAAGATATAATAGTAATAAGTACTAAATGCGGCGCGGGGCGTCGCATCACATCGGTCTGAAATTTACGTTGGAAACCCCTAATCACAGATGAGGTAAGTTCCAAAAGATTTGTAGTGGTCGATCTTCGTCCCATAAATCCATGCTGACATGGAGAAATTACCGATCTGCACAAGTGCTGCAGTGATTACATTCTAGAAGAGTTTTGGAATTGCCGACAACTGAGAGATTCCTCTATAATTACTAGCATCCGACTTGCTCCCTTTTTTATGGAGAGGAATAATAAATGATTCCTTCCAAATAAGGGGAAATTCTGATGTAAATAATTTGAAAAGGGGGTTACACAGAGCCTCGGCACAATACCTGAGTACACAGCCCGGTATTCCATGGAGACCCGGTGCATATACTGGCTTTACTCATTGATGATCCAGCCGAAGAGAGCTTTCGTCAAAAATAGGGCTGCAAATTAGGTTCGATCTGGGCATAGGTTTGGTTTACGCTTGGTATTAACAAAATTATAAAACTGTTTCGGGTTCTGTGAGAACTGAATCCTACAACGAGTCAGATAATTTTAATAAGACCGAGCTTTAAGCACCGTAAATTCGACGAAGCGCTAAGATAGTTAGAAAGGACAGTTTTAGAACCAGTGAGTTTGTATTTATTATAAAGTCTTGACTTCACATTTTTTAGGCGCGTTAGCTTCTTATAAAACAAAAAAGGTTTATTGGAGACAGACGGATACCGGTCGGAGTTCGTGGCACTGTAAAAAATGTTCACGGCGGCTGCCATGTTAGTACACAATCCAATCCAATTCAGAAACTATATTATTTAGCGCATTAAAGTTAGATTTGCGAAAACAGCGAACTTTATTTGCTAAACAATTCGATTTATTCTTTAAGGCTTCTTCTTGGAATTTCCGATTCCCCGAAAAAGTTATCTTCCTTGTTTTTCTTATCGAGTGCATTTCAGAATAAAGTCACCCCCCTCCGAACACCCCGGAATATGTACAGTTTTTAGACAAAGTGAAAGCTAATACTGACAAATTGCCTGACGTCAAAATAGTAGATGATTTAGTTTTTAAAAGGACAGAACATGCTACGGGGGATTCTCTTCAGGACCAGTTTATTTGGCAATTCTGGGTTCCAAAGGGTTTGATTAAGGAGGTCTTGAAGAACTCTCAGGATCACCCTATGGCTTCACACGGAGGGATTCATAAGACATTAGAACGAGTGCGTAGGTATTATTACTGGCCAGGACTAATAAATGACGTTAAATCTTATGTATTGTGAGGAGCCGTTTGGCCCTCACAAATAAATAATATAAATAAACACATATATAAATAATAAATAAATATATAAATAATAATACAAATAAATATATAAATAGTAATACAAATAAATAATAAATAGGAATCTAAATAATAATAATATAATATAAATATAATATAAATATATAATTAAATAATAATATCAAGAAAGGCCTAATTAATGTAAATAATATGATAGGATAATAAATAGTAGCAGATATTCCCCCGTACTAATTCTGTAAGCGATAGGTAGTAATTAGATAAAGGCTACGGCATCCACACGCGATAGTTTTAAAACTGTCACCACTAACCCAAGCTCGACCCGTTAGCCTGGAAGGCTAGCACACACCGTACACACCGACACACACACACCAGAACATGCAGCGAAACTCACCATAGATCACGCCACCCGAAAATTGGCAAGCGCTAATGAGAGCGAAGGAGAGGGAACGACCGATCGTTCGGTAAACTTCTGGAAGAAGTCGAAAGAATAACTCCGCAAGAAATTTCGCGAAGCGAAACGGAGTTGAGTTGGAATAAAGTGGCGAATGCGAACGGGAGTGCGTTAAAAAGTCGGTGACCAGAAATCCCGCGTGTGCGTGGAAACTTCAAGAAAACTTAAAATCTAATTAAAAAGGAGAACTACGGGCCGGCGATTGCCACCGTAAGTGGAGAGTGCAAGTGCGAATTTGGAGGAGCCGCAAGGAGAGACGGAGGACAAGGCGATGTCTGGCCCAGGACCAGCGGCGGGACGGAGCCAGTCCAAGTGTGTGTGCCGGAGCGAGACAGGTGAGTGTTAGTGTGAGACCGCAACGAGGTGGCTAGCAGGTGTGTGTAGAATAAATCTTTGCGAGCCCTCGATGCGGTGGTCACTAGAGAGTGCGGTCAGACCGACTCTAGAAATATGCATGCCTTGATATAACCTTTGTAACACTGCGAGAAATAACCTGAAGCAAGAAAAACTCAAAATATACATAAAATTGTAAAAATATGAAATTATGAAAAGTGTAAAATTTCGAGATTACGAAACCACGAGGTGGGAAAGAATATGTAAAATACACTGAGAGAAAATGTGGAAGTTTTAAGGAATTATGAAAATTGTAAATTAGGAAATTATAAAAGGAAATAATAAAAAGGAAAGCGAGTGCACTGAGAGAAATATCTGGAGAACAAAATTATAAAAATAAAAGAATGACATTAAATTTAATAAATTTCGTTTAATAAATAAAAAGGGCGGGGGAGACTGGAAATAAAAATAGCTAAAAATTATACGGGAAATAAAAGAGCAAGGGAAATATGAAATAATAAAATAGTTAAAAATTATACTAGAAATAAAACGAATATCGACATGTGCAAATTTGAAAATTTATGAAATGTTAAAACCACGAGCTGGGGAAACAGCTACACTGGGAGAAAAATATTTTGAGAAATCGAACAAAATAGAATGAAATTAAATTAAATAAATTATTTCTGGATAAAATAAAACTAGCGGAAAATATTTGGAATAAATAGCGGAAAACCAGACGATGAAAATAAATGATGAAAAATAATAAGGAAAGTAATGAAACATAGGCCAACTGAGGAAAACCATATCCAACACATAAAATAATTTAAATTATATTTTACGAAGTTATATCTTTTGGGAAATTCTCAAGTAAATCTGAATACAACTCGACCGGGCCAGGCACAGCCGGCCGCAGGAAATTCGTAGGGCGAAACGGAGGTCGTTTGACCCCAACTGGAGAGCAAATTTCTCAGATATTTCTTCTTTTCCCTCCCGACTCTCATCGGCCACCAATATGCATGAAGGCTAACTCTGTGTTTTCCCTCTGCCGCACCCTAGCAACATATTTTTTTTGAGTGTAACCCGGTGGCTGACAAACTCCACCACACGTCAGCCCACCGTCTCATATCTCATGTCCCATATCTTTATAAATTATCTGTAGAAAGACCCTGGCGGGACTGAGTCTCTATCCCAGCCCACATAACTACCTCACAGTATTGACCTCACAGTATGGGTGTGCCTCCAGAATCAGAGCGTTTCTTTCAACGGCTATACGTAGATTTTTTAGGTGCGTATCCGCGCTCCAAAAGTGGTAATGTAGGCATATTTATTGTTCTGGACCACTATTCCAAATTTGTTTTCTTAAAAGCAGTTAAGAAGTTGACGGCGGATGTAGTCATAAAGTATCTCCAGCAAGACCTGCTTCACACTTTTGGGGTGCCTGAAACCATTGTTTCAGACAATGGAACCCAATTTAAGTCTGATGCTTTCCAGAAGTTTTTAATAGAGTACAAGGTCAGTCACACGCTCACAGCAGATTACTCGCTTCAGGCAAACGCATCAGAGCGAGTGAATAGATCGGTCATAGCTGCTATCCGTTCCTATGTTAGGTCCGATCAGAAGAATTGGGATGAAGAGCTAAGCAGCATCTGTTGTGCCTTAGGATCGTCCGTGCTCTCCAGTTTGGGGACGACGCCCTACTATATGGTATTTGGCCAGCAGTTTGTAGGATCGGGATCGACCTATAAGTTGTTGAGAGCGTTAGGGTTGCTTGAGGATCGAACGTTGGCTTTTTCTAGAGAGGATTCTTTGGAGTTGGTTCGCAGTAAGGCAAAAGAAATTATGAAAAAGCAAAATGAGAAGAACGAGCGGCTGTATAACCTTCGTTCCCGAGAAGTATCCTATAGCGTTGGGCAGGAGGTGTTTCGCAAAAATTTTAGGCAAAGCAATTTCCAAGCGGAATACAACGCCAAGTTAGGTCCGAGCTATGTCAAGGCCAGGGTACAAAAAAAGGTTGGAAACGCTTACTATGATTTGGAGGATCTGTAGGGTCATTTTGTTGGCACATATCATGCAAAGGACATGAAGCAATAAGTTGCCCCAAGCTGTGTTTCATCAGCCTTGGGAGTGTCACCACCAAGACTGATCTTGTGCGGAGGGCATTTGTAGCGCTTGTGGTAGTCGCGGCTAGCGCCATCTAGGTTTGAGGGATTAGCTAGCGCCATCTGCATAGCAGTGGGCGGAACCCGAAAGGTGAGAGGCAATTTGCTAACGTTTCGGACTAAGAGGCAACAGTGGCAACTGCCATCTCTCCGGATAATCGGGGGAAAGATAGCCGAGGCAGGAACGAAGAGGGTCAAACGGCGATCGTCCAGCCAATTCAATCAAATCCATTTGGTTGGTCAGCGAGGAAAGTCAAGTCGACTGAGGAAAAGTTAGATCTAAACCTAAAAGAACATTGTATTAAAGGGGAAACAAAAATCCTATCAGGGTGCTGCGGATCGAAACCTTTTGTGGAGGAGATTACAAAAAATAAAACAGCGCTAAATCCGCTGAGTGCGTAAGCGGTATAGATAATTATTTTTTCTGCTGCCAGCTAATAGTTTCTGTTGCAATTAGGTTTGGCGCTTAATTTCGACGCTTGGCGCCTTTCGACGCGGCGTCAGTCCTCCGTTTTGGCGTATTATTCCGACGCTTGGCGCCTTTCGACGCAGCGTCAGCCCAACGTTTTGGCGCTTGGGCTTGTGGAGTCTGGCCGATGTGCATCACCCGGCAGGTTTTCTGGAAAAGTTCGACGAGTAGTGGAGGAATCGCCACGGCCACTCGGCCGTAGAGTGCCACATACCGTCCCCCTGCCAGCAGCGGAAAAATTCTTAACATTGGATGGCTGCAGTAAATCGTTAAAAAGAATAGGTTAATGTAGTGTTAGTTGTTTTTGTGCAGAGATCACATTTATGTCGGCATAGGGAAAAATAATTGTGCGCAATGCTCGTTTCGTTGTTGGTGTTTTCTTAGTGGAAAGGCAAATTGAAAAATAGTGCGAGCGAGAAATTGGCGTACAGTGGGCCCATTATAATGTTATCTTGGAAATATTACCTTTTTGCAACCCCACAGATCGGCGGCATCATCCTCGGAAGCGCTTTCGTCGGTGGATTCCCCCAAAATTGTACAGTGTGAGTTTGACAATAGGTCAAAATATGAAACGTTAGCATCGGCTAATGGTCACAAAAATAAATGAATAAACCCTGAGTCTAATGTCCGATTAATCAAGGACTTGTCCCACTGTCCCTCCTAAGAACCCGTGCACAAATTTCCAATCGATGCCTAGGTCAATACTTGGCACTTTGTATTTGTACCAACTGAAGAGCGCTGAGCAAAAGCTGTCAGCTAGCATAACTGTTTTTTTGTTGCCTTGCATTTACATTTGCTTGCGGATCTCGCAGCTGCTGGTCGCAGACTCATGCCATTAGTACTTAATTTTTAATTTCTCATATTTCTATTTCGAATCTTGATTCAATGGTTTTTGTTAGGATTAATTTATTTGTTTAATTTATTTAAATGTATTTTCGTTCCATGCCTCATAGCTTTAAGAATATTTTCAACTAGGTTGACTCCCCTGTAGGGACTAGTAAAAGCAAAGGGGCCATTCAAAAATTAATATAAATGTAGGTTCCGAGTGGCCAAGGAAGGGGGGGCTTTGACTCCTCATGTCACCAGAGGATCGCTAAGAAATTCGGGGTATTCATTCTATCCGTCTGTTTATGTGTAGTGAGGGTTAACCTTCACCACCCAAATACTTGTCGCAGCACGCAACTCGATTTCTTAGAATGGCAGAAGGCCAGATGCAGGAGGGCAAGACCACCACCCCATTAGCCGACGAGCCGCAGCCGGATATTTCCGAGTGCGCCCCCCTCGCATCTTGCAACACCTAGGCCGATCGCTGTAATTCGTTACCGCAGAACAAAGTATTTAAAAAGAAGGAAATTATATTATTAATTTTTTTTTCTCTTCCATTTCCCTAATCTTTTTTAGTTCGTTTTTTTCGCACTGCAAAAAAAGCCGCCATTGAATATTTTATTTAGTTTTATTTTCTTTCCTTTTCTTTCTTTTTCTTTAAGTGTAGCGAAACTAAGCGGTGGCTCTTCTCTTTCCTTTGTCTGTCTTTTGATCGGTGATTTTTGTCATTTACATTATAGGGCTTGGCCATGACCCAGAAAAGAAGAGAAAACAGCTTAGAGGGAGACGGAAGATCGTTGGCTTAACTTAGCTCATTGGCTGGGTGAATTTTGTTTTTTCTCTTACTGCATATGGGGGTGAACTTGGATTTCTAGCCCAACACTATTTAACCAAAAAATATATATATAATTCTCTGCTGCGGAGGATATAGACCTGATTTAAACCGGGTTTTCGCTGGCCGATCAGGTGCAAATTATATGTCAATTCCGGGAGAGGCGGATGGACGGAGGCGACTGTAATGCGGAAGGCGGATTGCCGAAAACGGCTGGACTGGCGGAAATGAGGAAGGTCGACGAAGTGCAGCAAGCTTCTCCCACTGATGGGCCACTCGTTTGTACGCCAAAGCTAATCGCTTTAATTTCTCTGCCGCTCCACTAATTTTGGGGGCTAGCCTGTAATCACAATCTCTTATTAAAATTCAGTCAGTAACTCGAATTAGCGGCTTCTTAAACTTACCCCAATGGGATAGGAAAGAAACACTTGATAATAAAGAATATACGGATCAATTAATCCAACAAAATATATGGATCAGGGTCTTTGCCTTTATTTAAATTTTAATAATAATGTAGGCACAATTTAAAATATTTTATCGTTCGACTTCACTTTAGCTCACATTGGTGTTTTTAACAAAATGGACTGACGATACGGCCAGCAGCTCAACAGAGACCCCGGATAAGCCGGCGTTGTCAGCAAACTCCATTGTGCAGCGTATCTCTCAGATAGCTTACTAATTAGGAGCGCTACTTACCCTTCCGTAACCTTTCCACGACCTTGGCCTGATGTCTCTTAGATCCATTCGCGTGAACTATTTTTTTGGCCTTCTATTAGGATCTACTCGCAGCATTCTACAGAGCTTCAAGAGCGGGCAGCACACACACATACTCAAGCGTTGAGATATGCGAATAGTTCCGTTCGTTGGCGCTAGAATTTTTGACAATTTATGTTAATAAGCTTTCCATTATATTAGTTTATTCAAGAAATACGAAACTAAAAGATTTTGACCGAGCAACCAATTCATTAGCAGGTTTATTGGAAGTGCCGTATAGCCATCTCACCAACTCGTCATAACCTGGCCAAATGATACTATCCCAGCATGCAATATGAGCGTTTTAGGAGGGTTTTCGGATACTTTTTTATGAGGATTTACACTCATAAAGTGTGCAAAAAAGAGTCAGAAAAGAGCGTTTTTCCCCTTGAAAATCCAGGATCATAAAGAGGGCACTTTTTAGAGTCCGATATGAGTCTTTTCTGACTGTAAAATATGTGCTTTCACCCTCCGAATGAAGCAGTGAAAACCCTCTGAAAACGCACATAAAAGTTGCCTCTTCTGACACTTAAAATGCTCCAAAAAGAGCCTTTTATGTGCACCTAAATTGCTCCAATAAGAGTCTTTTATGTGCCTTTTCAGGCATTTAATTTGCTCCAAAAAGGTACTTTTTTACTCTTTTGGGTTTGTAAAAATTATTGAAAAAATGTTTATTTAAATATTTATTCATTTCTTTTATTTTATATTTGACCTTAATTGTAATTAAAGTGAACATAACTCGATGACGAAAACATAACTCGATGATGAAAAACATAAAATATAAAAATTAAACACACATAATTCTTAATTTAACATTTAATCTATTTTCTTTGATACTTAATCCTATCACTTTCAGTCTGAATCCAAATGCTGCATATTGTTGAAAATTGCTTTTCATATAGCGACAATTTTTGATGGAAAGCTGCTAAAGAAAATAAAAATAGTTAATATTTATTTTGATTGATGAAAAACATTTAAAATTGAATAATTACCTCTAAGTGTTGTTATCGCCATGCCAAGAATGAACTTTTCCTTAGTCCCCTTCCAGGAATACTTGGTGGCAGCTTAATCGCTAAATATTTCTTAAACTATTATTATAGTCATTTCGGCTTGTTCTTTGAACATTCATTTGTATTATTTATTATATAGTCAATATACTTATATGTAATTTATACATTTCTTTTTTAAATTTTTAAAATCCCTGCTTTAACACGTCCGACTTCCAACTGCATTACGCGTAAACTGAAAATGTTGCATCATTTTCGAGTCGCAAGAATCTGCATTCCGTTATTCTACTTACCACAGCTCCACAGCTATGTTTTTAAAGCATTGAAAGGACTCCGAAAACGCTCTTATTTATGTGTTTACTCAGAAAACGCTCAGAAAAAAGATATTTTTATGAGCCTATGTTTTTAACGCACAGATTGGGCTCCGAAAACGCTCCTATTTATGTGTTTACTCATAAAACGCTCTGAAACTGGGCTTTTTTCAGACACATAATTCGGAGCGCTCATAACTTTGCATGCTGGGTAGTGAGGAAGTCGTCTAAAAATGTGATTAAAATCCGATTAAAAACATGCAATTTATAACACAATACACTTATATATTTTAAAATTATTTAATCTCAACGATAGCCTTCTCTCTTATTTGTATTTATTGACCAACTTATGTTGTGTATACCTAACCTAACGTGCACAAATTAGATTTGCTGCTGCGTATTGACTACAGGCTTATCTATTCTTTTAGTTTTAATTCAATTCAAATTATATTGATGAATAATAGCTCATTTTAAAGATATAGAATAATATGTTATCCTCATATTATTATATAAAATAAAATACATTTTATGTGTATAAACATAATTAATTATTCATAAAAATATAATTTTAAATTCTATTATTATTAGATTAATTCTTATGGCCTATTTGCAAATTGGAGTTATACAAACGGTGGCAAGTTTTTTTACATTTTTTGCAATAATGGCTGAACATGGATTTATGCCTAAGAATATTATTGGAGTTCGAAAAGAGTGGGACTCAAAGGATAATGAGAATCTTCAAGACAGCTATAAACAAGAATGGGTATTATGTTCACACTTAACCTTTGTATTGTTGCTAATATATATTTTCTAGACCTACAGAGAACGTAAGGTGCTTGAATATACCGCAAGCACGGGGTTTTTTGTAACAATTGTAGTTACTCAGGTTTTTGACTTATTAATCTGCAAAACTCGTCGCAACTCACTCCTTCAACAGGGAATGGGCAATCATGTGCTAAACTTTGCGATAGTTGTCGAAATTATTATTGCTTGCCTACTATGCTACGTTCCTATATTTGAAAAAACATTAAGAATGTATTCTGTAAAGTAAGTAATATGAATTTCTATATTTATAAATATTTATAATTTCAAAATATTAAAGATTTCTTTGGTGGATCTACGGCTTACCGTTTGGACTGTTAATTTTCTTTTTTGATGAGGCCCGTCGCTTTCTCATAAGAAGGAATCCAGGAGGCTGGGTTGAGCAAGAGACCTATTATTAATATTTCGTGTAAAACAAAATAAAACAGGCATTAATTAAAATCCGTCCTTTTGTTATGATGTGTGAATTTGTGCGAATTTAGGAGATGTAAATGACATACATATGTATGTGGGATCCGGTAATGTTGGTCGAGTGGCCAGAGTTACTCGAAGTGGCCTCACCTATTAGTCTCTGACTCCTCTCTATAAAAGATATACTGAATAATCGGGTAATCGATTGCAGCCTGAAATGTGACAACTCCTCGCTAGGTGGTCGCCGCCACAATCTCATCGGACGTGTATTTGATCAAAAAGAACTCAACTATATTTTGTTAATTTAAGTGACAAGTTATATCGAATGTAAGAAGTAATATTGTAAAGAGGACATCAAATCCACAATCCACATTAGGTTGTTCGTCTTAATAAAACTAATGATATACACTTGATGCTGTGCAATTTAATTACTTTAAGGGGGAATATACATGTAAACGCTTAAAATTTGTGAACTTCCCAAAAATTGTTTTCTTTTGGAAATAATTAAGCAATCAACATGAAAGTTTCGAAATAGTTAAAAGTGATATCTAAGATTATTAAAAAAAAATTTTAAACTAGGTCAAAAAATCCTACGTTACAGACTAGAAGAGGATCTATAGATTAATAATCTTTTTGTTTTTTTTTATTTGGATAATTACCGATGAAGCAGGAGTGCGCACCGCGGAGGTCCTTTGATTTTCAGGACGTTACGGGACAAAGGATAATTCGGAGTATATTTAATATTTTTAAATAAAAAAGTTATGAAATATTAGTTGAAATGTGTGCTTATCATTTAAAAAAAAAATTGGTTTGATTACTTTTATAGGTTGCCAGGAAAATTTTTTACAAAAATGGCCTTTTTTGCGTTTCTTGGTGCGTTACCCCCCTTAAGGGGGTCTTCTACCTTCGCGCTCAAATTTGGGGCCTATTTTTCAAGGATGGATTGCAAAAAAACTACACATGATATCCGAACAAAATTTATTTGATTAATTAATGCTTGAACTTGAAAAAAAAAAACGATACAAGCAACAAGAAATTTTTTTTAACTTAATTTTAAGAACGTCGATTATTATTATTATTATTATTACAAAGGCCTTGTTGCACTGCGACCAGATTTTAGATCTTTTGTGCCGGCCTGTAGGATTAGGGGAGAGGCCCTATACTTAGGCTTTTAATGAAAGAGAGCACTTTGGTAAGGTCTATTTGTTCCCAAATCCTGTAGGGGGGAATAAGTTCACCTCCTAGATGTTGAAGTCGACGTCTGATTAGCGATGGGCACTCACATAGAATATGTTCTGATGTTTCTTGCTCCATCTCGCAGAATCTGCAGGTGTCGTCTTCTGAAAGTTTTAATTTCTTAAGGTGATACCTAAGGTTGCAGTGACCCGTTAGGTAGCCTGTTAGAGTGCGAATTTCGCTCTTTGGTAGGTTGATGATGCGTTTTGAGCGCGTCATCTGGGGGACGAGAAATTGTTTGGCTTGTCTCAGCCCTGCACTCTCGGTCCAGTGACGATTTATCTCCGCTTCCTCCCATTTCCTGAGCAGTTCTCTATTGTGTCCTTTCGATAGTCCACAGAACGGCTCAGGGCCGATAAAAGGTGTCATCGCCCCGCGCTTAGCTAGGGAGTCTGCTACCTCGTTTCCTATATGGCCTTCATGCCCTGGCACCCAGCCCACCGTTAGAGTGTTTTTGGAGGCAAGGGCGTTCAGCTGCTGGAAACAGTTCTCTACAAGTCCGGATGAGATCGTAAAGGAACTCAGTGCTATGAGCGCTGCCTGACTGTCAGAGAAGATGTAAATCCGTGCGCCTTGCATTTTCCTGCGAAAGCATTCACGAGCACAGATTTCTATGGCGTGTATCTCTGCTTGGAAGATGGTTGGAGACTTTCCCATGGCTATGGATTTTTTGAACCTTGGTCCGAAAATGCCAGCCCCGGTGTCACCGTTTTCCAGTTTCGACCCGTCAGTGTACCATGTTTGTGATCCACTGGGCAGAGATATTGATTTTGTTTTCCATTCGTTCCTAGTGTACAAGACTACTAAGAAGTTTCTGTGGAAAACGAGTTTTGGTTTCTGCTCGTCAGTTACGCGCAGAATAGGCTCATTTATTAGGGGTTCAAGGACCCTAAGATGCCCGGTAAGATCACCGCTTTTGATATTGGTGATGTTTTGAAGGCGAAGTGCCCCCAGGCAGGCCTCCTTTTTCAATGTAATTGGTAGAGGGGGTATGCCAGTTATGACTCCTAGTGCTGCAGTGGGGCATGTCCGGATGGCTCCAGTGATGCCTATGCAGACCAGTCGTTGTAATTTGGTAAGTGCAGCCGCAGCTGTCCTCTGGGTAGATTTCGTCCACCAAGCAAGTGATGCATAGGTTAAGATCGGTTTTACCACAGTGTTAAAAGACCAGTAGATCATTTTGGGACTTAAGCCCCATGGAGAACGTCGATTAGGTCTAGACACAAGCTTTTGTTAATATTTGCAAATTTTACAAAATGGTAGCGATTTGAAAAAAAAGTTTCATTTTTTGACCATGTTTTTCAATCTAAAAATGACTGTAAAAAATTAAAAAAAAAATTGTTTGGAAAAAAGCTTGTGTCTACCCTAGCGAGATATTTTGTGAATAAGTAACGCTTTACAGATCTAGGATATCTTCTATGGTTTCGTCAAAATCGTGCCAAAACTTTTGAAAAACACTACTTTCGGGAAAACGCGCTTAAAGATAAATGTTACATTACTATAGGCAAGGCGGGGCCGGGTTTGAGGCTCGATATCTCGTAAGCGAGCATAGGTTAGGTTAGGTTAGGGCGGTGATGGCCGGCTCAGAGAGCAGGACCATCCACTTGAGCCTGATGAGGCTCTTTGTGATGCCGCATAGGCTTAGCTCCCCGTCCGATGCAGGTACTCATGGGCCGATGACCAGTGCTACGTAAGAGAGGACCAACCCGATCCTTGGATGAATCGGATTATCTGCCTCGGTGATGTCTCGCATAGCTCTGCGAGATCCACAAGGGTGGGGAAGCCCAGGTACCGCAGTCTTCGTCTGCTTAGGGCCGGACAGTGGCAGAGGAGGTGGAGGACGGTCTCCTCTTCCTCCTCATCCCTACAGCTTCTACAGAAGTCATTATGGTGCACCGACAGCCTGGACGCATGTGTTCCAAGCAGCCAGTGACCAGTAAGAGCCCTAACGGCCAGGGCGCAGCTTTCCCTGCTTAGTGACAATAGCTCCTTTGAGAGTTTCGCTGAACGGCGTGGCCAGATCATTCTAGAGTGGCGGCAGGTGAAACTTCAGGGCGGCCTGACTGTCAGAGAAAATGCATAGTTGGGGGGAGCTGATCAAGGGCTTCTTTGATGGCGTAAACTTCCGCCTGAAAGACGCTGCAGTGGTCGGGTAGCCTAAAAGAGACGTTTAATCCCAGGTGTTCAGAGTATATACCTCCTCCCACCCGGCCGTCCACTTTTGAGCCATCCGTGTAAATGTGAAGGGACCATAGAGGTCCAGGAGGTCCAAGGTTCCATTCCTGTCTGTCGGGGATGTAAACCTGGAAGGGTGTGATGGGATGTTCAGTGGGGACACAGTAGTCAGTGTTTCCCTCAGTAAGGTGTGGAGCAGAGCCGAGGTTCGTGTGTCCGAAACTCAGTCTTCTCCACAGACCCGCGCCCTTCAGCCTTAATGCCGAGAGTGACGCGGTCATCTCTCCCATTAGTTCAATTGGGAGGATGTCCAGGAGAACGTCCAAGGCGTCTCCCGGAGTTGTGCGCAGGCTGCCTGTCATACAGATCTCAGCCATGCGCTGAATTTTTCTTAACTTGCCCAGGCAGGTAGACCGCTTTATAGCTGGCCACCAGATTGCCACTCCGTAGAGGAGTATCGGGCGAATGATAGCCGTGTACAGCCAACGGACTATTTTTGGGGTCATTCCCCATTTTAGCCCGATAGCCTTGCGGCAGGTGTAGAGCGCGGTTGTGGCCTTTTTGGCCCTCTCATCCGTGTTAAGGGACCCCCAGTGTTGCCTCCACCGTTCTGCTGCGCAAGATCCGGTCAATGAGACCCACCGAGTGTTGATCAATCCCCAGCTTAGTCAGTGCTGATGTGATTGAGCCTGGATGGATGTTGTTGAAAGCGCCCTCTATATCCAAGAAGGCGACGAGTGTGAACTCCTTTTCGTGGAGCGATTTTTCTATGATGGTGGTAAGCGAATGGAGTGCTGTCTCTGTCGACCTGCCCCTCCTGTACGCGTGTTGAGATCCTGATAAGGATGATTGGGGAATATTAGTTCTAAGATGCAGACTGATGAGTCTCTCCAGCGTCTTGAGTAGAAACGAGGAGAGGCTTATCGGCCTATAATCCTTAAGCGTGCAATGCGATGGCTTGCCTGCCTTGGGGATGAAAACAACTTTTGAGCGGAGCCATCCGTTCGGAGTGACCCCTGTATCGAGGATGATCGAGAAGATCAGACGAAGCCAGGGAGTGGATAGCCCGGCCGCATAGCTGAGCTGTGCAGGTATGATGCCGTCCACCCCAGGGGATTTATATGGGCTGAAGCTGTTAATTGCCCATTTAATGTTCCTATCAGTAAGGAGGTATGCCATTTCGGACGGACCCCGCCGTGTCGGGGGGTTAGGTGGGCTGCTCTGGGAAGAGCTAGCGGGGAAGTGGGCATCCAGGAGAACCCCGAGGGTTTCATCACTGGATGTCGTCCAGCTGTCGTCAGGGCACTTGACGAAGCCGGGGTTGGTGGGCGTCGACGAGAGGACCTCCCTCAGCCTAGACGCCTCAGAGTAGTCCTGGATTCCCGAACAAAAGTCGGACCAGGCCCTTCTTTTGGCCTTTCTTAGTTCCCTGTTATACAGGGACAAGTTCGATTTATAGAGACACCAAGATACGTCCGTGTTGACGCTCTTGGCTGTATTGAAGGACTGCCTCGTGGTCTTCTTGAGGCAGCTTAATTCCTTACACCACCATGGTGGCTTCTTCTCAGTCTTCCCCCCATTCTTGCTACGGGGGCAGGACCTATCTAGAGCCGTGCTACAAGCATCGGTGAAGGTTTCAACGAGACGCCTATCGAACCTATCGAAACCTAGCGTGAATTGGATGTATCTATGGTCAGAGAATGAGTGCTTCTCCAGCACTCTCCAAGACTTAAGGGAGTCCTTCAGGGATTCAGAGAGAAGGGTGATATCAAGTACCTCCCTTCGGTTATTGATGATAAAGATGGGTTCATTACCTGAGTTTCCCACCAGCAAGTTGGATGCAAGGATAAAATCAAAAAGAGACTCACTCCTGTCATTGGTGTTAGTGCTGCCCCACTGATGGTGGTGGGCGTTCGCGTCGCACCCGATGATGAGACCCAGGCCCAGTCTTCTACTGTACTCGGTTACATGCTTCAGGGTTGGGGGGATGGGGTCCTGATCGTGCCCCAGGTATGCAGAGCATATCCGGAGGGAACCGTTTGGTCCCTCTAGACATGCGGTTATTATGTCTTCATTGCTGAAATTGGGAAGCAAGAAAAGAGTTAAGTCTTTCTTTGCGAGTATGCAGGCTCGCGATTTACCTGTTGTGGGGGCTGCGTATAGCCTATAGCCGGCTGCCCTCAACCCTTGGATTCTGTCGCCACAGATCCAGGGCTCCTGGATGAGGACAGCGTCGGTGCCACCTTCTGTCAGGTGGATGAGTAGAGCAGCGGAGGCTGCAGACATTCTGCACTTTCACCTCCACCACAGTCCGAGAGTGGCTCATCCTCTTCCTCGGACATTCCGACCTCGCGAAGGCCCCTTGCCAGTTCGCTCTCTTCGAAGGCGTAGTCCTCCAGAATGTCCTCGTCGTCGGATAACCCTGGCGCCTCCTCGATCTGAGGCTCCTCTATATCGAGGTCCTCTTCCTTTTGGCCCGCCTTGGCGTCGGCCTTATATACGCGCACGGCCACGCTGTCGAAGCCATACCGGAGAAGCCCCCCGTTATTCCTCAGCACCTCGACTTTCCCCTCATTTAGAGTCCGGACAACCTGGCGCCTTGGACCAACGGCCTCCTCGACCTTGGCGACTCGCCAATCAGAGGAGGGGATGTCGGGGTTACTCAGCTGAAAGAGCTTGAGTATTTTCTCCGGCTCCGCCGGCTTGTGGGACAGCCACGCCCTGGCTCTCGGTTTGCTGGGGATCTTGTCCCAGTCTACGACGGCGAGCTTCGCACCGGGGTACACCTCACCCAGTCCTGCGATCGCCCGCTTATAGAAGGTGACGGAGGCCGTGTCCTCGCACGCGATTACCTTCACGCCACCCTGGTGCCATCCGGCATCTTCGCAACGAGGCAGTGCACCTCCTGACTCCAACAGCTCCTCCACGAACCTGTTGTGTAGCTCGTCAACGATCCAACGCCATTGGTCCCTCGGGATCTGTCCGTCGCTGGAGCCCTCATCCACCACTCCAATCAGGATCTTGCCCTTGGTCACCTCGGCGAAGGACCGCTGGGGCTGCACCTTGGTCCGCTTCGGCTGCGGTGGTTGCACCTCCGATGAGCGCTGGCGTTTGGCAGCGCTTTTGCCCGCGTTCGCGCTAGTTGGGTGGGAGCTGGGAGCTACTGCCCTTCCCGCCTTCTGAGGCTTGAAGTCTGGCACTTTATGAGACCCGCCTGTTCCGGGTCCGCCTCCATGGCTGGATTGGCTCTCGCGAGGATAAAGGCCGCCCTTCTCCGCTCGTGATAGAGCGGCTTTTTCCTCTGCTGATGCTGGGCCGTGCTTCCCGGATTGGGGTTGTCTCTGGAGCCGCCTGCGGTGACGTAGAGGGACTTGCCCCCGATCACGCCGCTCGGCGGGCCCATCGGTTCGCCCTTTCCGTTGGCTCCGGCCCCCGGATGAAGGCGCTCTGAAGAGCTCTCCTCCTCCTTTTTGATACACTCTCGACCGCAAGGCGTCTTCGAGGTGTTTTTAGCGGGGGGGATACCCCCTTTCGCCCTTAAGGTTTGGCGATCACCTATGTTTTTGCTTGTTTTGTTGTTTATTATTCATGTCTTGGTCCCACGAGTATGCTGGGTAGGGGATGGTCCGCCACGGTAGAGCCCGCATACCGTGGTAAGCCTAATTAAAACTGATGGGTCGGCCGGTCCACCAGAGTCCGCAAGCACCCCCGGACACGCATCCCTCGGCATATGCTGTTCCACCTTGGATTGGGGTAATTTTTTGGGCAGGAGTTTTCTTCTCCCCGCCCGACTACCATTCGTCAGCATCCTCAGCAGAGACATGACCGTACTGGGACCTGCTTCCAGTCGCCCTCACGGGGAGAGTATAGTCGCACTTCCAACGGTGCGAACAGTTACGGCAGGTGATTTCTCACCCGTTATTTCTCCTGTCCGCCCGCTGGCTGACGGCCAGCGAGCATTTTTTCGATCAAATCCTGCACAGGGCATGTTTTACGTTTTGTCTACTTTAGAAATATGAAAAAAAAAAAAATCGATTTTTTTAAACCGCGAAGGTAGAAGACCCCCTTAAGATAGTACGAAACGCCACTTCATTTAATAAGTGCGTCTTATTCGGAACAATAATCAATAATAATAATAATCGAAGTAATTAATCAAATGAATGGATTTGTATCTGAGCTCGCAAATAACAGTTGACCGTTTTTTGCAGTCACCAAATAGCTTTTTTTTGCGCACCACATGCGCAAAAAGTCAGACAAGAGCCGTTCCCCAGTGTCCCAGTGTCTGTGGTCAACCAAAAACCAATTTCGTGTTTCACTTTTGCTCTGTTTATTCGCTGACCGTTTTGCAACGAGCGAAGAAAATAAAAGTCTTTTGCATTTGTATGAGTTTATATGCGAATGATCAGTCTACTTGTTAATCACACTTCTAAATTACAATACTGAATAATTAATAAATCTAATGTTTACATTTAATAAATATGATAAAATTGTTGCTAAGCTTTGTTTAAAGACATAGACCGTTTATGATGAGCATCTTGTTTGTTTGCTCTTCTGCTGACCCTCTATGAGCGAGCGTTCAGTTGGATCGCTCGCTATTAGTTGTTGTTGAGTGAGCATAACAAGAACCACGCAACTGAGAACAGTTAACCGAACACCAAAACAAAGAGAAACTAAATGTTCTGTTCAGAGCGAGGGCACACGCGCATAGAGGTGCCGAAACATCGATGTTTGGAAGCATCGATATTTCGATGTTTTTCACAAAAAACATCGATGTAACATCGATGTTTTCCGATGTTTTCTAACAAAATTTATATTTGAATTAACACTTGAAAAAGAAAACACATTATTCATTATTAAAATAAATTTATTTTGTGAGGAGTACCTCACCCCCTATGTACATACTGTATATATATTTAGTTAAGTTAGTAATAAGTTAGGGTTAAGAGACATAAGAAGACCCACGAAGGGCACCTGTAAATAGCTGGGAGATAGGGCGAACCCAACACCCGCCAGCAACATCGACAAAGCCAGGAAAGCATCACTGGCACCGACCCGCCGCGTCATCATCACTGGCGTCGGCCAGCAACATCGCGAGCACACGCCCGCAACATCGCGAGCAACACGAGCCCGCAACATCGCGAGCAACACCAGCCCGGGACATCGCGAGCAACACACGCCCGCAACATCGGGCAACAACATCGGCCAGCAAGCTAAACGCAAGCAACACCGCGAGCACCAGCAACATCGACTCTCAGAGAGAGAGAGCCCGCAACATTGCCGAAGAACCCACCACCACACAGAAAGGGGACAAAGAAACGGCAACCCGAAAGCTCAAGAGAGAGCCACCGATCGGGAAGCGCGCATGCCAGAGCGGGACGGCGAGAACATGCGCCGCGGCAGGGGCCGAAGCTTCTGCGCCAGAACATCAGCAGAGGAAGGGCCCGAGCAACGCCGCCGCCGCCGATCGTTCTCTTCTCTCGGGGAACTTCAAGGCGAACAGACGTGCGACGATATAACCCGCAGGAACACGTGGTGGAAAAGTACCGACGGCGTTTTAAATCTGAGGCCACATGGAAATGGAGTCCAGCGCCCAGGTATAAGGAGGGTGAGCCGGCCAAGCGGCCTCCCGCGGCATGGGAGCCGGCGGTGTAGACACGAGGTAGGGAAACAGATAGGGAAAACTAGACGGACAAAATAAACTTAATAATAAAACCCGACGGCATTTGGCATCTATCCTCCTCCTCCTCTTCTTCCCTAAACTCCCCTCTGGGCGGACTTGGGCTCGGCACCATGGTAAACAGGGCCGGGTCTCAAGTTCCGCATCCTTTTCCGTAGCGGCGGAGGCCGAGACTTGGAAGCCGGCACCATGGTAAACAGGGTCGTGGATCGGGGTGTCGGCACCATGGTAAACAGGGCCGGCTCTCAGACCCCGAGATCCTCCTCCATCTTCGGGTAGGGGATCGGCACCACGGTAAACGGGGCCGATTTCCCAGTTCCGCGGCCTCGCTCGGGATCGAAGCGCCGGCACCATGGTAAACAAGGTCGGCACTAAGACGCGCCCGGCTATCCCGACCCGGACTTATTCTCCTGGCGAGGCCAGCGGCTCGGCACCATGGTAAACAGGGCCGGGTACCTGGCCACGCCCCCGAGGGCCCCGACGCGGTTCCCGGCATCGGCCGGCCGCTCGGGCCGCCCATCCCGCCACGGCGGCCCCGTCACTTGGATTGTCTGTCCCCAAGAAAACCTGGATCTTGGATCCACACGCAGCCCTACACGGGCCGCCCCTTTTCCCCAGATTATCCTCCTAATATAAATCTGCGCTCTCACCAGCGCATCCCCGTTTCCCCTGCCTGTCTCAATATAAATAATGGGAGGACTCATGAGCAGCTGAGGATATCCCAGCCTTAGAACGAATCGCTTCCTCACAATTTTAAATGTAATAACAAATCAAAAAAATTAAAAACAATGCAAATTCTTTTTTACACGCATCATAACTGATAATTGGAAACTTAAAAACAATACGAATTCTTTTCACAATGTAATAGGAAATTAAACTTATAAGAGATCTGTTTCAATAGTCTATCTATAATGAGTACATATTGTATATGTAATCACTTTGTTGTCGATATGTTAAAATTTTTGTTTATAAACATTAATTTGTCCACTAAATCGGATTTGAGACGAGTTCGGCGATCGGAAATGATTTCTCCCGCTTTGCTAAAAGCCCATTCCGATTCAACCGATGTTGCAGGCACACAAAAGTGCTTCAATGCCAGTTCCTTGAAAGGTGCCATATTGTTTGAACTCTCCTAAAATTAAAAATATGAATTTAAATAGCTCATAATACGAAATTAAAAAATTTACCTTCCAAAAAATTAGTGGTTCGCACTTTTCTGGCTCGTTCGCCATCTCAAGATGCTGCCGGAGCAAAAAAAAAATGAAGTCCGAACGCGTGTTAAATAAAATATTTAAAACAAATTCTTCTAATTTGCATACCTTTAGCGTTGTACCTCTTCTTCTTGTTCTTGAAATAGTGACGAACCAAAAACATCGATAGTCGATTGAAAACATCGATGTTTCGGAAATTTTCAAAAACATCGATACATCGATGTTAGCATCGATGTTTCGGCACCTCTACTCTATTTACGTTTCGTGCCATATATTAAGCAGCGCAATATAATTTCATCGCATCAATTTGGCTTTCAACAAAAACACGAAACCATAGAGCAGGTAAATCGCATCACGACGGAAATACGCAGTGCCTTTGAAAATAAAGAGTATTGCTCAGCACTATTTCTGGATGTAGTTCAGGCTTTTGACAGAGTTTGGATCGATGGACTTATGTTCAAGATTAAACATCTGCTCACAAGCTGCTGGAGACGTACCTCAACAAACGCACCTTCGTAGTAAGATGCAACAACAGCGTGTCTCAGAACTCACACACAAAATTAAAACCGAAATTCTAAAAATTCTCTGAAACATGTTGAAAATTGCCTAAGTTATATTTGTTTTCCCAACAATTTTCCGATCGTTCCTATGGCAGCTATGTGATATAGTCGTCCGATCCGGCCCGAACCGGCATTCAGATAGCTTCAAAACTGAGGGACTAGTTTGCGTAGAAACGGACGGACAGACGGACAGACGGACATGGCTAGATCGACTCGGCTGTTGATGCTGATCAAGAATATACTTTATTGGGTCGGAAATGTCTCCATCACTGAGTTGCAAACTTCTGACTAAAATTATAATACCCTGCAAGGGTATAATATGAATTGAAGAAAATGAGTTGTGAATAAATAGTTTTGCTGATTTGTCGAGTACTTATGTCGAACATTTTCTTTGATATGCGGTAGAGTTATTTTAGACTTGGCCAAGGGACACTAGATATTTTAAGTAGCATTGTCATGGTAGGGCGGGGTAAAGTCTTAGGGAATTATTAACATCCAAAATTCCCAATAACTATCAGAATCGTTAGCTTATCTTATCTTATCATCCGTAATATTAATATAAATCAT
The DNA here is from genome assembly GCA_018903765.1 of Drosophila aff. chauvacae BK-2020. Taxonomy (NCBI): domain Eukaryota; kingdom Metazoa; phylum Arthropoda; class Insecta; order Diptera; family Drosophilidae; genus Drosophila; species Drosophila aff. chauvacae BK-2020. The sequence continues at coordinate 1,578,324 of JAEIGO010000024.1, read as the reverse complement.
AGCTGTAAATAACTCTCAACCGCCTTTCGTTTTGCGGTCAGCATACTAACACAACCGTAAAAGACGATGCGCGTGTATCGATGTTTTTGGAAATTTCCGAAACATCGATGTTTTCAATCGACTATCGATGTTTTTGGTTCGTCACTATTTCAAGAACAAGAAGAAGAGGTACAACGCTAAAGGTATTCAAATTAGAAGAATTTGTTTTAAATATTTTAATTACCACGCGTTCGGACTCCATTTTTTTTGCTCCGGCAGCATCTTGAGATGACAAACGAGCCAGAAAAGTGCGACCCACTAATTTTTTGGAAGGTAAATTTTTTAATTTCGTATTATGAGCTATTTAAATTCATATTTTTAATTTTAGGAGAGTTCAAACAATATGGCACCTTTCAAGGAACTGGCGTTGAAATACTTTTGTGTGCCTGCAACTTCGGTTGAATCGGAATGGGCTTTTAGCAAAGCGGGAGAAATCATTTCCGATCGCCAAACTCGTCTCAAATCCGATTTAGTGGACAAATTAATGTTTATAAACAAAAATTTTAACATATCGACAACAAAGTGATTACATATACAAAGAATTCGCATTGTTTTTAAGTTTCCAATTGTGACCGTCTAATTTGTTTTGTTTTGTTTAATTATATTTATTAAGTTTATTTTCAAGTTTATTATATAGTTTAACATTAAGTTTCACAATTCTGTTTTAATCTCAGTTCTATTCGTGTTCACTTTTGTCTTTTTATTTCTAACTTCTTGTTTCTCTTTTATCTTCTCGTTTTGTTACACGTCTCTACTTTTTGAATGCTTGTTACCAAGTGATCTGCTGCTCGCAGGCAGTTCTCTTTCAACCCCCGATATATGCCTTGCCTCTTTTTGAGAGAGCAAGCGGCTCTCTCAAAAATAGTGTGCCCAGAGCACATTAATCATAATTGGCCTGCTACAACTCGGCCGTCCTGACATTGAGATAGCCCACTATCTCAGTTTTAAACACGTTAAGACTTATTCTTACAAATAGATAACAAAATATACACCTTATATACTAATACAATTTTAGTTTACAATTTTTCCTTCAGTTTTTACTAATATTCTACTAAATTGTACTTATCTACATTTACTTTCATCTTGCATCCAATGCCGAATATTATTAGCGCTCCAAACCCCTTGGTATGGATTCCGAGATAATTGAAACCCATCAATGTCTTTTAGCAAAAATCTATCATTTCTTAACACTTTTCCAATAATGTATGGTCCTTTACTTTTCGGAATTAGCTTTTTACTAACTCCCGCGGTACTATCAAAATTCTTTACCATGACATAGTCACCTTCTCTGTATTCCGAATTATTTTTTCTTTTCGCATTGTAATAATTTTCATTTCTTATTTGAGCCTTGATTTGGCATCCTTCTACCCTTTGTCTAAGTTCTTCTAACTTTTTCCTATTTTCTTCAATAATTTCATCTTCGTCTTCTGATTCTTCTCTAATTTCTTCTTTCTCTCCTAACTTCTCCTTTAATTCATCACTAACTTCTCCTCTCTGAGCTATTCCAAATAAAGTTTCACTTGGAAGATGCCTAATGCTGCTATGCCATGTATTATTTAACGAATACTCTACTTGTTCCACTACTATATCCCAATGTAACCCTCTTTCAGGTTCTGTTAGTTTTGCAATCATTGGTCCCAAACTTCTATTTACTCGCTCAACTTGACCATTGGCTTGTGGTGACCCTGTAGCAATTTTAATGTGTTTTATATTTCTTTCTTCGACAAAATTTTCAAAATCCGCTGACGTAAAACAACTTCCTCGATCTGATATAATACACCTTGGTCTGCTGTACGCCCTAAAATAGTCTACTAATGCGCTCAAAACTTCTTTTGTGTTTGTTGTTTTTGTAGTGTAAAGTCTAACAAATTTCGTAAATCCATCGATCACCACTAAAATATGCTTCTTTGATCTACTATTGTCTACTGGCCCATAGTGATCGATATGAATAACTTCAAATGGTTTATTCCCTTTGGGTATACTGTGTAACAACCCATCTCCCTTTCCTACTTTAGGAGAAAACGCTATACATTTCAAACAGTTCTGGATGTGTTCACAAACCTTCTCCTTCATGTTCGGGAACCAATAACTCTTACTAATTGCATCTAACATTTTGTCCCTTCCAATATGTCCTAATTCGTCATGATATTTGTATAGCACATGTTGCTCCATTCTATTTGGTACATAAAACAATAAATTTTTGTTATTATCCTTTCTATAAATGACACCGTTTCTCATTTCAAACCATTTATGCTCCCTATTTTCTAAAATTTTCCTAATTTCTTCAATCCTAATATCTCTCGATTGACAAATTATTAAATTATCCTCAAATGTATTTGCATCAATTATCATAATGTTATTCCACCTGCTCAGCGCATCAACATGCTGCATTTGTTTCCCTGCCCTATGTTTTAACTCATAGTCAAATTCTTGTAATTCTAAAGCCCACCTTGCTATTCTTGGGTTCAGCTCTATCTTATTTAACGTCAAGGTTAACGAGTTACAGTCCGTAACAATTCTAAAAGGTTTACCCTGTAAATATATCCTAAATCGCCTAAGTGCATAAATAATAGCTAATGTCTCTAATTCGAAGCTGTGATATTTAGCTTCCGTCGCCGTTGACCTCTTCGAAAAATAAAATATCGGATGCAGTTTTTTATCTTCTTTTCTCTGAAGCAATACAGACCCAAAACCTAACGCACTCGCATCGCAATGAAGCTCTACTTCATCCCTATGATCATATAAAGCCAACACTGGAGCTGCAACTAACTTGTTCTTCAAAAGTGTGAAACAATCTAACTCTTCTTTTCCAAATTCAAAAGCTCTATCCTTTCTCAGTAAATCATATAACGGTTTTGCTAATATTGAAAAATCTTTTATAAACCGGCGGAAGTAAGAACATAGACCTAAGAAGCTTTGTACAGCTTGTACTTTGTTTGGCACCGGAAAATTTTGTATAGCCTCTAATCCTTTTTCATCCGCTTTAATTCCCTCATTTGAAATCAAGAAACCTAAATATTTTACCTTATCCTGCAAAAATTTGCACTTATCCATTCTAAGTTCTAATTTATTCTCTACTAATCTTCTAAACACTTCCACTAATATTTCTAAATGTTCTTTAATGCCTTGACTTGCAATTAAAATATCATCCATATATATTATAACCTTATTTTCTCGTATCATATCATAAAAAATATCATTCACAAATCTCTGAAATACTTGCGGTGCCGTTTTCAATCCCATCGGCATTCGCAAAAACTCAAACTGCCCTAACGGCGTCGTAAACGATGTATACTTCACCGAATCTTTGTTTACAAACACATGAAAGTACCCATTCTTCAAATCTAATTTTGTAAAAACCGATTTACCAACTAATTTATCCAAAAGATCATCAATTAAGGGGATGGGATAATTATCTTTGACCATAACCTTATTTAGCCTTCTAAAATCTATACATAATCTAAATTCCCCAGACTTTTTCTTCACTAATACAATTGGCGAAGCATATTCAGATCTACTATTCTGAATAATGCCCTTTTCTAAGTATTCGTCTAGCATTTTCTGCAACGCTTCCTTTTCACTATACGACAATCTCCTAGGTGCACAACTAAAAGGTTTTGCGCTATCTAAAATTATATTAATCTCGCATTTACTTTTAGGTACCGCAGGTCTCGGTACATAAATATAGTTCGACTCTAACATCTTGATTAACTTCATTCTATCCGAATAACTAACCTGATCGCCAATATTGTACACCCTTTCTTCATCCTCTTGTTCTAACATATTAATTTGTAACATTTCTGTTTCAAAACGTTCCTCCAACACTGCTATTCGTCCCCCTCCACTGTTTGTACCTAAATTTGTACCTAAACTATTCTGCCCTAGACTTCTATCTAAACCGTTTTTTCCTAAGGTTGTCCCTAAACCGCTCTGCTCTAAACTTGTACCTAAACCGTTTTTCCCTAAGCTTGTCCCTAAACCTTTCTGCTCTAAACTTGTACCTAAACCGTTTTTCCCTAAGCTTGTCCCTAAACCGTTCTGCTCTAAACTTGTACCTAAACCGTTTCTCCCAAAGCTTGTCCCTAAACCGTTTTCTCTAATATTTTTACCTAAACAATTTTCACCTAAACATGTACCTAAACATTTTCCTCCTAATCTTATCCCTAAAGTTCTTCCTAAATACGTACTAAAATGTTCATCTCCTAAGCTTGTACCTAATATATTATCATCTAAACATGTACCTAACATTTCCTCTCCTAAACTTGTACCTAATATATTATCCTCTAAACATGTACCTAACATTTCCTCTCCTAAGCTTTCTACTAATTTATTTCCATTTAAACTTTCACCCACATTTCTCTTATCGATGCTTTTTCCAGAATTTCCCTCTCTTATATTTATTCCAAAATTTTCAAGTTGTTTCTCCGAATTGCTAACTTCCATACATTCACTGGAAAATGCTTTTACTTTCTTTTTTCCTTTGTTATCGGGTTCAATACTCTCTACCGTTACTAGTTTTAATTCTTCTAAATCAATTTTTAAATTAAAAATATCCATAAAATCTCTGCCCAGCACAATATTACAGCACATAGATTCATCAGCCACTACAATTAATTTAAACCAAATTTTTATTTCTTTTTTTAACATGAAACATAATATTTTTCCAAAGCTTTTCAATAAGCTCTTATTTAATCCAAAATAGCTCTCTTCTTGAGGCTCTAATTTTATTCCTTTTGGTATGTAAGATTGTTTAATAAACGAAACTGGGCTTCCTGAATCTATTTGGCATTCTGTAATAATAGGCTGGTTAGGATATTGAACAAAAAAAATTTTAAACAATCTTACGTAATTATTGTCCGCCTTCTTCTTATTTTGCGGGCACTCTGCGATCCTGTGGCCCTCCGCGCCACATCCGTAGCATGAGCCTGGCGCCCTCTTCGGTTTGATGCAGTCCCTCATCCAGTGCCCTTTACCGTTGCAATTGAAACAACGACTCTCGCTGCTCCCGGCAACCGCCTTTGCTGCAGACTTCGTCATCACTGGCGACTTCGTCATCACTGTCGACTTCTCCGGAAGCCTAATGTCCGAAAAAGCTCTAAGCATCCTTCCTGGAGTGTCGAAACATTGAAGCTTAGCCTGCGTACGCAGACTTGGCAATGGGATGCCCTCCACAAGCCCATCGATTAACTCTTCTTCTTCCACTGCAACATCTCGCGCCAGCCTACATTTGTCCTCGAAATATACGCCGAATTTCTCGGTCGACGACCAAGTTCGTGCTTCGAACTTTCGCCGTAATGCTGATTTCGACTCGAGATCTCCAAACGTTAGCTTCAATTGGTCGAGTAAAACACTAATCGGAGCTGTAAAGCGTCCCGCATCCGCGTGTAACCACTGCATGGCATCTCCCTTAAGCTTGCTGAGCAGCAGCACACGCCGCTGCATGTCCGACAAATTGTAGAGTTTCGAGACATTATCCCATTGATCGATCCATAATTTGATTGAATCCTTGCTGAAGAAATCCGTTAGCATCTCTCTCGCCATGGCCAACCCCGGTGACGACAAATAGGCGCTTTCATTTCTGGCTCTATTCTGTTCAATTTCATCACTCGCGTCGCTTCTGTCGCCGTCTCTGCCACCACCTCTGCCGCTGCCTCTGCCATCGTTGTCGCCTCTGCTTGCCTCTCTGCCGCTGCCTCTGCCTTCGTTTTCGTCTCTGCTTGCCTCTCTGCCGCCGCCTCTGCCTTCGCGGTCTGCAATCGCAGCACCGTTAGCTTCCTCGAAATTCTGGCTGTTGCTCGCGTCGTCGATCTGGCGATTCAAACTAGCCAACTTTTCATGCGCCTTTTCTATCTCTGCGCGTAACTGTTTTAAATTGTTGCATTCCGCTTCCATCTCGTCGTCCTCCTCTTCTTCAAGCTGCGCATTTACCGCTTCTTCGATATCTTCTGGCGCGTTTCCACGCATTTCTCTCGGTACTTTAGCCAGCCTCGAGAACAACTCCACTTTCGTGCCTTTTGTTGGCAAATTCAGCACTTCCAACCAACGTTTTAGCTGGACTACCGTTATGTCTGTTATGTTCATTTCCATAATTATTTTTCGTTCTTAATATTTTCCTTGTTCACCGGCGTTTTTGGTTTTATGAAGAAAAAAAAATTCTTCCGTATCCCACTTCTGAATTTGTGACCGTCTAATTTGTTTTGTTTTGTTTAATTATATTTATTAAGTTTATTTTCAAGTTTATTATATAGTTTAACATTAAGTTTCACAATTCTTTTTTAATCTCAGTTCTATTCGTGTTCACTTTTGTCTTTTTATTTCTAACTTCTTGTTTCTCTTTTATCTTCTCGTTTTGTTACACGTCTCTACTTTTTGAATGCTTGTTACCAAGTGATCTGCTGCTCGCAGGCAGTTCTCTTTCAACCCCCGATATATGCCTTGCCTCTTTTTGAGAGAGCAAGCGGCTCTCTCAAAAATAGTGTGCCCAGAGCACATTAATCATAATTGGCCTGCTACACAATTACCAGTTATTATGATGCGTGTGAAAAGAATTTGCATTGTTTTTACATTTTTTGATTTGTTATTAAATTTAAAATACATTTATTTTAATAATGAATAAATGTGTTTTCTTTTTCAAGTGTTAATTCAAATATAAATTTTGTTAAAAAACATCGGAAAACATCGATGTTAGTATTGCGCCTTAGTATTGTAACATTTATCTTTAAACGCGTTTTCCCGAAAGTAGTGTTTTTCAAAAGTTTTGGCACGATTTTGACGAAACCATAGAAGATATCCTAGATCTGTAAAGCGTTACTTATTCACAAAACATCTCGCTAGGTCAGGACACAAGCTTTTTTCGAAAAAAATTTTTTTCAATTTTTTACAGTAATTTTTAGGTTGAAAAACATGGTCAAAAATTAAATTTTTTGTTCAAATCACTGCCATTTTGTGAAATTTTCAAATATTAAAAAAAGCTTGTGTCCTGACCTAATCGACGTTCTTAAAATTAAGTTAAAAAATATGTTTTGTTTTTTGCATGTTCTGAAGCTGAGATTTCTTGCCAACCGTTTGAATCTTTCGCGCCGGCAGAGGCTAATTCGACGACGCGCCAAAGGCAAACGTTATGATAAATTCATATGGTTTTTTTTTTTTTCAAGTTCAAGCTTTTGTTAATCAAATAAAAAAAATTTTGTTCGGATATCATGTGTAGTTTTTTTGCAATCCATTTTTGAAAAATAGGCCCCAAATTTGAGCGCGAAGGTAGAAGACCCCCTTAAAGCAAACTAAAGTAATTCTCTACAATAAAATATATTCATTTATAATTCTATAATTATTATTAAGATGATATATATATAATCTATCTCTCTTTCTATCGCAAGACCAATCAATTTAAACGTAATGTTAGCCTTAATCAGTTCATTTATATTAAACTTTATTGTCTAATGAAATCATGAAGACTTAAATCCCTGTGTTTTTCCCGACTCGAAAGATGACTCCACGGTCGTAAGGATCAAAAGGGATCACCAGAGCCATTCTCTTGCGGCAGGTGATCGTAGGTAGGGCGGTCGATATGCGAGCACAACAACATCTGTGTCTCTGCAAAGAATTTAGTTTTCTCTCTGTCCTTCTGTCTATTCTCTGAACTTCCGCTTTTCTTTCTAACGTTTCTCTCTTCAATGAATTTTGGTTATCATTTCTTCCGGTTTAGTTCTAGCTATTTTTTTGTCGCAGCACGCTCAATTTCTTGTCTTGTTGATAATAATGTGTAGTCCGTGTCCGAGATCTGGGTAAGCAAGACCACCACCCCCAAAGCCGACGAGCTAGAGCCGGAAACATACAGCGTGCCCCAGCAGCTCAGATCCTCCCAAAAGCAGACGAACTTACGCATTACACACTACAGTTATAATTAATTATTATTAATAAGAAATGTGGCGCCCAACGTGGGGCCTTAGTAAAAAAATATTTCCTTTTATTAAGACTTACGGATAAACAAATTCATCCCTTCTTATTTAACTCCTCCTTGTCTAAATAACTCTTGGATAACTCTTGTGAGTATTAGTAGTCACAACTGGCCAGATTTTTTTATAACACTCGAGGGTAAATAAATTCTTTATATTTCTACAATTTCATCTTGCTTTCAAATTCTTTCATTCTTTTTAAACAAATTTTTTTTTTTTGTTTTTCTTAATAGTCTAGGAAAACAGTTACCTCAATTATCTGTATTTCCAACTGGCCAGATATACAAGAGAGCAAAAGATTTTTTTTATACTCTTACTTAGAAGAGATGACCAGGTGTCTAGTTAATATGTGGAAAACAGAGGGAGCAATAAAGAGAGCTCATCTTCTGTCCCGTTTTATAACACTAAGTCACTGAACTAGTCTCAACTCTAAACTCAACCACAAGGAAAATATAGGCATTTCTTCATTGTCAAGTTATATCCGGGAAGAGTTTGTAAAAAAATTTTCTTTAATTCTTTTATGCTTACTTCAAGTTCTAGTTTCTTTTGATCATATTCTGGAAGACACGCGAATCTGTTTCTGAACTAATCGCTGTCCGAATTAGAAATAGAGAAATAGAAATACTTCCCTCTTTCACTTTTCAATCTTTAAATTTCCGAGAAAATTGATTTTTTTATTATGATTCTTCGACACGTGTGACATCTAATCAAGAGTTCAGTAAGCACATTTATTACGTATATATTATATATATTATATTTTACTTCTCTATTTTTGGCTTTATTTATCGCAAATAAGCAAAACAAATCAACAATTTCTAAGAGTTTCGATGGCAGTTGGTTAACCGTTATCGGGACGTGAATATTTGTCGTTATATTTTTATATTCAAACCAAATTTGGTATCTGTTGGGAATAATGGGGTTAGACCGATCTCCCGAAAGAGGAGCAGAATCAGGCCTAAAGGTCGTTTGTCCGTTATGTACAGCAGATATAAATCCTGCTGAGGTTTTTATAACCGCATATCAACACGAGTTTCATAAACGATGTACAGAAGCTCATTGGAAGGAAAGTACACAATGTCCGGTGTGTAAAGTAGCTAGTAGACCAGCTATCTCGAAGACTATAGAAGTATCGGAGCGACAAACTCGAAGTGGGTCGAGAAAACGACAGCCCGCAGATACAGTTGCTCATTGAGCAGCCCAAGGGACTTCTCCATCGTCTCCCCTGCGGTGCGTGGCAGGTAGACCGTGACGATGTTCATGGCCGGCACGTCATCCTGCAGGCTGGTGCGGAGCTGCACACCCACCTTGGTGCTGATGCTGGGGACCGTCAGCTCCAGCCACTTCTTGGCATCGCAGTCCATGCAGTCCACCAGTAGTAGACCATCACGGAACTGGATGCCGTTAAAGTTTAGAGCCGCGGTCCAGCCCTTCCTCATCTCTTCGACGAGGGCCTGCTCCACCGCCGACAGCTCATCCTTCGTCAGGAGCCTCCTCGGGTAGTCCTCCGCCAGTATAGCAAGGTTCGTGCCCTTGGCTACACTTGCGTACGAGGCCACCTTCGGACGCTTCCCGACTAGCGAGGTCCTCGATCCCTCCAGCGCTGCGACGTTCCTTCTCTTGGTCCGTTTGGACTCGGTCTTGGGGAGGTCAAGCGGCGACGTGTGTTGCAGTAGCCTCTTCCTCCCCGCAACGGCCTGGCCGCCGACTCTCTCCACTGGAGACACGTTCGTCCCCGCAACGGCCTGGCCGTTCAGTGCACGGTGCTCCAGTGCTCTTTTCCGGGCCTCAAGCCACGCTCGAGGTACCGGAGGTACCACTTACGGCCGGCTCCGCTGAGTCCTTGTCTCAGGGGATCACCGGCTCCTCCAGGCTGACCTGCCGCTGGGACAGGCTGCTTCGCCAGTTGCTGCCTCGACCTTCCGGAAGAGGGTGTTGCAGCGTCTCTCCTGCTGGCGTCGCCCGCCTGCCGGACAGCCGCTGGGGCAGTGCCGGGCACTGCAATCACCCCCCCCTGCTGTCAGTACGTTTGGTGGCCTCACTGACGGCCACTCGAGACTTGAAGGTCTCTACACTCTTCGAGGCGCTCTGCGTCGGGGTCGAGCCCTTCGGCTTTGCAGCACTCTTTGAGGCGCTCTGCGTCAGGGTCAAACCCTTCGGCTTTGCAGCACTCCTAGGGTGAGGGGCCAGGCCCCTAAGCAGCGACAGCTTGCCACCGTCGTCCAGAGCCGCCTCCTCTATCCGCTCTGCCACCTGGGTTGCGGTTAAGTCCCAGGTTTACTCACCAGGTTTACTCACCGAGGCGGCCAGGTATCGGTGGAGCCTCCGAATACAGTCGGTTACCCCTGACTGCAAACCAGCCAATGGGCACGGAAACGCATGACACTCTGGCTTATGGGGGTGAAGTGGCACCATTGCCTCAGGACGTCACCACTGCCCTTGTGAGATGTTGGGGATAGGATGTGGGTAGGAACACGTGTAGGAGGTATGGAGTATGTAAGACTATGTATTAAAGACGGTCAGACAAGCGCCTTGTCGGTACTACAACGGTGTGGTACCCGCTGTTGTCCGGGACTGCTTATTCACGACAAGTCGCTATTCGCAGCTAACCTCCACAGGAGGCCTTGCGCTATCTGCAACCTGCGACCCGTCCGGTGGCTTCAGCTTGCCTACCTCAGAACCATCTCACTAGTTCTTCGGTACCAGACCGAAACACTAAACAAAAACCAAATGAATCTTTTGATAGTTTTTATGATACAGTATCTGGCTTAGTCGATCAGCTGGAGCATCCGTGGACTTCGAGTAAATTAATTCGAGTTCTCAGAAATAACTTGCGTCCAGAAATCACACATGAGATCTTAAACATTGTGATTAACACTGTTTCAGATCTAAGAGAGATTTGTCGCAGGCGCGAAGCCTTCTTGGCCGATGTTAAGCGGTGCAGTGGCTACGTGCGCAGCACTCCGTTCAGAAGGGAAGTATCTGAATTTAGTCAAGAATGCGAGACTAAGGTAGAATCAGAACCCGAAAGTGAGGCTGAGATATCAGGATTGTGTATCTGAAAGAAGGGTATTTTGTTACGGTTGTGGAGCTGCAAATACTTACAAACCAAGTTGTAGTAAGTGTTCAAAAAACTCCAAAGCCGGCATGTCGAAGTCGCAATTCAGACAGAAGACTTCGAGTGCCTCCCGGAGCCAATCCACAATGACCGAAGAGTAGAAGATTCAATAATAGTTGCACAACCCCCATTCCTTGACGAACAACAACAACCTACTAGTCCTTTGCTACACAGCAAAATCCCATTATTAAAGGGCATAACTATACCAGAAGATAATTATTTATATAATTTTAAAAAGCGGAAGGCTCGAAACTCTAGTCGAATAAAAGCATTCTGGCAGAATGTAAAGAATTGTAAAATTGGAATAGATTATATAAATTCACTACCTTGCGGACCAAAAGATCCTCGTCCGTTTTTACCAATTCGGTTGTTTAATCGTACAGTTTACGGTCTGTTAGACTCTGGCGCCTCGATAAGCTGTGCTGGAGGTAACTTAGCTCTTGAGATAATAGCCGCAGGGAACTATAAGGCCATTAAAAGTAGTGCTGCAACGGCAGACGGGCGATCCCAGCGGATAGTAGGACATTTATAAACCGAGGTGGAGTACGGCGACGAGAAAAAGTTGTTAAAAAAGTACATCGTCCCGTCGCTTAAACAAGATTTGTATTTGGGAATAGATTTCTGGAAGCTTTACGATTTACTTCCCAGAAGTCTGATCATATCCGAGTTAGATACAACGGAGGATGATTGCAAAGTCAAAGTAGATCAGCACAGATTGTCCGATAGAGATAAAGCTAAACTAACGAACGTTGTTTTCCATCGTTTAGCCAAGAAGGTCTCGGTAAGACCAACCTCATATCACATTCTATTGATGTAGGCATGGCTAAACCAATAAAACAACGCCATTTCCCTGTCTCACCGGCAGTAGAAAAGGAAATGTATGCCGAAATTGATAGGATGATTCAACTTGGATTGATAGAAGAGTCTGACAGTTCTTGGTCATCTCCAATAGTTATGGTAACGAAACCTGGAAAGGTTAGAATTTGCTTAGACTGTCGTAAGGTGAATAGTTTCACCGAAAAGGATGCATATCCTTTACCTCAAATTAGTGGCATACTGAGTCGCTTGCCAAAGGCGGAATACATAACTAACCTTGATCTAAAGGACGCTTATTGGCAAGTGCCTTTAGAAAAATCTTCGCGCGACAATACAGCTTTTACCGTTCCTGGTAGACCCCTCTATCAGTTTAAAGTTATGCCGTTCGGGCTTTGCAATGCCACAAGCACAATGTCTCGTTTGATGGACAAAGTGGTGCCAGCTCATCTTAGGAACGAGGTTTTCATTTACCTAGATGATCTGCTGGTGGTATCGTCTAGTTTTGAGAGGCACCTTGAAGTGCTAAGAGAAGTAGCGCTACAGATAAGACGTGCAGGTTTGACGATCAACATTGGCAAAAGTCATTTCTGCATGCTTAGAGTGCGTTACCTAGGTCATATAATTGGCGATGGAGGAATCCGTACCGATCCAGAAAAAGTAGACGCAATTAGGAATTTTCCTTTGCCTAAAACTTTGCGAAGCTTGCGAAGTTTTATGGGTCTGTGCGGATGGTATCGCAAATTCGTTCCCAATTTCGCGTCTCTTGCTGCTCCTTTAACAGATTTGATGACCGCAAAAAGAAGATTCAGTTTGACGATGGCAGCAGTAGAATCTTTTGAGAAGCTAAAGCAATGTCTTAGCGAGGCTCCTGTTTTATGCAGCCCCGATTATTCGAAACAGTTCGCAATACATTGCGATGCGAGTAAGACGGGGGTTGGAGCTGTATTAGTCCAAGTTTCGGAAGAAGGAGATGAGCGTCCTATTGCCTTTATTTCGAAGAAATTAAATAAAGCACAACGAAATTATACCGTCACAGAGCAGGAATGTCTCGCTGCGATAGTGGCTCTTAAAAATTTTAGGGCTTATGTGGAAGGACATAGATTCAAAGTCATAACGGATCATGCGTCATTAAAATGGCTGATGTCCAACCATGACTTAAATTCGCGACTAGCTCGATGGGCTTTGGCCTTGCAAAGGTATGATTTCGAGATCGAGCATCGTAAAGGTTCGCTAAACGTAGTTTCCGACTCCTTGTCTCGGGTAAATGAAGACGTGATAGCTGTCATAGACTTGCGGGAGGGATTTCTCGTTGATCTAAATTCCGAACACTTTAAATCAGCGGAATATACCGAACTAGTGCAGAAAGTAACTGTAAATCAGATGAATTTTCCTGATCTCAAGACCGATAGCGGTTACATTTATCGAAAGGCAGAGCATTTGACAGGAGAGCAAGTGCACGATGAATATTCCTGGAAGCTCTGGATACCTAAAGAATTGGTTCCTGAGATACTTTCTCGCGCTCACGATAGTCCGTTGTCTGTTCATGGTTGGATACACAAGACCATCGAAAGAGTCATACGTTATTATTTCTGGCCTGTACTCGTGTCTGATGTTAAGGCCTATATTAATGCTTGTGAGGTGTGCAAAACTAACTAAAGCACCCAATTATGTTTTGCGACCACCGTTAGGAAAAGCGCCAGAGAGTCAGAGGTTTTCCCAACGATTGTTTATAGACTTTCTTGGACCTTACCCCAGATCCAGAGGTGGAAATATAGGAATTTTTATTGTCCTCGACCATTTTTCCAAATACGTATTTCTCAAACCAGTAAAGAAGATTGATGCTGGTGGCGTTATAAAATATTTGGAAGGGGAATTGTTTATGTCGTATGGCATTCCCGAGACGATAGTGTCAGACAACGGATCTCAATTCCGTTCACACGCTTTTCAGAAATTAATGCAGCAGTATTGCATTACGCATACGCTCACTGCTGTGCATTCGCCGCAGGCTAACGCCTCCGAGCGCGTTAATCGCTCAGTCATCGCTGCAATTAGAGCGTATTTGCGACCCGATCAAAAGGACTGGGACGAATACCTAAATAGGATCAGTTGTGCCTTGAGATCATCAATACACTCAAGCTTAGGGACTTCTCCTTACTACATGGTTTTCGGGCAACAAATGATTACTTCTGGTTCTACGTACTCGTTGTTGAGGAAGCTCAACTTATTGGATGACCGATCCTTAAAATTGGACCGTCAAGACTCGCTCGAAATAGAGCGGGAAAAAGCATGCCAACGGATGCTTGCGAAGCACTTCGAAAATGATAAGAAGTACAATCTCCGGTCAAGAGTTGTTTCGTATGCCGAAGGGCAAGAAGTATTTCGTAGGAATTTTAAGCAAAGCTGTTTCCAGACAGACAGGCTATAATGCTAAATTCGGTCCTGCTTTTGTAAAAGCCAGAGTTCGTAAAAGGTTAGGATACTCTTACTACGAGCTAGAAGATTTGCAAGGTAAACTATTGGGTACATACCATGCGAAAGATATTCGCCAATGACGTGTCTTCAGTCGGTATCAGTCTAGGGTATTAATGGAAGGTATACTCTAGCCAGATGTTACCGGGGGACTTTTGTAGTGGCGACTGAAGAACCGCGGAATAAATTTTTTTGGCCCAAAAGCATGCTACAGATCATAAGATTTTTAAGCCCAGCTTCGGAGCCTATGAAATATAATATATGAAGTTCGGCCTAAAAGCAGGCAGTTTTTTTTTGCGATTGTTAAGCTGAGCTTTAATGTACGTGCATAAAAATTCGTGAGCTGCATTTTATCGTATTGTTTTGCCAGAACAGAATTTAGGGCAAATATACCAGATAGCTCATATCGGCGCCAGGGAAGATCTGGAAAGCTCGTGTTCCAATTAGGAAATTTTCGCTGCTGCTGCGCCTGAACCTAAGTCGCTCCATCCGTTTTCGTACTAAATTTCTTTTGAAATCGAGATCCGGTGGAGTGCACAAGCATTTAAATTGCGTCCCCCATCCAAATATTGAAATCGGTTTAAATAAAAGGTTAAGCCGAAGCTTGTACAAATTCAAGTGAGTAGAGATAAGCTGCATGTGTCTGTGTACAGTGCATAACCATTTTAATGTCCAGGTCCAGGTCCACCAGGTCTGCGGAAATAGCACCGGCTGGTGTCGGCCAGGCCAAGAGAGGTTAGACCTGGAAGGTCCCCTTCGTTTTCAGTGGAAACTATTATTCAGTGGGTAAATATTTATTGGAAAGAGTGTTTCGTTAATTGGTTACTTACTGTGGCAAAATTTAAATTCGACAGATTAAACCCAGTAAGCAGAAATCGAGTTCCGGTCCCGAGGAGCACCCCCTAAGCGGGGCATGACGGGCTAGGAAGCGAGCAGAAGGATGTACATTTAATTCCTAGTGCAGTGAAACCGGCCACCAGCGCGGCTGCGCAGCATTCTTCAGTGGCCGGCCTGCATAGCCAGCAGTTGCGGATGATTTTTTTTTTGAGTTTGCCAGTGATCGGCGGCTGAACTCATTTGACCCTGACTTAACCTTCGTGCCCTGGATCCGAAGGTTATAAGAAGCTTAGTCAACTGATATCTATTCATATGTGCAAAGGAAACTGTCTTTTTGCTAGTGTATTACGCACGTCGCGTAATACCCCAAAAGTTTTTCTTCCGTATTTTATTTATCGAGTGTGCAGGTTTAAGCCGTCCCCCTTCGGACAGTTAATAAATATAAATTAAACTGATTGGTTAGAAACGGATTAGGAGAATTATATGCTAGGTTAAGATTTATTAGTTTGTAAATTAAATTCGAATGAAATGCCAAAAACTAAATTTATATAAATGGAATTATAATTAAACAAGAAAGAAAGCTAACTTCGGCATGCCGAAGTTTAAATACCCTTGCAGTAAGTAAGTAAGACTTTTTCGTTTTCTCGGGTACTGACATAAATGTTGCGAGCGAAAAATGTTGCGAACGAAAATGGTGCGAACAAACTAAATGAATTTATATGTATATATATTCCTACGGCAGCTATATGATATAGTGGTCCGATTTGAATAAAATTAAAACCGAAATTCTAAAAATTCTTTGAAATATGTTGAAAATTGGCTAAATAATATTTGTTTTCCCAACAATTTTCCGATCGTTCCTATGGCAGCTATGTGATATAGTCGTCCGATCCGGCCCGAACCGGCATTCAGATAGCTTCAAAACTGAGGGACTAGTTTGCGTAGAAACGGACGGACAGACGGACATGGCTAGATCGACTCGGCTGTTGATGCTGATCAAGAATATACTTTATTGGGTCGGAAATGTCTCCATCACTGAGTTGCAAACTTCTGACTAAAATTATAATACCCTGCAAGGGTATAATATGAATTGAAGAAAATGAGTTGTGAATAAATAGTTTTGCTGATTTGTCGAGTACTTATGTCGAACATTTTCTTTGATATGCGGTAGAGTTATTTTAGACTTGGCCAAGGGACACTAGATATTTTAAGTAGCATTGTCATGGTAGGGCGGGGTAAAGTCTTAGGGAATTATTAACATCCAAAATTCCCAATAACTATCAGAATCGTTAGCTTATCTTATCTTATCATCCGTAATATTAATATAAATCATAGCTGTAAATAACTCTCAACCGCCTTTCGTTTTGCGGTCAGCATACTAACACAACCGTAAAAGACGATGCGCGTGTATCGATGTTTTTGAAAATTTCCGAAACATCGATGTTTTCAATCGACTATCGATGTTTTTGGTTCGTCACTATTTCAAGAACAAGAAGAAGAGGTACAACGCTAAAGGTATGCAAATTAGAAGAATTTGTTTTAAATATTTGAATTACCACGCGTTCGGACTCCATTTTTTTTGCTCCGGCAGCATCTTGAGATGGCAAACGAGCCAGAAAAGTGCGACCCACTAATTTTTTGGAAGGTAAATTTTTTAATTTCGTATTATGAGCTATTTAAATTCATATTTTTAATTTTAGGAGAGTTCAAACAATATGGCACCTTTCAAGTGTAAACGCTTGAATAAACTCCGGTGCGACGCTTTGCTTAATTAAGTTTTTCTTTATTATCGACTTTACTCTCCAAGAACCAGCGACCAAATGCCGCGCTTTGCTTCTTCGTTTTACTTATGCTCTCTCATGCGTGTCTGTATGCGTGAGAGCTAGGTGTATGTACATTGTTATCTCTTAAAGCTAGCTTATAAGTAAGAGCGGGACAACAGTATTGTTCTTACTTATAACGGGGATATGATCGTATACTTCGCTCTGCCACCATGGGCTTCATACGTTAACCTAAGCTACTACATGATACATACATGGTACTGTGGGCCTAAAGGGTATCTATCCTACTACAACTCGGCCGTCCTGACAAGCTGATCCCCTGATCATGGTTTACATTTTTTTGTCTGTAGTTACATATATAATGATTTTGTATCTTAAATATTTATATAATTGCACGTACTATATATGTTTGTTGACCTTGTTAACAGTGTTTAATTGTGTGTTCGTTTATTGTTCTTATTGCCTATCCAATGTTTAATGTTTTGAATGCTCCAGACACCTTGGTACGGGTTACGGGATACCTGGAAACCTTCTACGTCTTTTAATAAGAATCTGTCGTTTTTCAATATTTTGGAAATCATATATGGACCTTTACATTTTGGAATCAATTTTCTAGAAATTGCTGTGCTGTCGAAATTGTTTACCATTACGTAATCTCCTATTTTGTATTCAGAAGGCTTTCTGGCGGACTTGTCATATTGTGTTTTGTTATACTCTTGAGCTTTTCCTTGATTATTTTCTGCTTCGCTCCTAATCTTCTCTAAATCCCTATCTTCTGGAGTATTATCTAATTCTTCTAGTTTTTCTTTCAATTCGTCTAATATTTTTCCTCTTTGCTCTAAACCAAAAAGCACTTTGCTTGGAGTTTGCTTGATACTGCGGTGTTGTGTATTATTTAGAACGTGCTCCACCTTATCTATTACTGTATCCCAATATATACCTTTCTCTGGTTCTACCAGTTTCGCTATCATTGGACCTAAACTTCTGTTGACTCTTTTAACCTATCCGTTCGCCTGTGGTGATCCAGTCGCAATCTTCATATGCTTAACATCAAACTCTAACATAAAATCATCAAACTCCTTGGATGTAAAACAACTTCCCCTGTCTGAAATAATGCATCTAGGCTTGCTGTATGCTCTAAAATAGTCTTTTAAAGCTGTTATGACTTCTCTTGTATTGGTGGTCTTTGTAGTGTATAAACGTACGAACTTAGTAAAACCGTCGATGACAACAAAAATATGTTTTTTGGATCTACCCGAGTCGACTGGGCCGTAATGATCGATATGTATTAGTTCAAACGGTTGACTACCTTTTGGAATGCAGTGCAGAAATCCCTCCTTACCCGTCTTAGGGGAGAACGCAAAACATTTTAAACAATTTTCTATATGGCCTAAACATTTGTCTTTGGCATTGGGAAACCAATAAGATTTCAAAATTATATCTAAGATTTTGTCTCTACCTATGTGTCCGATCTCATTGTGATATTTATATAGATTATGATCTTCCATGTCTGTGGGAACATAAAATAATAGTCTGCCGTCGTTACATTTTCTATAAATTATTCCGTTTCTCATTTCGTATAACTTATGTTCATTTTCCTCTAACAGTTTTCTAATTTCTTGAATTTTTTGATCTTTGGCTTGGCAAATTACTAAATTGTCTTCAAACGTATTCGATTCTACTATCATGATATTCGTACATCTACTAAGAGCATCTACATGCTGCATCCTTTTATCTTCTCTATGTATAAGTTCATAGTCGTAGTTCTGGAGCTCTAACGCCCATCTAGCTATTCGTGGATTAAGTTCAATCTTATTCAGTGTTAAAGTAAGTGAATTACAATTAGTAATAATTTTAAAGCGTTTTCCATACAAGTATATTCTAAATCGTCTCAGTGCGTGAATAATTGCCATCGTCTCCAGTTCGAAACTGTGATATTTTGCCTCAGCGACTGTTGTACGTTTTGAAAAATAAAATATGGGGTGCAATTTTCCATCCTCTTTCTTTTGACATAATACGGCACCGAAGCCAAGAGCGCTTGCATCACAGTGCAGCTCTATCTCATCTTTGAAATTATAAATGGCTAAAGCGGCGCCTGCACTAACTTTTCCTTGAACGTAGAAAAACAGCTCATTTCTTTTTCTCCAAATTTAAATTTCTCGTCTTTTCTCAAGAGGTCCTATAACGGTTTCGCTAATGTTGAAAAATCTTTTTTGAATCTACGAAAGTATGAACATAAACCTAGGAAACTTTGAACGGATTGTATCTTGTCTGGAATTGGAAAATGTTGTATGGCATCTATACCTTTATCATCTGCCCTAATGCCTTCGCCGTTTATAATGAATCCTAAATACTTAATATTTGTTTGAAGAAACTCACATTTATCCATTCTTAATTCTAATTTATTTTGAGCTAATCTGAGAAACACTTCCTTTAAGGTTTTTAAGTGTTCCTCCGTGTCCTTGCTGGCGATCATGATGTCGTCCATGTATACAATTACTTTGTTGTCCCTGATGAGATCCTCGAAAATTTTGTTTACAAATCTTTGAAACACTGCCGATGCAGTTTTTAGCCCCATTGGCATTCTGAGAAACTCGAATTGACCTAACGGTGTAACAAATGAGGTGTACCTAACCGAATCCTTATTAACAAATACATGAAAATAACCGTTTTTTAAATCAAGTTTCGAAAAAATTTTCTTGTTAACTAGTTTGTCTAAGAGGACATCGATAAGCGGTATCGGATAATTGTCCTTGATTAATATCTTGTTTAGTTTTCTAAAGTCTATGCATAGTCGTATGTCTCCCGTTTTCTTTTTAACTAAAACTATTGGCGAAGCATATTCGGATTCACTAGGTCGTATAATCCCTTCTTTCATATATTCATCTAACAATTTTTGTAATTTCTCCTTTTCTGAGTAGGCAAGTCTTCTTGGTGTGCAGCTAAATGGTTTTGACGTTTCTAAACATAGTTTTATTTCACATCTGACTAGAGGTTCGGTTGTCTTTCTAACATCTAAGTAGTTGCTTTTGATAATCTCTTTCAATTGACAGTTTAAGGCTCGGTCATTTTCTGCACCGCATATGTAATTCATTTGCTCATCCTCTTCGTAATCAATGCTAAAGATTTCTCGAACTGTTTTTTCATAACTGGGCATAACTGTATTATAAAATTTCTGACTAAGTGCGGAATCCGTTGTAACGCTGCCTAAAGGAATAATTGTTTCGTACAGTGTTTTACTAACTGCAGGATTAACTGTTTTACTACTCGTTTCGATATCTGCTATACTAACTGTTCCATAACCTGTTTCACTAACTGTTTTACTAACTGTTTCATAACTTGTCTCACTAACTGTTTTACTAACTGTATTACTAACTGTATCACTAACTGTATTACTAACTGTATCACTAACTGTATTACTAACTGTCTCGCTAACTGTCTCATTGTCTAAGGTACTAACTGTTTCCTTATTTAATGGGTTAACCGTAATCCTTCCCAAAGTATCTGGATCCAGTTTAAGCTGGCAAGCTTCCATAAAATTTCGTCCAAGGATTACATTATGACTCATAGACCCGTCTGGAACTACGTATAAATCAAAATAACATTTTATTCTTTCTTTTGTAATGTAACATAAGGTTTTTCCGAGTATTATTAGTTGGCTTTTATTTAGCCCGAAATAGTTTTCAGCAGCAGACTCTAAATTGACTTCTTAATTTTGCTTAATTTTGCAAATGATATTGGACTCCCGTTGTCTATGAGGCATTCTGTAATTAGTGGGGTTTTATA
Organism: Drosophila aff. chauvacae BK-2020; assembly: GCA_018903765.1. NCBI lineage: Eukaryota > Metazoa > Arthropoda > Insecta > Diptera > Drosophilidae > Drosophila > Drosophila aff. chauvacae BK-2020. The sequence continues at coordinate 1,557,526 of JAEIGO010000024.1, read as the reverse complement.
GCTACTGTGAAAAAAAATCTTAACATGCCTTACATAATTGTTGATATTGGCGCTCTTGCGCTCCGGGCATTGTCCGACGAAGTGTCCGAACGCTCCACAAGCGTAGCAGGATCCGGGCTCTCTCTTTGGCTTCAGGCACTCCTTGGCGAAGTGTCCTTTTGAGTTGAAGTTGGCGCAACGCAAATCCTTCTTAGTTGGACCTCCTTCAAAGAGGCGTTTTGGCGAACTATTACACAGGCCGACAAAATTTTGACCCAGAAACCAGTATATACTTTTCCGAAGGTTTTCGGTGCGCTGAATCCGAATCCGAGATCGAAATTTCCGAATTGGCTCTGGTTTCCGAGATATCCTAACCTAAAAGTGCAAAAACATCGTTTTTTGCCTATATTTGAAGTTATGTAGCATCGAATTTGTTCTTTTACTGAAAATACTACAAAAGCCATCTTAAAGTCTAACCCTTGCCCTTTCAAATGCTGTTGAGTTTGTTTAAATATCTTTTTTTTTCGCTTAGATATCGTACTTTAAAATTGATATAGAGTATTCTTTGTCGAGTGAGCTGTCTGACATTCCCCGCGATTTCGTTTATGGTCGTTTTATGGTCGCCATATTGAATTTTTTACTTACATCTAATATCTAACATCAAATTTGATCATCAAATTTCAGAATTTTATCTCAGGTTGGTAAACAGCGACCCCGAAGACCCCCATATACCCAGTTTCAGCTTGATCCAGTAACTTTCTACGAATTTGGTCCGCCATATTGGATCCGCCATCTTGAATTTTGAAAATTTGAGTCCGGATTCGGGATCATCGACCCCAAAAACCCCCGAGTAACAGATTTAAGCTGTTTTATGTGCAAAGAAAAATGTTTGCTTCATAGGGCCTATCCATAATGTTTTTTTGAGGTAAATTCATTAACATGAAAATTTCAAAGTACGATATCTCAGCGAAAAAAAAAGATATTTAGTCAAACTCAACAGCATTAGAAAGGGCAAGGGATATACTTTAAGATGGCTTTTTTTTTTGTATTTTCAGTAAAAGAACAAGTCGATGCTACATAACCTCAAATATGGGCAAAAAACGCTGTTTTTGCACTTTTAGGTTAGGATATCTCGGAAACCAGAGCCAATTCGGAAATTTCGATCTCGGATTCGGATTCAGCGCACCGAAAACCTTCGGAAAAGTATATACTGGTTTCTGGGTCAGAGGGTTGAGCTGATTTTGTCGGCCTGTGTTATCAGGCTTGTGCTTTGGCAGACGTACTTCCGAGAAGGCTCTCAAAACCTGCATCGGTTCGGAAAAGCACTGTATGCGAGCCTGATTGCGTAGCGCTGGTGCCGGAATTCCCTCGATAATGTTTTCCAGGAGTTCCTCCAGATCGATGTTGATGCCGTTGGCCAGCATCATCTTGTCCTCGAAATAAGCCGCAAATTTCTCCTCTGAACGCCATTCCCGCTTTTGGAATGCGCTCCTCAATTCTCCTTTGGACATTTTGACCCCAAACGACATAATTAACTGCTCACACAGCTGATCGGTTGACTCCAGAATTCGCGTGGTGTTTGCATGCAGCCAACGTTGTGCACTCCCTTTCAGCTTGGCAATTAGAAGCATATGCAAGCAGCCGTCGTCCAAATTGTAGATCTTGCCGATGTTCTGGAACTGTGTGACCCAATTACGCACACACACGCTGCCGTCGTACTCCATGGTGACCTCTTTTGCCAAGGCAAGCGCTGCTGCTGGCGATTCCAAGAGTTTGTTTACATTTGTACTCTGGCGTTGATCATCACTGCTAGAGGTCTCCTTTCCAACACTGGTATCTCCCTCAATAATGTTATCGGCAGTGATGGTCACTTTGGTGCTGTTAGCTTTAACATTGGTGCTGTTAGCGCATATGTTAACATTGCCATCATTTTCAATGTTATTTTCGATGACGTCATGGGCTTGGCCAGCACGAACGGACTTGTTCTTGCTCGCCTCGTCGATTTCTGTGTAAATGCTCTGCAACACGGCCATGTTTGCATCTATTTCATCACGAATTTTCTGCAGGGTGGCTTTTTCGGCATCCACTAGCGATAACTGCTCCAAATCCAGACTTTCTAGGGTTTCTGACGCCGCCGATTGCGCGTCTAACGGGGTCGCTGGTGTGTCTCCCTCTTGCAGCTCTCGTTGTGCTAGCAGCGATGTAGCTCCATTCGTTGCTTCCGTTGCTGATCCGTTGTTTGACGGTGGATCGCCACGTATTTCCGGAGAAATGGCTTGGAGACGCCCTATCAACTCCGCTTTAGTGCCGGAAGTTTGGCGTCCAAGGGCTCCCAACCATTTTTTTAGTTGTTGCACCGAGAATTGATTTAATATGGTGTCAGGCATAGTGAGTAATGACCACTTCTGATGTTGTAAACGCTTGAATAAACTCCGGTGCGACGCTTTGCTTATTTAAGTTTTTCTTTATTATCGACTTTACTCTCCAAGAACCAGCGACCGAATGCCGCGCTTTGCTTCTTCGTTTTACTTATGCTCTCTCACGCGTGTCTGTATGCGTGAGAGCTAGGTGTATGTACATTGTTATCTCTTAAAGCTAGCTTATAAGTAAGAGCGGGACAACAGTATTGTTCTTACTTATAACGGGGATATGATCGTATACTTCTCTCTGCCACCATGGGCTTCATACGTTAACCTAAGCTACTACATGATACATACATGGTACTGTGGGCCTAAAGGGCATCTATCCTACTACACAAGGAACTGGCGTTGAAATACTTTTGTGTGCATGCAACTTCGGTTGAATCGGAATGGGCTTTTAGCAAAGCGGGAGAAATCATTTCCGATCGCCAAACTCGTCTCAAATCCGATTTAGTGGACAAATTAATGTTTATAAACAAAAATTTGAACATATCGACAACAAAGTGATTACATATACAAAGAATTCGCATTGTTTTTAAGTTTCCAATTACCAGTTATTATGATGCGTGTGAAAAGAATTTGCATTGTTTTTACGTTTTTTGATTTGTTATTAAATTTAAAATAAATTTACTTTAATAATGAATAAATGTGTTTTCTTTTTCAAGTGTTAATTCAAATATAAATTTTGTTAAAAAACATCGGAAAACATCGATGTTACATCGATGTTTTTTGTGAAAAACATCGAAACATCGATGCTTCCAAACATCGATGTTTCGGTACCTCTAGGCTGAACTCATTTGACCCTGACTTGACCTTCGTGCCCTTTCGGCTTTAACCTATATTCGGTGGTGAAATTAATTAGTCCCGATTCGTGGTCACAGGCAACGTCCGTCGTCCGACAGCTATAAATGCGTGAACAAAATTTGTGAATAAAAATGCGCGGATTAAATTAAATTTCGACGATTACAAGCTGAGGTGCCTCACTCCTAGTTTTTCCAACGGCCTAACCTACTCGGCGTTGCGTAACTCTTACGTAAGCCCTTTTACGATTTTTGATGAACATTTTTGCTGAAGCTGAAAGCCAAGAATGATAAGAGGATATTTTGAAATTATAATCTTACTTCTTAAATATTTAAGAATTCCCAATTAAGTTTAAGTAAATATTTTTAATTTTTCTCTTGCTCGAGGTAAAGAATAGGGTAAAAGAAAATGTCTCTTTTCGCTTTTGTTTAGCCCCAAGAACCGCAATTAATTTTCAGCCACCATCGAGGGAGATCGATCTTTCGCCGACGGACATAATGTGTGAGTGTTGATAATAAAACCATATTTTTATATCTTTGGAAGAAACAAACGAAAGCCTAAAGAAATTAAATTAATTCTACCCTATGCTAAAAGTTAAACCAGAATTGAATATCACAAGAGATTAAATTAATGAACTATCGCTACATAAAATTAAACTTAATTTAACGGAATTTATGAATTAGAACGACATGAAGTCAAGAAACTGAACCAAGCAAGGATAAATTAAATTTTAAAAAGCGATCAAAGATTAAAGCAAACTAAAGTAATTCTCTACAATAAAATATATTCATTTATAATTCTATAATTAAAGATGATATATATATAATATATCTCTCTTTCTATCGCAAGACCAATCAATTTAAACGTAATGTTAGCCTTAATCAGTTCATTTATATTAAACTTTATTGTCTAATGAAATCATGAAGACTTAAATCCCTGTGTTTTTCCCGACTCGAAAGATGACTCCACGGTCGTAAGGATCAAAAGGGATCACCAGAGCCATTCTCTTGCGGCAGGTGATCGTAGGTAGGGCGGTCGATATGCGAGCACAACAACATCTGTGTCTCTGCAAAGAATTTAGTTTTCTCTCTGTCCTTCTGTCTATTCTCTGAACTTCCGCTTTTCTTTCTAACGTTTCTCTCTTCAATGAATTTTGGTTATCATTTCTTCCGGTTTAGTTCTAGCTATTTTTTTGTCGCAGCACGCTCAATTTCTTGTCTTGTTGATAATAATGTGTAGTCCGTGTCCGAGATCTGGGTAAGCAAGACCACCACCCCCAAATCCGACGAGCTAGAGCCGGAAACATACAGCGTGCCCCAGCAGCTCAGATCCTCCCAAAAGCAGAACATATATGTAAAATAGAAGATCATGTCGAAAATTGAAGTCAGCTCGAGCACACGCATCTATTTTCTCTCTGTCGTCGTCCGCCGATTACAATTAATTATTCTTGCCACCAAAGTTCGGTTGATCTCTTTTAATAAACTAATTAAAAACTTCAATACACTCCCGATCGCATTTGTGTTTGGACTACAAGGTCCTGCTCTACAACTCCACTCTTAAGCCAATCTGGACCTCGGCATTCTCGCAGTAAAAGATGAAATAGACAATCAAAAAGAGTCCTACAATGAAAACCAAAAGCTCTAGCAAGGGACTTGACTCGGGTCTCCAGCCGAACCCGCCTGCAACGTACAGACCTTCCAACCCAGCCATAAGTTGTCAGGGCCACTGTTTCAGTCTAGACTCCTAGTTAGGTTATATTCTAAGATTTGATACACTTATTATTAGTCTCGAAAATGAGAAAATTCAATAAATAAAAACAAAGTATAAACAACATTTTTTTTTCTTTTTTAAATTTGAGTCCTGCCTTTCAGATAGCTTCAGATCCAACTAGGCAGACCAACTGGAAATCCCATTGAATCGAGATTCCGAATAAGGAGAGAATATTTAACAGAGTCAAATTATTTACAGAAATTAGTATAGATTACGTCAGTCTGAAAGTTTTTATGGAGGCCATTAATTATGTCTAAACTAACTCCTGCCGGATCTGAGACAAAACAGAGGTCAAGCAAGTGGTCTAGGGAATTTCATACATGGCTTGACTTCAGACAGCAAAATGTCGAGCAAGCCAGCAATAAAATCATGCTGTGGAGGTAAGGAGGCAAACTGGAGTGCGCGAGCCATTTTATCTACACCCACACCCAACTACCGAAGTAATTTTGAACTGAAACAAGAGCGTGCAATCCTCCGCTCTCTCAAAAATACCATCTGCAAGCATTGATTTACGGAGCTTCTACGCACATTCCTTTGATATAGATATGTCAGGCTCTGCTTTAAATCTTAAAAAAGCATTTTAAATTTGATCCAAAAATATTATCATATCTATATTTATATACAGTTTGGCAAGTAATTCTTTTCAATGCGAAAAATGCCTTAAAATTGTAAACTGAAATTTTATTAACAAAAACCAGAGAGCTCTGCATAGCGTTTATATTTCTCGGATTAGACTTTGCGTTGCTTAATTATGGGAATCTCTTTAACTGATGCATTGATTTTGCAAAGAATTATTTGACAGCTAAAAACGTTGGGTTATTTTGTTTCTATTCATTTTCGCTATGCTTCCTGTTGAAATATTATATGTTATTTTTGCATTCATAGCTAATACATATACATATTATAATATTTGTTTAATCCAAAAGGGCGCTTATTTTCCTGAGGTAGTGTAATCCAGCCATGATACAATTAGAAAGGTAGTCCAGTCGGATCTCTTACGTTCTCTCGTCAGGTACTGAAATCAGTACATGTTCGGTTGTTGACAGGAAAGGTTGTGCTCGGACGATTTTGTTAAATTTGAAATCTTTAACCCTTGTGTAAACATGGCATATTGTTCTAATTGCCGCAAGCATGTACTTGGAGTGACAATATTGACAACACCGCAATGTTAAGAAAAAGGAAAGGGAGGGGAAAAGGGAGCAGTCTCTAGGCTGTATCCTGACTGCGAGCTCAAGAATATACGCAACGCCAATTCTTCCATGCAAATAGAGTAATTCACCTCTTTGATATCTAGTAGGCTATTTTGAACTACAAGGGCCAGTTAAGGGTTAATAAGCACACTCTATTTGTCAGTTCAGTGCCTTTCAGTTCATTTCAGTGCCTGTCAAAATCTAACTGGACTACCTTTCTAATTGTATCATGGATCCAGTTTACTCAATCTCTCTCTCCCCCTGTTCCTCTGGACTTTTAGTACAAACCAAACGCTCTCCGAACAAATAAAGAACTACAACACTCGTCGCGCAATACCCCGAAAAATTTCTTCGTGTTTGTACTTATCGAGTGGTTCAGAAGAAACTAGAGGTGGGCGCGGGCCGTGCCGGGCTTCGTGGCACACGGGCCTCTGCAAAAAAAAGTCGTGTTTCTCCTGCCTCTAAATCGATCGCAGCACGAAACCGTGCGTGTTTCATGCCAGGCTAGAAGCACGAAAGCCCACGGGCCTCATTAAGCACGAATTGGCACCATATTGCCAGAAAGGCACACACATTGTGAAATATGCTCGAAACGACCAGTAGGCATAAAAGTGACCGTATTCGATAAACATCAGTGGCATCTCCATTATCGATATGCTTTGTCTTTTTTACCACGTGTCTTTAGAACAAGGGGAACCACAAGTTAACAATGTCAAAAGATAAAATTCTAGATTCTGAGCGTAGTGGAAGCAACAAAATAAAGTTTTTCCAAAAGAAGATGGTGTAGTATGTTCACATAGCGAATGCACACTGTACTCAAATACTAAATACAAATATATTAATGCACTTAATTTATAAGTCAAAGACCCTTGCAATGGGCTATCCAAGTGCTGAGTCCGCATTTCATACATGCGCGACATACGTGAACATAATACCTTCCCCCTATCTCAGCGACCCTTCGCCGTCGCCTACTTATATGTACATGCATATAAGCGTCGCAGCGCTGCAGCCTACGCCGGCAGCGCTTCTACCTGAATTAGGCTAAGAAACCTTTTGTATCAATAATTTAAGACATTAACAAAGCTACTTTCATTGGAGCGGGACATTGCCTGCTCCAATTAAATAAAACCAAATCTTAAAACCCAAAACCTAAAAATGACTTATTATATGGTGACTTATAAAACCTCTTATATGGCGACCGTGACATAAGTGGACATAAATGTGTGACGGAAAAAAAAATTCAGCAACCATAAAAATCCTATATGGATCTTCCAATCTACCAATTCGTTTATAACTACGTGATGATCTACTGCGAATAGTGAGTTGAAAAACCCAGATCTTCGTCATTCTCTGGAAGTAAAAACAATATTGAATCAAAATGACTGATGTGGCGAAGCAAAAGATCGAGACCCCCGTTATGGAGAAAGTCGCCGCCTGACCATAGAATTCGAAGATTCCAGGCTCTACTGAAACTGAAACTGAAACCGAAACGCACTTAGGACATCCTCATCCCGGCATCACTAGCCGAGAATATCCGTATATGCAGCGGAAAATAAATAGTCTGTGCGTGGACCAGCACCGGCGCCTCCTGAGCTCATAGGCCCAGGTCAGCAGCAGCAGAAACCGAGTGCGGGAGGCAACCCGCCGCCTGCACCTTCGAGGGAACGTCAGCGTGCCTGCCCGGCGACGCCCAGCTGACGTAAGGAAGGAAGAGCAAACAGCAGCCAGCCCGGCAACAGCAGCATCGGACGATCGGACCAGCCGAATATAATTTTTTTTTGTTGCCCTGAGTGGCACACCCAACCTCGATGCACTGCGCTGCATATTATTTCTAAACGACACTTTGTAACATTGAGCGGAATTTTTCTGCCCGATGAGCAGTATGGCCCGTAAAGCCGTACGACATAATAGGACTATTGTAAAAAAGTAGGAATATCCAGCTAGGAAAAAAAAAACTTTTATACAAATATAAATTTACATAAATTTATATAAAAATTTCATTTTTAAATTAAAAAAAAAAATATATATATATATATAAAATCACATAAACACAAAAATTTAATTGAACGCCACTTAAAAAAAAAAAAATTCAGTAATACTTTTTGAAATAAATATACATATACATATAAAAGCTATATGTATAGAGTATCGACTTCAAAAAGTAGTGCTGAAAAACCATTCATAAATGGTATACTATCAATAAGTAAAATTAAAATCAGAACCATGTTGAACAATAAGGCAGTGGACTCCACTGCAAATATTGAGAATAAGATCGAGCTAGAATCGAATTCGAATCTTACGAATATATTGTTGTCAATAATCGTTGCAATTTTATGTGCATACATTTTGTATAAAGCTTATATTAAGCACAATAAATGTATCACGAAAAGGGCCTTAAGCCATGCAAACGACCTATTATTATTATTACAAGGGCCTTGTTGCACTGCGACCAGATGTTAGGTCTTTTGTGCCGGCCTGTAGGATTAGGGTAAAGCCCCTATACCTAGGCTTCTAATAAAAGAAAGCACTTTGGTAGGGTCTATTTGTTCCCAGATCCTGTAGGGGGCAATAAGTTCACCTCCTAGATGTTGAAGTCGACGTCTGATTAGCGAGGGGCACTCACATAGGATGTGTTCCGATGTTTCTTGCTCCATCTCGCAGAATCTGCATGTGTCGATTTCTGAAAGTTTTAATTTCTTAAGGTGATACCTAAGGTTGCAGTGACCTGTTAGGTAACCTGTTAGAGTGCGAATTTCACTCTTTGGTAGGTTGATGATGCGTTTTGATCGCGTCATCTGGGGGACGAGAAATTGTTTGGCTTGTCTCAGCCCTGCACTGTCGGTCCAGTGACGATTTATCTCCGCTTCCTCCCATTTCCTGAGTAGTTCTCTTTTGTGTCCTTTCGATAGTCCACAGAACGGCTCAGGGCCGATAAAAGGTGTCATTGCCCCGCGTTTAGCTAGGGTGTCTGCCACCTCGTTTCCTGTATGGCCTTCATGCCCTGGTACCCAGCCCACCGTTAGGGTGTTTTTGGAGGCAAGGGCATTCAGCTGTTGGAAACAGGTCTCTACAAGTCCGGATGAGATCGTGAAGGAACTCAGCGCAATGAGCGCTGCCTGACTGTCCGAGAAGACGTAAATCCGTGTGCCTTGCATTTTCCTGCGAAGGCATTCACGTGCACAGATTTCTATGGCGTGTATCTCAGCTTGGAAAATGGTGGGCGACTTACCCATGGCTATGGATTTGTTGAACCTTGGTCCGAAAATACCAGCCCCGGTGTCACCGTTTTCCAGTTTTGACCCATCAGTGTACCATGTTTGTGATCCACTGGGTAGAGATATTGATTTTGTTTTACATTCATTCCTAGTATATAGGACTACAGAGAAGTTTCTGTGGAGAACAAATCTTGGTTTCTGATCGTCAGTTACGCGCAGAATGGGATCATTTATTAGGGGTTCAAGGACCCTAAGATGCCCGGTAAGATCACCGCTTTTGATGTTGGTGATGTTTTGAAGGCGAAGTGCCCCCAGGCAGGCCTCCTTTTTCAATGTAATTGGTAGAGGGGGTATGCCAGTTATGACTCCTAGTGCTGCAGTGGGGCATGTCCGGATGGCTCCAGTGATGCCTATGCAGACCAGTCGTTGTAATTTGGTGAGTGCAGCCGCAGCCGTCCTCTGGGTAGATTTCGTCCACCAAGCAAGAGATGCATAGGTTAAGATCGGTTTTACCACAGTGTTAAAAGACCAGTAGATCATTTTGGGGCTTAGGCCCCATGTTCTACCGTAAAGCCTGTTGCAAGCAAAGTGTGCTCGAGTGGCTTTGTTTATAGTCTTTTTCAGGTGTGCATTCCAGTTGAGTTTGGAGTCGAGTGTGACTCCTAGCTAGTTGGCCTCAAAATCTGCAGGTGTCGATTTCTGAAAGTTAGAGTGCGAATTTCGCTCTTTGGTAGGTTGATGATGCGTTTTGATCGCGTAATCTGGGGGACGAGAAATTTTTTGGCTTGTCTCAGCCCTGCACTGTCGGTCCAGTGACGATTTATCTCCGTTTCCTCCAATTTCCTGAGCAGTTCTCTATTGTGTCCTTTCGATAGTCCACAGAACGGCTCAGGGCCGATAAAAGGTGTCATCGCCCCGCGTTTAGCTAGGGAGTCTGCCACCTCGTTTCCTATATGGCCTTCATGCCCTGGCACCCAGCCCACCGTTAGGGTGTTTTTGGAGGCAAGGACGTTCAGCTGCTGGAAACAGTTCTCTACAAGTCGGGATGAGATCGTAAAGGAACTCAGCGCTATGAGCGCTGCCTGACTGTCAGAGAAGATGTAAATCCGTGCGCCTTGCATTTTCCTGCGAAGGCATTCACGAGCACAGATTTCTATGGCGTGTATCTCTGCTTGGAAAATGGTTGGAGACTTTCCCATGGCTATGGATTTGTTGAACATTGGTCCGAAAATGCCAGCCCCGGTGTCACCGTTCTCCAGTTTCGATCCATCCGTGTACCATGTTTGTGATCCACTGGGCAGAGATATTGATTTTGTTTTCCATTCATTCCTAGTGTACAATACTACAGAGAAATTTCTGTGGAAAATAAGTTTTGGTTTCTGCTCGTCAGTTACGCGCAGAATGGGCTCATTTATTAGGGGTTCAAGGACCCTAAGATGCCCGGTAAGATCACCACTTTTTATATTGGTTATGTTTTGAAGGCGAAGTGCCCCCAGGCAGTCCTCCTTTTTCAGTGTAATTGGTATAGGGGGTATGCCAGTTATGACTCCCAGTGCTGCAGTAGGACATGTCCGGATGGCTCCAGTGATGCCTATGCAGACCAGTCGTTGTAATTTGGTGAGTGCAGCCGCAGCCGTCCTCTGGGTAGATTTCGTCCACCAAGCAAGAGATGCATAGGTTAAGATCGGTTTTACCACAGTGTTAAAAGACCAGTAGATCATTTTGGGACTTAGGCCCCATGTTCTACCGTAAAGCCTGTTGCAAGCAAAGTGTGCTCGAGTGGCTTTGTTTATAGTCTTTTCTAGGTGTGCATTCCAGTTGAGTTTGGAGTCAAGTGTGACTCCTAGGTAGTTGGCCTCAACCGAAAAGTCGATAATAGACCCATTTAGGGATGGTCTCCTTAGAGAGAGAGACCTTTTCCTGGTGAATGGGACTATAACAGTTTTGATGGGTTTATGGACAGTCCTTTGTCCTGGCACCATCTGTTGGCTATATCAAGGGCTTGCTGCATGCGGTCCGAGATGGTTTGCTCATGCCAGCCCACTATATAGATGACTAGATCATCAGCGTAGCCTTGAGTGGGGAAGCCTAAGTTGTTGAGCTCATAAAGTAGCTCGTCGATGACCAGAGTCCACAGGAGGGGAGAGAGTACTCCCCCTTGAGGGCACCCCCGTGTGGCTGTGATTGAGGTCATAGTTCCTCCAAGGTCTACAGTTATGATTCTGGATTTAAGCATTTCCAGAATCCACCTAATAATAGGTGTGGAGACATTCTTGCGTACAAGAGAGGCACGTATAGCCTCGTATGACGTGTTGTCGAAAGCTCCTGAGATGTCTAAGAAGGCACCTAGTGCTATCTGTTGAGCGCCAATGGCCTTTTCAATGGTTGTTGTAAGGCTATGTATGGCGGTCTCAGTTGATTTACCAGCTTGATACGCATATTGGTACTTGTTTAGGGGATGTTGCTTGAGATTTACCTCCCTGATGTGCTGGTCGATTATCTTCTCCATGGTTTTGAGGAAGAAGGAGCTAAGGCTAATCGGTCTATATGATTTTGGCAATTGGGAACCTTTCTTCCCTGCCTTTGGGATAAACACGACTTTTACTTTAGCCCAGTTGCTTGGTATGTGTCCAAGCAGGAGACTGGCTCGAAATAGACGGACCAGGGGGAGTGCGATTAGGTGCAGTCCCCGCTGCAACAGGCATGGATATATACCATCCGGTCCGGGTGATTTGTATGGGCTGAAACTTTGTAATGCCCATTGTACGCTATTTTGATGAAACATCCTATAGGGCATGTTTCCAAAACGTTCTGAGCGATGGGGGGGTTCCCCTCTCTCAGCCCCATTGGAGTCTGCCACCATAGTCACATGCAGGTATGGGCACTCTCCAGTCTCAGAGAGGTAGGTTGGTGCCTCTCTCTGTGAGATGGGTTGCTCCACAGCCACACACCCAAGAAAGTGAGTAGCCAGGAGTAGGCTACTCGTCTCCTTTGGGTTGTTTGTGTATGTTCCATCCGGCTTTTTCAGCGTGCAGATGCCGTTTGAGTGGTCTTTGGAGAGGGCTTTTTGCAGTCTAACAGCTTCCGGGAGAGATGAGATCTGTCCGCAGTGTTGACGCCAAGTAGCCCGTTTTGACTTTCTCAGCTCTTCATTATAGAGCGTTAAAGCATATGTGTAGGAGTCCCATGAGGCCCTCCCACTCCTCGCCTTATTGAAGAGCCTGCGCGCAGCTTTTTTGAGATCGTCAAGGCTTTTGTTCCACCAGGGAACAGCCCTTCCGGTCTTGCGTACCTTTTGGTCGCAGCTGGCGTGATATGCTGATTCAACATTCCTATGAAGCACAGTAGCTTCACGCTCTAACTCGTCTGTGGATGTTATCGGACGGGTCGAGCAGTTTCTGGATTGCTCAAGTTCAAAACAGAAGAGATCCCAGTTGGTTTTCCTGGGATTTCTGGTGACTAGGCTGCATTGCAAGGCGCATCCTATGTCAAATCTAATGTGTTGGTGATCTGACATAGTGATCTCACTTGCGACGTGCCAGTTTGAGACAACGGACAACATATTTGTACTACAGAGAGTCAGGTCAAGGACCTCCTCTCTAATGGCATTAATAAATGTGGGTTCGCTGCCCTGGTTTAGTAATCCTATGTTATTACTAATAATGTATTCAAGAAGGTACTCACCCCTCTTGTTGATGTCACTGCTCCCCCAGACCGTGTGATGTGCATTGGCATCACAGGCGATTATCCATCTGAGCCGGTTTCTCTGGCAGTGCTCTATCAGGGCACAAGTAGCCGCCGTAGGCACCTCCTCCGAGTCGCCGGGTAGATAGGCGGAGGCCAACACTGCCTCCTGCTCGCCGTGGGCGGTTGGTATTTTGACCCAAACCGCCACCAGGTCCTCAGTTATGAACTGTGAGAGGGGAACAAATGTTAGGTTTTTGTTTATTAACAACGCCGATCTAGGGCGAGGTTGGTTATTTGCATACAGCAACTTACCGGATGGGGTGCTAAGCCCCAGGACACGTCCTGCATTTATCCAGGGCTCCTGGATGAACGCAATGTCCATTGTAGCGAACCTCTCGCAAAGTACGTCTGATGCGGCCTTTGCGTGGTGGAGGTTCGCTTGGAGACATCGGAGGTGTCTCCTGGTGTTGGGGGGAAGGGGGAGAGGCGGGGAGGACATTAGTCCGCCCTCTTGCGGCCCCTGGCCGCTATCTTCCGGCCGCGGTTGGTGCCTAGAAGTGCCTCCTCCTCCTGGGTGCGCCTCGCACTCTTGGGAACGCGCCCGGTGCCTCGTGTGGTGCGCCCGGTTCCGCGCGTGATACGCCCATGGAGTGGGGGGCGCAGGAACTTCCGCAGTACTGCGGGCTCCTGGGCCATCGCGGTGCCCTGTGGTGTCGCAGCAGCCATAGCAGGGGCACTGGCAGTAGAGCAGGTGGGCTTCTCCGCTGCGGGAACGGGAGCCACTGCCTGTCTTTTTGCCTGCGTGTCGGCCTTAGGCTTAAGGGTAGCCTTGCCAAACGAAAAGTTTAGGCTATGCCCTAGCTCTTTCAGCCGATTGGCCGAAGCTGGGTCCAGCGCGATAGTTATGACCGCCGTGTTCTGCCTAGATTCTCGGTGGAAGACGCGCCAGTCTCCCACGCTTAGGCCACTGTTTTGGCCTTCAATCAGGTCCAGAACCTCTGACGTTTTCATATCCGCATTAGGGAGCGGAAAGTAGCCGATGTAGACAGCGGCACGTGGAGCCTCTGTCTCGGGGACTACTTTTATGTGGGCGTCCTTCCACAGCCGGAGCTTGGGCACCTCGGTGCTCAGCCACTCGGCTGTCTTCGCGTCTCCACATGTTATGGCCATCCAGCCTGGTCGGAAGGTGCAGCCCGAAAATAACGGCTTCGTGGAGCCGTGTTTCAGGGCCATCACCCTCGACAAGATGGCGGATTGCACCGTCTTCAGCTGCTCCGTCGTGAGCAGACTTTTCGGGTAGTCCTCAGGGAGTATTGCCATCTTCACGGAGCTGGCTACGTCCCTGTAAGAGGCCATGACACCGACTTGGGTCGACTGCTCCAGTGCTGCCTGCCTGGCCGCAGCAGCGGATGTGGAGGCTACTGAAGCCTCCGTGGCAAGCTGCACTGTTGCAGGACCCTTCGTCAAGGCACTAGGTGCCGCGGTTTTGGTCATGGGCCTCTTATTCGACACTCCTTCTGGGGTCGTGTTGGCCGATCTACCTCGTTTATTGGTCCCGCCACTCTTGCTAGGCACTGCCCTAGGAGGGTCCATAGGCTTCTGGGCGAGCCTTTTGGCCTCCTCTAAGGGTATGCCGTTCGCAAGGTGTCTGCGCAACCTTTTTCGTGCGGCGCCCGATAGAGCGATCCGCTTTGTTTTATCTACCTTGGGAGAGGCGAGAAGGGCTTCTTCCTCTTCTTTGGTGATGTTGTCGGTGCCAGAGCCTTGTCAACAGACGTCCATGGCTTCTTCGGGCTCCCGAGTGGGTTCGATCTCGATCGATTTGGGGCTGCTAGAGCACCCTGTTTCATTGTTACTTTTGTTGGTTTCCATGTATTGGTCCCACGAGTAGTGAGGAAGGAAGTATCCCCCGGGGCAGAGCCTCATACCCCGAGTCGGGCGCTTGTACGACCGGAGGTGCCAGGTATCCGGAAGCCACCGTTAAAAGACACACTAACGTAGTGCCATTCATCACAGGGGCACGGTACGGTAACACCGGTGATTACGGGTTTTTTCGAGTTGTCCTCTCTAGATCCGCCATATTTAGTCTAGAGCAGGGGCACCTCGAGCAGGATGTGGTTCTTCACCACGTATGGTCGGTCTTTAGTAGTCGGCATGTGACTGCCAACTACCACTAGCTGAGTCGGATAAACGCGGCGACAGGCGCACACGCTTCACTGACTTAGCCTTAGCCCCCACAAATGCAAACGACCTAGATAAGGTCTAAACGATTATGGCAGAAATATATTACATTGTAAAAAAAAAACATATACATATATAAAAAATAAAAACCAATAAAGAAAAAAAATATAAATAAAAATTTTGTATCATAAATTAATTAAATTATTTTTATTATTTGAAAGTTAAAATTCGAAAAAAAAAACCACACGAGTGCGTTATTCGATGGGTAAACGCGGGGGTGTGAAAAATAAAATTAAAAAAAGAGTGGCGCACCTAAAGTGGCTACTATACACAAATTCTCCACCTCCCGCGTGGGCAGTTGCCCAGAAAATGCAAAGCGAGCTTGATTTTCTCACATCAAGTCTCCAAAAGCAAAACCCAGAAGGCAGTACGCACTCCGCGATAAAATCATTATGTGATAAGAAAATTATTAGGCCACCACCCGAAAAACAGTTACCACAAGAAAAGAAAAGTTGCCCAGCCGACTGCCCAGGGCCTCTGGACAGTGTTCACTGCAATTATACGTGCAGTCAATGCCAGCCTTGAAAAGTCAAGCAACACATTTTCTCGCCTTAATAAAGAAATATGAATAAAGAAAAACCCACCTGAAAGAGTCGTAAAAAAAAAAAAAGTCGATTTCTCTAAAATTCCAGCTTGAATATTAAATGACTGCAAGGTCTATACAAATTTTAGCATGGAATGGAACGAATTGTGCAAAATATTAAACGAAATAAAGCACCAGTTCGACAAGTCGTATAAATCTTTGACACAGAATAGGCCAATTCAAAAGGCCACTGTAAACAAACATGCAACTGTTTTGGTAGAGTGTTTCAACCAAGCACGCGCAATAATATACGAAAATAGAGAAAGACTAAGCAAGAAACATTGGTCCGAAGTGTCGGGATTCCTTAACAGGTTTCGAAAACACTTGCTGTCTATAAGAGACAAATTCCAATTGGACATTTCAATCCATAGCATTTTGAACACCCAATCGACACTTGAAACAGGCGAAGATTCTGAGCCGACTGAGCTAGGAACTGGGGACCCTGAAACTCAGGACCCTGAAACCGAGGCAGAAGAAGCCCGTGTTGATCCCGCGGTATTAACAATACCAACAACACAGGAAGAGGTATTGGAGTCAGACGAATCTGTTTCATTAATAGGTTTACTAGATACTATAGAAACCATAATGACCGACTCAGCGGCCCAACGGGCATATATCAAAGATATATCAAGCGCCATACCCGAATTCAACGGTGAAAAATTAAATCTGGCAAGTTTTTTAACAGCCGTTAGATTGGTCAATTTAACAAAAAGACCATTTGAAGAATTAGCGGTAGAGGTCATTAAGTCGAAAATAATCGGATCAACCTTGTACAAGGTTAAAAATGAGACCACTATCTCTTCGATAATTGCCATATTAGAAGCCAATATTGTCGGCGAATCGTCCGATGTAGTAAAAGCTAAAATGGCCAGAACGTTGCAGAAAGGTAAAACTGCAGAAAAATTTACCAATGACATTAACCACCTTAGGAAACTCCTTGAACCATCATATATTGATGAAGGTTTATCGGCTGAACATGCTGAAAAGTTCAGCACCAAGGAGGCCATAGCCACAATGACTAAAAATTGTGAGCATGGCAGGCTAAAAACGATACTGGAAGCCGGTAATTATAATACAATGAATGAAGCCGTTACGAAGTACATGCAATGCAGTACTGAAATGACTGGCAATGCAAATTCAGTATTATTTGCACGCGGTGGACAGGCCTATCGTGGTAACTATCGAGGTAATTTTCGTGGTAGAGGCCGTGATACCTTTCAGTATAACGCGCACTACCAAGGCAATGGTTACTATAGAAACAACGGATACAACGAAAATTATAATAACCAGACCAATAATTATAATAGAGGTCGTGGAAATTATAGACAAAGGAATAACAGGAATAACGGTAACCAAAACCGAAACAATGTGAGAGTAGCTCAAAACTCGGAAAACTCTCAAACCCCTTCAGATGTGTAATACCAAATAAAAAAATCTATACCATCAATCTTAGTAACAACACTTTTGTATCTTTTTATAATACAGAAACAAATAAAAAACTTGTGTTCCTAGTGGACACGGGTGCAGATATATCAATATTAAAGGAAAATTCTGACATATTTCATGATGTTCAGGAAAATACTAAAATCAGTATTCAAGGCATAGGCCACGAATTAATAAAAACCAAAGGGTTAATCTTTATTGAGATACAGAACAGATAAATATATAATTCCACATGATTTTCATATAGTAGATCCATGTTTTGCAATACCATGTGATGGAATAATAGGCATTGATTTCATAAAGAAATTTAATTGTCAACTAGACTTCAAACCCAACGAAGATTGGCTTATAATGAGAACAACAAATTTGAATTTTCCAATTTATGTTCCAATAACATACAGTTCTGGTAATAATTCCATGATTCTACCAGCAAGATCTCAAGTGGTCCGAAAGATTCACATATCATCAAATGAAGATAGTGTACTAATTCCCAACCAGGAAATTCAAAATGGTATTTAAGTTGCAAACACAGTTGCAACTGTCAAAAACGCATTTATCCGATTGTTGAATACAACCAATGTTGATAAAATAATAAATATTAACGATTTAAAATATGAAACACTTTCGAACTACGAAATAGTTCAAACTAATCCCAAAGCAAGAGAAAAAACTGTCTTATCTCAACTAACAAAAAACTTCCCCCACAATTCAAAACAAAATTAACAGAAATATGCACCAGATATAGTGATATATTCGGACTCGAAACCGAATCAATAACAACAAATAATTTCTATAAACAAAAACTAAGATTGACTGATGACGAACCGGTATACATAAAAAATTACAGAAATCCTCATAGTCAAAAAGACGAAATACAGGTACAGGTACAAAAGCTAATCGATAATAAAATAGTCGAACCATCTGTATCACCATACAATAGCCCACTTTTGTTAGTTCCAAAGAAATCCCTTCCCGGTTCTGATAAGAAAAATGGAGACTAGTAATCGACTATCGTCAAATTAATAAAAAACTGTTGTCGGATAAATTTCCGCTACCCAGAATTGATGATATTTTAGATCAACTAGGAAGAGCGAAATACTTCTCATGTCTAGACTTAATGTCTGGATTCCATCAAATCGAACTCGAAGAAAATTCAAGGGACGTAACATCTTTCTCGACGAACAATGGTTCATATCGTTTCACGCGATTACCATTCGGTTTAAAAATAGCTCCAAATTCATTCCAGAGAATGATGACTATAGCATTCTCCGGATTAGAACCTTCTCAAGCTTTCCTTTACATGGATGATCTAATAGTCATAGGTTGTTCTGAAAAACATATGCTTAAAAACTTAACTGATGTTTTTGAGAAATGTAGGACATACAATCTAAAATTACATCCTGAAAAATGTTCATTTTTCATGCACGAGGTCACATTTTTGGGACACAAATGCACAGATAAAGGAATCTTGCCTGACGACAAAAAATACGACGTCATCAAGAATTATCCAGTCCCACATGATGCGGACAGCGCTAGAAGATTCATAGCTTTTTGTAATTACTATAGACGTTTTATCCAAAATTTCGCCGAATATTCCCGTCACATAACAAGATTATGTAAGAAAGATGTTAAATTCGAATGGTCAACTGATTGCCAGAATGCCTTCGAACATCTTAAATCGGCACTAATAAATCCAAATTTATTACAATACCCAGATTTTAGCAAAGAATTTTGCATAATAACGGATGCTAGTAAGCAAGCATGTGGAGCAGTTTTAACTCAAATCAAAAACGGACTCCAGCTTCCAGTTGCGTACGCATCAAGATCGTTTACTAAGGGCGAAAGTAATAAAAGCACCACAGAACAAGAATTGGCAGCAATTTATTGGGCAATAACTTACTTCAGACCATACGTTTATGGTAGACATTTCACTGTCAAAACTGATCACAGACCACTCACATACCTGTTCTCCATGATAAATCCAAGCTCAAAGCTGACGCGAATGAGGCTTGAACTTGAGGAATATAACTTTACAGTAGAATATCTGAAGGGCAAGGACAATTACGTAGCCGATGCATTATCCAGAATAACAATATCAGATTTGAAGGAAATGCAAAATAAAAATTCCATTCTGAAAGTCACTACCAGAAACCAAAGTAAACAGAAAAATTCCTGCGCAGGAAAAGAACAAGTAGATTTGCCTAGGCAAACTCGAAACAAAGCTTCTCAGCCCAACGTATACGAAGTCATAGTAAATGACGAGGTACGAAAAGTAGTGACCTTGCGAATAACGAATTCACTATGTTTACTAAAACGTGGAAAAAAAGTTATAGCAAGAATTGATGTTAGCGATATGTACACCAATGAAATTCTCGACTTAGGTCAGTTCTTTCAAAGGCTTGAAAAAGAATCCGGTATACTTAATATCCGCCAACTCAAAGTGGCACCGAGCGAAAAGATCTTTGACACCATCTCAATAGAATCTTTTAAAATTATGGGCAATAAAGCAATACAATCTCTAAGAGTAGCGCTACTCAAGCCGGTGACCCTATTATCAAATAATGAAAAAGAGAAAGAAGCAATACTATTTACATTCCATGATGATCCGATACAAGGAGGTCATACAGGCATAGCTAGAACATTAGCTAAAATAAAAAGGAGTTATTATTGGAAAAATATGACCCGATACATATCAAATTATGTAAAAAAATGCCCTAAATGCCAAAAGTCAAAAACGACAAAGCATACAAAGACCCCATTGACAATAACAGAGACGCCACAAATGGCTTTTGACAGGGTAATTGTGGATACGATCGGTCCACTACCCAAATCTGAAAGAGGAAATGAATACGCAGTAACATTAATCTGCGATTTAACAAAATACCTCGTAACAATACCCATCAAAAACAAAAGTGCAAAAACGGTAGCAAAAGCTATATTTGAAGATTTTATTCTGAAGTACGGTCCAATGAAGACGTTCATTACGGACATGGGAACAGAATATAAAAATTCAATAATTGAAGATTTATGTAAAAATTTGAATATAAAAAACATAACATCTACTGCACACCATCATCAGACTTTAGGAACCGTAGAAAGAAGTCATAGAACACTAAATGAATTCATCCGGTCCTATATCTCACTAGACAAAACCGATTGGGACAATTGGATCCCATATTTCACGTATTGTTTTAACACTACGCCCTCAATAGCACATGACTATTGTCCATATGAGCTAGTATTCGGTAAATCATCGAACTTACCGATACATTTTAATAGCATAGATAGAATAGAACCACTATACAATGTGGATGATTACGCTAAAGAATCTAAGTAGGTTAGAAGTAGCCTATAAAAGAGCTAGATTAATGATAGAAGAAAACAAACTTAAAAATAAGGAATTATATGATAGGAAAGTTAAAGATATCCAACTAAAAATAGGAGACCAGGTTTTGTTAAAAAACGAAACCGGACATAAGTTAGATTTTAAATATACTGGACCATATAAGGTAGAAAGTATAGAGGAAAACGAAAATATTATAATTTCAAATAATAAAAATAAGAAACAAAAAGTACATAAAGATAGATTAAACATTTTTATTTCCTAATCAACATATTATATGTATATTTTTTATTACTAAATCAATTAATTTTCATTCGAAAAAAAAAAAAAACAAAAATAAGAACACCAAAAATAATAAATAAATAAAAAATAATAATAATAATATAAATACAAAAAAA
This sequence comes from Drosophila aff. chauvacae BK-2020, assembly GCA_018903765.1. Lineage (NCBI taxonomy): Eukaryota > Metazoa > Arthropoda > Insecta > Diptera > Drosophilidae > Drosophila > Drosophila aff. chauvacae BK-2020. The sequence continues at coordinate 1,536,456 of JAEIGO010000024.1, read as the reverse complement.
AAAAAAAGAAAACAAAAAAAAATAAATATACTCTAGAACCTAAAATTTAACTTAAAATACTATTAAATAATAACAAATAAATACAAAAAAAATATATAATAATTAGAAAATAACTCTATTAGATTACGTTATTTTTCAAAAGGAGGGAGATGTAGTATGTTCACATAGCGAATGCACACTGTACTCAGTGTTATGCATAAATAAATACAATAAATACAAATATATTAATGCACTTAATTTATAAGTCAAAGACCCTTGCAATGGGCTATCCAAGTGCTGAGTCCGCATTTCATACATGCGCGACATACGTGAACATAATACCTTCCCCCTATCTCAGCGACCCTTCGCCGTCGCCTACTTATATGTACATGCATATAAGCGTCGCAGCGCTGCAGCCTACGCCGGCAGCGCTGCTACCTGAATTAGGCTAAGAAACCTTTTGTATCAATAATTTAAGACATTAACAAAGCTACTTTCATTGGAGCGGGACATTGCCTGCTCCAATTAAATAAAACCAAATCTTAAAACCCAAAACCTAAAAATGACTTATTATATGGTGACTTATAAAACCTCTTATAATGGTCGAAGGCTGTTTGGAAAAAAATCAATTTAATAGAATTCAACGACGTTGTTGTTGATTTGGTCTGCTGTATGGAGTGCAAAATTGTGTTAATAGGCTAACATGCAAAAATGGTACTGGTACTGGTACTGGCCACAAATGCATTGAACGTGAAGAGTGCATATTAAGTCAACCCAAAATAAGCTAATTTTCATCTAAAACAATTCCAAAAGTTGTTTTGGATGATTTGGTGCGTAAGCAACTTGCTTTAAAGGGAAAACCTTACATTCTTTCAGTGTGGCTGATGGTAAGCTTAAATCGTTTATAGGTATAACATACATATATAATAAACTAATTTCTTTGATGTTTTGGTAGCCAGAGGCTTCCGTAATTATGCTCAGGCTCTAATTAACATAGGCGCCGAGTACGGAAATCAATATTACCCTGAATTGGCGCATCGAGAAAGGTTTTAAGTACTGTGAGGAAGTGATCTAAGGCTGAGATACCCTCAGCGGCTCAGGAGTCCTCACATTATTTATTTATTGAGACAGGCAGAAAAACGGGGATGCGCTGGTGGAAGCGTGGGTTTCGTTTTAGGGAAATAATTCGGGGAAAGGGGCGGTCTGTGTAGGGCTGCACTTGGGATCTAGGATCCAGGCTTTTCTTGGAGTGTAACAATCCCGCCCACGTCGACCATGTGGCGGGACTGCCGTGACGAGAGGGATGGTTGGAGAGGCCGACCGGTCCCGTCGGCCAGGGCTCCGGCGGGCCGTGTCGGGCCCCTCTGCGGCGTGACCAGGCACCCGGCCCTGTTTACCATGGTGCCCGGCTGCTGGCGCCGTCACTGGCTGGCTGGGCGCGTCACCCGCGTTCCGGCCTTCCCGATCCCGGAGCGGGGTCTTGAAACTGGGAACCGGCCCTGTTTACCATCGTGCCGATGGCCCAGATCCGAGAGAGGGAGAGGGGAAGGGGGAAACGGTGGCCGAGCGCGTCATGCCGCGTCCCGGTTCCCGCCCCTGGAGGGTTCTCGAACCCGAGAACCGGCCCTGTTTACCATGGTGCCGGTGTCCCAGATCCGAGGGAAAACGGTGGCCGAGCGCGTCATCCGCGTCCCGGTTTCCGCTCCTGGAAGGGTTTCGGAACCTGAGACCCGACCCTGTTTACTATGGTGCCGGTGTCCAGGTCCGCCAGGGGAGAGGGGAAGAAGGGAAAAGGCGGAGGAGGTGAGCTGCCCAGGACTGGCGAGAGTTTTGTCGGTTGTAATCTGCGTTTATTGTTCTAGTTGTCGTCCCAGTTCTAGTTTTCCCTATCTAAGTATGCACCGCCGGCTCCCATGCCGTGAGAGGCCCCTTGGCCGGCTCACCCTTCTAGCCTCGGGCGCTGGACTCCATGTCCGTTTGGCCTCTGGCGAAATCCCGTCGGAGTTTTGCTGTTGGTTTTCCTGCGGGTTAAACTTCGCACGTCCGATCGCCTCCAAGCTCGCCGAAAAAAGAGAACGATCGGCCAGCCGCGAAGTTCCTTTTGCCCTTGCTCTGCCGGCGTTTCTACGCAGTAACTTCGGGCTCTGCTGCGGCGTGCACTGTCGTTGTCTCGCTCTGGCGTGCGTGCTTCCCGATCGTCGCCCTCTTGTGCTTTTGGGTTGCCGTTCTCCCGCGTTGTCGCCATGCTCTTTCGCTCTCTCTCTCGTCCGTTGGTTTCTTTGCTATTGGTGGTGATGTTGCTGGCGATGGTGGCAATGTTGCTGGCGATGTGGATGTTGCTGGCTGGTGTTAGCAATGTTGCTGGCGATATGGATGTTGCTGGCTGGTGTTTGCGATGTCGATGTTGCTGGCTGGCGAGTGTCGTTGTCATGTATCCTAACTCCTAGTTATGTACAGGTGCCCTTCTTGGGACTTCGCCTTGTCTCTTACATACTAACCTTAACTAACTATTTACATATATATTAAATACTAACTTAAATACTAACCTTAACTAATTATTTACATATAATTATATATATTTACAAAGGCTTGTTAGGGATACTCACACTACCAAAATATTAGCTGAGGAGTATGAAAAAATAAAGAAAAAGATCATAGAGGACGTAGCAGAGCAGGACCTCGCGATTACAACGGATATGTGAACAGAAATGTATACTCAAAGAAGTTTTATTTCCTTAAGGGGTTACACCACTGTAAAACACAAAAAAAAAGGCATATTTTCAAAATTTGTGTAGGTAAACACAGTGGAGTTATTGAAATTCTGTAAAAAGTATTTTATAATATCAATATTAAACTACAAAGAAACATACATTTCAAGATTAAAAAAAAAAATGGCGACGCCGCAGCAGTTCTGCGGTGGCATGTTTTTTCTTAGATGGGTGCACGGCCGGAAACCTAACTTCTGCAATTTTTGATCTAGAACAAAAAACCAAACATTTTCAGAATCCAAATTGATGTCCGCAGGGAACTACGTAGGGGTTTTTTTCTAAATTAATTTTTCGAAAAATGGCAACAGTTTAAAAAAAAAATTTGAAATTTGACCATAAAATACATCACATTTTTATTTAAAAAAAAAAAAACTATTCACTTTTTCAAAAAACCCCTACGTCTTTCCCTGCGGACAACAATTTCAACAACAACGTACTGTAAAAATTTGGAATCGATCGGTAAAGATTTGTTCGAGTTATGTTTCCGGCCAGCTCGAAAAAAGTGGTTTTGAGATAAACGCGTTTTAAATTTTCAATGGCTGTAAAATCGTATGTAAAATCGTGATAGGTCCTGCGGCAGAACTTGAAATTCAGGCCTACAAAAATTATTCCCGGACTTCATCTTTTAGTATATCATTCTTAAGACCCTAAATGACCTTTATCAATAAAAAAAAATGTTTTAATTTTTAAAAAATTCTACAGTGGTGTAACCCCTTAAGGGTTATATACACTTGCGCGCGAGGAAAAATAGGCTTTTTTACGATTTTTTTTTAATAACAACACAACTTTTCTTAAAACACTGAATGTATATTTATTTATACACTTCGTGAGATGCTTCATGAATTTTATCAAAAAGAATTATTTATATTAGTAGTTATAGTAGCCATTATGCAAAAACACAATTTTCCCAACATCGTCTGCGGTGACCACGATTACTAAAGAACCGTTAACTCGGTTAGTCTGCAATTTTGCAGGCTTATTAACAACAATATTAGCCTGTGCGTGAACGAATCTAAAATTAAATAAAATCTAAAATTGGCAAAAATGACTATTTTACAGAAACTTTAAAAAATTTCTTTCAATGATAGATATCACTGTAATTATTCAAAAACTAGTTAGCTAAGGTCTCTAGCTTTCCATTGATATGCATATGTCCGCATAATATGCTCCAGTTAAAAGATATGTGTCCACAACTGCCACCTTTACCCTATTAAAAAAAATTACTGAAAACAATTACAATTTTTGTTAAAATATTTTGGGAAAAAAATATTTTCTGTCATTTTTTATTTTGCAAAGAATTTGTTGACAAAGTGTATATAAATGTATATATGTATATATGTATTTCCTGTTCGTTATGGTTTTCATTTAACATAAATGGACCGATTTTTAAGTATCCTATTGCAAACTGCGAGGGCATTCAAACTTCGGCGTCCAAAAGTTAGCTTCCCATCTAGTTAAGCTCAGTAAGTATGTGAATTTAATATAATTCAAATGTTCCCCCAAGCCGCGTTTTTTGAACTTTCCAGTCCGGACTCGAATTAAGCGCATCGTGAACCTTTGGAAACCTCTAGTTGGGTTCTTGGTTCTGAAATGTTGTCGGGCTGTGTAACGCTATGGATACCGGGTATCTAGTCATTTATACTACTCGACGGAAGCTTACTGAACGTTAACCCCACATGACTTTTTGCATGAAACCACAACACCATATTTCCATTTTATAAAACAAATTAAAAATATTCAACTCCTATTCTTGGATTGACGCCCACGCAGGCGCTCCGGTTAAAAACTCGCATTGTGGCAGTGCCCCTAGGGTAAAAAGTGGAAGCGGCGGTCAGGATGCAGCGAGAGCGTAGACTCTAGACTCACCTGTCGAGGCACGTGGAAGCCATATCGGTGCCCCACCGATCCGGTGAGACAGATGTCGGCCAGGGGTAAGCGGGGATAGTTCTTCCCAAAAAACTTTCTCTTTGCCATCGCCAGCTGCTCGCACGATCAGCTGCTGAGCAGTGTTGTGCAACGATCGTACTGCACTAATCTGGCAGCGCTGCGGCGGCGCACACTAGCGCCACCCGGTGGGGATATAAACCTGGTGCCGTGACGGAAGCTGCTTGCTACGAGCATCAGCAAAACGATTGCGGCAAAAAGAGTAGCACACCTTTCCGGGCTGCTGCTCGGGATCCTTGGCATGGTGCACTCGCGGAGCCGAAGGGTGAAAAAAGTCATGGATCGGACTGACTGCCATCCCCACCGCCATGGCGGATCACCAAAAATTGGGGCTCTGGCGACCGAGGCGGGGCGGTATAGCCCCCATAAAATTCAAGTCGGAAGGAAATATTCGGCCATCGAGGGAGGCTCTGCGTCGACTCGAGTCGGCCGAAACATTTCGACACAAACCCGGAGCATTCCGGGCGAGGTCATCCTGCTTCCCATTGCGGGAAACAAGAGCAAATCCACGCAGCGTCTGCACATACTGGGCGGCTGCGTGGCCTGCGTCTGAGCCATAGTGGCCGGCAGTTACAGAACCTGGCAGCAGGTATAAAATGCAGCCAAGCATTGGGCGACAATGCAATTAACTGGAATGTCTGTAAATAACATAACTACTCCAGGTGGAGAGCCCCGCGTAGACAAGGCACAACAGACGGCGGCAGTGCCAAGGAGAGACCGGTCAGCGCAGACAGACCCGTGGCGAAGACTCAGCCAGCCAGACGGCTCAGCCGCATGTGGCGAAGCCCCCGGGCAGCTGCGACTCCCGCCAGTACAGGCTGGTTCGAGGAACGGGGCCAGGACAGAGCGGCCAGCTCCTCCAAAGCGGCCAGCTCCCCCAACGAGGACAGGCCCCCAAAAGCCTCGGACAGGAGAACAACGGCAAGTGAGCTCTGCAGTACCAGACGAGTCCGAGCCCAGGACTGCCGGAAGCTCTTGGAGCACGGTGGTCAAGAAGAGAAGGCCGCCCCGCAGAACTCGCCCCGATGCGGTGATAGTGGAGGCATCGGGAAAATCCTACAGCGAGATCCTAGCTCTGGTCACGCGAAGGGAGGATGACCAACTAACCGAAGTCGGAGGGGCGGTTAAGAAAGTGCGTCGAACGGCCAGGGGAAACCTGCTTCTGGAGGTAGACAGAGGCAGCACAGAGAGTGCCGGCTCTATAAAGGAGAGTATCTCTCGGGTCCTGGGCGATGCGGCCGAAGTGCGAGCCCTGACGGAGGACTCCAAAGTCAGCGTATTCGAGATCCGGAACCTGGACGCCATCACGACGGTGAGCGAGATCCGCGGCGCTTTCAAGAAGCAATATCAGCTCGGTGAAGGATCAGTCAAGGTCCGGAGTCTCCGCCCCGGCTACGGGGAGTCAAAAACGGCTGTAATCAGCCTGCCGTGCTCGATGGCAAGGGAGGTGCGGAAGCGCGGAGAGATCCGCATAGGATGGACGAGCGTGAGGGCCCCCCTCGCTGCTACAGATGCCTGGAGCTCGGGCTCATTGCCATCAGGTGAAAGAGCCTGGTGGACAAGAGCAGCTGCTGCATCAAGTGTGGCAATGCAGGGCATTAGGCAGCCGCCTGCAGCAAGGTGCCAACAGGCCATAACGCAGAGGAGCCCACCAAGGACCCGGCAGCAATAGCCGCCCGGTCAGGAACGGCGGTGCTGGCCCCCGTAGGACATGCAGTTTATTCAGCTCAACCCAAATCACTGCAGAGCGGCGCAGGACTTGCTGCTGCAGACGGTGCGCGAGGTAGCGGCAGATGTCGCTATCCTTAGCGAGCCCTATAGGTCGAGGGATGGAGCGGAGTGGGCCAAGGATCGCACTGGCAAGGCGGCCCTATGGCCTGGCAGCGACAGCCAACGGATTATGTCCAGCATCCGGGCAGCGGATGACTTCGTGCGGGCAAAGGTAGACAGCTACTGGATCTATAGCTGCTACCTGGCGCCAAGCCTTTCGTTAGGAGCGTTCTGCCGGATCCTGGACGACCTGAGCAGCGACTTACGTGGAAGATCCAACGTCATGGTCGGAGGTGACTTCAACGCCTGGGCCCAGGAATGGGGATCCACTATAACCAACGCAAGAGGACGGGCGGTCCTGGAGGCGTTTGCCTCGACGAATGTCGTGTTGTTAAACGAAGGAGCGCGACATACTTTTGTCCGAGCTGGAGCGGCCTCGTTCATAGACCTGACGTTTGTGAGCGCTGCAATTGCCCATAATGCCATATGGGGAGTTGGCGACGCTTACACAGGAAGCGACCATGCGGCGATCCTGTGCTCAATTGGCGAGCCTGCGAGAGATGCGCGATCGCTACCGCAACCCAGCAAGGCATACAAACCGGACACGTTGTGCACCCATACGTTCACCAGTGCGCTGGAGGGCTTGGCTGTCGTAGCGGCGGACGGAGCCAACGAAATGGCGAACCAGATGGCCGCGGACCTAGATCGTGCTTGCGACCAGAGCATGCGGTGGAGGGGGGCGTTTTGGAGGAACCAGAGGCCAATGTACTGGTGAAGTGACGAGATAGCCGACCTTCGGTCCACATGCCTACATGCTCGGCGGCAGGTAACGCGGGCGCGCGGTTCGCCGCGAGTCGCCGAGTGCAGCGAGGCCTATAGAGTGGCTAGAAAGGCTCTCAAAACGGCCATAAGGGACGAGAAGAAGGAGTGCTTCCTGCGCCTTTGCGACGAAGCTGAAAACGGTCCCTGGGGAGGTGCCTACAGGATGGTGGTCAAGGGCCGGAAAGCGGGCAGCACAGCCCCATGCCGCCGGCGAGATTTCGGAGGCGGAGGTGATCCGGACGGGGAGGAGCGTACGCCTCAAGAAGGCACCAGGACCGGACGCAGTGCCCAACAGGGCACTAAAGCTGTCCATCGCGCTGCACCCCAAGGAGTACGCTACTATGTACTCCAAGTGCCTTTCGGAGGGAACCTTCCCGGAAAGATGGAAGAGGCAGAAGCTCCTGCTTCTCGCCAAGCCAGGCAAGCCGCCAGTGGAGCCATCCTCCTATAGGCCTATCTGCCTCACAGACACCACTGGCAAGGTGTTTGAAAAGCTGCTAGTGGCTAGGCTAAATGCCGCCATCGAGGGGGCTGGAAGGTCGATGCTGGACGCCATCGAGATGGTGAAGGCGATAGCGGAAGAGGCGATAGCTAGCAAGAGGTTGAAAGGCGGTTCACAGAGCTACTGTCTAGTAGTTACACTAGACATAAGGAACGGTTTTAACACCGCCGACTGGAACCGGACGCTGGAGTGTCTCGCTGCCCTGAACATACCTGCTGCAGACCGTGAGAAGCTTCTTCAGCGAGAGGGTGCTCACGGTGGACACGGACATGGGTTCCAGGGTATACGAAGTCTCCGTCCGTGCTGGGGCCCCTACTCTGGAACACCATGTACGACGGTGTTCTGCGACGAACGTAGCGATCAAGACCATCGAGACGTGGCTCTTGGGCGCTGGCCTGGAGCTAGCGGCGCAGAAGACTGAGGCTGTTCTGATCTCGAGCCGGAAAGCGGTGGAAACGCCCGAGGTGTGCGTCGGCGGAGCCGTGATCAAGTCGCAGAGGGCAATTAAATACCTCAGAGTCCTCCTTGACACTCGGCTCTCGTTTAAGGAGCACCTACAATACGCCCAGAAGAAGGCCAATGGGTCGGTCGGAGCCCTCTCCCGCATGCTGCTGAACACCAGAGGGCCTAAGCATACAACCAGGAAGCTGCTGGCAAGCGTTCAGCGACGCCAGATTGAGGAGTTACGCCAGCTGGCAGGCCAGGTGGGACGCCTCGTCCAAAGGCCGTTGGACGCGCAGGATGATCCCCAGCATTGACGCCTGGATGGAGAGGAAGCATGGGCAGGTGGATTTCTACCTGACCCAAGTGCTGAGTGGGCACGGATGCTTCCGGAGCTACCTGAAAAGATTCGGCCAAGAGGAGGAGGACGGCTGCCCGGAGTGCGGATCCGGGATAACCGAGGACGCAAAGCACGTCATCTTCGAGTGTCGCCGATTCGACGGGGAGAGGAACGCGCTTGAGGCGGTGGCAGGGTCGGCGATCACTGAGGACACGCTGGTGCCGCTGATGCTGACGGACCCAAGGACGTGGGACGCGGCGGCAGAATTTTTAGCAAAGCTGATGAAGTCGCTGAGGTCCCTGGAGAGGACGAGGAATGAGAGGACGGGCTGAGCGGCCTTCCTTCGTGCGAAGCATTGCTTTGCGGCTCTACCGCACGAAGCGGGCCCTTGCCCCATCACGCCACTGAATGGCTTGTTCTTTTTATGTTGTTTAGTTCCTAGGTTTAATAAATAAACGAATATAAAAAAAAAAACTATCCTTAAGTTACGTAAATAACACTTCTTAAGTAGGAAAACAATTTTAAGGACAATTTTATAAAAGGAAACAAGAAAGAAAGCTAACTTCGGCATGCCGAAGTTTAAATACCCTTTTCAGTAAAGCTAGATACTAACATAAGATATATTGGCTTTAAGAAAGACCCGAGCGAAATTGCTCTAAATATTTCGCTCGATAACCAGTGTAACCAAATATCTTAAGGAAAAGGCCGACAACGCGTAAATGGGGTCATACTGACACGTATGCACAGCTGTTTTATGTAAACAAACTTTATTAAATTAAATTACAATGAACATGAAAACTTTAAAGTTAATTTATAATGAACATGAACGGATTTGATATTGGAATACTATTTATTGATGTATTCGCCACTATATACATAGCTCAAGGCAAATAACTGGAGGCACCAACGCCGTGGCCGCCCACAGACGGATTTTGTCCTTATTTAAAATGTCTTTTTTTGAATTAAATCCCATATAATAACCCTTATCATTACGGCTTTAATTAAATAAACCTTTTTCTGGGGACAATAAAAGCGCTCCATGCAAGCAATGTTTTTATTTTTTGAAATTCCCTCCATATCTAGCGGAATCACAGCTGTTTTTTTCCTCATCTGGCAACGGTCTTACCCGTTTCACTAGCTAGATTTATCTAATGTTAGTACCCGAGAAAGCGAAAAGTCAGAAAGTTCTTCTTCTTCTTCTTTTCCCTATGGTTTTTTTATATGGAGTTTGGTCGCTTTAAGAAAATTTGTCTTATGTTAGTACCTAGCTTTAGACATGGCCAGCGGATTTTATCAGATACCGATTAACCCTAATTCTATTGAAATAACTGCCTTTGTGACGACAGAAGGTCAGTATGAATTTCTGGCTATGCCGTTTGGCTTAAAAAACGCTTCTTCTATTTTTCAAGGAGCCATAGTGCGAGCTTTGGGGATTTAGCCTATTTCTATGCGGTAGTCTATATAGACGATGTGCTGATTGTTGCGAATACAAAAGATGAAGCATATGAGAGGTTAAATACGGTGTTAGAGGTTTGTCAGAGGCAGGTTTTACTTTTAATGTAAAGAAATGCGTTTTTCTTAGAACAGGTATTGAGTATCTTGGATTTTACATCAGTAATGGCTAAATTAAACCGAATCCTAGTAAGATTGAGGCTCTTTCTGTTTTGTCGCCACCAACCTCTGTGACGCAGTTGAGACAGTTCATAGGTTTGGCATCGTAGTTCAGACAATTTGTCCCACGGTTCTCAGAGAAGATGAAACCGCTCAATCAGTTGACCTCCAAACTTAAGATATTTGTTTGGAAAGAGGAGCATGAGCAAATTCGACAGAAGATTATCGAAGTGTTGACAAATGATCATGTGCTGACAATTTTTGATCCTGCACTCCAAATCGAATTGCATACAGATGTAAGTGCAAATGGCTATGGTGCAATGCTGATGCATAATATAGATGGCAAACGAAGAGTAATTGAATATTTTAGCAAGAGTACAACAGCAAGGAGCAAAATATCATTCGTATGAGCTTGAAACTTTATCGGGCAGGCGCGTGGGAAATCATACAGCGGAGTTTTCGCCATGGTCACAAGGAGGGATGACAAACAGCTGTCGGACCTGGGGTGCAACGTTTCCAAAGTTCGCCGTACCGCCAACGGCAACTCGCTCCTCTAAGTGGCCAAAGGCAGCGCCGAGAGCGCTGAGTCCATGATGGAGTGCATCGAGAAGGTGCTAGGCGACGCAGCGTCAGTGCGCAACACGACGGAAGACATGAAGGTGCTTCTCTTGGAGATTCGGAACATTGACTCCATTACGTCGAAGCAGGAAGTCTGCGCCGCCATCGCGGCCCAATTCAATTTCGAGGCGGACCGAGTGAAGGTTCTAAGTATGCGCCGTGGGTACGCTGAGACCCAATCGGCGGTGATTAGTCTGCCAGTCTCCTTGGACAAAATTGTCCTACACCGTGGGGAAGTTCGGATCGGGTGGACCATCTGCAGGATCCGGGAGAGGTAAGGCACACCGAGGTGCTTTAGATGCCTGGAGCTGGGGCACATCGCAATCCACTGCAATAGCCCTGTGGACAGGAGTGGTTGCTGCATTAAATGCGGCGAGCCGGGGAACAAGGTAGCCACGTGCAGCAAGGAGCTATCAGCGGCTCAGCGGCTGGAAGGAAGGAGACGAGACAACGGACAGGCGGCAGAAGCTGCCCGCAAGCAGGGGGAACGCCCGACCGAGACGCACCTTGCCCTTGCCCAGGAAGGCGTACAGGCAGGACACCTTCAGGCCGCAAGTTTTTGCACACGCCCTTGATGGGTTCACGACGAATGAAGCAGACGGGGCTAACGTAATGGCCAACAAGATGGCTGCAGCGGTGGAAGACGCGTGTAATCAGAGCATGCTACCAAGGAGGACGTTCCGACAGCACCACTCTCCGGTGAACTGGTAGAGTGAGGAGATCGCGGACCTACGCCGTACTTGCCTCCGCAACAGAAGGCTGCTGCAGCGGGCCAAAGGCACTTCGCGCCTCTCAGAATGTAGCGACCGCTATAAAACGGCAAGGATAGAGCTGAAGTCTGCCATCAGGAACAGCAAGCGGGAATGCTTCCTCAAGCTGTGCGATGCTGCCGACGACGACCCATGGGGAGGTGTCTACAAATTGGTAGTCAAGAGACTAAATGCGGGTGGCAAGGCCCCTTCTGACCCTGCAACCCTGGAAGAGATAGTCAGTGCCTTGTTCCCGAGCGGCCGGCAGGTCGCCAAATTCGCCAGCACGGAGATAGGTGACATACAGCGGGTCATGGAAGCTGAGGTTCTCCAGGCCGGCCGGTATAAAACCTAAGAAGGCACCGGGACCTAACGCGATCTCAGACAGAGCCACAAAGTAACCGTGTTATATAACAAGTGCCTCCTGGAAGGGACGTTCCCCGACAGGTGGAAAAGGCAGCGGCTGCTACTACTGCCAAAGCCTGGCAAGCCACCAGGACAGGCACTCTCATACCGACCGATATGCCTACTGGACACGATTGGGAAAGTATTTGAGAGTGTGATCTCTACCAGGCTGAGCGGAGCTATAGAAGCGGCTGGCGGCCTCTCCCCGGAGCAATATGGCTTCAGGAAGGGGAAGTAAACGCTGGACGCCATCATGAAGGTCGCCAAGCTGGCAGAAGAAGCCATGACAGGGGTCAGGTGGAAAGGGGGATCCAAGTCCTATTGTCTGGTGGTCACTCTTGACATCAGGAATGCCTTTAAGGGAGGGGTCTGGTTTTGAAGGCAGGAAATAACAGGTTTTTTCAAATTTTTTTTTGGGCGTACGGTGAAGGTAAATTTTTTTCTGATTATTGTACATTAAAGAGTAGTAATTGAACTATATTCTGAGAAATATTGGTTGAAATATATTGAAAATTGACCGAATGGCAGCAATTCTTCGCAGGCTACAAAAAAAAAAACCTTTTGCGGTGCAAACCGCAAACCATACCTCAGCACTGGATCATCTAAAATTTAACAACCAAAGTTTTTCCATCAATTTAAATGTCCCTCTAGGTATTGACGTCGAGTTTTTAATTTCTTTTTAATTTTTTGAATTTTTTACAAGACTTGAAAGTGAAAATACCACATTTTTGGACAACAAATTTATGGAGAAAAACGTGTTTAAAGTTTTTCGTAGCGGTAAGACCCTGGTAAAACCCGCCTACTTCCAAAGCTATATCTTTGTGAGTTTTGCTCCGATTGACTTCATATTTACAGACAACATTCTTGAAATACTATACTTCCATAATATGCAATAAAAAAAATCACTTTTTTTGAACCCTCAAAACCAGACCCCTCCCTTAACTCGGCATACTGGGGCCGTACGCTGGAGTCGCTTAGGAGCTTCAATATCCCGGGAAACCTGCTCAGGATAGCGCAGAGCTACTTCAGCGACCGCATTCTTACGTTTGACACGAGCATGGGTTCCAGAGCATACAAAGTCTCAGCCGGAGTCCCGCAGGGCTCTGTTTTGGTACCCCTGCTCTTGAACGCCATGTACGACGAGGTGCTAAGACTGCCAATGCCAGACAGCACCAGCCTGGTAGGCTTTGCCGACGATGTCGCCTTTGTGGTGGTAGCCAAGGAGCTCGATTCAGTGGAGGGTCGCGCCAACGCGCCAATCCAAGCCGTGGAGGCTTGGCTAGCGGTCGCTGGGTTAGAATTGGCGGCCCACAAAACGGAGGCCGTCCTAATCTCAAGCAGGAAGGTTGTGGAGTCAGCAATCGCGCTGGTCGGAGGGACTAGGATCCAATCTCAGCGGGCGATAAAGTACCTGGGCGTCCTCATTGACACGCGCCTGTCATTCAAGGAGCACCTGAAGTACGTCCACAAAAAGGCCAGTGGGACTGCAGGCGCGCTCTCCAGAATACTGCTGAACACGAGGGGGCCCAAGCAAGGATCTAGGAGACTGCTAACCTCGGTAGTGACCTCGCAGATCATGTACGCGTCGCCGTTGTGGGCGAAAGCCGAGTGTTGGAGGCGATATATAGGCTGTGCGCCATCAGAGTATCATGCGTGTTTCGTACCATATCGAAAGATGCGGCGCTGGTCATCGCCGGGATAGTTATTCTTACCGAGCTTGTAAGGGAAAGGAGTGAGATATTCTCTGCCACGCAGGACAGGGCAGCAGCGCTGCATTCCAGAGCCGAGCTTAAGGCTGACCCTAGGAAGAGAAGTATGGAGAGTTGGCAGTCCAGATGGGACTCCTCTTCAAAGAGCCGATGGACACACACCCTCATCCCAGACCAGAAGCAATGGGTGCAGAGGCCGGACGCGGCTGCTTCCGTAGCTAACTGAAACGCTTCGGACACGAGACGGAGGACTGGTGCCTGGAGTGTGGCTCGGGCATCGTGGAGGACGCACAACACGTCCTCTTTGAGTGCCGCAGGTTCGCTTTCGAGAGGCAGGAGATTGAAGCAGTAGCGGGATGCACCATCAGCATGGATACATTGGTGCCGATGATGATAATCTAGATTCTTAAAATTGCATTAAAGCTATCAAGTCAGCTATATCCATCTTTGGTGTTTTCACTCGTATTATCGGAGATCAAGGCAGGAGTTTCGCTAGTGCAGATTTCCGTGAATTTTGCTCAACAAATAAAATAGATTTGCACTTAATAGCCACAGGTGCCAGCCGAGCCAATGGACAGGTGGAACGTGTCATGAGCACTGTCGAGGAACGGTTAAGACTATCGATAGTTAGTGAAGTTTCATTTAGAGCCGCCAAAACTTAGATATATTTGTGTCAGGATTTTTGATGTTTATGTATTCGGGCACACTAAATCGGATAAAACCAAGCTTAATTTCGGCGTACTTAATTACTCCGTTTTGAGCTATCACAGTGAGAGGGAAGAGAAACTGCGGTATATAAGATAAGAATTGTATTCAGGTTAAGTTTAACCCCCAATGTGTATATTCTCAGAATAAAACATCGCACGTAATCGCACTCCAACTACTCTGTTTGTTATCAAACACGAGGTGTTTTCTGGATGTTCTGAAGGCATTTCCCCATGATCAACCGAGCGGCGTCATTTTCTCTTATTATTCGCACTCTGCGAGATGATGCCTACCAAGCATTCGCCGCGGCGGAGCCCCAAACTGGATGTCTCGGGAGTTCCCGCAACTGCGCCCACCACGGCCACAGCAACTGGCAACCCGGCCAGCTCTGCGAGTGTGGCTGGTGATCGGCAGCGGCCACAGACTCCGAAGGAAAGTGGAACAGCCGCCAGGAAAGCGGCAAGTAACCTGCAGCCCGCAGCAACGGGGCAGCTTACGGACTCCACGACCATACAAGTGGCGGCCCTAATGGAAAGGATCGCACACCTAGAGTTGGAGCTGGTGAAGGCAAGGGTGTGTGAAGGATACGCAGAGGCCGCCAGGGATCCCGTTGGAATAGGGGCACGCGGCGTCGGAGTGAGCGGTGCGGCGAATACACCGCCATGTTTGAGTGAAATGGTGCCATGTCTGAGAGCAGCACCACGGCAGGGTTCGAGTGAGAACCTGCCCAGGCAGATGTCGAGTGACAATCTGCAACCGGAGTTTGGAGTGACGCCATCTTTGGATGCGCAGTTGCCGGCACAATTGAGTGCAAGTTTGCCGCCACAATTGAGTGGAATTTTGGCGCCGATGCTGTTCCAGTGCTGCTCCGGTATGGACGTCCGGAGCTACTGATCCGTAGCCAACTGGAGAGCGTGCGCGATGTGCAGCCAATTCAGGAGGCCAACATCGCAAGGATCGTGCCGTTCGCCACATGGGTGAGCGTTCCTGCAGTCAACCACGAGCGGCAGCCAGCACTTAGGGAACCCAACCCTAATGGAGGAGCTGATTGCCAAGTTGCCTGTGAGTAAGAGGTTGGACTGGGCGAAGCACGCGGCTACGATACAGCCGTATCCGGCAGTGGTGCACCTAAGCGAGTGGCTGTGGTGGTGTGCACTGTCACGGACGTCGGAATCAAGGAGCACCCGAAGCGAAGGGTATTGCACGCGAATAGTGTTCGAGAGGAGGTGCGGTATGCAGACCGCCCCAGATGTTGCCCCTTGTGTGAGGGACAACACGAGATCAAAGACTGCAAGGAATTCAACCACGCTTCTATGGCAAAGCGAATCGAGTCCGTAAAGATGTTGAGGTTATGTTTTTCGTGTCTAGAGTATGGACATATGGCTCGGCTCTGCAAGAAGGGCCGCGAATGCAATGTCTATGGATGATCGACATGCGATCGCCACGAATTATCGCGTCGGAACTTGAGTTGTGTCGATTCGGATGGAGGGCACCTGCTATTCCGGATTTTGCCCGTGACGTTGTACGGGGAGAATACGCAGGTCGACACCTGGACGATTACGTCAAGAAGGGTTACGCACGACGACTGGAGCCCCAGGAAGTCCAGAGGTCCCAGGAAGGCAAGGTGTGGTACCTGCCGCACTTCGGGGTGGAGAACCCGAACAAGCCTGGAAAAATCCGGCTGGTCTTCGACGCGGCTGCCAAGGTGAACGGAGTGTCCCTGAATTCAGCGCTGATGAAAGGCCCACAGGGCTACAAGCCCCTCCCAGCGGTACTCTTCCATTTGCGGGAAGGAGCAGTTGGGGTTTGTGCAGACATCAGGTATTGGTGCAGCCAAAAGAAAGATGTGCCCATTGGTTCCTATGGAGGAACGGAGAAGATCGGCGGGAGCCCGACATATATGAAACGCAGGTGATGACGTTCGGAGCGGCCTGCTCACCCTGCTCAATGGATTATGTGAATGCTTCGCAGTATAGCAGCACGGATCCGCGAGCAGTCCTGGCGATCAACGAGTATCACTACGTGGATGACTACGTCGACAGTTTCCCCAATGAAGAAGAAGCTATCGCCGTTTCCTCACGGGTGAGAGATATACATGCAGAAGCTGGGTTTGATTTGTGTCGATTTACTTCCAAGTGTGGTCAGAGCGTTGAACCCACTTGAATCCATCGCTAGCGTCAGATGGACCGAAGCTGAGGAGAAGGTACTAGGAATGTACTGGCAGCCAGCTACGACGCCATGACGCGACGAGGCCGCACAAGGACGTGAACCTGAGTATAGGTTCGCGGTGGCTAAGTGGTCCTCCATTCTTACGAGGACCGGAAGAAAGCTGGCCGAGATCGCGCGAGGAGTGGAATCCCCCGACGCCAGATGAAGAGGAGATGAAATGTTAGTGAATGGGACTACGCTCCAATCGAGAGGATCACGGACTGACGTCGATGGAGTGCGCTGAGGCAGAGCGCGCACAGATAAGGCAATCGCAGCGAGAAGCGTTTGCTGAAGACAGCCAAGGAAAGGCCGCCAAGGGCAGCCGACTGTATGGGTTGTCACCATACTTCGACGAGGACGGAGTAATGCGAGCCAGCGGAAGGATCGACGACGCGGCGTGTTTTTTTTTTTTTTTTTTTGTTGTATTCGTGATTTATTTCCTACTAGTAACTAAACCTTATGCTACATACATTAACATACAAAAAAACATTAAGGGAAAAACGGTAGACTATAGACTAAGAACTAAGGGCTTCGCGCTGTGCGGTACCGCCGCCTGGCATTGCTTCGCGTGCGCGGGGACCCCTACTCTTTCTGCTCCTTCCGCCTTCTCTCCAGTGCCCTGAGAGTCTTCAGGACGTTCGCGGCAAAAGTGGCTGCCGCATCCCACAGCCTCTGTTCCTTCAGCAACACCGGAACCAAAGAATCAGTGCTGATAGTGCATCCTGCCACTGCTTCAAGCTCCTGCCTCTCGAATCCGAACCTGCGGCACTCGAAGAGGACGTGTTGCGCGTCCTCCACGATGCCCGAGCCACACTCCGGGCACCAGTCCTCAGTCTCGTGTCCGAAGCGTTTTAGGTAGCTGCGGAAGGTCAGGGATGAGGGTGTGTGTCCATCGGCCCTTTGAAGAGGAGTCCCATCTGGACTGCCAACTCTCCATGCTTCTTTTCCTAGCGTCAGCCTTAAACTCGGCTCTGGGCCGTAGCCCTGCCGCCCTGTCCTGCGTGGCAGAGAATAGCTCGCTCCTTTCCCTTACCAGCTCGGTGAGCGGAACTAGCCCGGCGATGACCAGCGCCGCATCTTCCGATATGGTTCGAAACGCGCTTGCTACCCTGATGGCGCACAGCCTATACGTCGCCTCCACCCCTCGCATATAGCTCTTCATCTTGGCGGCTTTCGCCCACACCGGCGCCGCGTACAAGATCTGCGAGGACACCACCGACGTTAGCAGCCTCCTTGTTCCTTGCTTCGGGCCCCTCGTATTCATCAGCATTCTGGATAGCGCGCCTGCAGTCCCGCTGGCCTTTTTGTGGACGTACTCAAGGTGCTCCTTGGCCAAGGTACTTTATCGCCCGCTGAGATTGGATCCTGGTCCCTCCGACCAGCACGCTTGCTGCCTCCACAACCCTCCGGCTCGAGATAAGGACGGCCTCCGTTTTGTGGGCCGCCAATTCTACCCCAGCGACCGCTAGCCACGCCTCCACGGCTTGGATGGCCGCGTTGGCGCGACCCTCCACTGTAGCAAGCTCCTTGGCTACCACCACAATGGCGACGTCGTCTGCAAAGCCTACCAGGCTAGTGCTGGATGGCATTGGCAGTCTTAGCACCCCGTCGTACATGGCGTTCCAGAGCAGGGGTCCCAAAACGGAGCCCTGCGGGACTCCGGCTGAGACTTTGTATGCTCTGGTGCCCGTGCTCGTGTCAAACGTGAGGATGCGGTCGCTGAATTAGCTCTGCGCTATCCTGAGCAGGTATCCCGGAATATTAAAGTTCCTAAAGGACTCCATCATACGGCCCCAGTCTGCCGAGTTAAAGGCGTTCCTGATGTCCAGAGTGACCACCAGACAATAGGACTTGGTTCCACCTTTCCACCTGGCCCCTGCTATGGCTTCTTCTGCCAGCTTGGCGACCCTCGAGATGGCGTCCAGCGTTGACTTCCCCTTCCGGAATCCATATTGATCCGGGGAGAGGCCACCAGCCGCTTCTATGGCTCCGCTCAGCCTGGTAGAGATCACCCGCTCAAAGACCTTCCCAATCGTGTCCAATAGGCATATTGGTCGATACGAGGATGCTTCTCCTGGTGGCTTGCCAGGCTTTGGGAGTAGCAGCAGTCGCTGCCTTTTCCACCTATCGGGGAACGTCCCTTCCAGGAGGCACTTATTATATAGGCCGGCTACTTCTGGCGCCATCAGCGCCAGGGTCAGCTTTGTGGCTCTGTGTGGGATAGCGTCTGGTCCGGGTGCCTTCTTGGGTTTCAGCTTCCGGCCGGCCTGGAGAACCTCAGCTTCCGTGACCCGCTGTATGTCACCTATCTCCGTGCTGGCGAAGTTGGCGACCTGCCGACCCCTCGGGAACAGGGCACTGACTATCCCTTCCAGGGTTGCCGGGTCAGAAGGGGCCTTGCCACCCGCATTTAGTCTTTTGACTACCAATTTGTAGGCGCCTCCCCATGGGTCGTCGTCGGCGGCATCGCACAGCTTGAGGAAGCATTCCCGCTTGCTGTCCCTGATGGCAGACTTCAGCTCCTTTCTTGCCATTTTGTAGCGGTCGCTACACTCTGAGAGGCGCGGAGTGCCTTTAGCCCGCTGCAGAAGCCTTCTGTTGCGGAGGCAAGTGCGACGGAGGTCCGCTATCTCCTCACTCCACCAGTACACCAGAGGGTGGTGCTGACGGAACGTCCTCCTCGGTAGCATGCTCTGGTTGCACGCGTCTTCCATCGCTGCAGCCAGCTTGTTGGCCATTGCATTAGCCCCGTCTGCTTCGTTCGCCGAGAAACCATCCAGGGCGTGTGCAAACGCTTGCGGCCTGAAGGTGTCCTGTCTGAACGCCTTCGTGGGCAGCGGTGCGGTGCAACTCGGTCGGCCAGCTGGGTCTATCGTGCATTCGATGGCCTCGTGGTCGCTGGCGGTGTAGGCGTCGCTAATCCTCCAACGTGCATGGCGGGCCAGCGCGCTGCTGGCGAAGGTGAGGTCGATGATCGAGCTCTGCTGAATGTCTGCCGGGAGCCTTCATTCAGCAGGGCAACGTCGAGAGAGGCAAAGGCCTCCAACAAGGCTCGGCCTCTGGCATTTGTTCGAGGGGACCCCCATTCCACGGCCCAGGCGTTGAAGTCGCCACCGACCACAGCACGGCTCCTTCCGCGTACGTCGCTGCATAGCTCGTCCAGGATCCTGTTGAAAGACTCCAGCGGGAGGCTGGGTGCCAGATAGCAGCTGTACACCCAGACGCCTCCAACATTTGCTCGGACGAATCCCTCGGCCGACTTAATGTCCCGCATCTCCAGCGTCCCCAGTCCGCAGAGCCACAGGGCCGCCCTGCCAGAGCAGTCCGTTGCCCAGTCGCTGCTGCTGCCTACCCTGTAGGGTTCGCTGAGGACTGCCACCTCCGAGCCAAGCTCGCGAACCGTCTGCGCCAGGAGATCCTGCGCCGCTCTGCAGTGATTCAGGTTCAGCTGAATCAACTGCATCTGGTTGCGTGGTTCCCGTTCCCGCTACCAGCGGCTGGGCATCCTTTGCCGCCTGCCTGGTGCCTCGTGTCCTTCTCGCCGGCCGCTGAGCAGATGAAGCATGATGCCTCCTGCCTGCACTCTGCTGCCCTGTGCCCCGGCTTGCCGCATTTGATGCAGCAGCCGCTCCTGTCCACTGGGCTCTTGCAGTGGACCGCAATGTGCCCCAGTTCCAGGCATCTGAAGCACCTCGGTGGGCCTAGTCTCTCCCGGATCCTGCATATGGTCCACCCGATCCGAACTTCCCCACGGTGGAGGACAATTTTGCCCAAGGAGACTGGCAGACTAATTACCGCCGATTGGGTCTCAGCGTATCCACGCCGCATGCTTCGCACCTTCACCCGGTCCGCCTCGAATTTGAATTGGGCCGCGATGGCGGCGCAGACTTCCTGCTTCGACGTAATGGAGTCGATGTTCCGGATCTCTAGGACTAGCACCTTCGAGTCCTCCGTCGTGCTGCGCACTGACGCTGCATCGCCTAGCACCTTTTCGATGCACTCCTTCATAGATTCAGCGCTCTCGGCGCTGCCTTTGGCCACTTCGAGGAGCAGGTTTCCGTTGGCGGTGCGGCGAACTTTGGAAACGCTGCACCCCAGGTCCGACAGCTGCTTGTCATCCCTCCTTGTGACCATGGCGAGCACTTCGCTGTAGGATTTCCCACGCGCCTGCACGATAACGGCGTCGGGACGAGTACGCCGCGCTGCCCTAGGTTTTTTAACGACCACTTCCCATTCGGCCTCAGTGTTCCCAAGGCTCTCGGGCTCCCTGGCGGTTGCTGGCGTCGCCTCACCCTCCCGGGCTGCCACTTGGGGTTTGGCTCGCGGCCTCTTGGACGCTTTCCCGCTTTTCCGCTGCGGAGCACGGTTAGTTGGGGCCTCCGTCGCGGATGAACCCTGCTCGAGCTGCTGGCTTAACCTCCGCCAGGGCTCCGTTTGAGCTGCAGCCTCCCTCTTCCACACCGTAAGCGTCTGCTGCGCTTTATCCACGCTCTGCGTGCTCTGATCGCACTTGGAGCACGATGTGGCAGCGACCTGTCTCTCCAGGCTGCCGCCGTCGCCCTTGGCGGCCGCTAGGCTCGCACTGAGGATACTAGCGTGTAGTGCCGTCATCTTGGTGAACATCTCCCTCGTGGCGATGGTGATGTGGCGCAAGGACCTGTCCATCATTTTGGCTGCCACCTCCTGCAGCATGCTCCCCAGCTCCTGGAGCTCCTCCAGACACGCTGCCTCCCTAGATGCCTTGCTCTTTTTTGCCGGCGTCGTTCTCTGCGAACTAGCCGGGCTGGCTGAGTCTCGCGACCTCTTGGGAGTAGGCGTTGATCCCTTTTCCGAGGCCTGCATATTATCCTCCAGCGTTCCGCGCAGTGGGGGCGATCGGGAGAGCTTGCTGCTCCTCCTAAACGCCGCTTCGACCTCTTCCCTCGGTTGGCATGGCGACCTCTCTAGTGCCGACCCGCACGCGAAGGGGTTTCCCTCGTCCATAGCCGGCTTAACGGCCTGCACAGGGCTCCCACGTTGGCTAAGGATTTCCCCCTAGCTTTACGACGGGGGTTATACCGCCCCTTCTCGGTCCCCGACGTCCCTTGTTTGGGACACCGCCAAAGCGGGGGATCGGAAGTTGGTCGGGACCGTGACCTTTTCCCGCTTGCCAGCTGCGCAGCCGTGCACGGCGTCTGGGATATTAATAAAAATATTTAAATATTTAAATAAATTTTTAAAATCTCGCTGGGGCGGAAGAGCTTGCCCTCGCTCGTTTTACAACACTAGTAAAAAGTTGTGCTGTTAAGCGCGGCTGTTACAAGCCCCTCCGCCGACGTTGTACAACACTGTGATCCAGATGCGATCAGCTGTGTTTACGTGCCAACACAACGCGGGGAAAAGGCTTGTGGAAGGTCGACAGGAGGAAAAGAAAAGTGGAAAGTGGAAAGTGAATCTGAGAGCGAGGGGGGGAGAGAGTTCCCCCTTCCCTTGCCTTAAGGCCCCTGTGATGGAGCAAGTGCCCAGGCCTTCGGTGACCGGAAGGTCTGCCGGGTTGATCCAGTGGCAGAGCAGGTACGTACCAGCGACCCGAGGTGTCTCCACTGAACTGCCGTATACTTTCAGCCCTATTGGATGGTTAACACGCCTTGAAAAGGATGATCAGGCGGAGCGCGGCAAAAACACAACCTTTCACTTTCACTATATATATATATATATATATATATATATATGACGACGCGGCGTGTGTGCCATACAGCGCGCGACGGCCGATCACGAGGAGGCACTGGCGGAGATGATTATGCAGCATCACCACGAGAGGATGTGCCACCAAAATGTGGAGGCAACTATTGGAGCGATCCGGCAGAAGTTCTGGATTACGAACTTACGGAGGCTGTTACGGAAGGTGATGAGCAACTGCAATGTATGCAAGCTACGGAAGGCGCGACCTGCGCAGCCGGAGATTGGTCCCCTGCCAGAGGACCGGCTGGAGGCCAACGGATGGCCATTTAAGTATACCGGCCTGGAATATTTTGGACCCCTATTTGTGACTGTTGGACGTCACACAGAGAAAAGGTGGGTGGCATTGTTTACGTGGCTGACCACAAGGGCTATCCACTTGGAGATGGCCCACGATTTGTCTACAGATTCCTGTATTCCGCCATGAGGAACTTCATGAGCCGCCGTGGACCGGTGGTCAGGATAAGGAGCGACAATGGGAAGAACTTCGTTTTAGCCGATAGAGAGGCCAGGAAGTTCAGCGAGTTAGTTGAGCTTGCAAAGATCCAGGGCGAGCTGTCGTCCAAAGAAGTCGAATGGATCTTTAACTGCCCGGCGAACCCAGCTGAGGGTGGCGCCTGGGAAAGATGGTGCAAGCACGTCGAGCCCATTCGTCGAGGAGATCTTGTGTTCATATGTGATCCGGCCATACCACGAAGAGAGTGGAAACGAGGCGTCGTGGAAGAGGTGTTCACCGGGAGAGATGGAATCCCTTGTCGAGCGGCGGTGCGGACTAACGATCGAGCCAAGACGACAATGCGTCCCGCTTCGAAACTAGCTGTCCTGGACGTGGTGAAGGCGAGTGCTTCACCGGGGTGGGGATGTCGCGGAACGGTTAAGGCTCTCTATAGTTAGTGAAGTTTCATTTAGAGCCGTCAAAACTTAGATATATTTGTGTCAGGATTTTCGATGTTTATGTATTCGGGTACACTAAATCGGGTAAAGCCAAGCTTAATTTCGGCGGACTTCATTACTACGTTTTCAGATGTCACAGTGAGAGGGAAGAGAAACTGCGGTATGTAAGATAAGAATTGTATTCAGGTTAAGTTTAACCCCCAATGTGTATATTCTCAGAATAAAACATCGCACGTAATCGCACTCCAACTACTCTGTTTGTTATCAAACACGAGGTGTTTTCTGGATGTTCTGAAGACATTTCCCCATGATCAGCCGAGCGGCGTCAAGGACCTTAAAACAACAAATAATCCTCTCTTCCAAGTGAACGGACGTGTTTTTTTCTTGCGCTCTCGTTTTGTGTTAATTTTTGCATTAAAACCACCGGGATTTTATTTAAATCTTCTTCTTTGCGATAAATAAAGTTCCCGTTCACTTCGTATGCATGGAGCTATTCTGTTTTGTGTATTTAATTGTTATTATTTTCACAATTTAGTTGTGCTGACGGTGTTTGCTTTGCATTTTTTTGCATTCCTCTTTGTGCCTTCTCCGTTTAGTTTGCGCCGTCGCGACAGCTAAACGTTAAGCTCGCTCCCACGCTCACACTCATCCAGGGGCTATTTGGTCCTCCAATAATTCCACTAATACACTTTTCACCTCCACACAGGATGATTTTATTTATGGCTTGCGCGACATTTCGCTGTCTCAAGTCAACCATTTACGAAATTCCCAAGAACGCTTGCTTGATCTCTGTTTTGTCTCAGATCCGGCAAGTGTCAGTTTAGCAAGGGTGGCGACGTTGACGCTTCCCGAAGATCCCTATCATCATACTTTCGATGTGACTCTCGACATTGGGACTGACTTACAGAATATATCTGACTGTCCAGCAAAGAAAGTCCTTTGTTTTCGCAAGTTGGTCTCCAACGGCTGAATAACTTTATATCAGCTTTTAATTTAATTGGTCCGATTTATACATGTCACAAGCCGTGGATATTTTTTACAGTGCCATAGATTTTGTTTAAAATTTTGTTAACACCAAACGTAAGCCAATTACGCATCCTTCCTCGCTTTCGTTTGAAAATATAACCGTAAATAATAACGATCAATAACGATCAGGCTATTGCCGATCTATTTGCGCAGTTTTTTCAAACCACTTACTCAACATCAACTGACTCTAATCAGACTTATTCTTACATCAAATCGAAGTTTATGTTCAGTCCTACTTTAGACGAAAGCTCTTTACCGCGTTAAGCCCGTTTATTCGCCAGGTCCCGACGGTATACCTGGCTGTGTGCTTAAGGGGGTCTTCTACCTTCGCGCTCAAATTTGGGGCCTATTTTTCAAAAATGGATTGCAAAAAAACTACACACGATATTTGATTTGATTTATTTGATTAACAAAAGCTTGAACTTGAAAAAAAAAAAACCATATGAATTTATCATAACGTTTGCCATTGGCGCGTCGTCGAATTAGCCTCTGCCGGCGCGAAAGAGTCAAACGGTTGGCAAGAAATCTCAGCTTCAGAACATGCAAAAACCAAAACATATTTTTTAACTTAATTTTAAGAACGTCGATTAGGTCAGGACACAAGCTTTTTTTAATATTTGAAAATTTCACAAAATGGCAGCGATTTGAACAAAAAATTTAATTTTTGACCATGTTTTTCAACCTAAAAATGACTGTAAAAAATTGAAAAAAATTTTTTTCGAAAAAAGCTTGTGTCCTGACCTAGCGAGATGTTGTGACGCGGGGCGCACAAATAAATAAATAAATAATACAAACTGTATATAAATAATAATAACAAATAACCATCCATAATAACCAACCCAGTGATCAAGAAGATCAAATTCGAACAAGTTTCGCGCGCGCGCCCAAACAAGCGCCGAGAGCCGGCCACACTAATTCGGGCAAATCCCGAGCATCGGCCACACTAATTCGGGCAAACCCACAGCCCGAGCGGGCACACTAAAACCCGCCAAGTGCTATATAAAGCCGGCCGCTAGCCTCAGAGCGATCATTCGGTGGTCGGAGTCGACCAAGGTGGAAGTCACCTAGCGCGCAGCAAGCAAGCAGCAAGCAGCAACTAAGGAACTGGAAGCAGCGGTAACAAAGGAGTAAGACTTAACTATACTAGGTATCGGTTGACGGCTTCGTCCTATTTTTCCATACTAAGTCTATATTTCAATACTAAGTCTTTCGCTGACGGCTTCGTCCTGCAGACGGCTTCGTCCTATTTTCTCATATCTCGCTGACGGTTTCGTCCCGCAGACGGCTTCGTCCTATTTCTCTCGTACCTCGCTGACGGTTTCGTCCTGCAGACGGTTCGTCCTATTTCCCACAACTCGCTGACGGTTTCGTCCTGCTGACGGTTTCGTCCTAATTTTGCTCAACACTAAGTATCTCGCTGACGGTTCCGTCCGACTCCATTAATACTACGTATCCTTATTGACGGTCTCGTCTTAATTAACCACCACTACGTATTTCCGAGGACAAAGGGGCGCGTCGCTGGATCCCCAATCATCCCACCCGGACGGCAGGAAGCACCTCCTCGGACCCCGGGCACGAGACCCCTTCCGCGGAACACGGACGCTTGTTGGTCGGAACCCCGGCTCCGGGAACAGTTACTCTGTCAAGATCAATAAACTTTATATATTGTAAGCCTAGTTAAGGTTAAAACCAGCGTTATTACTGGGACTCGGGTCGGAATTTCCCTTTCTAGCACCACTTTCCTGAAACAAATAAATGTCCTGGATGATCCTGGCCAGCCCTGACCTACCCGAGGCTTGACTGAACGTCACAGGTGGCGCCCGAACAGGTTTAAGTGGTGTTTAGAAGGAGCCGACGCCGAGAAAGTAATGTCCAGTTCCGACCACCGAATCCGACCACCGATCGAGCCATCAGCACAGGGTACGACCCGAAAAAGGACGGCACCACCAAAAATGGTACCGCCAAATCGACCGGAGGTTTAAGGAGGAACAAGTGTTGCAGCGACCCCACGGCCGACGGAACTCGTTCAGGAAGGCCGAAGCAGCACAACCGCCCATCCGGAAGCCGAGGGACCGGAAGCGACGAGGGAAGCAACCCGCCAAGCAAGGATCCAGCCGACAGAAATCATGCGAAGGGTCCAAGCTGGGGCGTCTCAACCGCCATGCCAGAGGGGATCAGGCTACCCCGCCACGGTCCGACAGCCGACGGAAATCGTCCAACAGGGCCGAGACGGGGAAGTCGGAACCCCACCCGGGAATACTGGCAGAACAAACCCAGGGGAGGTGAGCGACGATGGAAGGGCCCGACCGGTGACGGAGATCGTCCAAAGGGGCCGGACCAGAATCGCACATCTGCACCTGGTGGCGAATTACCTCAAACAGAGGGAACTTCGTGACGATAAAGCGTCACTTCCCTAAGGAGGGGGGAGTGTGACGCGGGGCGCACAAATAAATAAATAAATAATACAAACTGTATATAAATAATAATAACAAATAACCATCCATAATAACCAACCCAGTGATCAAGAAGATCAAATTCGAACAAGTTTCGCGCGCGCGCCCAAACAAGCGCCGAGAGCCGGCCACACTAATTCGGGCAAATCCCGAGCATCGGCCACACTAATTCGGGCAAACCCACAGCCCGAGCGGGCACACTAAAACCCGCCAAGTGCTATATAAAGCCGGCCGCTAGCCTCAGAGCGATCATTCGGTGGTCGGAGTCGACCAAGGTGGAAGTCACCTAGCGCGCAGCAAGCAAGCAGCAAGCAGCAACTAAGGAACTGGAAGCAGCGGTAACAAAGGAGTAAGACTTAACTATACTAGGTATCGGTTGACGGCTTCGTCCTATTTTTCCATACTAAGTCTATATTTCAATACTAAGTCTTTCGCTGACGGCTTCGTCCTGCAGACGGCTTCGTCCTATTTTCTCATATCTCGCTGACGGTTTCGTCCCGCAGACGGCTTCGTCCTATTTCTCTCGTAC
The DNA here is from genome assembly GCA_018903765.1 of Drosophila aff. chauvacae BK-2020. Taxonomy (NCBI): domain Eukaryota; kingdom Metazoa; phylum Arthropoda; class Insecta; order Diptera; family Drosophilidae; genus Drosophila; species Drosophila aff. chauvacae BK-2020. Next base: position 1,509,265 of record JAEIGO010000024.1, on the reverse strand, counting down.
CTCGCTGACGGTTTCGTCCTGCAGACGGTTCGTCCTATTTCCCACAACTCGCGGACGGTTTCGTCCTGCTGACGGTTTCGTCCTAATTTTGCTCAACACTATGTATCTCGCTGACGGTTCCGTCCGACTCCATTAATACTACGTATCCTTATTGACGGTCTCGTCTTAATTAACCACCACTACGTATTTCCGAGGACAAAGGGGCGCGTCGCTGGATCCCCAATCATCCCACCCGGACGGCAGGAAGCACCTCCTCGGACCCCGGGCACGAGACCCCTTCCGCGGAACACGGACGCTTGTTGGTCGGAACCCCGGCTCCGGGAACAGTTACTCTGTCAAGATCAATAAACTTTATATATTGTAAGCCTAGTTAAGGTTAAAACCAGCGTTATTACTGGGACTCGGGTCGGAATTTCCCTTTCTAGCACCACTTTCCTGAAACAAATAAATGTCCTGGGTGATCCTGGCCAGCCCTGACCTACCCGAGGCTTGACTGAACGTCACAATGTTTTGTGAATAAGTAACGCTTTACAGATCTTGGATATCTTCTATGGTTTCGTCAAAATCGTGCCAAAACTTTTGAAAAACACTACTTTCGGGAAAATGCGTTTAAAGATAGGAAAAATGGTCGAAACGTATGGAGGTGGCAATCTTTCGGGCTTCGTTTACCCATGAAGGAATGCGAATTTTACAAAACCCTTTATATGGCGTATTCCTCAGATCCTCTAGTATTTAAACAAAATTAAAAAAAAAAATCGATTTTTTAAAACCGCGAAGGTAGAAGACCCCCTTAAGTATTGTTAGTACCTAGCTTAGGTTAGGTTAAGTCGGAAGGCCCTCACGGGGCTACGCATAGGCCAATATGGCCCTTAGCTGTCCGAAAGTTTCTGAGTGGACCTAGAGAGTGTTTACGCGGTTTTCGAAATTTTTAAGGATCGAGGTGTTTTTCGCGAAGGCAAGTAGTTCGCCTGGCTTCTTCCTGGAGGCATCTTCTAGTGATGCCAGAACCGGAGCGCCTAGGTATTTTATTCTTGCCCTTGCTAGGGCCGGACATTTGCAAATGAGATGCTCCAAGGTTTCAGTTGCCTCGGATTCATCACATTTCCGGCATTTGGTGTTTTCGGTAATGCCCAGCTTGACTGCATGAGCAGCAGCTAGGCAGTGACCTGTGAGAATTCCCACTAACAGCCTGCAGTCTTTCCTCGGAAGATGCAGCACGTAGTGACTGAGTTTTGCGTTGCGCTCTTTGCACATAATCTTTGATGTTTTGCAGGTTGTGGAAGTTCTCCTCCACCTGCAGTTAGTTCGTGTGTCGGCCCGACACTCTAGTTCGCTTTGGAGCGTTCTTAGGGAGACAGGAACGTTTTCTATTCTTTCATTCCGCAGTCCTACGCCTTCCTTTGCAAGTTCGTCGGCCGTCTCGTTACCATCGATGCCCTGGTGGCTGGGAACCCAGTAGATCCGCACTGACGTAGTCGTGCTGAGGACATCTAGTGCCTCCCTGCTTGCCAGTACATTTTTGGAACTGACCGCTGACGATTGCATGGATCTTATCGCCGCTTGACTGTCTACGAACAAATTGACCGCTTCATATGGGCGGTCTATGCTCTGCGCAAGCTCAGCCGCTTTCCCTATGGCGAATACTTCCGCCTGGAATATGCTGCATTTGTTTGGTAGCTTATACGACAGCCTCATTTCAGGGTCTGTGCAGTATATGCCCGCTCCAACTCCTTCTTTCATCATGGAGCCGTCGGTGTATATATTGAGGTGTTGAGCATGGTCTTGACCTGTTTTCCAGTCGTCTGGTCCCATGAATGTAGTTGTTTTTACATCCGGGCACGTTCTGGTAACCAGATAAACCAGTCAGATAAACTGCTCATGTTTTTTTTTTTTGTAGGGTAATTGGACGTTGATGCACTACGATCAGTACATTCAAGTGGCCCATCTGACACCAAGCACGTGCCTGTTCGTGTTAGGTGTTAGTAGGCGCGACATATGAAAGTATAGAAAAGGAATACGAGGAAGTGACTACTGGCGTGCTGCCAGACTGTTTGCCTGCATGCGTACTAAGTGGGTTATTATTAAGGTTTTTAGTTGGGGAAGGCTATCTTCGTTTGATGTTATCATGTACAAATCGTTATAATTTGCACATAAGACTCTAAAGGGTTCATGCAATTCAAAAGACGTTCTACATTGGGTCAAAACTAAAGGAATATAGGACCTAGTATTTCTACTCGGTACGTGAAAGTTAAGCTGACCCAGCAAGTCAGCACTTTCCACGTCACCGTGGATAAGGTTAAAAATGAACGTAACGCCAAGGTTCTACGGTTAGCTAAAGAATTTAAGTTAATTAGGAGAAGTCTACTAGAGTAGGAGGGTAACCTCTGGTTTGGATCCCAGTTCAAACCGCGTAAAGCGAAAAGCCGCGACCAATTGAACTATGCCCGAATCCCTGTAAGGACATATTCCCTGATGCAACTAGGCGTTGTGCCGCCTTTCCTGCAATCAGTTGCGCGTGGATGTCTAGGGGATCAACTCCTATTATAGTTTCGAGCGCTTTTGTGGGGATTGACCTCAGCGGTCCTGTTATGCAGAGCAGTGCCTGCCGCTGAGTTCTCTCCATGAGCTTGTTATAAGTCTTCTTTTCCATGGCCTGCCACCACACTAAGACTCCATATATCAGAGTTGGACGCACCACCGAGATGTAAATCCAGTGCATTCGAGCGTGTGAGAGGCCCCATGTGCTGCTAAGCATCTTCTTGAATGCATAAAGCACTATGGTGGCCTTTTTTACCCTCTCTAAAACATTGGGCTTCCATGCCAGCTTGCTGTCTAATACAATTCCGAGGTACTTGACTTGTGTTTTCGGGGTTAGCCTGGTTGAGTTAATTTTCGGGGGGACCCATAACGGCACCTTGTATCTCTTGGTGAAGAGAATGAGGTCCGTCTTGTCCGCGTTGATACTGAGTCCTACCTTCTCGCCCATTCACATATCTCCCTGAGTGTTGATTCCATAATCGAGCTGAGGGTCGATGGACAGACTCCCGTGATAATGTCGTCAGCATAGGCTGTTATCTTTGGGACCTTTCTCTCGAATCTCTTGATCAGTCCGTCTACCATCAGATTCCACAGGAGAGGCGACAAGACCCCGCCTTGCGGCGTGCCCCTGTGTGCTCCTTTCACCGTGGAGGCGGTGCCCCAATCGGATTGTACCCGCCTACAACCTAGAAGATTTCTTATCCACAAACTGATGGCGGGGGGCGTGTTGTCCGCTTCTATGCGGTCCATTATAGCATCTGTGGTCACGTTGTTAAATGCTCCGGATATATCCACAAACACTCCCAGAGCATATTCTTTATTATGCAGGGCTCTATCAATGGTGGCTACTAACTAGTGTAGTGCCGTCTCCACTGATTTCCCTTTCGTGTAAGCGTGCTGGTTGGATGACAGCAGTCGTCCCAAATCGTTTCTGATGTATGTGTCTAGCAGCTTTTCTAGCGTCTTAAGTAAAAATGAGGTGAGGCTAATCGCCCTGTAATCCTTGGGGCTCACATGGCTGCACTTGCCTGCTTTTGGCAGGAAGACAATATTAGAGGTCCTCCATTGGATAGGGATATAGCCCGTGCCGAGGCTCGCTGTGAATTTAGCGTGTAGCCATCGGGTGATCACTTCTTTGGTCACCTGTATATAAATAATGAATAAATGTTGGGAGGAGATCTCCCTACAGAGACTTAAGGCACTGCGACCGAGCGGTCTTTTGTGCCTATGTTGCTCCCTAATGAGACAAGAGTTGCTCAGCCTCCCTTATGAAGGCTAGCAGGTCTCTGGTCGAGGCTTGCCTGATCTGCGAAGCTGTCAAGAGCTCGCTATGCAGGTGCCTCCTTCTGGACCAAATAATGGCTGGACACTCACAAAGAATGTGTTTGGTCGTCTCGTCGTCTTCTTTACAGAGCCTGCACTCCGTATCCGAGGACAGACGCATCTTGTGAAGATGGTAGTTCAAGACATGGTGGCCGGTGAGGTAGGCTACCAATAGTCTTAGGTCCATCCTGGAACACCCATCAGTGTTCCTGCCCAAAAGTGGATGTATCAGCTCTTAGCTTGACGACATCCTGAGCTGGATATCCAATTCCTGGACTTAGCTCCTTTGACCCATCTTCCAACCATATCGTTGGCAGCGGCCCACCCTAAGCCACAGAAAGGCTCCGGACCGTGTAAAGGAGTCGCCGAGCCGATTCTTGCCAGCTCATCAGCGTTTTCGTTGCCGGGAATTCCGGCATGACCGGGAACCCAGCACAAGGTTACCCTGTTCCCAGTGGAGAGTTGCTGGAGGCTGGTCCAGCAGTCTGCGACGAGTTTGGAGCTTATGCTCCAAGAGGATAGCGCTTTGATCGCCGCTTGGCTATCCGAATAGATATTTATTGTAGCTCCTCTCATTCTTTTGGCAAGGATGAGTTTGGAGCAGGCCTCAATGGCATGAATCTCTTATTGAAAAACACTGGGCCATTTACCTAGTGGAATCGAGACTCTAGTGTTGGGTCCAAAGATCCCCGCACCCGCCCCTTGCTCAGTTTTGGACCCATCAGTGAACCACTGCAGGCTGCCGGGGTCACAGCAAGGGTTGCCATTATCCCACGCCCTACGGTCTGGGATGAGAGTCCTAAATTTCGCCCCGAAGTAGAGTTTCGTGGTCATGAGATCTGTTTGGCTGCAGATCTCTAAGCCAGAAACATTTTTCAAAATCCTAACATGACCAGCATCATCTGTCAGTAACCCAGATGTGAGCTCGATTCTAAGAAGGCTTCTAGCGGCTCCTTCTTGTATGTGAATGTGTAGCGGAGTTAATCCAATGATTTTCTCCATCGCCACAGTTGGGCATGTGCGTAGAGCTCCCGATAGAGATGCACACACTAGCCGCTGCAACTTGCTACATTTCTGAATGGCCGATACCTGCTGACACCTGTAACATGGCTGGGAATATTCCATCTAGTCCTGGTGCTTTTATTCCCGCGAAGGTATCTATGTATAGCCCTTTGGATTCTTCTAGAGGATATTAGACTTGTTGGGAGACTCTCTTCTCCAAGTGCTCTCTTCTCTCTCTCCAAGTGCGAGGTCCTGGTGCTTGTTGGCATCGGATATCTCAGTGCATCCTGGGAAGTGAGCATGCATTAGTGGTGTTAGGGCCTCCTCGCTTCCCTCAGTCGACTGTCCGTCGTCGCGTTTGAGCTGACTCTGTATGGTGGGTTGCTTCGATAGCAACTTCCGGAGTCTAGCTGTTTCTGGGGCCGTCTCGATATTGGAGCAGAAGTTTCTCCACGAACTTCTTTGTGCCCTGCGTATTTCCTTCTTCCTTGTAATCCCTGAGTAGGGTCTTATATTCCTCATTGATTATATCATTTTCCGCCACTTTGGCGATTTTGAAAAATTCTCTGAAATTATTGCGTAAAAGCGACCGTTCCACCACGGTGGCCTGGTCCTCTTCCTGGTTCTAGATGAAGGGCATGCTGCGCGTTGCGCATCTAGTAATTCCCTGGAGAGGGTCTCTAGGGACTTTTCTATGTCTTCAGCGGATTTTACTAGGGCCGGGCGAGTCGCGAGTCGTGTTGAGATTGTCTTCCGAAACTTTTCCCAGTTAGTGTTTTGGGGGTTCCTAAGGACGAGGAGAGTAGTCCGAGAAGGATGGTCTCTCAAGGACCCTCCATTCTGAAACCATTGTACTTTGTCCCCTTACGAGTGTTATGTCTAGCACGTTCGAGGAGGTGGGACCTACGAAGGTATGCTCTCCCCCCACGTTTTTTGTGCATAAGTTAGTAGATAGTAAAAAGTCTAAGAGTGACTCACCTCTGTCGTTTATGTCGGGGCTCCCCCACGCGCAGTGATGTGCGTTGGCGTCTGCACCCACGAGCAGTTGCTGGTCGTTTGGGCTGGCTTCCACCAGGCTCCTGAGTTCCTCCGGTGTGGCTGCTCTGTCGTGGGCCATGTAGCAGGACGCTGTAGGAGACGCTTTTTCTTGCTTTCAATCATCACCACAGTCAGGTCGTCCGTGTTGTAATGAGACATAAGGTTAGTGTGGAGACCCTTCCGTATGAGTACGGCAGTTCTGTTCCTGCTTACCGTTGGTACGTAGAACACATGGTGTGCTGAGGACTTTATGGAAAGCAATGGAATTGCCCGAGGCAATCCACGGCTCCTGGACTAAAGCGATGTCGACGGACCCTTGCTCCACGGCAATCAGGAGTTCCGCCGACGCGATTTTGCTCTTATGGAGGTTGAGCTGCAGTACCCTTAGGGTCATGGGTACCTGGATCAGCTCGGGACAGGTTGACTATGACTGTCAGGTCACCGTCCTCCTCCTCATCATCGTCGAGCGTCTTCAGATGTCGAGCGTCATTTCCTGGGCAGCGTCTACGATGGAGTCCAGACCAAGGTCTTTTTCCACCTCGCCTGCCTGCAGGGTGTGCGCGTCCTTGTCCCCCGGGTGGCGCTTTTTGAGGCGCAGGTAGACATTACCCATGCCCCACGCCATCTTCCCGTATCTGGGGTACAGGATGACCTCCGCCGCTTTGTTGATTTGGAGGACTGCGCACTGGCCCCCTTCTTTGGGTGTCGGGGTCGCAATGTGCAGCACCTTCCAATCTACGGTGGAAATTTCGGGGCTTTGGCGCTGTAGCAGCTTCAGCGCCCGGTCACCTTGGAGGGCGATGGGGAAGAGTACCTTCGCCTTCGGTATGGATGGGATTAGCTCCCTGTCCACCACCTCCAGTTTGGCCCCCTCCCACAACGCCTCAATCTGGCTGACCGTTTCCGTCAGCCACTTCCGAGTCGGGTCGTCCATGCACTTCAGGATTTTGACCTCATTTAGCCACCCTGCACCATCAAAAGTGGGCATGGGACCAAGGGAGTCCTCCTCCATCCGTGCAAACAGCGCTTCGACGAGCCTCGTGTGCACCGTCTTCCACCGTTCTTCGGACATCTTTCCATTTTCGTCATTGCGGTCAATGAGTGCCACGATCAGATGTCGTTTGGTCACCTCACTAACCTTCTGTGCCCTCTGAGGCTTCTTCGCCTTAGATGGCCTACCTGCTTGGGCCCGCGTTGCCGCTTGCTCGCCGGAGCGTCTTTAGTGGCACTCTCGGCGGAGCGTTGCCTTTTGCTGGCAAGCATCTCCTCCACTTTGTTGGCGAATCCGCCCGTTGAGGACATGTGGGGGATCTTGGCGTAGTATAACCTGCCCTCTTCAATCTTCTGCTCGGCCCAGGCTAGCGTTGCCTTCTCCTCTTGGGACAGTTCAGCTTTGGCCCGAAGCCGGCATCCGATTCCGAGTGCAGCCTTATACTGCGCCTTCGCCTTCCTCCCCTCGCTAGACCGTTTCGGCCCGTCCCTGCGAGGGGAGCTGGTGCCTGGTTCTGGCGAGCGGAGTAGAATCTCCTCCTCTTCTAGTGTGAGCTGCGCGCTCTCTAGGCCCGTGTCTGTATCGACGGCGGCACCTCAGCGGCATAGTTTGCTCTGAGTCGATTTTTTGGCAGTAGCAGTACAACTGGCATGACCTGCTCCCGTCATGCTAGAGGTGTGACCGCTGGCGACACGCAGAGAGGATTGCTCCCCTCCGTGCCCGCCGGTGGTAGCAGTCACGCCTTCCACCGACGATTGGGCTGATATCCCAGACCGAGTTGAAACATTTTGTTCGTCCATTACAGAGTAAACTGGTTAGTTTTCCGGGGAACCACCCACTTGCGTTTTATGCCTAACCGCTGCGTTTTAAGCCTTGCCGCCAAGCACCTCCATCCATGGCAAATGACTCCTTTCCTCCGGCTTTTCAAGCGGAAGGAATTGGGCCGTTGCATTACCCGTTGCCCTGGATAATACAGTGCCCATTGCCCAGCCGGCGCCCTCTTGGAGGGTTCAGATGGAGGATTTTCGCCAGCCTAGTACCTAGCTTAAGTAAGTAAGACTTTTTCGTTTTCTCGGGTACTGACATAAATGTTGCGAGCGGAAAATGTTGCGAACGAAAATGTTGCGAACAAACTAAATGAATTTATATCTATATTCCTAAGGCAGCTATATGATATAGTGGTAGGATTTTGATCAAATTAAAACCGAAATTCAATAATATTACAAAATGGCCATGTCTGAAGTTTCATGTTGAAAATTGCCTAAGTTATAATTTTTTCCCTAAAAATTTTCCGATCGTTCCTATGGCAGCTATATGATATTGTCGTCCGATCCGCCCCGTTCCGAGAGAGCATATAGAAGACTATCTGCAAAGATTCATTCAGATAGCTTTAAAACTGAGGGACTAGTTTGCGTGGAAATGGACGGACAGACGGACGGACAGACGGACATGGCTATATCGACTCGGCTGTTGATGCTGATCAAGAATATATATACTTTATAGGGTCGGAAATGTCTCCTTTACTGCGTTGCAAACTTCTGACTAAAATTGTAATACCCTGCAAGGGTATAATAACACTTTTTAACTCCCCAGAGTTATGAAACACGCTTTGTTAAAGGACCCAACTTCTAAAATTTAGGTTTTTCTGCCGGTGGTTTGACCGCTTCTTTGGCCTTATTATATTTTATACATTATATACTTATTATATCTATTGTTATATTAATCATATATTGTTCATAATCACACATACAACATATGACAATCAACACATCAGATTCGTAATCAACAATTGTCAGATTTGCCGTGTTTCACATCTCCCCACTCGATGTGTTTCATTTCTCCCCATTTGATACTATTTTGAAAATCGCACCGCGACAGCAAAACAAAAAATTTTTTCTCTCAAATTCTTCTAATTCTAAGTTAAAAGCTTAATGAATGCTGATTATTCTGCATACTAACTTTATAGATTCACTTGCAACTGTTTATCAGGATTCCACACAGGAAAATCCTCGAAAAAACTTTTTGCACGAATTTTAAACACATTGTGTGGGAATATATAAAAAAAGAGTGATATCGGTGCAAGTGCTCGATCAAATTAAGCATTGGGGTTAACAAAATGTTGACAAAAAAAACAATCGGAAAAGCCACTAAGCGAAATCTATGGCCATGTTTCACGACTCCCCATGTTTCATAACTCCCCACTCTCCCCTATGAAAAAAAAATAGAAGGAATATTTAAATAATAGTTCAACTATAAAAAATTATATTATAAGTTTATTTTCTATTCTTAGGATTAAGAATTAAAACAACACAAAAAGCAAAGCCTCACTTTCACCTCAAAATTGTTAAACAATTTTTTTTTTAATCAAACAACTTGTAAACTTTAGACTTAAAAAATAATAATCTGAAAGGTTATAACAACTAAATTTGCAAGGAATGACGAAATCGTTGCCACCAAATATTCTAAGAAAGAAAAGGGTTTGTTCAAGTTTCAGTGTTGTTCCGTATTAGAATTTAATAAGACAATTATAAGGTTAATTGTGACGCTTTTGATAAACATAGAGTCAACACATGCATACATACATATAAGTACATGCATGAAAAAAAAAGTTGTTTGTCTTTTTTAATTGAACATTAGTTTTCACTCAACTGCTTACGTGTAAGGTATCGGTATCGGTTGAGCTTAAGGGATTTTGTTACTTATATTGACTGCTGTGCCATAAAGTGAATATAAATTTAAATTTATATATATGGGGGGTAACTCTCTGGAAATGTCCACCCGCGGAAAAAACACAAAAAATGCTCTAAAATGTATATTTTTAACATAGTAATATTAAGAAATGGATACAATTTGAAAGTCTTTATCATATTCTAAAACAAATTTCGAAATATTCGAATGAAAACACGAACTAATTGCGATTCTTCTTCATTTTGATGAAAAACACCATAAAAAAGATAATGTTGTGTTTTGATAAAAATCTATCATTCTATCATTACTGGGAGATTGCGAGGAGTCAAAAGAGACAACATTTATACTTCTCTGATTTACCTAAATAGTAAATAACATCACGAAAAGTACGATGGAAAAAAATGTCGCGTGCGACATGTCGCATGCGACAGTGATTAAAATTCAATTTAAAAAAAAAACTACTTAATATTTTAAATTGAAACTAAAATTTTTTTTAATAGAAATCAATGCATTACACTTTAAAATTATTTGCATTAAAATCGTCCATCACGTTTCGCTAAAATCTGATCTTGAACTGGTTTTCAAAAAAGTTACTTCTGTCTGTGTCGCGTGCGAATACCTCACATTTTTGTGAATATCTCGAAAACGAACCTCTGCCCAATATCGATATTGGCACCATATATACTGCTAATCAAGAGCTTTAAGTTTCATATTTTGTAAAAATTACATAAAATCTTGGTACATGTTTTTTGCAAGTTTGAATGTGTACGAATGTCGCGTTCGACATCAGAGAGTTACCCATATATATGTATATATATATAATACATATTTATATATGTAAATATATACTCCGCTTCGCTCTGGGACGCTCGCTTGCCTCCTATATATGTAATTGTTTGCAGCTCCGCGAAAATTTTATAATAGGAGGTATATATATATATATATATAAATATTTATACATATATAGACATATATATATATATATAAATATTTATACATATATATATATATATATACATATATACATATATATATACATATATACATATATATATATATATACGTATCGAATATTTTCAAGTAATAAACCGAAAAAAAAATGTAAGAAGGAAAAAACAATTTTTTTTTCGATACGTACTTTTTATTTCAATATATAAATGGGAAACTTTAGAAAATTATTTCTCGAAAATTCTAGGTATCCGATTGAAATAAAAAAATACGTATCGAATATTTTCAAGTAATAAACCGAAAAAAAATATAAGAAAGAAAAAAAAATGTGGTGGCTAATTTTGCGTGGAACGCCCCATATATAAACCATACGTGTATAAAGTTAACTGAACCTACTATTGTAAATGCAAATATAACTATTGTACATATAATATTGTATGCGTACTCTCGACTTTTTCATATAAGGTGAACAAAATTAAGAAGTCGCTTACATATGGACATATAATTAAATTATTAGTATCGGATAAATAAACATAAATATGAACATGCCATTGTACATTATTTCGTATTGGGTTAGCATTCAACAACAGTAAAACAGTAAGCAGTTATCAACGTAAATTCCGTGCTTATAAAAATGAATGTGATTAGACTTTTAATGACCGCCACGATTATTTCAACATTGACGGATGTGGTAAGGCCAAGTGCCGAGACCAAGCTGAACACATTATTAAGGTAAATAAGGAATACTAAGTGTCCGTTTTTTTAAATGTACATATTTTTATAAAAATTATTTTAAATGTTACTCGAAAGACTTTGTTTTCGTTAGCAACGACTTATGTTTATCCAATACGAATGTGAATTCTTTCAAGACTCATGGTCAAGTCGGCTCTAGAATTAAAGGCTCGACTTTTGCAAAAAAAACTACAAAAATAACTTGTCAACAGACTAGTAGCAGATGTGGTTACGATCGTTTCATTGGGCGCTACGCAATTCGTACCGTCAATTTGCTAACGTTCACTAATTTTCCTGGTACTTTACTCTCCATCTGCCCGTTGAGAACCCATTCAGAATTCTAAGCATTAATGCGAGAGCAAAAGCAAACCCCGAAAATCTGCAATTGTTCCTTTTCGTGTTTTTGAACCACTTGTTTTACCGTACAGTGTCTATCAGACTACCAGAGGTCAGGGTAAAGTTAAGGGGTTATATACCTTTTTCAGCGGAAAAATTGAGGAAACTTTGGATGTTTTTTTTTAAATGTGTAGCAGTCATTTTATTACACAAATGTTATTATTTATTGATTGTACATATTTTGTTGAAAAAAGCAAGCTATTGTTCTTGAAAAAATATAAATAATTCACGGAGTTATGGCGATTCTATCAAAACCATTTTTTTTTAAGCGGCTCGCGGTGACTATGATTGAAGTTCAGAAGGTCAACTTAAATAAAAAAACCGAAAAAATTTCATTAGTATAAAGTTGTTTCTAGTTCGTGAACGATTACTTTAAAGAATATATGTTTTTTTCTGTCAACAGTAACGATTTTTTAAAAAAGTTAATTTTTTGAGCTCTAAAAATGTTATTCAAAAATTCTGATCTGAAAAATTAAAATTTTTGCATGAAAACTGAATCGTTCACGAACTGCGCACATTCATTACGAACAATTTAAATAAAAAATTAAGAAGATCGATTAAATAGTTCTTGTGGAATCGCAGTCACGGCAAAGGCAGTTTTGTAAAAAAACGATTTCGAGATAATCGCATTTAAAGTTCTAGGTTGAGTGTGTGGAGTGTGACGAACCGCGGCACAAACGGCTGTTTTCCTATGGAACTATTGTTCGGATCTCTATGAAAATTTGGTAAAATGTTCTTTAGGAGTTGTACTTTAGGATTCAGCAAAAAATATTTTTCGATTTTTTCCAAAAAAAAAAAGGTATAATAACCCCTAAAAGCAATGACTCGTATTAAATAAGAATTTGAACAGTTCTAAATAGTTTTGTTCCCCTTCGGGGTATTATAATTTTAGTCAGCGCAATGAAGCAGTATCAACAGCCGAGTCGATCTAGCCATGTCCGTCTGTTCTTTCGTCTGCCCGCTTATATCAAATAACTGCCATAGGAAAGATCGGAATTGTAGAATAGAACTTATAACTTAGCCAGTTTTTATTCCTTTGTATTACACAGGCCGACAAAATCAGCTCAACCCTCTGACCCAGAAACCAGTATATACTTTTCCGAAGGTTTTCGGTGCGCTGAATCCGAATCCGAGGTCGAAATTTCCGAATTGGCTCTGGTTTCCGAGATATCTTAACCGAAAAGTGCAAAAACCGCGTTTTTTGCCTATATTTGAGGTTATGTAGCATCGAATTTGTTCTTTTACTGAAAATACTAAAAAAGCCACCTTAAAGTATATCCCTTGCCCTTTCAAATGCTGTTGAGTATGATTAAATATCTTTTTTTTTCGCTGAGATATCGTACTAAAATCGGACTACTATATAAATAGCTGCCATAAGGACGCTTGGCAAATCCTATGATTATATCACATAGCTATCATATAAACGATTTTGAAATATAGAGAAAATTGCAAAACTGTGAATGTTTAACTATAACTGTATAAATGTTTTATAAACTTAGTGTTAGTTTTTCTTTTCATTTTGAAAATATTGTACTAATTTATAATAATTGTGTGACTTAGTCAGTTAGCTTTCTTTTTTGTTAATCAAAAAATATGTTTTAAAACGAGCTTCCTTAGTCAAACTTTAACCAATTGTTTGCTTAACTACTTTAACATTTTGCTAAGTTTCCATGAGGTTCAAGTCACCGGGAGTCACTCGTGGTTGTTCTCGCCGACTTGTGCCAGCACTTAAAAATTAATTTAATATGCTGGAGTATCCTTTTCGGCCATATCGTAGGCCCCAAGCGTAAGTCGAGGATATATGTACATAGTACTGAAGATGAGCTAGCATTCACATCCTACGGGTACGTTCAGGACCTCCTCCAGGTCTTGTTTCGGGTCCTTTGTGCCCACCTCCGGCTGCTCCTCAGCTCGCATGGCGTCTGTATTAATAATAAATATGAACCAAGCTGGTTTAATTAGCGCGCATTACACAAACCCGCCTCACGCAACTGGTTCCAGGAACTAGTTTCCAGGGACTTGGAATGTCAACTAACTGGAAAATTTGTCGTCATAATTTAAACGAAAGCTAGCTGCTTTGATACAGTTTATTTAAGGGGTCCCGATGGAATACCTTTGTGTGTGGTTATATTGTACCAAGAAATTTATACATATCATATAATAATATTGTTTTAATACAATTTTAACAAGAAAGTAAGCTAACTTCGGCATGTTGAAGCTTAAATACCCTTGCAGTAAGTATTTAAAATTTTGAAAATTTAAGGATTGCGGTTCTTTTCGCTTCCGCGTGTTCTTAGATTCTATAAATGTTAAGCGAAACATGTTTACAGTGAATAATTATGGTCAACAAATAAATATTGCTTGCAACAAAGCTTTCAAAATAAATAAATTGATATACATATTCCTATGGCAGCTATATGATATAGTAGTTCGATCTTGACAAAATTAAAATCGAAATTCTAGAATAATACAAAATTGCCATATCTCAAATTATATGAAAATATGTTGAACATTTTTTTCCTCAAAAATATCCAATCGTTCCTATGGCATCTATATAGTATAGTCGTCTGATACAGCCCGTTCCGACATATTTAGTAGTGAGAGCATATAGAAGACTATCTGCAAAGTTTCATTCAGATAGCTTCAAAACTGATTGACTAGTTTGCGTAGAAACGGACGGACAGACAGACGGATAGACGGACATGGCTAGATCGACTCGGCTGTTAATGCTGATCAAGAATATATATACTTCATAGGGTCGAAAATGTGTCCTTTACTACTTTGCAAACTTATGACTAACATTATAATACCCTGCAAGGGTATAAAAAGATTATTTTTGAACCGTATAAAATAATTATGTTTTAGGAGTGCCAACTTTTTTTAACTAAACTAGTAAAAATTATATTTACAGATTTAAACTTTGGACATTCACAGCTACAGTTTTTCCTCTACGGCTATCATATTCATGGCAGCTATATAAAATAGTCGTCCGATTTAAAAAATTAAAACCGAAATTTTAAAATAATTCAAAATGGCCATGATTTGAAATATATTTAAATATGTTGAAAAACGGCATGGCTGTAATTTATAACGGATATAATTTTATTTATAAAAATTTTTCAAATATTTCAATAATAGCTTTATGATATAGTCGTCGAATTGGCACGTTCTGTAGTATTCAGTCTGTGTAGTCAGTGTAGTGTACAGTCTACTAGGGAAATAGCAAATAAAAATGAAAGAGAATTGATTCCGCGATGCCACGCGTACTATAACCAACCTTGATAACTTCTATAATTTGATTGTTGTCCCAAATCAAAAGAATCTTCACATTTTTTTAAATTAATTTTAGTAGAACTTAGCATGAGTACTCGACGGACGAAAATAAAGAAAGTTTAGGCCAACATGTTTATAATCATAACGATACAAATAAGTTTCATTTTAATTCCATAAGTCATTCACAAAAGCAAAACTAACAAGTATGCTTACATTTAACATTAATTTCACAATGGTTATCAATGATTGTAATCAGCTAAATTTTTAATTGGGCTCATGGTGATATCTTTTCTCATATCATTATTTATATATATATATATACCTATATATTGTTATTGTTAAGGCAAGCATTCCGCTTATAAATACTTACAGTAATTAAAAGTCTCACCGATGTATCATTGGGCCCAAGATGACTCGAATGTAGTTGCTGTTTAATTTTTATCTATTTATTTATTAGAAAATATAGCAAATAACTGATATTGTAGACCGGGTCCTTACCTCACCCGAAGTAAGGAGTGTTTTTTATATATGTGCTCCGACTCACATCATGTGGGGAGAGGCAAGGACAGGTGTCTTAATACAGTTTGTGTATTTAAATCTAACGACAATGAGTTCATGTCAAAAGCTCCCGTTGTTGTTGTTTATCTCTCTTATCAGTATGACCACAACATGAAAACAGAGGGAGTGGACCAAAAAGGAGCCCAGCACTACTTGGAGGCTCCAGAAGGGAGCCTCACCACTACAACCTACCTACCTATGAGTCAGTCAAATCAGGACCGATTGATGTTAAAATTTCCACTGAGCTAACCGATGCGAGTGAAATGAATACAAAGGTATATTGCCTTCTCATTCATGATCAACTAGTTGAATACACACCATTGACTGGCTTAGTTCAATGTATCGTCTAAAAATTTAGAAAGGATCACTCTTTTCAAATTTTGGAATTCATTGCGTATAGACGTTCACGAAGCCGTCAATAATGCTATCACTCAAAAACAAACTCAACAACACAACTCGCAAAACAATGCAATACGCGGAATATCTGCAGGATTTATTAAAATATTTTAATAAGAGGATGCCTGATACACCGATGGTTTCTAATATACATGGACAACATTTCACATCTTGTTGCTCGGCTAATGATGAAGTTAGTCAAGGAGTTGATACCTGCGCATGTCATTTTTTTACTTTACGGTCACAAAAATCTCTAAAAATTATGAAAATGTATGTAAATTTAGAACATCGTTTCTGATTAATGTACTTGAAAAATAAAAAATATATTATATACACAAAAATAAAATTTCATAAAATTGTATTGGGAAATGAGACTTTGGGAAAATTCGTTTTCAGATTTCTGGGATTTGAGAGGATGGGGTGCTTCTCGATGTTGTTGAGAAACCGATACATGAGGATTCTTTTACCTTATGTTCTTTGTTGGTGGGGCAATGGAACATGTTGTTGTTTTAAGCATTCGATCGGTTGTATGTTGATGGAGTGTGGGAAAATCAGAGACTGTCCTTTTCAAGGGTCTTGGGTGAGCGTCCTCGTTGAGAAACCTTTATAAGTGTATCCATTTACCCAACTCCCACACACTCCCAGTTGGTTTGAATAATTCAACATGTTGTTTTAAGCATTCGATCAGTTGTATGTGGAGGGAGTGTGGGAAAATCACTGACTGTCCCTTTCAAGGGTCGTTGGTGACGGTCCTTCATAGGAATTTAGCTCCTTTATTCAATCATACCCCGTCCCTTTTACATAGGGCTGTTCGTTAATGTACACGTGCGAGCCAGGATCGCTACGGGATCGCTGCGGCGCGCCCTTTTCCTTTACACCCCGTCCCTTTTTTTAAGTGAAGGGTCGTGGGTGAACGAGTACGTGGCGCTGATAAATATAAACATGCGGGACAGGATCACTCGGGATCTTATTTAATTTAATTTTGACAGCTAATCGGATATTTATACTACTGAGATAGCATCTGACGCGTATCCGTGTATCTGCTGTAATGCATCAATAGTGCTTTGCTTTTGTTTGAGGGCCACTTGGTTTTGGGAGATCAGTACATTTCGGTTAAGATACCAGACTAGTCGACTGGCGATTATTTTTTCGAAGATTTTACTAAAGCAAGGTAGGAGGGATATAGGGCGATAGCCTCCAATTACGTTTAGTGGTTTATTTGGTTTGGGGATTGGTATGGTCACGGCGGCTCTCAAGGTGTGAAGGTAGACAGCTTTAATCAGAATATCGTTATATATGTCTATTTATATAAGTTTGGCTTCTGGTGGCATATGGCAAAGCATAGGGTACGAGATTCTGTCGTTTTCAGATTTCTTGGATTTGAGAGGATGGGGTGCTTTTCGATATTGTTGAGAAACCGATACATGAGGATCCTTTTACCTTATGTCCTTTGTTGGTGGGGTAATGGAACATGTTGTTGTTTTAAGCATTCGATCGGTTGTATGTTGAAGGAGTGTGGGAAAATCAGAGACTGTCCTTTTCAAGGGTCTTGGGTGAGCGTCCTCGTTGAGAAACCTTTATAAGTGTATCCATTTACCCAACTCCCACACACTCCCAGTTGGTTTGAATAATTTAACATGTTGTTTTAAGCATTCGATCAGTTGTATGTGGAGGGACTGTGGGAAAATCACTGACTGTCCCTTTCAAGGGTCGTTGGTGACGGTCCTTCATAGGAATTTAGCTCCTTTATTCAATCATACCCCGTCCCTTTTACATAGGGCTGTTCGTTAATGTACACGTGCGAGCCAGGATCGCTACGGGATCGCTGCGGCGCGCCCTTTTCCTTTACACCCCGTCCCTTTTTTTAAGTGAAGGGACGTGGGTGAACGAGTACGTGGCGCTGATAAATATAAACATGCGGGACAGGATCACTCGGGATCTTATTTAATTTAATTTTGACAGCTAATCGGATATTTATACTACTGAGATAGCATCTGACGCGTATCCGTGAATCTGCTGTAATGCATCAATAGTGCTTTGCTTTTGTTTGAGGGCCACTTGGTTTTGGGAGATCAGTACATTTCGGTTAAGATACCAGACTAGTCGACTTTTTTTTTTTTTTTTACTTTTATTTATTGAATCTTCTCATTTATGAGATTAACAATAAGTGTATCAAATCTTATACTATAACCTAACTAGGAGTCATGTAGACTGAGACAGTCGCCCTGACAAGTTATGGCTGGGTTGGAAGGTCTGTACGTTGCAGGCGGGTTCGGCTGGAGACCCGAGTCAAGACCCTTGCTAGAGGATTTGGGTGGACAGAGAGTTTTTCATTGTAGGACGCTTTTTGCTTGTCTATTTCATCTTTTACTGCGAGAATGCCGAGGTCCCTGTGGATGTTTTGGTTACGAATATACCATGGTGCCCCAGTGATAGTTCGCGGGATCTTTGATTGGGCTCGCTGTATGATGTCTATGTTGGTTCTGCTCGCGTTCCCCCACAGCTGGGAGCCATACGTTCAGATTGGCTTAAGAGTGGAGTTGTAGAGCAGGACCTTGTAGTCCAGACACAAGGGCGATCGTGAGTTTATAATCCAGTGGAGGCTGCTGGCTTTCAGTTTTAGGTGCAGTTTCTTGCATTCGATATGTCTACGCCATGTTAGACGTCTGTCGAGGTGGATGCCGAGATACGTTACTTCATTAACTTGGGGGATCTGCGTGCTATTCATACAGAGCGGAGGGCAAGTTTGTCTGTTAAGGGTAAACGTTATGTGTTTACACTTTTGTTCGTTTATTTTGATACGCCAGTCAGATAGCCACTTCTCGACTACCACGAGGTGGTTGGCGAGTTGGGTTGTTGCACGGACTGGGCATCTGGAGCGGCTAAGGATCGCAGTGTCGTCGGCGAAGGTGGATGTTGTTAGTCGGTCACTCGTGGGAATATCTGCTGTGTAAAGGACGAATAAAGTTGGCCCAAGTGCGCTACCTTGTGGGACCCCAGCTTCGATAGTGTAGCTGTCGGAAATTTTTGTGTTACATCTGCGAAGGCTCTATTGTAGAGGTAGGATTCAAGGAGTTTATGAGTGTACCCGGGCAAGTGTGTTTTAATTTTATGCATGAGACCTTTGAGCCAGACGCGGTCAAATGCTTGAGATACGTCGAGGAATATCGCGCTGCAATATTCCCTATGTTCGAAGGCTGTGAGAATTTCTGATGTTATTCTATTTACTTGCTCTATAGTTCCGTGTTTTTCTCTGAAGCCAAATTGAAGGGCTGGGATAATGTTGTGGGCTCCCATATATGGTATTATGCGCGTTAGAAGGCATTTTTCGAATAGTTTGGACAAGCATGATAATAAACTTATTGGTCTGTAAGATGACGGAATCGTGTGATCTTTTCCGGGCTTCGGAATCATTATAATAATTGATTTTTTCCATTTCCTTGGATAGTAGCCGAGACTTATGATTCCATTGAAGAGTTTACAGATGACCTCAATAGCACAGTACGGAAGTTCCATTATCATTTTTGTAGTTATTAGGTCACCGCCTGGAGCCTTTTTTGGTTTTAGCTCCCTGATGACTTTTGTGATCTCGTTCGGCTGAAAAGTAGTTGGCGTGGATTCAGTTTCGAGGTGGATTTGTGGAGGAACATAATCATTAGCTGCGGGGTTCGGCTGGAAGACGCCTCTGAGATGTAAGGCAAATGATTCGGCTCTATCTTTGTCGCTGCGGGCCCAGCACCCTGAGGAATTCCTTATAGGGGTGACGGTTTGAATTGGAGAGCTTAGATTTGGGTGAGCCCTCCACAAGGGATGCTTTTTACTAGTTGGCGAGAGTTTTCCAATATATTTAAGTTGTTCATTTTCAGCTTCTTGCTTCAGGGCCCGGTTTAGATTGCGGGTGGCTTCAGTAAGACGTTGCTTTGAGCATGGCGATCTGCTGGTTTGCCACGCTCGTCGCAGACGCCTCTTTTCCTGAACCAGCTGTTCGATTTGCCGGTTGGTTTTGAACTTCTTAAATTCCCCATCTTTCCGTATAGGGGTTGAGATCCTGGCTGCTGTGACGAGTACCTCTACCAGGGCGGAGGAGGAGCAGTCGATGTCCGCTTCGATATTTAGTTGGGGAGTTAGCTCAATGTGGGAACTCACATACTTTCTGTATTTCATCCAGTTAGTGTTGTGCGACGTCAGCCTGTAGGGGTGGTCCGCAATTTCTGGGCTTTGACGAAGGCTTATCAACAAAGGCGAGTGGTCAGATGAGAGATCCGGTAGTGCTATGGCGCTTATTAGATTGCGTGGGATGTTTTTTGTCACCGCGAAATCAATTAGATCTGGGATCTTTTTTGGGTCTGCAGGCCAATATGTGGGGCTACCAGGAGAAACGTAGTCCAGTTTATTGCTCACCTTTATAAGTGCATTATACAGTTGCCTTCCCTTGGGAGTCACGAGGCGTGATCCCCAGTGCGTGTGTTTGGCGTTGTAGTCTCCTGCGGCTATGAAGCGATCCCCCAGAGTGTTGTAGAAGTCCATGAATTGACCTTCAGAGATATTAAATCGAGGTGGGCAGTAGACAGCGGCAATGCAAAGGTTTTCGTTTCCTGAGTTCACTTTTATGGACGTGGCTTGCAGGTAATTTGTTGCAAACCTTTGATGAAAGTGGTGTTTGATGCGTTCTCTGATTAAGATGCCCGTTCCGCCGTGTGCCTTGCCATCCGGATGATCTGTGCGGTAAAAGGTATAACCTCTTATATGGAAGTTATATCTCCCTGTGAGGTGCGTTTCAACCAGCAGCATGGCGTCGATGTGATTTACGTTTAGGAATTGAGTTATTTCAAGTTTATGCCGTGAAATGCCGTTGGCATTCCACATGGATATACGTAGGTTAGTCATTTACTTTTTGGACTGTTGTGCTACAAGCAGCTGAATTACCATGTTCTGGTTCTGAACAAGGGTTTGCATGGTTGTTTTCATGAATGACATAAGTTCCATCATACTTTGTTGCATGGTGAACATCATAGATTCCAATTTGCTTTGCGGCTGCCCTGGAACCTGCTGAGCATTTTCTGAGTGAGGCTGGGGTGGATTTTCCATGCCTGTTCTTAGTGCTTCGGCGTAGGAGATTCCCTTGGTTGTATTTAGCTGCCCAAATGATGATCTGGCTGCCTTGGCGAAAAATACGTCTGGCGTACTTTTTGAGTTGTAATACACATTTTGTGTATGTTGTTGGTGCGTAGCTGTCGCTCGTCGCATGCGACTCTTCAGCTCCTTGTAGACCGCACAGCCTCTGTAGTTTGCCGTATGGTTTCCTCCACAGTTGCCACATTTTTTCATTTGGGGGTCTTCTTTGTTTGCGGGGCAGTTTACGGAGTTGTGGAAGTCTCCGCAGACTACGCAGACCGTCCGAAGTGTGCAGTATGTCTTGGTGTGTCCATACTCTTGGAAGTTTGTGCATTGAACAGGGCCGTTGCGTTTGTGGGGTTCTTCCACGGTGATTCTTCGATGCAGTAAGAGCTGCAGCTTGTAGATCGGGTGCACTTCGTTTTTCTTTAAGGCTTTGCTATCTGGTTCAAGCTCGACCTTGAAAAGTGGTTGTGGTTTTTTGTTTCTGTTAACAATATTGCTAACATTTTTGGCCTTAAGGGCTTCTTGAATTTCAGAGGGGGTGACGTCAGGTTCTATACCTTTTAGCACAACTTGCAGTCCCTTGCTGCTTTTTAGTTGATAGGTGTAAAAGTTCTTTTTTGTGTCTTCCAGGTACTTAGACACAGCTCGGAAGTGTTCTTCGGACTTCGTTTGAACCTTTGTTTCGTGTATGTTCCCTTTAATAAGCGGAACAACATGGAAATTCTCGTCCCCGACCAGCGCAACAATTTTGTTGACCAGGGCGCTTGAACTTTTTTCTCTTATGTAAATAGGTGGGGGTTTTGGTTTCCTTTGGGTCTCCTGCCCCAACTCTGGTTGGTTGTTGTCCGCCTCTCCTAAGATGGAGAAACGGTTTTCATTGGAGCTCCTCGTTTGGTCGGTGCTTTGTTGGTTCGGTTGATCTTTGGTTTGTTACCAACCGTGTTGAGTGGACTAAGCTTGCGCTTAATCTGGATGTAGCGGTCCATACCGGTCTGTATAGCCGGGACCGCTTGTTGCTTATCGGAGCTAACTGTTTTTGTTGGCATTTTATTTTGTTGTGCAGCCGTTGGGACAGAACTCGCAATATTGGTAGTTGGTTTAATTACACAGTGTAACAAATTTTAAAAAAGTAAAAACACTTTTGAAGTGACCTAGTAGAGATCGTTAAGCAGGTCGAATATAACACAAAACCATGTTTGAAATTCTTCTAACACCCTCAAAATCTTGAGTTATGGTAAAAAAACCGTTTTTCGGCTCTTTTTCACTTTGAAAAATTCCTGCTCAAAAAGTTGTTGACCAATTTGAAAAACTCTTGGAGTTTTTAATAGCTTAATAGTGTAGCTTACAGGAAAAAAATAACTTATTGTTTGTTTCGAATGAGAAAGACAACATTTTTGCTTCGAAATATGCAACTCGCACTTTTTTTCCGTGTTTTTTTGACTTTGATGCCATTTTTTTTAAACAAATCACCAATATTTCGCAATCATGCGCAACTAATGTTGTTGCCTAGTCAATTACGAATAAAACAATACCAATTTCATGAAAAAATAACGAAAATTAATGAAGTTATGACGATTTTTCCCCCTCAAAAAAAAGTATTTTTTAGAGCGCTCTATACTAACAATGTGTAATACGGAACGAATGAGGACAGTGAAAGGGTAATTCAGAGTTTAAACAGCAAATTGACATTATGGAATATATTTTTATTAATATCATAGTTCTGTAAAAGTATTTTTTCTCACTTTTCTAATTTTTTATATTCTAAATTTGCACCCAAAGTAGAAAAGTGAGAAAAAATATTGGTGATTTGATTTGATTTAATATCATAGTTCTGTAAAAGTATTTTTTCTCACTTTTCTAATTTTTTATATTCTAAATTTGCACCCAAAGTAGAAAAGTGAGAAAAAATATTGGTGATTTGTATAAAAAAAATGGCATCAAAGTCGAAAAAACATGGAAAAAAAGTGCAAGATGCATATTTTGAAGCAAAAATTTTGTCTTTCTCATTCGAAACAAACAATAAGTTATTTTTTTTCCTGTAAGCTACACTATCAAGCTATAAAAAACTCCAAGTGTATTTTAAATTGGTCAACAATTTTTCGAGCAGGAATTTTTCAAAGTGAAAAAGAGCCGAAAAACGGGTTTTTTTACCATAACTCAAGATTTTGAGGGTGTTAGAAAAATTTCGAACATGGTTTTGTGTTATATTCGACCTGCTTAACAATCTCTACTGGGTCACTTCAAAAGTGCAAAATCACTGTTGCACTGTGTTATTGGTGGTGATTTTGCTGCAACTGCAGTAATTGTAGCACTGCTTGTTGTTGGAGCTTCATTCAGCGAAGCTTGTTGGAGCTTCAT
This sequence comes from Drosophila aff. chauvacae BK-2020, assembly GCA_018903765.1. NCBI lineage: Eukaryota > Metazoa > Arthropoda > Insecta > Diptera > Drosophilidae > Drosophila > Drosophila aff. chauvacae BK-2020. The sequence goes on along the minus strand of JAEIGO010000024.1, from coordinate 1,485,903 downwards.
TCAGCGATGCTGGCGGTGGTGGGGTTAATAACTCTGAAGCCAATTAAGGGGATCGGTAGGAAACCCTATTAAATCGAGCTTTCTTACAAGAAGAAAATGATAAACCGATTCAAAGGCTTTACTAAAGTCCGTGTAAATCACATCGGTCTGAAATTTACGTTGGAAACCCCTAATCACAAATGAAGTAAGTTCCAAAAGATTTTTAGTGGTCTATCTTCGTCTCATAAATCCATGCTGACATGGAGAAATTACCGATCTGATCTAGAAGAGTTTTGGAATTGCCGACAACTTAGAGATTCCTCTTTCCTCTAATTTTTATAAGACCGAGCGTTAAGCACCGTAAATTCCACGAAGCGCTAAGATAGTTAGAAAGGACAGTTTTAGAACCAGTGAGTTTGTATTTATTGTAAAGCCTAGACTTCACATTTTTTAGGCGTGTCAGCTTCTTATAGAACCCAGAAGGTTTACTGGAGACAGACAGATACCTTAACGGAACACAGTATAAAAAGACGGAGTTCGTGGCACTGTAAAAAATGTTCACGGCGACTGCCATGTCAGTACACATGTACGCATTTGACCAATCCAATTCAGAAATTATATTATTTAGCGCATTAAAGTTAGATTTGCGAAAACAGCGAACTTTATTGGCTAAACAATCAGATTTATTCTTTACAACCGTCCCCGTGTCGATAGTCACTTCGAAAGTAGGATGGTAAGGAAAGTCAGACAGCGTCAATGGAACAACTCTAACTAAGTCAACACCTAGAGGATCAGAGACGAAACAAAGATCAAATAAGCGGTTTAAAGAATTATGGTTATGGGTAACTTAAGACAAAGATATGTCAAGCAGGCATTAATAAGGTCGTGCTGAGCCACAGTTTGAAGGCCATTTGACACACCATCTGAAGACCAACGAGCTCCAGGTATATTGAAGTCCCCTAGAGTTATGGATTTGTCTAGATCTGAAAGCCTGTTTGAAACGGCCTTAATTGCCGAATGGTGTTTCCAATAAATAGGCTCCTCAGCCGATGGTGGAACTTAAGAACAAGTTATATAAATAAAACTACCTGGAAAGAAAAGTTTTACACAACAAAATTTGATATCGGTGACATCGTCAAGGGCAACAAGTTCGGAGACAAGGGAGGAGTCAACGGCAATCAAAACTCCACCTCCACGCTGGATAAGTCGGTCTACCCTGTAAATTGTTTACTTACCCGAGAAAATCTCAGAGCTAAGGATATCTGGCTTTAACCAGGTCTGTCAGAATAAAATTTTAAGAGCTTGCCGCTTAAGCCTCTAGTATTCTGATAGGAAAGTTGGAAGGTAGTGGTTAATTTTTTTGGACTGAATGTGTTTATGTGGTCTTTGCAATGGTCTTTGTGAGTCTTACCCTTAGTTCTTTAGTGACTAAGTATGCTGCTGCATTCTCACCAAGACTACTATTTTTGAGATATTCACAAGCTGCTGACCCACAAGCCGGACAGGCACAAAACGGATACCCACTAGCACACGCACCTTATCCTTTTAACCCACTTACCACCGAGTTCACACGCCCAACAGCACATGAGACTGATTATGATCACACATGCATAAAAATGTAGGCACCCCAAACCCTTCCCACCAATAATTAAAAGGTTTCTTATGCTAATTAGGACACCTGCACCCCCCGTGTGCACTCTCCCTTGACTTTGTTAGAACCCGTAATAAACAACTACCCACGTTTCAGTGCTGGTTGGATGTTTTGTCTCATTAGTCGAGATCGGTGTGATGGGCGTTGCAGGATTCGGGGTGTTTTCAGGTGTCACAGGAGTGGTGGTGGTGATCGTAGTAGGGCTGGAGCTGACTGCTGAGGCTGGACTGGTAGGAGTAGCAAGAGTGGTGGTTGTAGCTGTTGTTGTTACTGTTGTAGCACTGCCACTTTCACTTTCACTGTATTTTTTTCAGTGAAAAATGGTAATTGTTTTGAAATTATCGCGTCCTCGGTAATGTTTTTATAAATTTTAGAATCTACTAAAATCTCAAAATGAAATTCAATTTTCATGAATTTATCACTATTTGGTATATTAAATATATAGGGGAAAGGTGGCAGTTGTGGACACAGTTTTCTTTTTCACTTATATATTTTTAACTGGAGCATATTATGCGGACAGGTGCATATCAATGGAAAGCTAGAGACCTTAGCTAACTAGTTTTTGAATAATTACAGTGATATCTATTACTAAAAGAAAAATGTTTACGTTTTTTTAAAATAGTCATTTTTGCCAATTTTAAATTTTAAGGGGGGTTGTGGACACCTTTTTAGAATGTGCTAAAATTAGGAAAGTATCAAGTTAAACGCAATCAAATGGAGAAAAAAATGGAAGTTTATTCATTTGTAAAGAAAGAAAAATACTACGCATGACATTATCCCAATCAGAATCACAATTCGCGCATGTGAAATAGCTGGCACGCATGTCAGCACACTTCAAGTGCACTGGCCGATCACAATCATTGCAGTGAACGGAGTTGGAGGCGGTAAATTTTTTTTGGCAACAAACATCGAAGAAAATAATATAAACACCATTAAAATATATTTACTTTATAGCTGTACCTATAATTCAATCAACGGCGATATTTTAAGATTTGTCAAACAAAAAATTGGGTGTCCACAACCCTCGACTTCACACGGTGACACTTTTAAAAACGTGCAATACAACTTTTGTGAATTTTTTCACAGTGAAAATTTCCTTTTTTCCGGGACACAAAGCAGATACGTCCGTTCCGTTTGGTATTCGGCACAAAACAATCGAGCTTCAATAGAGCACACATGACATTTGACAGATCCATATATCTGTCCTGTGTCAAAAGTTACACAGGGGTGTCTACAACCCCACAACTGCCACCTTTACCCTGTTCATATTCGTTTGATGAATTTATATCAATATACGGTTTAATAGTGTATTTTGTCGGAGCGGAGTTCACCGTGAAAACAGAATACCCCGAACACAAAGACCGAATGGAAATTATATATATAAAAAAAATATATATAATATAAAAATATATTCACATGTGGGAGTCGAGTCAGGATGGCAACCCCAATATGTGCTATCGCAATTATTTGGCAACGAACCATCATAGCGAAGTCCAGATTCTGGCAAATTGTGTATTTTCGATAAAATATCGCAAAGAATTCCTGTTTGGGATTTTGGACAAGCTACGGTCACATTGGATTTTCATACTTCCGTTCTCTTTTCTGGAAGGCGTGATCGAGTGCAGTTCAACTTTTTGCATTGTCCCCAAATATTAATCCACGTGCATCGTGTCGATCGGAAGAGTGTTTTTCAAGGCAAATATTCCCAATTCATAGCTTAAACTTTAAATATAAGTGGTAAGCTTTCTAGTGCGTTCGATCGCCAGTGGCTAAAATATTGATTCCCAATATAGCGTCTGCGGCCGTTCCATGTTTTCTGGAGAAAATTCCTATTGGCCGCATAGCTTAAGCGGTTTGCTTTGTTGTCGCCCCCGGCTTGAATCACGTGTGGTGGAATTTTTCGGTGCTTCTTCGACTGCAGTAAGATCCACATCTGCGTGCAACTGGAGCACCTACCGCGTGCAGCGGAAAGCTGCGCTTGCCCCTTCCTGCAGCATAACAGGTGCAGACCTCGGGTCACCTCGCTTTGCTGTCTTGCTCAACCCCTTCGCGCTACAAACGAGGAGCGGATCGCCGTGCGCCCTTTTCTTCAGTTCGGCGCACCCACACATGTATTAATGTGCCGCTGCCGCCACACACACACACACATAGATTTGCGTTTCTGCAACAACATCGGAGTGGTGTGTGTTTTTTTTCATCTCACGGATAGGATCCGTGTGCCGTCTTCTTCTTCTTAAGTGCGCATAAGAATAAGTTTGTGCGACCCATGTGAGAAGCTACTGATTGTGACGCCGCATCCGCTGCGCCCTTGAAGCAGTCCAACACGAATAATCGTGTCCAATCTTGAGTACCCTTAGAATAGTTTCGCATTTATGGTTAATTTTGCCTAAGAATATGTACTTATAAATCTTTACGATCCTAATTTAGCGTGCTTTGTGGAAGATCTGAGAAATATATATATGTGATTTTCCCAACTTAAATTAATACCCACAGCTACTCATCAACAGTCATCAGGCCTGCTGACATCGTTGGAAAGTGCGTAAGTACGGCATAGCCGTAAAAACCTTGTAATACCTGAACATATATATATCTATATATATAAAATGCTTTGTCCTGACTGACTGACTGACTGGATAAGTCGGTCTACCCTGTAAATTATTTAATAATAATAATAATAATAATAATAATAATAATAATAATAATAATAATAATAAAAATAATAAATAAAAGAGGTTTGTGCACTGCGACCACTAGGGTCTAATGTGCCCTCGTCCTAGTGTATAAGCATAGCTCTCAACAGTTCAATCGAACGCAAGAATGCGATGATGTCGCCTGGTAGAAGAGCCCTCCTTTTCTGCGTGGTGAGTGTAAGGCCCCCAAAGTGGGCCAGCCTCAACCGACTGATAGCTGGACACTCCTTCCGGAGTCTCGTCTCCTTCCAGACAAAGTCTGCATAGACTGTACTCCCCTAACTTGAGATTGTGCAGATGCTTGCGCAGTCTGCAATGCCCGGTCAGGAAACCCGTGACTATTCGGAGAAATCCTTTGCTCAACTCCAAAGAGTCCTTGGTTCTCTTGCTATTGTAGCTACCTGACCAGAAGTCATCGCAGGCAGTCCACAGTCCGCAGGAGATCCACACGACTGCTATGGCTGATGACTCCTGGCACTAGTCCACAGAAGGGCTCCGGGCCACAAAAGTGCGAACTCGCCCCCTTTCTAGCCATTACATCGGCCACTTCATTGTCGGTGATACCCGCATGCCCTGGTACCCAGTATATGGTTACTTTATTGTTCACACCCAACTTATTGAGTGTTCCTATACATTGCCATACTAGTTTGGAAACAATGTTATGTGCACTGAGTGCTCTGATTGCTGCCTGACTATCTGAGAAAATGGCTATGTCTCTCCGATTGTAAATCCGCTCAATATTGAACGAGACACATCTCTCTATCGCGTGTACCTCCGCTTGAAAGATACTGGCGAATTTCCCTAGAGGTTCGTGATATTTGAGTCGGTGTGCAGTGGTGGAAGCCCGAGCAGCACATCCAGAGCATTGGACGGGCAAGTGCGCATAGCGCCCGAGAATCACGTGCAAGCAAGTCTCTGGAGTTTGCCCAGTTGCCTTTTCGTGAGATCAAGGTCAGCGCGATTCGCCCAATCCGCAGCCCCGTAGCTGACTATGGGCCTCACCATAGCAACATACATCCACAGTAGGATCTTTGGAGATACTCCCCAATTTTTCCCTGAAAGAGATCCACAGCTCATTAAGGCCATAGTGGCCTTGCGAACGGCATGTTCCACATGTTGTCTCCACATAAGTCGCTTGTCTAGGATGACTCCCAGATATTTGACTTCAGTGGAGATCGGAATCTCTGCGCCCCCAATGGCTGTGGGCCGAATGGATTTCAGCTTGTAGCGATTGGTCGACAACTGTGGTTTTCGCTGGATTGATATTCAGCCCCACGTCTCTGCACCAGTCTAAGCTAAGTCTTAGGCCCAATTTGATCCTGTCGCACAATGTGCTCTCAAAATTTCCTTTACAGACTAGAGTGATATCATCGGCATAGCCTTGACATTCAAACCCATTTGCTGTAAGTTTAACTAGTAGCTCGTCCAGCACGAGGCTCCAGAGTAGTGGTGATAGGACACCCCCTGCGGACAGCCTCTGGTGGTTTGAGCTCTAACAGTTACACTGTTGACAGTGACTTCTGCTATTCTGTTATCTAGGAGTTTGCCCAGCCAGGTCGTGAGACCCGTTTCAACTCCCCTTCTACAGAGTGCTCTTACCACAACATCATGAGCTGTGTTATCAAAAGCATCCTCTATGTTCATAAAGGCACAAAGAGCTAGCCCTTTGGGCTTTACAAAGCGCTGTAGACTGTCAACCAGGCTCAAGTAGACTTTCCTTCTCTAGAGGCATGCTAATAAGCATGCAGAGGCCTCCGCAGGTGCGGCTTGCTCTATGGTGGAACAAAATTTCCGAAAGTAAGCTCGCTTACTGTACCGGATTTCTTTGTTATATTCTGGCAGCTTTTAATAGTTGGACGTTGATGCACTACGATCAGAACATTCATGTGGCCCATCTGACACCAAGCACGTGCCTGTTCGTGTTAGGTGTTTGTAGGCGCGACAAATGAAAGTATAGAAAAGGAATACGAGGAAGAGACTGCTGGCGTGCTGCCAGACTGATTGCCTGCATGCGTACTAAGTGGGTTAGTATTAAGGTTTTTAGTTTGGGAAGGCTTTCTACGTTTGATGTTATCATGTACAAATCGTTATAATTTGCACATAAGACTCTAAAGGGTTCAAGCAATTCAAAAGACGTCCTACATTGGCGCAAAACTAAAAGAATATAAAATCTAGTATTTCTACTGGGTACGTGAAAGTTAAGCTGACCCAGCAAGTCAGCACTTTCCACGTCACCGTGGATAAGGTTAAAAATGAACGTAATGCCAAGCATGGTTCTACGGTTAGCTAAAGAATTTAAGTTAATTAGGAGAAGTCTACCAGAGTACGAGGGTAACCTCTGGTTTGGATCCCAGTTCAAACCGCGTAAAGTGAAAAGCAAAAAGTTCTTCTGAACTGACTCAATGTGTTTACTGTGAACCCAATAATGAGGGTTCCAGACGCAAGATCCATATTCTAAGATATGACGAACTAACGAAATATATTAGGATTTTGTAACATAGGGGTCATTGAATTCTTTCGACCACCGTTTAATGAAACCAAGCACACCTCTGGCTTTATTCACCATGCACGAAATATGATCGATAAAGTCAAGTTTAAGGTCCAGTCGGACACCCAAATCATCGACTATATTAATTCTTTCCAAAGAGCAGCAGTTTAGCGTGTAAGTCGCGAGCTTGGGAGCGACACGAGAGAAAAACATTAGCTTGCATTTAGAGCCGTTTAGGTTCAATAAGTTTCTGCGGCACCATGTTTGGAAGTTATTGAGATCTGTTTGTAAATCAGACTCTGGAGTTAGTCAGAACTTTGGGCGGGTCGTCGATAAATAATGTAAACAACAGGGGACCCAAATGGCTCCCTTGCGGGACGCCAGAAGTAACCCTGAGAACATTAGATAACGAATTTTAAAAGAGGACCTTTTGCGTTCTGCCATTCAGATAACTTGAGATCCAACTAAGAAGATCAACCGGAAATCCCATTAGATCGAGTTTCCGAACAAGAAGAGAATGGTTGACAGAATCAAATGCTGAAATCAGTATTGATTACGTCTGACTGAATACCCTTATGGAAGCCCTTAACTAAGAAGGAAGTGAACTCTAAAAGATTGGTTGTCGTTGATCTACGCTGCTGACATAGAGCAATAATTGATCTACACAGGTGCTGCAAATGTGGAGTAATGATTTTCTTGAAAAGTTTTTGAATGGCCTACAACTTAGAGATTCCTCTATAGTTGCTGGCATCCGATTTGCTACCTTTTTTGTTGAGAGGAATAACAAATGATTCTTTCCAAATAACGGGAAAGTGGGTGGTTTCTAGGGAAAAGGTAAACAATTTTAGAAGGGGATCGCACAGGGCGTCGGCACAATACCTAGGCACACAGCCTGGTATACCGCCGGGACCTGGCGAATAAATGGGCTTAACGCGATGAAGATCTGGGCATGTTGTAGGAATAAGTCTGATTACAGTCAGTGGAAGTTGAGTAAGTGGTTTGAAAAAACTGCTCAAACAGATCGGCGATAGCCCGATCGTTGTTTACGGTTGTATTTTCAAACGAAAGCGAGGAAGGATGCGTAATTGGCTTACGTTTAGTGTTAACAAAATTATAAAACTGTTTTGGGTCCTGAGAGATATGGACCCTACAACGAGTCAAATAATAAATAAATAATAAATAACAAATAATAAATAAATAAATACTAAAATAATAAATCTTGACCGAGCAGATAAATAAAGGGATAGGGCAGAGTTAGAACCGGAATATTTATATTTAGTATACCTAGATTTTTTGTTTTTAAGATGACTCAACTCTTTAGTAAACCAAGGATAGTATAACGGAACACATTCAGTAAAAAAGGAGTATATGGCACTGTAAAAAATATCCACGGCTTCTGACATGTCAGTGCACATGTATAAATCGGACCAATTAAAATCTAAAATAAAGTTATTCAGCCGTTCGAAGTCCGTTTTGCGAAAACAAAGGACTTTCTTGGCTGGACAGTCAGATATGTTCTGTAAGTCAGTCCCAATGTCGAGAGTCAAGTCGAAAGTCGGATGATAGGGATCTTCGGGAAGCGTCAACGGCGCCACCCTGGCTAAACTGACTCTTGCCGGATCTGAGACAAAACAGAGATCAAGCAAGCGCTCTAGGGAATTTCGTACATGGTTGACTTGAGACAGCGAAATGTCGAGCAAGCCAGCAATAAAATCATGCTGTGTGGAGGTGAAAAGTACATTAGAGGAAGTATTTGAGGACCAAATAGCCCCTGGGATATTAAAATCACCAAGAACTACTAAATGATCCTTATTAGAAAGTCGGTTGAAAACCGTTTGGATGGCGGAAAGATGATTCCAATAAATAGGAAGTTCGGACAAAGGAGGAATGTAAGAACAGGTGATGAAAATAGAGCTACCATTGATGGTTAGCTTCACACAGAGGAATTCAACATCAAACTCCTCGAAAGTTATTAATTCCGACGCGAGAGTGGAGTCAACCGCTATGAGGACACCACCCCCACGTCTGATAGGCCGATCCAGCCGATATATTGTGAACACAGCTGGGAAAACTTCGGAGCTCAGAATCTCCGGCTTTAACCAGGTTTCTATGAACACAATATTCTGGGATGCAAACGAGAGACTATCAAAATACAATTTGGGAAGCTTACTACGAGAGAGAGGGAGTTGATTAGTTTTTTGAAGCGGATATCGTAGAGGGCGGAGTGGTCTGGTCGGGCCTGGGAAGACTTATTCCTACGGGCCGCCTTTTCTTTTTCTTTGTTTCAAACTCTTTGACGACAACATATTCTGGCCAGAATTTGGTAGAACATATAGTGTCAAAAAGTTCTTTTGGAACATTTATTTTGAAAGATGAAATGTCCCTGGCATAGGAAAATTTGAATTTTTTCACTTTAATTTTTATTTTATCGGCTCTTGTTTTGCCTTGGATAAACGCGATGACATCTTCCGATGTCTGACCAGTGAAGAGCCGAGAAACAAATATGTGTTTCGTAGGTGGAATTACTACAAGGGCTTTCGGCGCTGCAGACTGATTGTCTGCATTGCCGATATCGGTCGGTAGTCCGGGCCTGATACCCTGAGCAGGTAAATTAAACGGGCTTTGAGGGGTCAATATTTGACACCCCCCAGGGGACAAAACGGAAATCATCGGGGGAACGGTCACTCCCGCAACACATTCGGATGCCGAATCTTTCTTGTCACTCGATCTCAGAACTCTTTGACTTAATTCTGAGGTCGAGGGTTGTGTTGAGAGAGGCTGCTGTTGGGAGTCCGCCGCTGGTTGTTGAGATCCGCCTATATGCTGCAGACCAGTTGCGGTTTTTTTGCGCCTAGGAGACTCATTTAATAGCTTAAGGCTATTTGCATACTTTACTTAGGCCGCAAATCCTGCCTCTGACGACCCAAGGCTCCTGGATGAGCACCAGCCCCAGGTCAGACCTGGAGACCAAGGTTGATTTGTGCCACGCTGGTGACCCCCATCCTTAGAGCTCTTCTTCACCCTCCGAGAGCGTCAGATAGGCCTCTGATTGCATCTCGGTTGGAGTCCGATCATCATCGGATGGCTCCTTTATGCTGGTTGGCTCCTCTACGCTGTCCATGTGCAGGCGCGTCAGGTTCAGCCCCCCTAGAGAGACCGAGTCCAACTCGGCCTCCACTGCAGCTAGTTCCACGGCCTCCGCTGCCTCGTCCATAGGGACGAAGGGAGCCACCTTGGCCGCAGCCATTGATGTGCCAGGCACATCGTCGGCATTTGGTTCGGAGGACACCTCCGCCTCCGCAGACTCCTGCTTTTTATGCAGGCGGCATTTCAGCTGGCCGAAATCATAGCTCACCAGCATGTCTCGCTTCTTGAGGAGTGTAAGCGCCTCCTCATCCAGGCCGAGCAACAGCACCTTGCCGCCCTTCGACTCTAGGTGCCGGATGACACGCCAGGTCCCGGTAAGCAGGCCCTTGTTCTGCTCATTGAGCAGTCCAAGGGACCTCTCCAACGCCTCCCCTGCGGTACGTGGCAGGTATAGTGTGACGACGTTGGTCACCGGTAGGTCCTCTTGCAGGCAGGTGCGGAGCTGGACACCCACCCTGGTGCTGATGCTGGGGACCGTCAGCTCCAACCACTTCTTGGCATCGCTGTCCATGCAGTCCACTAATAGCAGACCGTCACGGAACTGGATGCCGTTGAAGTTGAGGGCTGCGGTCCAGCCCTTCCTCATCTCCTCGACGAGGGCCTGCTCCACCGTCGTCAGCTGTTCCTTAGTCAGGAGCCTCTTCGGGTAGTCCCGCGCCAGTGTAGCCAAGTTAGTGCCCTTGGCAACACTGGCGTATAAGGCCGCCTTCGGACGCTTCGCGACTTCCGAGGTCCTTGAGCCCTCCAGCGCTGCGGTGTTCTTGCGTTTCGTCTTCTTGGACTCATTCTTGTGGAGATCAGGCGGCGACGTAAGGTGCAGCTGCCTTTTCCTCCCCGCCACGGCCTTGACGCCGACTCTCTCTACTGGAGATCTATTCGCCTCCGAAACGGCCTGGCCGTTCGGCGCACAGTGCTCCAGCGCTCTCCTGCGAGCCTCCTCCGGCTTCAGGCCCCGCTCGAGGTACCAGAGGTACCACTTGCGTCCGGCTCCGCTGAGGTCTTGCCTCAGAGGATCTCCGGCTCCCCCGGGCTGACCTGCCGCTGGGACAGGCTGCTTCGCCAGTTGCTGCCTCGACCTTCCGGAGGAGGGTGTTGCAGCGTCTCTCCTGCTGGCGTCGCCCGCCTGCGGGACAGCCGCTGGGGCAGTGCCGGGCACTGCAATCCCCCCCCTGCTGTCAGTACGTTTGGTGGCCTCACTGCCGGCCACTCGAGACTTGAAGGTCTCTACACCCTTCGAGGCGCTCTGCGTCGGGGTCGAGCCCTTCGGCTTTGCAGCACTCTTTGAGGCGCTCTGCGTCAGGGTCAGGCCCTTCGGCTTTGCAGCACTCCTAGTGTGCCACCTGTGTTGCGGTTAAGTCCCGCGTGTTGAAGTTTTTAATCTTTTTCGTTTCCATGAATTGGTCCCACGAGTGTAGGGGAAGGTAGTACCAGCGTGTCATAGCCCCCATTAACACGCTGGGGCCAGGTGTACTCACCGAGGCGGCCAGGTATCGGTGAGGCTCCGTCCGAATACAGTTGGTTACAAATACAAACCAATACAAACCAGCCAATGGGCACGGAACGCATAACACCCTGGCTTAGGGGAGTGAGCTGGCACCCTTGCCTCAGGACGTCACCACTGCCCTTTGTGAGATGTTGGGGATAGAATGTGTGTAGGAACACGTTTAGGATGTAGGAAGTGTGTAAGACTATGTGTTAAAGACGGTCAGACAAGCGCTTAGTCGGTACTACAACGGTGTGGTACCCGCTGTTGTCCGGGACTGCTTATTCACGACAAGTCGCTATTCGCATCTAACCTCCACAGGAAGCCTTGCGCTATCCGCAACCTGCGACCCGTCCGGTGGCTTCAGCTAGCCCACCTCAGAACCATCTCACTAGTTGTTTAGTACCAGATGTAAATTGTTTACTTAACCGAGAAAATCTCAGAGCTAAGGATATCTGGCTTTAACCAGGTCTGTCAGAATACAATTTTGAGAGCTTGCCGCGTAAGCCTCTAGTATTCTGATAGGAAAGTTGGAAGGTAGTGGTTAATTTTTTTGGACTGAAGGTGTTTATTTGGTCTTTGCAGTGGTCTTTGTGGGTCTTACCTTTAGTTCTTTAGTGACTAAGTACGCTGCTGCTTTCTCACCAAGACTACTATTTTTGAGATATTCACAAGCTGCTGACCCACAAGCCGGACAGGCACAAAACGGATACCCACTAACACACGCACCTTATCCCTTTAATCCACTTACGGCTCTGTGAAATAAGTCCCCAAACGAAAAATAAAATAATTCCTCAAATTTTGGGGTCTTATTTCATTATGAAATAAGTCCCCAAATTAAAAAATGAAATAACTCCCCAATCTTAAAAAAAATGACATGGAAAAATGAAATAAATCCCCAAAAATTTGTATGGAAGACAACAACAACGATTTTTTTGGGACTTATTTCACTTTTTTAGAATTTAATGAAATAAGTCTCCAAAAAACTGTAATGTCATAAGAATCAATAAAATGAAATAAGTCCCCAAAAATTTGTATGGAATACAACACTTGTTGAAAAGCGTTTGAAAGTTTTTGCTTCCTAGTGCCGTAAAAGCAGTGGCTCACGCCACTGTTTGATATGTTCCGGAGCAGATCACACTATATGCATGAATGACAAGTGTTGTATTCCCTACAAATTTTTGGGGACTTATTTAATTTTTCCATGTGTTATTTTTTGTAAGATTGGGGAGTTATTTCATTTTTAAATTTGGGGACTTATTTCATTTTATTGACTCTTATGACATTACAGTTTATTGGGGACTTATTTCATTTTTTTTTTTTGGGACTTATTTCATAATTTGGTAAAAAAATAAAATAAGTCCCCAAATTCGATCAAATAATATAAAAAATTTGTTGTTTGTGTACTCTACACAAATTGTTGGGGAATTATTTCATTTTTCGTTTGGGTACTTATTTTATTGGGGACTTATTTCACAGAGCCGTAATAAACAACTACTCACGTTTCAGTGCTGGTTGGATGTTTTGTCTCATTAGTCGAGATCGATGTGATGGTCGTTGCAGGATTCGGGGTGTTTTCAGGTGTCACCGGAGTGGTGGTGGTGATCGTAGTAGAGCTGGAGCTGACTGCTGAGGCTGGACTGGTCGGAGTAGCAAGAGTGGTGGTTGTAGCTGTTGTTGTTACTGTTGTAGCACTGTCACTTTCACTTTCACTGTATTTTTTTCAGTGAAAAATGGTAATTGTTTTAAAATTATCGCGTCCTCGGTAATGTTTTTATAAATTTTAGAATCTACTAAAATCTCAAAATTAAATTCAATTTTCATGAATTTATCACTATTTGGTATATTAAATATATAGGGGAAAGGTGGCAGTTGTGGACACAGTTTTCTTTTTCACTTATATATTTTTAACTGGAGCATATTATGCGGACAGGTGCATATCAATGGAAAGCTAGAGACCTTAGCTAACTAGTTTTTGAATAATTACAGTGATATCTATTACTAAAAGAAAAATGTTTACGTTTTTTTAAAATAGTCATTTTTGCCAATTTTAAATTTTAAGGGGGGTTGTGGACACCTTTTTAGAATGTGCTAAAATTAGGAAAGTATCAAGTTAAACGCAATCAAATGGAGAAAAAAATGGAAGTTTATTCATTTGTAAAGAAAGAAAAATACTACGCATGACATTATCCCAATCAGAATCACAATTCGCGCATGTGAAATAGCTGGCACGCATGTCAGCACACTTCAAGTGCACTGGCCGATCACAATCATTGCAGTGAACGGAGTTGGAGGCGGTAAATTTTTTTTGGCAACAAACATCGAAGAAAATAATATAAACACCATTAAAATATATTTACTTTATAGCTGTACCTATAATTCAATCAACGGCGATATTTTAAGATTTGTCAAACAAAAAATTGGGTGTCCACAACCCTCGACTTCACACGGTGACACTTTTAAAAATGTGCAATACAACTTTTGTGATTTTTTTCACAGTGAAAATTTCCTTTTTTCCGGGACACAAAGCAGATACGTCCTTTCCGTTTGGTATTCGGCACAAAACAATCGAGCTTCAATAGCGCACACATGACATTTGACAGATCCATATATCTGTCCTGTGTCAAAAGTTACACAGGGGTGTCTACAACCCCACAACTGCCACCATTACCCTGTTCATATTCGTTTGATGAATTTATATCAATATACGGTTTAATAGTGTATTTTGTCGGAGCGGAGTTCACCGTGAAAACAGAATACCCCGAACAAGAAAGCCCGAATGGAAATTATGTTATTTTCCATCGTAAGAATAGCTGAGAACTGACTGAAAACTCATTTGCCCTTTTCATATTGAAGAAGAACAAAAAAACTTACCCAAAAAAAATATATTTATAATATAAAAATATATTCACACACACATACAAACAAAAACAATTATCAAGATTATTTAAAATGTTTATATATACTACGCACTGCCCTCCACACATTGACCCACACGCGCTGCCCTCCACGCATAAGCACACAACAACAAATTTAAAGAAAAAAAATTTCTTTTAATTCACAGGCTTCCTTTATATTTTCAATCAATTAATACCCTAAAAAAATTAAATTTCCCAATTTTATATAAGAAAGAAAAAAACATAACCTATATAAAAAACTATACCTAGGCTTTTAATGAAAGAGAGCACTTTGGTAAGGTCTATTTGTTCCCAAATCCTGTAGGGGGGAATAAGTTCACCTCCTAGATGTTGAAGTCGACGTCTGATGGCGATGGGCACTCACATAGAATATGTTCTGATGTTTCTTGCTCCATCTCGCAGAATCTGCAGGTGTCGTTTTCTGAAAGATTTAATTTCTTAAGGTGATACCTAAGGTTGCAGTGACCCGTTAGGTAGCCTGTTAGAGTGCGAATTTCGCTCTTTGGTAGGTTGATGATGCGTTTTGATCGCGTCATCTGGGAGACGAGAAATTGTTTGGCTTGTCTCAGCCCTGCACTGTCGGTCCAGTGACGATTTATCTCCGGTTCTTCCCATTTCCTGAGCAGTTCTCTATTGTGTCCTTTCGATAGTCCACAGAACGGCTCAGGGCCGATGAAAGGTGTCATCGCCCCGCGTTTAGCTAGGGAGTCTGCCACCTCGTTTCCTATATGGCCTTTCTGCCCTCGCACTCAGCCCACCGTTAGGGTGTTTTTGGAGGCAAGGGCATTCAGCTGTTGGAAACAGGTCTCTACAAGTCCGGATGAGATCGTGAAGGAACTCAGCGCAATGAGCGCTGCCTGACTGTCCGAGAAGACGTAAATCCGTGTGCCTTGCATTTTCCTGCGAAGGCATTCACGTGCACAGATTTCTATGGCGTGTATCTCAGCTTGGAAAATGGTGGGCGACTTACCCATGGCTATGGATTTGTTGAACCTTGGCCCGAAAATACCAGCCCCGGTGTCACCGTTTTCCAGTTTCGACCCGTCAGTGTATCACGTGTGAGGTAGTTATCTGGGCTGGGATAGAGACTCAGTCTCGCCAGGGTCTCTCTACAGAAAATTTATAAAGATCTGGGACAATGTGACTACTATGAGGCGGTGGGCTGACGCGAGGTGGAGTTGGTCAGCCACCGAGTTACACTAAAAAAATATGTTGCTAGGGTGTGACAGAGGGAAGTATCGAATCAGCCTTCGTGCATGTTCGAGGTCGGAGGGCCGAGAGAGAAACAGAAGAAATAATATTGAATTTGCTCCGGCCGGCTGTGCCTGGCCCGTCCAAAATATGTTCAGTTTTGCCTTGGGAATTTTCCACAGGACAGAGTTCGCCCAGAAATATAATCAACACATAATAAATATACTTTAAATTTATTATATAAAATTTTGTTTGATTTTTGGCCGATATTTTTCTCCCAGTGTATCCGCCTTCATCTCGCGGTATTTACTTATAATTATTTAGTGGAATAATTATTTAATTAAATTTAATTGACTTCGTTTAAATTTTGTAAATATTTTTTTTTTTTTTCTCCCAGTGTAGAGGTCTCGGCCTCGTGGCTTTTACTTTAGTTTAACTCCTAAATTATTTAATTAAATTTAATTTACTTTGTTGAAATTTTGTAAATATTTTCCTCCCAGTGTAGAGGTCTCGGCCTCGTGGCTTTTATTTTAATTTAAATCCTAAATTATTTAGTTAAATTTAATTTACTTTGTTGAAATTTTGTAAATATTTTTCTCCCAGTGTAGAGGCCTCGGCCGCGTGGCATTACATAATTTTTTTTTCCCCCCACCGCGTGGTTTTGAGATTTTTCATAAATTTTCCTTTTTCTAAGTCTTGTACACTTTCTCACAGTGTTTCTACGGGTTAGTGAAGGGGCTCAAACTTATGGTTTTGTTCTAGAGTCGGTCTGACCGCACTCTCTGGTGACCACCGCATCGAGGGCTCGCAAAGATCTTTCTACACACACACACTTGCTAGCCAACTCGTTGCGGTCTCACACTAACACTCACCCGTCTCGCTCCGGCACACACTGCTGGACCGGCTCCGTCCCGCCGCTGGTCCTGGGCCAGACTTCGCCTTGTCCATTTCCATTCCTCCTCAATTTCCGCTCGCGCAAATCCGTTTTGTGCCTCGTACGGTGGCAATCGCCGGCCCGTAGTTCACTTTTAGTTTGTTTAGTTTTAAGGTTTCCAAGTTTTCACAGTCTGGGTTTCGCTCACACGCGGTTTCTCGTTTTCCGATTCACAAAAACACGTCCGCTTTGGTTCGCCACTGTACTTCAACTCGACTCCGTTTCGCTTCGCGAAATTTCTCGCGGAGTTCTCTTTTGCCTTCTTCCAGGAGTTTACCGTACGATCGGTTGCTCCCTCTCGCTCGCTCTCATGAGCGCTTGCCTATTTTCGGTGGCGTGATCGGGGTGAGTTTTGCCGTTTGCGCTGGTGTGTGTGTGTCGGTGTGTGTTCTAGCCTTCCAGGCTAACGGGGCGAGCTCGGGTTAGTGATGATAGTTTGGTAACTATCGTATCGGGTGTGGGCCGTACCCTACTTAAACTATTGGGAATTAATTCTAACTTATGACTAATATCTATTTATAAGCTATGATTATATATATTTACATGTTATAAGCTATGATTATATATATATTTTCATTATGGAATTATTTTGGGAGGGCCAAACGGTCCCTCACATTCCCCTCTTCCTTCGGGGGGCGCAGCGAAATGATAATTTTATTCGTCTTACTGACGTGTATCCGGTATTGGGCCCCCATTGCGTGGAATAGAAATTTTCGCAGGGTGCGCCGATTATGCCTTTCCTCGTCCTGCGCCTGCGCGACCAGGGAATGCGGCAACTTGTTACCTCCCGTTGTCAAGACCCAGTGGCTCGGGAACGGGACCATTCGATCACCGTCCACCGGCTCGTCTAGGCCTGGACCACCCTCCTGGCCGCCCTCGTTGGTGAGCCTGCTGCCGTCGCTCTGCCGGTGGTGGCTCTCCGGCTCCGGCTCCTCCTGCTCCGGCTCCTCCTGCTCCGACACCTCCACGCGCACGCCGAATACGTGCACCGGGTCGATCCTGTCGAGACCGTACACCTCGTCCCGAGTGACCTCGTCGGCTGGATCGGATGCCTTAGGGGGTTGCCAGCGCCAGGAGTCCCTGTGCCATTTGTCGATCGCCGTCCAGGCGGGGCAGCAAGGCACCATGGTCTCCTCTGGGCGGAGTGGGTTATACCCTGGAGGCAGCCCTGACTCGGGAGAGGCACGCGCCGTCTCCCCAGCGTCCCTCTGTTGTTGCTCCTGCTGGCGGCGCAATAGGCGGGCGGCCTTCTTTCTCGCCAGCCGGTTTGCCCTCCTGTGGCCGGGATACTCCCGCTTGCTCCGGCACCAGTCCAGGCCAGGGTCGTGGATCGCCTCATGAGGGTCGAAGTCTGGGCAAGGAGATGCGGTCATCCGGTCCACGCCTTTCGGGACCTCGAGGTGTTGGTCGCACGCATCCGCGGAGCAGTCTTCGTCGCTGCCGAGGGTTGATATTGAGATGTCCTCGCTGGGACCCCAGGGAAGCGGTTTTGGCCACACAAAGACTTTGTCTTCCTTCTCGCTCTCGGACTCCTCGGACTCCTTGGTCCCCTCAGACTCTGAAGACGTGTTGTACGTGTATGGTGGGGTCTTCCAGCCGCCACCTCTCGATTCCGGGGTCGGGCTCCGGCTGGGTATCGGACTAGCCCGCTCGATGAAGGCCAGCGCATCGACCCAGAGCTGCGTGTCGTAAGAGCGCTGCCCACGGTAATGGGTGGTTTCCGGTGGGTAAAACGGATTTCGTATCCACTCGCACCTCCGCCGCGGGAACACGGCGATGTCCGGGAGACTGGAGGTCTCGTTGGCGCTTGTTTCTGCCATATCTGTAGGAGAGGAAACGAGAGTTTTATAAGTTTTTTTGTCTTACGAAGAAACTAGTAACTGGTTAATCGTTAGTTGGGGTGGGTTAGCTGTGGGCTCTGGAAGCTTTGAGTTTCCCCCTCAGGGGAGTGGGGACGTTGGGAAGGCGCACCGTCCAACAAGTGGCCCCCACTGACTCAGTTTTGGCTCCTGTCACAGTGCTCCTAGTTATTACTGGCTCTTGCCTGTCATTTCGTAGCCAACTGTTTGGCGTTTCCGGGCCTCAACCCTTGTTGGTGGCAGAACCTCTGGTTCCTGCCGCGGTACCGTCACTGCGGTCTTATTCTACGAAATCTTAGGGCCACACGCCGCTAACTTCCGCCTCGTTCTCCGGCTTCGCCGGTTCCAGCTCGTTGGCTGCCTCTTTCAAGTCTCCTAGTGATGCAGTCCTGCGTTGCTTACTCTGGACGTGCTGCAGACGCACGATCGTGGGTGCCAGAAACTTGATGACCTTGTATGGCCCTTCATATTTAGGTGCCAGCTTCGCCGCAAAGTTATCCGCCGCTTTGGATAAGTAGTGTTGCTTGACGAATACTAAGGATCCTAACTGTGGTCTCCAGGCTCGTCTTCGAAGATCGTAGTGCTTCCGCTGTTCGAGTGAAGCTCGTTGAGTGTTCTCCTGGACGATCCTGAACACGTCGCGAAGCATTTCCGCTTTCGCGACGGGTGCTCGGGGAACTTCGCTTGGTCCCGGAGTAACTTCGTCATACAAGGCCCCTGGGAGTCGTGGCTCTCTGCCTTGAACGATGAAGGCCGGACTAAATCCGGTCGAATCCGAAACGCTGCTGTTTATCGCCAAGTTCAGCTCCGGTAACAATTCGTCCCAAGTCGTCTGCTTATCCTCGATGTACTGGGCGACCATAGTCTTAATGGTGCGATTGGCCCTCTCCGTCGGGTTCTGCTGCGGTGTATAGGGTGCCGTATACTGGATCTCCATTCCCGCTTGTTTACAGAAAGCTTTAAAAGAACGACTAGTGAATTGAGTTCCGTTATCACAAACGAACCTGCGTGGAACCCCGAAATGATTCAGAATCCTTTCCCTAAATGATTTCTCGAGATATGCCGAAGTAGCTTTCCTTAAGGGGACCAACTCAACCCATTTAGAGAAAGCGTCAAAGAATACAAGAATCATACTATTTCCGCTTTTGGAACGCGGAAGTGGCCCGACGAAATCTGCGCAGACAGTGTCGAAAGGTTCACTGATCTGCCTGGTAAACATTTTGCCCGCTGGTTTACTCTGACTGACCTTGAACCGCTGGCAAGTGTCACACTTGCGTACATACCTGGCTACGTCACGGAAGAGTCCCGGCCAGTAATACCTCTGGGCGATCCGGGTGGTAGTCTTCCTGATTCCGAGATGTCCTGCCGTGGGCTGGTCGTGGCATTCCGACAGTACTCGCTGGCGGTGTTCCTTGGCCACGCACAGTTTCCATGGCACCGAGTCTTCATCATCGGGTCGTGCTCCAATATGTCGATATAGCTGCTGATTCTCGTATACATAGTCCGGAAATTCTCCAGGCTTGTCCTGGACGAGTTTCAGCATCCGCTGGTACCAAGTGCATGTGGGTTTGTCTTCCTGAATCATCCGTATCACCTCCAAAGGCTGTCGTGATAGCGCATCCGCGACAACGTTCTGACTTCCGCGCCGATAGGTGACGTCAAATTGGTACTGCTGCAATTCCAACGCCCAGCGCGCGATCCGTCCCGTGGGATTATCGATTGAGTTGAGCCACTTCAACGCGAGATGGTCCGTTATCACCTCAAACCGATATCCTTCCAAGTAACACCTGAGTTTCCTAATGGCCCATATAATGGCCAGACACTCCTTCTCCGTGGTCGAGTAATTCTCCTCCGCGGCTATGAGACGTCGACTTGCAAACGCAATGACTCTCTTCCCCCTGGATTGTCTGGGTTAAAACGGCTCCTAGTCCTATGTCGCTAGCATCTGTCTGGAGGACAAACTTCTCATTGAAATCGGGGCACGCGAGGACGGGCGCCTCCGTGAGCTTCCTCGTCAGTTCTTCGAATGCGTCCTGCTGCTCCTGTTGCCATTGCCATTTCTTCCCTTTCTTCAGTAGGAGAGACATCGGTTGGACCACGCTGGCAAAATTTGGTACAAACCTCCGGTACCACGAAGCGATACCTAGACATCTCCTCAGCTCCTTGCATGTGGTGGGTGGACTCAGCTGACGCACTGCCGAAATCTTTTCGGGGTCGGTGTGAATTCCTTGCTCGCTGATAACATGTCCCAAGTATACCAGGCTGCGCTTAAAGAAACTACATTTCTTTGCATTGAGGCGAAGGTTCGCCTTTCGTAGCCGTTGAAATACTTCCTTCAAGTTCCCCATATGCTCCTCCAAAGTCCGACCGATGATAATAATATCATCCAAGTATGCAAAAGCGTTGGGCTCCATATCAGGACCAATAACGCTATCCAGCGCCCGCTGGAATGTGGCTGGAGCGGAGTGCAGGCCAAACGGCATGACCTTCCAATGGTACAGTCCTCTCCCGGGCACCGTAAACGCAGTGCACTCGCGACTATTTTTGGCCATGGGGATCTGCCAATACCCGCTCTTCAAATCTAGTGTAGAGATGTACTTCGCGTGTCGCAGACGTTCCAATATGTGTGTAATCCTTGGCAGCGGGTATGCATCTGGAATGGAGGCAGCATTCAGTTGCCGAAAATCCACGCATAGTCTCGTTTCTCCTGATTTCTTGCCAACAAGTACAATCGGGGCACTGTGGGGACTGTACGAAGCCTCGATGCAGTCATTCCGTATTAACTCATCGATCTGCTCATCGATAATCCGCTGCATCGCCGGATTTTTGGGAAAATATCTCTGCTTAATGGGCTTGTCATCCCGCATCGTAATCGTATGTTCGGCGATATGTGAGACTCCTGTCAAACCCTCAAACAATGCTAGCTCCTTCTCTAGAAATTCCCTCACCCGAGGCCCTAAATCTTCCGTTTCTTCCGTCTCCTTGATAACTGCTAGGGCTCCTCCAGCGTCGGGTAAGTTCTCCGGTTTGGCTGGGGAGTGAGTTCCTGGCGAGTCACCTCGACTTGCGTGGTTGGCCTGTGGTGCCTCTCGAGCTGGTTCTTCCCTCGTCTCCTGGGTTCGTCGAAACGGATTGTTCCGCACTGCCTTCTCATCTCGGGGTCCTAGTGATCTGTCGGCCGAGGCTGCTTCCCTGTTCTGCTCTGCTTCGATGACTGGAGGTTCTGGTGCTGCGGGTTCGATGTTAGAAATCGGCTTCGGAGCGGAATCATTTACAGAAAGCGGAGAAAGGACTGTGTTATTCCTAGTACTGGCTAGGAGAGGGGGACTGAGCTGAATAGAAGTACGACCACATTGCAGGGTGGCGGATATGCCGCAGAGAAAGTCCATGCCTAACAGTACGTCTTCCATAATTGAAGGCAAAACTAATAGTGGAATTTGGACCCAACTTTGGTCCAGCTGAACTTTTGCTACTAGTGACTTGGTGACTTCCTTTCGTGAGCCCTCAGCCAGGCTAATTTGGGTGCGTACCGTCCGTACGTTGTCAGGTGTACCTACGCATTGAACGACTCTCTCGCTCACAAAACTCCTACTAGCTCCTGTATCTAACGTTGCATTAAATAGTTGCCCCTCAATCCGCACGCGCGCGATGATCCGGCTGTCTTGAACTTGTAGTCTTCCTTCTAATTCCGGGGATTCCTCCTGGCAGTCTCCGGTCGCTCCCCGTGTTGGCGAAGACTCCTCTCGTTTCCCGGATCGTTTCGTTGGCAGCATTCTCGGGTCCAGACTCCTCTGCGACCGCATCCCCAGCAGAAAACAACACGACGACTACGGCACCCGCTCGCATAGTGTCCTAATTCTGCACAGTTCCTGCAAGCTTCCCTGAAATTAGGCACCACTGATAAGTTGCCCACCCGGGGAACTTGTCCTGAAATACCAGCGGCGGGTATAGGTCCTCGTGCAGGTGGTGGCGCGACATTCGGGCGGTTCCTTTGGGGCATTCCAGGATACGATCCGTGGTCCGTTCTCCTCGGTGGTTGCAGCTCGGCCAGCCTCCTGGCATGGTTTCCTGCATCCCGATCCCGAGTGACCTCATAATTGACCGCTAAGACAGTCAACTGTTCCAGCGTCGTGAACTCGTGTCGCCTAGTAAAAAGTTGGTAATCCTGCTGAAGATTTTCGTAAATCCTATCCAACTCCTGTTCGGGGCTGTATCCCGCTCTGTGCATCAGCAGTCGGATATTTACCAAGTATTGCTTAAATGTTTCCCCCTGTCGCTGATACCTATTACGAATGTCATCTTCGAGTCGCTGAAAATACCTCGGCGGCAAAAAGAAATCCAGAAAAGCCTTCTTGAAATTTGCCCAAGATTCTCCCAACAGTTGGCTGGTCCTAAACCAGTTCTCCGCCGTATCCGTCAGTAGTCCGGGAATGGCTTGCGGCATCTTCTCCACGTTGACCTCGTATGCGGTGGCTCGCTCCTCGAGATGCTGGATGAACGCGATCGGATCCGAGTTCCCGTCGAACGTTATTCCCCAATTACGAAGCTTCTCCGCCAGGGTGGCGGCTGTCATCTCGGGTTTCCTAGGCGAAACGTCTCTCCTTGACTCTGTGCCTCCGGCAACGTCCATGGTAATTCCAGGTACTGGAATCTGCAGCTGATGATGACCCAGGGTGTGGGGACTCGGTGCCCGCTGTTTCCGTTCGTTGATCGCGGCTAAAATCTCGGTCTCGCATTCCTGGAGCCGCTCGACGATTTCCAAGACGTTGTCCTCCTTATTGTTAAACGCAGCCAACCGGCTCCTCATGTCCTCGACGCTCCCCGTTGCGTCTAACCCAAACTCCTTTAAAATCGCTTCCAATTCTCGCTTGCGGAGATACGAAATCCAACGTGCACCCATGTTTGTAAAAATTTACAAAAATCTTCCTCGAAGCTAATTCCAGACACGAAAGAAATATATATTTTTTTTTTTTTTCTACACAGCGAAAATTTATTGCGGGGTCAACGAAGCTTAGAAGTTCTCGAATTTATTTATAAAAGCGGCGTATAGATTCTCAGGCGGACCGAAGGTAGCAACGATGAGGCAAAACGATTTCAAAATTCTGCGACGGCGATTTACTAAACCCAACTTAGTAGCGACTGTACTCGGCGACGGTTGTATGCGAACTCCCCAAAAATTCCGTTGACTATCGTGGAGGTAGATCGGCTCCTCTGCCGGTGTGAGAGAGAGACGACGATGAGAGTGAAACAAGATGGCCGTGCTGTGGGGAATATGTTAGCTTCTCCCTACCTCGTGTTCTAGGAAAAATCTTGCGACCTGATGGGCTGACCGAGAGAGGGCCCGCTCTTTTCTCGATTCTCTTTTGACCTGTTCTTCTTTTCTGGGGCTCACGTGTTCTGCTGCCCACGTGTTTACATAACCCCTTGTTCCAGGTTATGTTTCGTACCTTGCTTAGAAATATATATTTCTTTGGATACCTTTTCTTTTCTTGGGGCTCTCGTATACAAGGAAATAAATATATATATATATATAAAATTTTATATCATTTTTCTCGGGATTTTCTGGGGAAACCTTTTATCCAAATATATATTTTTGTTATATTTTATATTCTTCTTAAATGCACTCGCAAACTTTCCCCTGCCGTACCCACAACAGACAAAAAAAAAAATTTTTTTTTTTTTTTTTTTTTCAGTGTAACTCAATGGGTCTTTAGGCCATAAATCTCATCTAAAATTCGTAAGCCCCATGTCCCTGCTCGGGCGCCATCTGTGAGGTAGTTATCTGGGCTGGGATAGAGACTCAGTCTCGCCAGGGTCTCTCTACAGAAAATTTATAAAGATCTGGGACAATGTGACTACTATGAGGCGGTGGGCTGACGCGAGGTGGAGTTGGTCAGCCACCGAGTTACACTAAAAAAATATGTTGCTAGGGTGTGACAGAGGGAAGTATCGAATCAGCCTTCGTGCATGTTCGAGGTCGGAGGGCCGAGAGAGAAACAGAAGAAATAATATTGAATTTGCTCCGGCCGGCTGTGCCTGGCCCGTCCAAAATATGTTCAGTTTTGCCTTGGGAATTTTCCACAGGACAGAGTTCGCCCAGAAATATAATCAACACATAATAAATATACTTTAAATTTATTATATAAAATTTTGTTTGATTTTTTTTTGGCCGATATTTTCTCCCAGTGTATCCGCCTTCATCTCGCGGTATTTACTTATAATTATTTAGTGGAATAATTATTTAATTAAATTTAATTGACTTCGTTTAAATTTTGTAAATATATTTTTTTTTTTTTTCTCCCAGTGTAGAGGTCTCGGCCTCGTGGCTTTTACTTTAGTTTAACTCCTAAATTATTTAATTAAATTTAATTTACTTTGTTGAAATGTTGTAAATATTTTCCTCCCAGTGTAGAGGTCTCGGCCTCGTGGCTTTTATTTTAATTTAAATCCTAAATTATTTAGTTAAATTTAATTTACTTTGTTGAAATTTTGTAAATATTTTTCTCCCAGTGTAGAGGCCTCGGCCGCGTGGCATTACATAATTTTTTTTTCCCCCCACCGCGTGGTTTTGAGATTTTTCATAAATTTTCCTTTTTCTAAGTCTTGTACACTTTCTCACAGTGTTTCTACGGGTTAGTGAAGGGGCTCAAACTTATGGTTTTGTTCTAGAGTCGGTCTGACCGCACTCTCTGGTGACCACCGCATCGAGGGCTCGCAAAGATCTTTCTACACACACACACTTGCTAGCCAACTCGTTGCGGTCTCACACTAACACTCACCCGTCTCGCTCCGGCACACACTGCTGGACCGGCTCCGTCCCGCCGCTGGTCCTGGGCCAGACTTCGCCTTGTCCATTTCCATTCCTCCTCAATTTCCGCTCGCGCAAATCCGTTTTGTGCCTCGTACGGTGGCAATCGCCGGCCCGTAGTTCACTTTTAGTTTGTTTAGTTTTAAGGTTTCCAAGTTTTCACAGTCTGGGTTTCGCTCACACGCGGTTTCTCGTTTTCCGATTCACAAAAACACGTCCGCTTTGGTTCGCCACTGTACTTCAACTCGACTCCGTTTCGCTTCGCGAAATTTCTCGCGGAGTTCTCTTTTGCCTTCTTCCAGGAGTTTACCGTACGATCGGTTGCTCCCTCTCGCTCGCTCTCATGAGCGCTTGCCTATTTTCGGTGGCGTGATCGGGGTGAGTTTTGCCGTTTGCGCTGGTGTGTGTGTGTCGGTGTGTGTTCTAGCCTTCCAGGCTAACGGGGCGAGCTCGGGTTAGTGATGATAGTTTGGTAACTATCGTATCGGGTGTGGGCCGTACCCTACTTAAACTATTGGGAATTAATTCTAACTTATGACTAATATCTATTTATAAGCTATGATTATATATATTTACATGTTATAAGCTATGATTATATATATATTTTCATTATGGAATTATTTTGGGAGGGCCAAACGGTCCCTCACACACGTTTGTGATCCACTGGGCAGAGATATTGATTTTGTTTTCCATTCATTCCTAGTGTACAAGACTACTGAGAAGTTTCTGTGGAAAACGAGTTTTGGTTTCTGCTCGTCAGTTACGCGCAGAATGGGCTCATTTATTAGGGGTTCAAGGACCCTAAGATGCCCGGTAAGATTACCGCTTTTGATATTGGTGATGTTTTGAAGGCGAAGTGCCCCCAGGCAGGCCTCCTTTTTCAATGTAATTGGTAAAGGGGGTATGCCAGTTATGACTCCTAGTGCTGCAGTGGGGCATGTCCGGATGGCTCCAGTGATGCCTATGCAGACCAGTCGTTGTAATTTGGTAAGTGAAGCCGCAGCTGTCCTCTGGGTAGATTTCGTCCACCAAGCAAGAGATGCATAGGTTAAGATCGGTTTTACCACAGTGTTAAAAGACCAGTAGATCATTTTGGGACTTAGGCCCCATGTTCTACCGTAAAGCCTGTTGCAAGCAAAGTGTGCTCGAGTGGCTTTGTTTTTAATAATTTTAAATTTAATTTTATTTTTTTTTTTAAATAATTTTAATGTTCTTATAAATATTCACGCCGGGAGGGCGTTTATTTTCCGGAGGCAGTGTGATCCCGTTCACTCGCTCTCTCTCTCTCTTCCACTGCACTTTCGTGCATAGAGCTGCTGATCCGCTCTCCCCAAGCTAGCTTTAAGACTTCTAGTACTAATTTCCATACGATTCAATAAAGACCTCCAACGCACGTCGCGTAATACCGAGAAGTTCTTCCGTTTTTTCTTATCGAGTGCATTTCAGACTTAAAGCCATCCCCCTCCGAACAATAAATAATAATCTTAAAGAAAATTGCTGAAAAGAAATTTTTCCAAGCTCCCAATTCCAAATAATAAAACTTTATATGCTGGTGTAGCTGGTGCTGACTGCTGAGGCTTGAGCTGGTGCTGACTGTTGATCGCTGAATGATATTTTCCTCCAGGAACTGCCTGAATTTATACCCATTCTTTTTCCCTCTATTCATACTTTCGTGCAGCGTGGGATGAGAAAAATCCTTTCTTATGGTTCACACACTTGCTGCGCCTATTAGAAAGGTTATAGAAATTATGCTAATTTAGGGTAACATCACCAAGTTATAGAATATGTTCAAATTCTTTCGTTTCCTTCCAATTTGTCTTTTAGTTCACACATTTCCTTTGCCTATTATAAAGGCTATCCTCCACCGAAATTATAATAACATCCCCAGGTTATGCTAGACATTGAATGATCGATATCCTCCCCTACTACTGTAAGCAGGAATGACTTCAAAGCGATATGGCTATGGATATGAACAAAGTTAATAGTAATTGTCTTTATTTATGTATTTTGAACATTTGATGTATTGACTATATTAAGTCGCACAGATTTGTTCGCGATCAGACGCCGTTCGTTGTGTTGCTCTTTGATGACTGACTGAGCGAATGTTCCTTAGGGTGGACATCAGCTCTTAGGGTGGACATCAGCTCTTAGGGTGGACATAAGCTTTTAGGGTGGACATAAGCTCTTAGGGTTGACATCAGCTCTTAGGGTTTGCCAGCATAATCGGTAGGCATTGTTGCCATATCCTTACAGTCGGCTTCCTGACATTTCGTAGCGACCTCGCACGAATCGGTGATATCAGTAGGGTTATCCTCATCATCGGTGTCAGCAAATGGTATCTGGCACCACGGCTTTAATTTGTCGGACGCATACACAGATTTGTAGTGTCGTTGAGTTCGTTGGGCATTCGGCAAATCTTCAACCAAATAGCGGTCGTGTGGTAGTACCTTTGCGATAATGAACGGGCCTTTATAACGAGGTTCGAGTTTACGTGATGTGCCAGTACTGGCTGGTTCGTTTTCGGCCAAAACTAAGTCTCCTTCGCTGTAAACCGTCAGCTTTGCATGTTTGGCGTCGTAGCGTTTCTTGGCTTCTGCTCGATGATCGTCGATTCGTTTTGCAGTATCAGTACGAAGTTGTTGCAACTCTTCGGTAGTCAGCATTTGGTCATCAGTACATTGCAACACCTGTATTACGGAGTTTTGCAAGGGTCTCGTGGCACGGAGCCATACAGGAGCTGGAAAGGAGAACAATTAGTGGTTTTGTTGATCATTGTATTGATGCTCCACTGGATTTGGTGCAGTTTCTCATCCCACCGCTTCTCATTCTCAACGGTAGGCAATAACATCGATAGGATGATGCGGTTAGTGCGTTCGGCATGTCCATTTGCTCGTGGGGTGCGAACAGCATTAAGAACATGTTTGACGTTATGTTCTCGACAGAACTTTTCGAAATCTTTTGATGTAAAAGCAGTCCCTCGGTCGGTCACGATTCTTTCAGGCATTCCAACGTAGCTGCAAACATCTCGGAGGATATCAACAACATGCCTGGTTGCGGTGCTTTTAACTGCTCGTATTATCGTGAACTTTGTAAATGCATCAACGATTCCCAAGATATGCTCGTTACGTTTGGAACTTCTCGGAAAAGGTCCTAGATGATCGATATGTACCGTAGCAAAGGGTATTGGCTTGATATTGTCGTAGTGGTATTGACCCTCTTGGCGACCTCCTCGTTGTTTGTACAGGGTACAGCCCACACATGAACTTATGTATCCTTTAACATAATTTCGCATACGGGGGAACCATAATTGATTCATAATTCGGCCTATTGTTTTGTCGGTGCTCATATGTCCTGCGTTGTCGTGACATTCTACAAGAATACGGTAGCGTAACTGCTTGGGCACAACCCACAGGTGCTTGTTGTCATGTTTGCGATATAGTCGGCCAAGTTCAAGGACATATTCGTCGTTCTCTGTAATCTTCTTGGCAATCATTTCACTAGCAATTCGTTTTATCTTTGGCAAACAACCAATCGGCCTCATCAATGACGGTCTTGAATATTTTTAAATCAGCTTCGTCCATTTCACGTGAACATTCATACGGTGCTCGGCTTAAGGCATCGACGTGTTCCATCCGCGTACGTGACCGATGCATTATCTCAATATCGAATTCTTGGATACGTAGCCACCATCGGGCAATTCTGGGTATCAGCTCTCGTTTCTCCATTCGTTTTCCATAGACATAATACTTGAATCGTTTCATAGACTCGACAACAGCCAAGGCTTCTAGCTCATAGCTGTGGAACTTCATTTCGCTGTATGACGTCGATCGGCTATAATAGGCTACTGGCTTTAACTGATCGTTCCCATTTTGCAGTAATACTCCGGCTTAACCAACAGAACTAGCATCAGTATGTATTTCGTGTTCTGCGTTGACGTTATATTATATAAAAATTCCTTCAAGGCCAGAGGAAAAGACATCGGCATAATCTTCTATCAAGTTCTGCATGCGTGTCTTATCGTCATTGCTGTCAATATTAGAAAGAAGATTAGCAAGTTTCTTCGAGTGAGATACTTGCTGCGTTGCTCGTTTGCTGTCAAAAGTCATCATTCCGCTCTCAAACTTCAGCGTAAGATTTGAGTCAACAAGGATATCTTGGCCAATAAGAAAATCTTGCTGTACGATTTTGTCTTCAGCTATATACATCAGTGCTTCGGTAACAGTATTATCGATGATCAGCGCAATGATGATTGCTTCTTTTAGGATGCGTAATCCACCACATATTTGCATTGCACACTTGCATCGTTTGGCGTTGAGCTGTTGTGCTACCGTCTCACGAACCATGCTGGCTTGACTTCCCGTATCAATGAAAGCAGTATACGGTTTCGATTGGACGATGATGGTCTTGTAGAAGGTTCAGTGCTTGGTCCATTGTTATTTACACTTTATGCTAATGACCTTTCATCTGTGTTATCGAATTGTAGTGTTCATTTGTATGCCGATGATGTTCAAATGTATGTGAGTCGTCCTTTAAACAGAATAAGTGAATGTATAGATGTATGTAACAGTGAACTTGCACGAGTAAATGAATGGGCAATCAAAAATGGACTAGGCATAAACCCATCCAAGTCTAAGTGTCTCGTAATAAGTAGGAAAAAAATGAATCTAGATAATATAGGACGACTTCAGATTAATAACACTTCATTGGAGTATGTCGAAAAAGCCGTGAATCTGGGATTTACATTTAATAGGACACTTACCTGGAATGATCACATCGCAAAGGCAGTAGGAAAAATATATGGAATGCTGAGAACATTGTCTATGACTAAGGGATGTCTGCCTACAAATGTTCGTATGCTAATAGCAAAAACATGTTTAGTCCCTTCTCTGTTTTATGGATTAGAAGTTTTTTCAAATTGCGATTCGATCAGCCATAATAAACTAAAGATAGTTTTTAATAGCATTGCAAGATATATACTCAATCTGCCACGGACGGAACATGTGTCTGGTTATGCCTATACAATTTTTGACGTAGAACTTAATGGTTGGATAAAGATGAGAATACTGACATTTCTTCACAAATTAATTTATCAGAAAGAGCCAGATTATTTATTTGAAAAATTAACATTCACTGCTTCTAGACGAATAAACAATCTAATATGCAAATTATAATTCAAATATTTTGTGTATATTTGTTTGTACATTTATTGGTATACAAATTGTAATAGACTTGTGCGGTCTGCACTTAATGAGGCGAATTTGTATGTCTGTGCGTGGCGATGACCGACGCTTTTAATCTCCAAATATCGACTACTGATTACAAAATAAGATCTCTTAACTTTACCCTACGTTCTTCAGCAAAGCTTAGCTCTTCTCTCAAAAGCTCCGACGTGGTTGCATTAAGCCGGACATAGCAATAAGTGACTCCTGTTAACTCCTCCCTTACTAAGATGAAGACTGTCCTCAGTCCTTTCAGATTATACAGTTGATGATGAACGGGAATCCTGGCGATCCGTGCTTTGTTTGAGTTTGGCCTTGGTGGTCCTGTAGGGTCGTCACAATGCGCATGTTGGATAAAGTAGTTGGTGGCGGAGAACTCAATGTATTTTGGTGATAGAGTTGTCGATTTTGTCTCTCCGGTTGCCGCAATCAGATATGTCGTTTAGGCCAGTAAGATTTAAGAGCTTTCTTTAACGCTTTGTTTAAATTATTATAGAATACAAAAAATATAAACTGCAAGTACATTGATAGTTAATAATAGTGATAATATATAAAAAATGTACACCGCTCGTTGATTAAATTTGTTTTTTATTATGATATAAAAATAGGATGAAGAAGGTCATTAATAACACTAATGGGTTTTTGTTTTTTATTCTGAGTTATTGTTCTGTAAGCTGTGCTTTTTAATCGCAATGTCTATTTTTGTTTTGCTGCTTAATTTTGAGTCGAAAGGTTCCAGTTGCGTGCATTCAAAGTTTTTGAAATCATTAGAGAAGGTCGTTCAAGATTTACTTTTAGGCTGTACCTAAGGAGTTGACGATTCTTTATATTATAATGAGAGTTTGGGGTAGTTGTCTAAATTTTATAAATGTTTAGGTAAGTAAACAAATTGACACTACTAAGATATAAATGACAGGCTTAAACAAAGAAAATAATAATCCTAACGTAAATTATCTTTATGTACTACCCTCCCCTTTATTAAGACACTTGTCCCAATGTCTGCTTCAATTTTTTCTTCTTTGTAGCGTGGGGTAAGTTTATTTCCGAGTCGTGTGTTCTGCTTTACAAAGACAGTGTCCCCGACCTGGAAAGTTCTATCATATCTTGATTTATTAATTCTTCTCAATTGTATTTCTTGTGCTCTGTCGATTTTTTCTGAGATTTCCTCTGCAAATTCTGGGGGCATTGCATGCATAATGTCAATCGGCTTTTTATTAGTGACCGAATGTACTGTTTTGTTGTATTCCACGGTTGCTTGAAGTATGAGATTCACCGTATCAACTATGCCTTTTTCTAGTTTTAGGCATCTCGCTATTTCTGACAGTGTGCTGTGGAACCTTTCCACCTGTCCGTTTGAGATACTATGATAGGGTGGTGAATTTTCCACTTGAACATTGAACCGATTTGATAAAAGTGACCTGATTGACTCAGAGTTTAGAGATGGTTCATTATCACAAAATATTGTCTTTGAGTTTGGATACAGGTTCATTAATTGCATTAGTGCGGGCTCTATGTCGGCTATATTTCTAGAACCTATGGGTTGTACGACTGCAAATTTTGAGAATTTATCAATACAGGTCAGGAAATATCTCCTGTCTGTAGAAAAAATATCTATGTGTAATGTCTCGCCAATTTTTGAAGGGATAGGCGTTGTTCCAAGGATTTGTTTTTGCGGGTGACGTACGTATTTGGCTTTTTTTACAAACCAGGCAGTTACCTACTATACTGGATGCCAGCTGTGACATTTTTGGGAAAAAATAATCTTGTAGAATATTTTTAACGTTTTCCTGCGCTGCCCTGTGCGCTCTGCTGTGTTCAATGGCTAATATTTCTTTTTGTTCCTCTTTGCTATAAATATCGATCACCAACTTTTTTGTATGCCGGAAAGTCGTTGCCGGGAACTCTTCAATAAGTTTGTTCTGGATGAATGCCAGTATGGGCAATTCGCAGTATATTGCATTCACGACATCCTGCTTAACTACGTCGCGAATTCTGCTTAATAACGATTCCTTACTTACGAATTGTATCACGTGCCTTGACTTGTTACCAAATATAATAAAGGTGCGAGTATTATCCGCTGTGCTTTCTTCTATTATTATTTGGTTTCTAAAGCAGTTGACCGGCTTGTCGACTGTTTCGATTGTATATGAAAGCGAAATTTCGCTATGTATGGTTGCCATATTTGACTGAAGGTCGCTTTCTAAAGCGTGGATGGCCTGCCTGGATAGTGCATCTGCGACATGGTTCTCCTTCCCTGGCTTATACAGAATGTTTGCGTTGTGCTCATCTACAAATGCCTTCCACCTTTTGATTTTAGCATTTGTGTTTTTATCTGACACGGCAAACGCTAATGGTTGATGGTCCGTGTAAATATTCAGGTTTTTAGCGCCATACAGATAGTCCTTTAATGCTTTTAAAGCCCATACAATGGCTAGAAGCTCTCGTTCATTTGTTGCGAAACCAAGCTCTCTACCTTTTAAGGATCTAGATATCATCGTAATAGGCTTGCCGTTTTGTGATAGAACTGCGCCCAGGCCAAGAGCTGAAGCGTCCGTAGTTAAATCAAAAGGCTTTGTATAGTCTGGGTAGGGTAACATTACATTTTCGGACACTAAGATGTTTTTAAGCTTCTCAAATGCAGAGCGCTGCTTATCGTCTAAAATAATGGGTATCTTTTTAGAACGAGTGGCGGAAACTTTTCCGTTTTCCCCTTTGAGGATGTTATTCAAAGGTCGAGCTATTGAAGCAAAATCCTTTATAAAGCAGCGGTAATAGCTTGCTAACCCTAAAAAGGATCTAACGTTGAACAAATTAGTGGGTTCTTCATAGTTAAGGATAGCCTCTACTTTTTAGGATTTGTTGTGATGCCGTCTTTTGATACTATGAAACCCAAATATTCGACACTTTCCTTAAAGAAGTTCGATTTCTCCTTAGACACCCTCATATTGGCTTCAAGTAGTCTATCTAGTACCCAACAAATATGATTCAGATGGTCCTCAAGTCGTTCAGAAAAAATGATAACGTCATCAACGTAAACAAAACAAGACTTTCCTATTTGGGGCCTGAGTACGTCATCTATGGCACGTTGAAACATACTGGGTGCATTTTTCAGGCCGAAGGGAAGTCTACAAAACTCGTATTTCCCATGAGCAACTGAGAATGCGGTTTTCTCCCTATCATTTTCTGCAAGTAGGATTTGATGAAATCCTGACTTTAGATCTAGTGTGGTAAAAAATCTGGCTTTCTCAAATTTGAAAGGATAAACACAACATTTGGCACTGGGTATTTGTCGTCTACTGTTTTTGAGTTTAGCTTCCGAAAGTCAATAACCATCCTTTTTTTCTTATTTCCCTTCTCATCTGTACCCTTTTTGTCGACTACCCAAACAGGATTGTTGTAAGGTGAGCGCGAAGGTCGTATAATTCCGTCCCTTAACAATGCCTTTGTCTCTTCATTTACAAAATCTGCTACGCCCATGGGGTATGGATAAAGCCTTGAGTATACCGGTTGGTCATCTTCCGTACGTATGGTAGCAATAATGTTGGTATTGAATGGCAGTGCCTCTTCTGGGTCTGCAAAGACACCCAATCTGTCTTTTAGCATTATGTGGAATTTGTCGGCTATCTGGTTTGGTACTACGATGTCTTTTATGTCAGAGAAATTGACGCTATTACATTTTACAAATTTAATTTGTTCGACTGAGTTTCCGATTTGTAATATTTTATTTCTCAAGTCCAATGTTGCATTTATCTGTGTAAGAGTGTCAAAACCTAATATAGCGTCAAAGCTTGAGAGGTCCGGTAGAATGAAGAAGGGAACGTTCTTGCTGAAAAGTTCAACAATGCATTTATATTTCACCGTGTTGCAACCGTGAAGAGACTTAACTGTAAATTCTTTTTGTACAGGCGTTATGTACTTAAGTTCTGTGAGAGGTTGTATATAGTTTTTTGAAGACCCGGTGTCGATTAGGATTTTTATGGTTTTCCCTGCTATTTTCCTCTCTATAAACGGTAGCAAGGACCTTTGGCTAAAAAATGCACACTGTCATAATTTGTAAGTTCGTGGTCAATATCCTCAACAGCTGCTGTTGCCCCTTGTTCATAATCATTTTCATCTGACTCCTCTAGATCTTCTTCTTGGGCTAAATGGTTCACTCTTTGATATTTCGGCCCTGTAAACCTGGCAGTGCCACTATTTGGTCTTTTTGCTGTATGTTCATAGTCAACAGGCCTTGAGTTATGTTGCTGTTGCTGTTGAGCTGGCCAAACATTTTGAAGTTGGGGTAAGCTACCCTGATTCAAAATTGGTGCTTGCCTAAGTTGGTTCGATCGAATGGTTCGCATAGATACGTCAGTATCAAACAGCTGAGTCGGGGCCTGGACTGGTATCTGACCTGCTTGGCTTTCGAAACTAGGCACAAACTGGCGTTTACTAAAATAGGGGTTTTTGCCCTGCATATTAGTGCTTCTATCCCTATTAATATTTTTTTCCGGCTTCGAACCTTTGTCTTGCGAACTTTTTGAGTAGTTCAGAGCGAATTGATATCGCTCGTGGTTTGACTCAACCTCCTGTGCTAGAGCAAGGGCTGTTGGTAAGTCCTTAGCTCCTTTGGCAAACAGGATATCGCTCAATGACTTCTTTGTGCCTGTTATAAATACACGTAACGCATCAGCCCGATACTTTTCATTGAGTGACATCGCCAAGGGTTTATCGCACGTCATTATAGTCTTATTAGTGAGTAGAGTCAATTTCTTCTCGACCTCGTCATAAAATTCGGTAAGTGTCATATCGCCCTGTCTCAACGTCGACAACTCTTGCTCGATTATATAAATAGGTCTTTTGTCAGCGTATGTAAAGTCAAGGCGGTTGATCATTGCCTTAAAATTCAACGGAGTGCTGAACGAAGCTAGAACGTTGTTTGCAGAGTTTTTAATTTTATTGCGGATAATACCAAGGGCTTGGTAATATTTTGAACTCCCCTCGTATGATTCATAAACTTTAAAAGCGACATGAGCCGCTTTTCTCCACGATACATAAGTCTCACTTTCGCCCTCAAAGTCTGGCAGCGACTTTACTATGTCTAGAGACTCATTACACACTATACCTGGTCTAATTTCAGCATCTGTGTAAGATTCAACTTCTGGAGTGTTCACTGTAAGTTTCCCTATGCGTTCATTAATCGCTTGCAATTCTTTGTCAAATAATGCTTTTTGACTTGCAAGCGCACCAACAACGGCACTTTCTACTATTGCTCTAAGTTGACTTGCTGATAACTCCATTTCAATACTTTTGTTTTCTGATTTCGCGTCTCCGATTGCGGTTTCTAATTGGCTAATCCCTTTTAATATTCTATTCCAACTTGATATTAAGTCTTCGATCTCTATATCACTATCGCCCATCAATGTGTTCTTATAAACCTTCAATAACCTTCACGTGTGTATGAAAATTTTTAATTTTATTTTTTAAGAATTAATCAAGGCGCGTTGTACTTACAACTTGTGTG
The DNA here is from genome assembly GCA_018903765.1 of Drosophila aff. chauvacae BK-2020. Lineage (NCBI taxonomy): Eukaryota > Metazoa > Arthropoda > Insecta > Diptera > Drosophilidae > Drosophila > Drosophila aff. chauvacae BK-2020. The sequence continues at coordinate 1,450,033 of JAEIGO010000024.1, read as the reverse complement.
ATGTTTTGAAATATCTAGTGTTTTTATTTTAATCGCCGCTTGAGTAGATCTGCTCCAGCCGTTGTGTTTCCCCTTTTGAAATCGTGGGTTTTAGGTTTAGTTGTCTCCTTTTGATAATGTAGGTTTTAGATTTAAATGTCTTCTTTTGGTATGGTAGGTTTTAGGTTTAGTTGCCTCCTTTTGATAGCATAGGTTTTCGATTTAGTTGTCTCCTTTTGATATCGTAGGTTTTAGATTTAATTGTCTCCTGATACCGTAGGTTTTAGATTTAGTTGTCTCCTTTTGATATCGTGGGTTTTTGTTTTAGTTGAGCGCCAATTATAATTCAAATATTTTGTGTATATTTGTTTGTACATTTATTGGTATACAAATTGTAATAGACTTGTGCGGTCTGCACTTAATGAGGCGAATTTGTATGTCTGTGCGTGGCGATGACCGACGCTTTTAATCTCCAAATATCGACTACTGATTACAAAATAAGATCTCTTAACTTTACCCTACGTTCTTCAGCAAAGCTTAGCTCTTCTCTCAAAAGCTCCGACGTGGTTGCATTAAGCCGGACATAGCAATAAGTGACTCCTGTTAACTTGCATAAGACCCAGATCACTGACTTCCGAAAGACAATTTTTCATAAATGCTATACGATTATGGAATCATCTTCCGAATAATATAAAAAACATTAGCAATGCGACGCAGTTTAAGGAAAAGGTACTCTCACAAATCAAAACAGCCCAATAAATTAAATTAAATTAAAGCGACTTAGGGTTAGGATTAAGTTAAATTAAATACATAGATATATAAATAATAATAAATTATAAATTATAAGAAATTAAATTGTTAGACTAAGAATATTTTATGCACCAAATTTGTCTGTAATTCGTTGTGACTAGCGCTCTAATTTATAAGTTCTAAACTTGTGGCGTTAGGAAGTCCAATAAATCAATAATAATAATAATAAAAGCACTTATCTTGATTCGTAGCTCCAAGTCGTCGTGTACTCGCTTCGGGTTCAACACAATTACCGTTGTTGGGGTGTACTTTATTGCAAGTTATACATCGGTGTCGTTTCGGGGGTTGTGGGCAGTTCTTCGCGAAATGACCTGCTTCGCCGCAATTATAACATATTAATTTATCGTCTGTTTTTGCTGCAGAGTCGTGTTTAGCTTCGTATTCATCGTTCTTTGTTGCTGGATCGTATTTTGGCAATTAAAGTCCACCTCGATTGAGAAAATACTCATCAATGACGTCACGCATCTGTTTCATCGTTGCAAATTCTGTGGTCACAATGCTTTGTTGTAGCTCTCGGTGCTTTAGTTCAGGTCGGGCAAATCGGATAGTAGCGGACTCGCTTAAATTGTAGCGATGTCCAAGGGCTGACATGCGATAACAGTACTGCTTGATAGTTTCCTTAGATCGGCGAACAGCATTTGACATCATGTAGTGAATCTCGGCTTCGTCGGGTGTCGAACCGAACTCATCTCGAATGGCGTTCGAAAATTCCCTCCAGGTAGTGTGTAAAACTGGATACGCATCTAACCACATTCTAGCAGCTCCTTTTAGTCGAGTATAAATAGCTAGCAAGAGAAGTTTTTCATCCCAGTGATAGTCATCTATCACTCGATTTATACGATCGATAAATTGATCTACAGAAATACTTTTCTCATCCGTTGGATCGTACTCTGGCAAGGTATCAGCGGTTTCTCTTACCGATGCATGGCGTGTGGTCGTGCTATGTATGAGTTCAGCTGTTGGGCTTGGTGGTGAAGGTCTTACGTTAGCTGCATCCGTCTGGATATCTTGTGTTGCATTTGTAGCACCACTTTGCGCGCGAATAAGGTTTGCCATCATCTCACGAAGTTGGCTCATTTCGGCCTGGAGGTGTGCTACCACCGGCATTTCATCAGTTTCTTCATTCGCAAAAGAAACACTAAACTCGATTTCGCCAGAATTCTCGTGGCTCATTAAACGTTGAATTAACTGATCTCGTGATCCAGCTGTGGGTAACTGTCGTTCCCGCAACAAGAAATTTAACTGATCGACTTTCAGTTCTGTAATTTTCATTTTGTTTTATTCTGTTCTACTCAACGTCTCGTAAGTGTATTTACATGTACCGACTTGTCGTACGTGTTTACGTGTTGTTACTTGCGGAAATATTTTCGTTCTCTTACGTTAGCATTACGTTTTGCGTAATTGTTTTTGCACGGTTACGTTACGAGTCATTCGTTTTAGCGTTACGTTACGATGTCTATGTACGTACATATACTAAATGTATGCCGTATGTATGAAATACCGCTTGTATATTCACACCGTTTGTATATGCACACCGCTTGCAACCACAAATATGTACATATATATATATTCGTTCGGATCAGTACACCAATGTATTGCATTCGTAACTGATTTCCGCTATTCGTTACCAACGCTTTCGCTCGTTTATGTCTTTGCTCATATCCCACTTCTGAACTGTAAGCAGGAATGACTTCAAAGCGGTATGGCTATGGATATGAACAAAGTTAATAGTAATTGTTTTTATTTATGTATTTTGAACATTTGATGTATTATAATATAGTCGCACAGATTTGTTCGCGATCAGACGCCGTTCGTTGTGTTGCTCTTAGATGACTGACTGAGCGAATGTTCCTTAGGGTGGACATCACCTCTTAGGGTGGACATAAGCTTTTAGGGTGGACATAAGCTCTTAGGGTGGACATCAGCTCTTAGGGTTTGCCAGCATAATCGATAGGCATTGTTTCCATATCCTTACACTACTAATAAGCCGTGGGAGAGGACAGCAGGCAAGCAGGTAAGCATCTCTCACAGCACTCACCCTCGTTACACATGCATAAGCCGGTTACCCACAAGATCCCCCTTCCTAAACACACTAGCACGAAATATACACAATCTAATGACCCATAAGCTGGACAGGCACACACAATATACGCACAATAACACGCCCGTTAACCCCTTCACCATCAAATTCTCACGCTTAACAACACACGTGAGTGCACATGTTCATGCATGCATAAAAATTTAGGTACCCCAAACCCCCAAACTAATGGGGTTTTTTATGCTAATTAGGACACCTGCACCCACCGGTGCACGCATGCGTGACTATTTACCCTCCACCACCGTGTGTACTCAGGCGTGACTGTGCTAGATTCATCAGTATTTTACTACTTCTTTACAACCAAATACTCTGGCCAGAAGTTGGTAGAGTGTAGTATGTTCACATAGCGAATGCACACTGTACTCAGTGTTATGCATAAATAAATACAATAAATACAAATATATTAATGCACTTAATTTATAAGTCAAAGACCCTTGGAATGGGCTATCCAAGTGCTGAGTCCGCATTTCATACATGCGCGACATACGTGAACATAATACCTTCCCCCTATCTCAGCGACCCTTCGCCGTCGCTTACTTATATGTATATGCATATAAGCGTCGCAGCGCTGCAGCCTACGCCGGCAGCGCTGCTACCTGAATTAGGCTAAGAAACCTTTTGTATCAATAATTTAAGACATTAACAAATCTACTTTCATTGGAGCGGGACCTTGCCTGCTCCAATTAATAAAACCAAATCTTAAAACCCAAAACCTAAAAATGACTTATTATATGGTGACTTATAAAACCTCTTATATGGCGACCGTGACATAAGTGGACATAAGTGTGTGACGAAAAAAAAATTCAGCAACCATAAAAATCCTATATGGATCTTCCAATCTACCAATTCGTTTATAACTACGTGATGATCTACTGCGAATAGTGAGTTGAAAAACCCAGATCTTCGTCATTCTCTGGAAGTAAAAACAATATTGAATCAAAATGACTGATGTGGCGAAGCAAAAGATCGAGACCCCCGTTATGGAGAAAGTCGCCGCCTGACCATAGAATTCGAAGATTCCAGGCTCTACTGAAACTGAAACTGAAACCGAAACACACTTAGGACATCCTCATCCCGGCATCACTAGCCGAGAATATCCGTATATGCAGCGGAAAATAAATAGTCTGTGCGAGGACCAGCACCGGCGCCGCCTGAGCTCATAGGCCAGGTCAGCAGAAGATAAATAGTCTGTGCGAGGACCAGCACCGGCGCCGCCTGAGCCCATAGGCCCAGGTCAGCAGCAGCAGAAACCGAGTGCGGGAGGCAACCCGCCGCCTGCACCTTCGAGGGAACGTCAGCGTGCTTGCCCGGCGACGCCCAGCTGACGTAAGGAAGGAAGAGCAAACAGCATGCCAGCCCGGCAACAGCAGCACCGGACCAGCCGAACATAATTATTTTTTTTTTGTTGCCCTGCGTGGCACACCCAACCTCGATGCACTGCTCTGCATATTATTTTTAAACGACCCATTGTAACATTGAGCGGAATTTTTCTGCCCGATGAGCAGTATGGCCCGTAAAGCCGTACGACATAATAGGTAGGACTATTGTAAAAAAAGTAGGAATATCGAGCTAGAAAAAAAAACTTTTATACAAATATAAATTTACATAAATTTATATACAAATTTCATTTTTAAATTAAAAAAAAATATATATATATATAAAATCACATAAACACAAAAATTTAATTGAATGCCACTTAAAAAAAAAAAAAAAAAAAAAATTCAGTAATACTTTTTGAAATAAATATACATATACATATAAAAGCTATATGTATAGAGTATCGACTTTAATAAGTAGTGCTGAAAAACCATTCATAAATGGTATACTATTAATAAGTAAAATTAAAATCAGAACCATGTTGGACAATAATGCAATCGTTGCAATTTTATGTGCATACATTTTGTATAAAGCTTATATTAAGCACAATAAATGTATCACGAAAAGGGCCTTAAGCCATGCAAACGACCTAGATAAGGTCTAAACGATTATGGCAGAAATATATTACATTGTTGAAAAAAAAAAAACATATACATATATGAGAAATAAAAGCCAATAAAGGGAAAAAATATAAATAAAAATTTTATATGATAAAATAATTAAATTATTTTTATTATTTGAAAATTAAAATTCGTAAAAAAAAACCACACGAGTGCGTTATGCGATGGGTAAACGCGGGGGTGTGAAAAATAAAATTTAAAAAAAAGTGGCGCATTTAAAGTGGCTACTATATACAAATTAACCACCTCCCGCGTGGGCAGTTGCCCACAAAATGCAGTCGTCCGTCTGTTCGTGTATGTGATTTTGATTTCCCTCCCCCCCCTTCTCGACGCTGCACGCAAATTTAATAAGATGTTGATCGTAAGAGGCAACTTTGAAGTGCTCCACCTCCTTAGTAGACGAGCAGAGCCGCGCAAATGCGCGTGCGCCCGGCTCTTCACTTCTTCACCTAGCCTGGTCGTTACAATTATGATTATTTAAGATCAATACCATAGAAACCATAATGACCGACTCAGCGGCCCAACGGGCATATATCAAAGATATATCAAGCGCCATACCCGAATTCAACGGTGAAAAATTAAATCTGGCAAGATTTTTAACAGCCGTTAGATTGGTCAATTTAACAAAAGGACCATTTGAAGAATTAGCGGTAGAGGTCATTAAGTCGAAAATAATCGGGTCAATCTTGTACAAGGTTAAAAATGAGACCACTATCTCTTCGATAATTGCCATATTAGAAGCCAATATTGTCGGCGAATCGTCCGATGTAGTAAAAGCTAAAATGGCCAGAACAATGCAGAAAGGTAAAACTGCAGAAAAATTTACCAATGACATTAACCACCTTAGGAAACTCATATATTGATGAAGGTTTATCGGCTGAACATGCTGAAAAGTTCAGCACCAAGGAGGCCATAGCCACAATGACTAAAAATTGTGAGCATGGCAGGCTAAAAACGATACTGGAAGCCGGTAATTATAATACAATGAATGAAGCCGTTACGAAGTACATGCAATGCAGTACTGAAATGACTGGCAATGCAAATTCAGTATTATTCGCACGCGGTGGACAGGCCTATCGTGGTAACTATCGAGGTAATTTTCGTGGTAGAGGCCGTGATACCTTTCAGTATAATGCGCACTACCAAGGCAACGGTTACTATAGAAACAACGGATACAACGAAAATTATAATAACCAGACCAATAATTATAATAGAGGTCGTGGAAATTATAGACAAAGGAATAACAGGAATAACGGTAACCAAAACCGAAACAATGTGAGAGTAGCTCAAAACTCGGAAAACTCTCAAACCCCTTCAGATGTGTAATACCAAATAAAAAAATCTATACCACCAATCTTAGTAACAACACTTTTGTATCTTTTTATAATACAGAAACAAATAAAAAACTTGGACACGGGTGCAGATATATCAATATTAAAGGAAAATTCGGACATATTTCATGATGTTCAGGAAAATACTAAAATCAGTATTCAAGGCATAGGCCACGAATTAATAAAAACCAAAGGGTTAATCTTTATTGAGATACAGACAGATAAATATATAATTCCACATGATTTTCATATAGTAGATCCATATTTTGCAATACCATGTGATGGAATAATAGGCATTGATTTCATAAAGAAATTTAATTGTCAACTAGACTTCAAACCCAACGAAGATTGGCTTATAATGAGACCAACAAATTTGAATTTCCCAATTTATGTTCCAATAACATACAATTCTGGTAATAATTCCATGATTCTACCAGCAAGATCTCAAGTGGTCCGAAAGATTCACATATCATCAAATGAAGATAGTGTACTAATTCCCAACCAGGAAATTCAAAATGGTATTTAAGTTGCAAACACAGTTGCAACTGTCAAAAACGCATTTATCCGATTGTTGAATACAACCAATGTTGATAAAATAATAAATATTAACGATTTAAAATATGAAACACTTTCGAACTACGAAATAGTTCAAACTAATCCCAAAGCAAGAGAAAAAACTGTCTTATCTCAACTAACAAAAAACTTCCCCCCACAATTCAAAACAAAATTAACAGAAATATGCACCAGATATAGTGATATATTCGGACTCGAAACCGAATCAATAACAACAAATAATTTCTATAAACAAAAACTAAGATTGACTGATGACGAACCGGTATACATAAAAAATTACAGAAATCCTCATAGTCAAAAAGACGAAATACAGGTACAGGTACAAAAGCTAATCGATAATAAAATAGTCGAACCATCTGTATCACCATACAATAGCCCACTTTTGTTAGTTCCAAAGAAATCCCTTCCCGGTTCTGATAAGAAAAAATGGAGACTAGTAATCGACTATCGTCAAATTAATAAAAAACTGTTGTCGGATAAATTTCCGCTACCCAGAATTGATGATATTTTAGATCAACTAGGAAGAGCGAAATACTTCTCATGTCTAGACTTAATGTCTGGATTCCATCAAATCGAACTCGAAGAAAATTCAAGGGACGTAACATCTTTCTCGACGAACAATGGTTCATCATCGTTTCTCTCTTCCAAGTGAACGGACGTGTTTTTTTCTTGCGCTCTCGTTTTGTGTTAATTTTTGCATTAAAACAACCGGGGTTTTATTTAAATCTTCTACTTTGTGATTAATAAAGTTCCCGTTCACTTCGTGTGCATGCAGCTATTCTGTTTTGTGTATTTAATTGATATTATTTTCACAATTTAGATTGTGCTGCCGGTGTTTGCTTTGCATTTTTTGCATTCCTCTTTGTGCCTTCTCTGTTTAGTTTGCGCCGTCGCGACAGCTAAACGTTAAGCTCGCTCCCACGCTCACCCGTTTACCCGCTCTCTCATTCTCCCGCTCTCTCGGTGCAGCTGCACTTTTCTTATCTCTTTCTACGCAAAGGTACAGTGGTAAGTCCCTATAATGTCTGCTATCGTCTGTTTCTCCAAGACCTGTAAAAAGGCAATTAATTCAACCGATCTTACAGTCGGCTGCTGGCTGTGTGACAACATTGTGCATGCAAAGTGCATTGGTGTTGTTGCTCGGACGGTGGACGATGTAAGAAGAAACATCGGTTTGCGTTACTGCTGCGAGGCCTGTCGCGAGGTTGAAAGAGAAATGATGTCTTTTATGCGGCAGACCAAGGGCGGTTTTAAAGACATATTATCGAGTTTTCGTAAAACTCATGATATGCTCTTGGCGCTGGACACTCAATTTAATAGCCTTAAACTATTAAATGAGTCTCCTAGGCGCAAAAAAACCGCAACTGGTCTACAGCATATAGGCGGATCTCACCAACCAGCGGCGGACTCCCAACAGCAGCCTCTCTCAACACAGCCCTCGACCTCAGAATTCAGTCAAAGAGTTCTGAGATCGAGTGGCAAAAAAGATTCGGCATCCGAATGTGTTGCGGGAGGGACCGCTCCCCCGAAAATTTCCGTTTTGTCCCCTGGGGGGTCTCAAATACTGACCCCTCAAAGCCCCATTAATTCACCTGCTCAGGGTATCAGGCCCGGACTACCGGCCGATATCGGCACTGCAGACAATCAGTCTGCAGCGCCGAAAGCCCTTGTAGTAGTACCACCTACGAAACAGATATTTGTTTCGCGGCTCTCCCCTGGTCAGACATCGGAAGATGTTATTGCCTTTATCCAAGGCAAAACTAGAGCTGAAAAAATACAAATAAAGGTGGAAAAATTCAAATTTTCTTATGCTTTTAAAATAAATGTCCCGAATGAACTCTTTGAAACAATATGCTCTACCAATTTCTGGCCAGAGTATATTGTCGTCAAAGAGTTTGAAGCTAAGAAAAAGAAACGGCGGCCCGTAGGAATAAGTCTTCCCAGGCCCGACCAGACCACTGCGCCCTCTACGACACCCGCTCCAAAAAACTAATCAATTCCCTCTCTATCTCCTTTCAGAATGCAAGAGGCCTACGTAGTAAGCTTCCCAAATTGTATTCTGATAGTCTCTCGTTTGCATCCCAGGTTATTGTGTTCACAGAAACCTGGTTAAAGCCGGAGATTCTGAGCTCCGAAGTTTTCCCAGCTGTGTTCACAATATATCGGCTGGATCGGCCTATCAGACGTGGGGGTGGTGTCCTCATAGCGGTTGACTCCACTCTCGCGTCGGAATTAATAACTTTCGAGGAGTTTGATGTTGAATTCCTCTGTGTGAAGCTAACCATCAATGGTAGCTCTATTTTCATCACCTGTTCTTACATTCCTCCTTTGTCCGAACTTCCTATTTATTGGAACCATCTTTCCGCCATCCAAACGGTTTTCAACCGACTTTCTAATAAGGATCATTTAGTAGTTCTTGGTGATTTTAATATCCCAGGGGCTATTTGGTCCTCAAATACTTCCTCTAATGTACTTTTCACCTCCACACAGCATGATTTTATTGCTGGCTTGCTCGACATTTCGCTGTCTCAAGTCAACCATGTACGAAATTCCCTAGAGCGCTTGCTTGATCTCTGTTTTGTCTCAGATCCGGCAAGAGTCAGTTTAGCCAGGGTGGCGCCGTTGACGCTTCCCGAAGATCCCTATCATCCGACTTTCGACTTGACTCTCGACATTGGGACTGACTTACAGAACATATCTGACTGTCCAGCCAAGAAAGTCCTTTGTTTTCGCAAAACGGACTTCGAACGGCTGAATAACTTTATTTTAGATTTTAATTGGTCCGATTTATACATGTGCACTGACATGTCAGAAGCCGTGGATATTTTTTACAGTGCCATAAATTCCTTTTTTACTGAATGTGTTCCGTTATACTATCCAGCAACATCGAATAAGCCTCCTTGGTTTACTAAAGAGTTGAGTCATCTTAAAAACAAAAAATCTAGGCTGTATACTAAATATAAACGTACCGGTTCTAACTCTGCCCTATCCCTTTATTTATCTGCTCGGTCAAGATTTACCGTGTTGAACGCGCAGTGTTACAAAAATTATTTGACTCGTTGTAGGGTCCAGATCTCTCAGGACCCAAAACAGTTTTATAATTTTGTTAACACTAAACGTAAGCCAATTACGCATCCTTCCTCGCTTTCGTTTGAAAATACTACCGTAAAAAATGATCGGGCTATTGCCGATCTGTTTGCGCAGTTTTTTCAAACCACTTACTCAACTTCAACTGACTGTAATCAGACTTATTCCTACATCATGCCCAAATCGAGCTTTATTTTCAGTCCTATTTTAGACGAAAGCACTATTCTTTCAGATCTTCATCGCGTTAAGCCCATTTATTCGCCAGGTCCCGACGGTATACCTGGCTGTGTGCTTAGGTATTGTGCCGACGCCCTGTGCAATCCCCTTCTAAAATTGTTTACCTTGTCCCTAGAAACCTCCCACTTTCCCCTTATTTGGAAGGAATCATTTATTATTCCTCTCCACAAAAAAGGTAGCAAATCGGTTGCCAGCAACTATAGAGGAATCTCTAAGTTGTCGGCCATTCCGAAACTTTTCGAGAAAATCATTACTCCACATTTGCAGCACCTGTGTAGATCAATTATTTCTCCATGTCAGCATGGATTTTTAAAGCGTAGATCAACGACAACCAATCTTTTAGAGTTCACTTCCTTCTTAGTTAGGGGCTTCCATAAGGGCCTTCAGACAGACGTAATCTATACTGATTTCAGTAAAGCATTTGATTCTGTCAACCATTCTCTTCTTGTTCGGAAACTCGATCTAATGGGATTTCCGGTTGATCTTCTTAGTTGGATCTCAAGTTATCTGAATGGCAGAACGCAAAAGGTCCTCTTTAAAAATTCTTTATCTAATGTTCTCAGGGTTACTTCTGGCGTCCCGCAAGGGAGCCATTTGGGTCCCCTGTTGTTTACATTATTTATCAACGACCTGCCGAAAGTTCTGACTAACTCCAAAGTACTTATGTACGCGGACGACGTCAAACTTTGTGTGCAATATAAGGACGCTTCCTGCCAGTCTGATTTACAAACAGATCTCAATAACTTCCAAACATGGTGCCGTATAAACTTATTGAACCTAAACGGCTCTAAATGCAAGCTAATGATTTTCTCACGTGTCGCTTCCAAGCTCGCGACTTACACGCTTAACTGCTGCTCTTTGGAAAGAATTAATATAGTCGATGATTTGGGTGTCCGACTGGACCCTAAACTTGACTTTATCGATCATATTTCGTGCATGGTGAATAAAGCCAGAGGTGTGCTTGGTTTCATTAAACGGTGGTCGAAAGAATTCAATGACCCCTATGTTACAAAATCCTTATATATTTCGTTAGTTCGTCCTATCCTAGAATATGGATCTTGCGTCTGGAGCCCTCAGTATGGGGTTCACAGTACACGCATTGAGTCAGTTCAGAAGAACTTTCTGCTTTTCGCTTTACGCGGTTTGAACTGGGATCCAAACCAGAGGTTACCCTCTTACTCTAGTAGACTTCTCCTAATTAACTTACCTTCTTTAGCTAACCGTAGAACCATGCTTGGCATTACGTTCAATTTTAACCTTATCCACGGTAACGTGGAAAGTGCTGACTTGCTGGGTCAGCTTAACTTTCACGTACCGAGTAGAAATACTAGATCCTATATTCCTTTAGTTTTGAGCCAATGTAGAACGTCTTTTGAATTGCATGAACCCTTTAGAGTCTTATGTGCAAATTATAACGATTTGTACATGATAACATCAAACGTAGATAGCCTTCCCCAACTAAAAACCTTAATATTAACCCACTTAGTACGCATGCAGGCAAACAGTCTGGCAGCACGCCAGTAGTAACTTCCTCGTATTCCTTTTCTATACTTTCATTTGTCGCGCCTACTAACACCTAACACAAACAGGCACGTGCTTGGTGTCAGATGGGCCACTTGAATGTACTGATCGTAGTGCATCAACGTCCGAAAATATATCGTTTCACGCGATTACCATTCGGTTTAAAAATAGCGCCAAATTCATTCCAGAGAATGATGACTATAGCATTCTCCGGATTAGAACCTTCTCAAGCTTTCCTTTACATGGATGATCTAATAGTCATAGGTTGTTCTGAAAAACATATGCTTAAAAACTTATCTGACGTTTTTGAGAAATGTAGGACATACAATCTAAAATTACATCCTGAAAAATGTTCATTTTTCATGCACGAGGTCACATTTTTGGGACACAAATGCACAGATAAAGGAATCTTGCCTGACGACAAAAAATACGACGTCATCAAGAATTATCCAGTCCCACATGATGCGGACAGCGCTAGAAGATTCATAGCTTTTTGTAATTACTATAGACGTTTTATCCAAAATTTCGCCGAATATTCCCGTCACATAACAAGATTATGTAAGAAAGATCTTAAATTCGAATGGTCAACTGATTGCCAGAATGCCTTCGAACATCTTAAATCGGCACTAATAAAACCAAATTTATTACAATACCCAGATTTTAGCAAAGAATTTTGCATAATAACGGATGCTAGTAAGCAAGCATGTGGAACAGTTTTAACTCAAATCAAAAACGGACTCCAGCTTCCAGTTGCGTACGCATCAAGATCGTTTACTAAGGGCGAAAGTAATAAAAGCACCACAGAACAAGAATTGGCAGCAATTCATTGGGCAATAACTTACTTCAGACCATACGTTTATGGTAGACATTTCACTGTCAAAACTGATCACAGACCACTCACATACCTGTTCTCCATGATAAATCCAAGCTCAAAGCTGACGCGAATGAGGCTTGAACTTGAGGAATATAACTTTACAGTAGAATATCTGAAGGGCAAGGACAATTACGTAGCCGATGCATTATCCAGAATAACAATATCAGATTTGAAGGAAATGCAAAATAAAAATTCCATTCTGAAAGTCACTACCAGAAACCAAAGTAAACAGAAAAATTCCTGCGCAGGAAAAGAACAAGTAGATTTGCCTAGGCAAACTCGAAACAAAGCTTCTCAGCCCAACGTATACGAAGTCATAGTAAATGACGAGGTACGAAAAGTAGTGACCTTGCGAATAACGAATTCACTATGTTTACTAAAACGTGGAAAAAAGTTATAGCAAGAATTGATGTTAGCGATATGTACACCAATGAAATTCTCGACTTAGGTCAGTTCTTTCAAAGGCTTGAAAAGGAAGCCGGTATACTTAATATCCGCCAACTCAAAGTGGCACCGAGCGAAAAGATCTTTGACACCATCTCAATAGAATCTTTTAAAATTATGGGCAATAAAACATTACAATCTCTAAGAGTAGCGCTACTCAAGCCGGTGACCCTATTATCAAATAATGAAAAAGAGAAAAAAGCAATACTGTTTACATTCCATGATGATCCGATACAAGGAGGTCATACAGGCATAGCTAGAACATTAACTAAAATAAAAAGGAGTTATTATTGGAAAAATATGACCCGATACATATCAAATTATGTAAAAAAATGCCCTAAATGCCAAAAGTCAAAAACGACAAGGCATACAAAGACCCCATTGACAATAACAGAGACGCCACAAATGGCTTTTGACAGGGTAATTGTGGATACGATCGGTCCACTACCCAAATCTGAAAGAGGAAATGAATACGCAGTAACATTAATCTGCGATTTAACAAAATACCTCGTAACAATACCCATCAAAAACAAAAGTGCAAAAACGGTAGCAAAAGCTATATCATCACCATCATCAGACTTTAGGAACCGTAGAAAGAAGTCATAGAACACTAAATGAATTCATCCGGTCCTATATCTCACTAGACAAAACCGATTGGGACAATTGGATCCCATATTTCACGTATTGCTTTAACGCTACGCCCTCAAAGGCACATGACTATTGTCCATATGAGCTAGTATTCGGTAAATCATCGAACTTACCGATACATTTTAATAGCATAGATAGAATAGAACCACTATACAATGTGGATGATTACGCTAAAGAATCTAAGTATAGGTTAGAAGTAGCCTATAAAAGAGCTAGATTAATGATAGAAGATAACAAACTTAAAAATAAGAAATTATATGATAGGAAAGTTAAAGATATCCAACTAAAAATAGGAGACCAGGTTTTGTTAAAAAACGAAACCGGACATAAGCTAGATTTTAAATATACTGGACCATATAAGGTAGAAAGTATAGAGGAAAACGAAAATATTATAATTTCAAATAATAAAAATAAGAAACAAGAAGTACATAAAGATAGATTAACAATTTTTATATCCTAATCAACATAATATATGTGTCGGAGAATGGAATATTCTTGATCGGAGAACTTCTTATTTCTTAGTATTAGAATTTGGTCGTCAGAGAACTTATAAATTCTTAGTATTAGAATTTGGTCGTCAGAGAACTTATAAATTCGTAGTATTCGAATTTGAGCGTCGGACAACTTCTAATTTCGTAGTATTTGAATATGCTCGTCTCTCTGTTCCTTCGTTTCGAGGAACCATTGGAGCAAGGCGACGGTGGCGCGTCGCCTGTGTAGCGGTGCAAGAGTTACCATAAATGTGGCGCGACATCGTCGTCGAGTGCGGTTCAAGGAATCATATAAAAAGAGGTAGTAGTTTGAGGATGTTCAGTTAGTCTTGATCGATCGTCACTACCGTGAAGAACGAAACGCGCTGTGCTCTCATGGATCCCGAACGAAATTCGACATCAGAAGTGGGATCTGGCCCTCTACCTTCATCAGTAGATGGACCATGGCGTGCCATATTGGAACTACAAAATAAAAACTTAATTGAACTAGTGCGGGCCATACAAACAACGACCCCTGACTCAGTGCAAAGTAAATCTGTTCAACTTCCCAAATATAACCCAGATAAGACTGGCGCCATCGCTTCATCATGGTGTACTACAGTTGAAATTATTTTGAAAGAAAATCCATTAAAAGGCAGTGCGTTGGTAGTGGCCTTAAGTTCTGCATTGGAGGGTAGTGCTTCGCAATGGCTATCCCAAGTGTGTTACGCCGATATAACCTGGCTCGAATTCAAGGAAATATTTATACAACGCTTTGACACAAAGGAAACACCAGCCGCAATGTTTTTAAATATGCTGACAAAGCGACCGACTGATGGCGAATGTCTCGCAACTCATGCAAGCCGTATGGTCACAGAACTTACAACGAAGTGGCGTGAAATGGAAACAGAAGAAATCGCTGTATCTGGGACTCTTGCATTGCTGGCAAGCTTTGATAACCGACTGCAGCGTTTAACTTTCACATCGAATGTTCAATCCAGAGGAGATTTACAGTCCGAATTAAAAGCGTTCACTTTTAATAAAAGGAAAAGCGGCTTTGTGGAGCAACAAACTGAGGCTCATCCTAAACGACAAAAGCCATTATCGATGGAGTGTCATTTTTGCGGAAAATTTGGACATAAGATGTTTGAATGCAGACTCCGGAAACAACAACAGCATGCAAGTAATAATGAACGACATGACCGATACGATGAACATCAACGTGGAAAACCAAATGTAACGTGCTACAAGTGCGGAGAGCGCGGACACATATCTACCCAATGTACGCAGAAGGAATCTGATAAGAAGACATTCATCCGGGAAAAGCGAGTGGAGCAGTGCAGCGTTGCAGTACCTAAGGGATATATGAACCATAAAGGCAAAATTTTTGAAGTCACCTTTGATTCCGGAGCAGAATGTTCACTGATGAAAGAAAAGATAAGTACCACATTTTCTGGTAAAAGATTGAATAATATTGTTATGTTAAAAGGCATAGGCAGTAATGGGATATGTAGTACGGTACAAATTCTAAGTAACGTTAAAATTGATGAAAACTGTATCGAGATTTTGTTTTATGTAATTGGGGATGATCACATGCAAAACGATATTGTCATTGGTCGCGAAATATTAAATCAGGGTTTTGATATTGCCCTTTCTTCAAAACAATTTAAAATTATAAGATCAAAAATAATTAATTTATGTACTGGTAGCGAGCCTGCCGATATTGATACCGAGCTTGAAGGACAAGATAAAATAAAACTTAATTCATTATTGTCAAAGTACTCTAATTGTTTTATAAAAGCTATTCCATGCACTAAAGTTAAAGTTGGCGAAATGAAAATTAGGTTAATCGATCCAAGAAAAACTGTTCAAAGAAGGCCCTATAGATTAAGTCCATGCGAGCGAGATTTAGTCCGAGAAAAAATTAATGAGCTGTTGAAATGCAATATAATAAGACCAAGCTGCTCACCTTATGCAAGCCCTATATTGTTAGTAAAAAAAAAGAACGGTTCTGATAGACTTTGTGTTGACTATAGAGAGTTAAATTCAAACACAATCGCTGATAAGTACCCGTTACCACTTATACAGGACCAAATAAATAGACTTCGGGGAGTTAAATATTTCACATGCTTAGATATGGCCAGCGGATACTATCAAATTCCATTAAATTCTGAATCCATTGAGTATACAGCGTTTGTGACGCCAGATGGCCAATATGAGTTTTTGTCAATGCCATTCGGGCTTAAAAATGCGCCCTCTGTTTTTCAACGCTTAGTAATGCAGGCTCTCGGTGATCTAGCCAATTCTTATGTCATTGTCTATATGGATGACATTATGATAACTGCTGCAAATCAATGTGAGGCTTTAGAAAGGTTAGAGATTGTTTTAAATATTTTGACAGAGGCTGGGTTTTCATTCAACATAACAAAGTGCTCTTTCTTAAAAACATCGGTTCAATATTTAGGTTTCTGTGTTAGTGCTGGGGAAATTCGTCCAAACCCTCAGAAAATTGTAGCATTGACTGCTCTTCCGCCTCCACAGTCAGTTACGTCACTTAGGCAATTTATTGGATTGGCATCCTATTTCCGACAATTTATAAAGGGATTTTCGCAGTTGATGAAACCGTTATATTTCTTAACTTCAGAGAAAAATAAATTTATTTGGAAAACAGAACATGAAGAAATACGGAGGACTGTTATTTTTACCCTCACTGATAAACCAGTCCTTGTTATTTTTGACCCCAACTATCCAATTGAGCTGCATACAGATGCAAGTTGCAGTGGATATGGTGCAATCTTATTGCACAAAATTGATAACAAACCCCAAGTAATAGAATACTATAGTAAAACTACTTCACCTGCAGAGTCGAGATACCACTCATATGAGCTGGAAACCTTAGCAGTAGTAAACGCTATTAAACATTTTCGACATTATTTGTTGGGTAGGAACTTTACTGTTTTTACCGACTGTAACTCACTAAAGGCCTCAAGAAATAAACAAGATTTAACCCCTAGAGCGCAGCGCTGGTGGGCTTATTTACAGTCATTTACATTCGATATTCAATACAGAGAAGGAAAAAGAATGGCCCATGTTGATTTTTTGTCGAGAAATCCCATCCCTACAAAGCCAACTTCTGCTGCTAAGGTGATTGAAGAGAAGAGAGTTAATTTGGCCGAAATTTCTAGCAATTGGCTCATTGCTGAACAGCGGCGAGACTCTGACATAGCGGAAATTGTGAATAGATTAAAAGAGTTTTCTCTTGCTGAAGATATCGCGAAAACCTATGAACTAAGGGCAGAAGTTCTTTATCGGAAAATACAGAGAAATGGCAGAACACGTTGTTTACCAGTAGTGCCACGTGCGTTCAGATGGTCTGTCATAAACCAAGTTCACGAGTCAATAATGCATTTAGGCTTCGAAAAGACACTTGATAAAGTTTACGATTTTTATTGGTTCGATAATATGTCAAAATACATCCGAAAATTCGTTGACAATTGCATCACTTGTAAAATGTCCAAATCCACCTCAGGAAAAATTCAGGCTGAACTGCATCCAATCCCGAAAATTAATATTCCTTGGCACACCATCCACATCGACATAACAGGGAAATTAAGTGGTAAGAGTGACCAGAAGGAGTACATTATTGTTCAGGTAGACGCGTTTACTAAGTATGTCTATCTATATCATACCCTTAAGTTGGACAGTGAGAATTGTATAAACGCTGTTAAATCCTCTGTTTCATTGTTTGGAGTACCAAACCGAATAATAGCTGACCAGGGAAGGTGTTTTACCGGAGCGAAGTTTAGTCAATTCTGTTCTGATCACAAAATAAACTTGCACTTGATTGCCACCGGTGCTAGTCGGGCTAATGGTCAAGTGGAACGGACAATGAGCACGTTGAAAAATATGTTAACGGCGGCAGAGACATTAACGCAGTCTTGGCAGGATGTGCTAGGAGATGTACAGTTTGCAATTAATTGTACAACTAACCGTGTGACAAGGGCTAGTCCGTTAGAAATGTTATTGGGAAGGGTAGCTCGGCCTTTAGGCCTACTTCCACCTAGTGATCTAGAAAATGATGTTGATCTGAAAAGCGTAAGGGAACAGGCTGAAAAAAATGTTTTAGCCACTGCAGTTTACGACAAAGAACGATTTGATAAAAACAAGGCAAAAATACTTAGACACCGAGTAGGAGATTTTGTATTACTTAAAAGCGAAGAAAGGCATCAAACCAAACTAAGCCCAAAGTTTAAAGGGCCGTTTGAAATTACACAAGTTTTAGAGGGCGACAGATACATCTTAAAATCCTTAACCAATAAAAGAAAATACAAATATGCGCATGAAGATTTACGAAAATTGCCAGAAGGGGAAGTACCTGAGGAGTTGAATGTGTTTGATGATTATAATAATAATTTCGAAAGTGAAAATGAAAATAATGTTGAAGATGAAAGCGAAAAAGAAAATATTGAAGATGTTGAAGTAAATGTTGAAGACGAAAGCGAAAAAGAAAATATTGAGAATGTTGAAGTAAATAAAGAATGTGAAGCACACCAATAAGGGTGATGAAATGAAGAGTATTAGAAGTAATATAATGCAAGCACAAGTGCAAAACTTACTAGAGTCTGTTTTGATCATGGCGTGTGGGGCATTTTATTGAGTTATTCTAATGTTGAATAAAAATAAAGAATGTTGAATAAAGAATGTTGAAGAAAGAAGGTAAAATTATGAAATAAAAGAAAAATAAGAAAGTAACGAAATAAGACCAAACAGAATGGTAAAGATTATGTTTAAATATGAAGGTTTGTCACTATAATGTTAAAGGATAACTAATTAAGGAAATAAAGTTTATTGTGCTATGAAAAAAAAAAATAAATAAATAAATGAATAAAAGTAACTTGAATTATGGAACTTTATACACGAGGTCGTGTTAGAGTCAGGATGGCCGTGTCGGAGAATGGAATATTCTTGATCGGAGAACTTCTTATTTCTTAGTATTAGAATTTGGTCGTCAGAGAACTTATAAATTCTTAGTATTAGAATTTGGTCGTCAGAGAACTTATAAATTCGTAGTATTCGAATTTGAGCGTCGGACAACTTCTAATTTCGTAGTATTTGAATATGCTCGTCTCTCTGTTCCTTCGTTTCGAGGAACCATTGGAGCAAGGCGACGGTGGCGCGTCGCCTGTGTAGCGGTGCAAGACTTACCAAAAATGTGGCGCGACATCGTCGTCGAGTGCGGTTCAAGGAATCATATAAAAAGAGGTAGTAGTTTGAGGATGTTCAGTTAGTCTTGATCGATCGTCACTACCGTGAAGAACGAAACGCGCTGTGCTCTCATGGATCCCGAACGAAATTCGACTAAATCAATTAATTTTCATTTGAAAAAAAAAATAAAATAAATAAAATAAGAAAAAAAAAATAAATAAATAAATAAATAAAAAATAATAATAATAATATAAATACACAAAAAAAAAAAAAAAAAAAAAAATAAATATACTCTAGAACCTAAAATTTAACTTAAAATACTATTAAATAATAACAAATAAATACAAAAAAAATATATAATAATTAGAAAATAACTCCATTAGATTACGTTATTTTTCAAAAGGAGGGAAATGTAGTATGTTCACATAGCGAATGCACACTGTACTCAGTGTTATGCATAAATAAATACAATAAATACAAATATATTAATGCACTTAATTTATAAGTCAAAGACCCTTGCAATGGGCTATCCAAGTGCTGAGTCCGCATTTCATACATGCGCGACATACGTGAACATAATACCTTCCCCCTATCTCAGCGACCCTTCGCCGTCGCTTACTTATATGTATATGCATATAAGCGTCGCAGCGCTGCAGCCTACGCCGGCAGCGCTGCTACCTGAATTAGGCTAAGAAACCTTTTGTATCAATAATTTAAGACATTAACAAATCTACTTTCATTGGAGCGGGACCTTGCCTGCTCCAATTAATAAAACCAAATCTTAAAACCCAAAACCTAAAAATGATTTATTATATGGTGACTTATAAAACCTCTTATAAGAGCATATAGTTTTAAAGAGTTCATTAGGGACGTTTATTTTACCATAATCGATCAAATATTTCTTGCGCATCGTTTTGTATTAGTTTTGCGTAAAAAACAAGGGGGTTTCATGGAAATATTATATTTTGTGATTCATAATGTTCCTCGTGGGCATACTGCTACTGTGATTTGTGAATTTAAATACATTTATTTTCACAATTTTAGGTGTGCTGCCAGTGATTGCACTCGTTTATTTTTTGAATTTCTCGTTGTGCCTTCTACGTTTAGGCGTTGCTTGCGACAGCTTAACGTTAAACTTGCTCTCACGCTCATCAGCTCCCCCTCTCGCCTGCTACCTTGCTTTCCCACTCTCTCGGTGCAGTTGCATTTTTGTATTTCTCCCTACGTAAAGGTAACAGTGGTAGTTTTTATAATGTTCGATATTGTCTGCGCCGCTAAAACCTGTGAGAAAGTAATTGCGGCTAATGATCATGCCATCGGTTGCTGGTTGTGCATGCCAAGTGCATTGGTGTTTTAGGTCTGACAGTGAATGATGTATGAAGGAAAATCGGATTGCGTTACTGTTGTGAGGCCTGTTGCGAGGTTGAAAGAGAAATTGTGTATTTTATCCGGCAAAATAAGGGCAGTTTTAAGGAACTATTAGCGACGAGAGCTAGATGGTTAATTTAATCTGGAAGTTTCTGCAGCTTGCGTTATGTTGCAGTCTTAAATTTATTGCGTGCGTTCTGATCGCCCAATGTCCTGTGGCGACAGCCGTAAACATGCTGATATCCCGTTTGCTGTTGGGTAGTACTCGGTAGTACGATTCTTGTCGAAGTTCGTCCAACTTTTTGTTGATATCCTATATTCACTATTTCTTGACCATTCCATGTTGGCTGTCAGCTTGAAAGGGTATCAATATGTCTGTGTTTTTCACTGCCGAGCCTGCTCGAGATAATTCATCAGCATTCTCGTTCCCTGGGATGTTCGTATGTCCCGGTACCCAGGATACTTGTACTTCATTGCTCTCCGCAAGGCTATTAAGGACCTTCTCGCAATCTGCCACTTACGGCTGCCAAGGATTTTATAGCCTCTTGACTATTATAATATATAAATTATTTAAATTCTGGTGGCCGCAGGGGGATCCCTCGCTGCAGATCCGATGATTTGCCGGTTGGCTGATGGTGTCCCTCGTACAGGGGAAGAGGGTGATAAATCCACTTGGAGATTTACGACGATTACGTTGGGAAGATGACTGTCTTCCTTAATGCAACTGGCCTAGGGACTCAGATTGCTATGATCAAATATAAAATTAACGACAGAATGCCGGAGTTGTTGGTTCATGTGCTTGTGCTCTTTATTTTATGAGTGTCCAAAACGAACTGCTTAAAAGCTAACAAAGTAAAAGCTTCATAGCGGCCTCTGCAAATGTGCAGAGCTTTTGCCGGCTATTTAGCAGTTTCAGCTGGAGTACGGACGATCAGTCCGGTTAACTCAGTTAACTACTCCCCCCTCAAGATTAAGGCCGCCCTCGGCCGACCCTATTTGGTCGAGGACTTCCTTCAGTTGGGCCGAGGATCTTTTGGCCCTTGTGGCTCGCTGGTAGGTTAGGCCGACACATATAAGAGCACAGAAAATTACTCCCGCAATTAGAGCTATCTGGCTCAGCCGGTATCCGTCGACTTCTTCTCCGAATTTCCTGATTTGCTCCAAATTTCTCTCACTCAAGCGGTGAAGATATGGGAGACTCAGGATCTCATGTTTCACAGAGATATTGAGGACAGGAGAGTTAGCTACTCCTGGTGTCCTTTTCTGGATCGTGTTGTGGTTCACAAACACGGTCTCATTGACCATAGCACTCTCAGTAAATGTAATCAGATGCGTGCCTCTAATGTGGATGGTAGTTCCATTATCCACGCGCACGAGTGCTGGTCTATCGTTAATTACGATAATCCCTTCGTCGACATAGGTGATAGGGTGGAGATTGCTCTGTTGCGTATCGCAATGGGCCACTACTCCAGCGTGGAGTTCTCGGGCGCACGAGCTCACCAAAGATAATTGACAGAATGTTGCTCCGGGAGACATGGAGCAGTTTTTCACGGTACGGATCTCTCCATTGCATTCTGCCACCATATTGTTCTCTAACCTCAATATTGTATCATTGTGAGCCACTGGGAAGATGGTGATCTTGTTACAGGCCATAACAACCTTGGGGAATTTTATAATAATGCAAATGCAAAACGTTAAGGGGCTGTAAAACCTTTACGGACGCAACGGACAAAATTTCCCTTATGGGGGTGTTGGTGGGCTCCTCGGCCCAAACATTCTCCAAGTCTGCATGGTCCAGGAAGACTGGACTAACTACATTTATTTTTGCGAGTGATATTGTAAGTAAAAGGTTCTGAAGTTCCATGACATTGATTCTATTGCGTGTTAATAACGTTTCGAAAAGGTGGCCTGTGTCGACTGCTTCTCTTTTGAAATCTTTAATAGTTCATTAACGGTGTCGGTAAGTTCGTTAATTCGAACTTGTGTTTTGGTGTTAATTTCGATTTGGCAATTGTGTGCATCGATTAGTCTTGCTTCGGTGAACTTTATATTCTCTAAGTCTTCGGCGTCAGGTGTCCCTGCGACAACCTTCAACGCAGTTCCCAAGAAGTCAAGGCTCCTGGCCACTCTGTGATGGACGCTCAACGAGTCGAGCATGTCACGAAGGTGAGCGATGTCAATGCTCAGGAGCTTCTTCATATGGGATTCGGGGAACATATCAACCATGCCGTTGGTTTCGTCAATCACTCGCCTATACTCGGAGAGGTTAGCAGAGTGTCTAACGTAGGCATATTCTTCCCATACTAAGACTTGGCCGTCGATGACGGAAATATAATTTGCGTGGGTGTAATCTGTGACGTGGGCTGATGCCACTGCCAGGAGACAGAGTAGAAGCGATGTAAACGACCTGTAATATGTGTGGTTGATTAATAAATATTCGGAATGGAGTTGCCCACCACCAATAGACAAATAAGAGGAAGCAAATTAAACTCTAAAAAATTAAGCCGAGTGGCTATGAATAATGAAGAATATAAGAAAAACTTACGCCAAGTAAGGCTATAGGAAGCAAAAAATAATAATAACTTATGCCAAGTGGCTACGAATGAAAAACAAATAAAAAACTTATGCCAAGTGGCTATGAATGAAAAGAATAACAAGAAAATCCGGGGGAACCGCAACTGGGCTTTGTTCGTGTCACTTGAGGTTGTCTTTGTGGACCACCCTCCCTTTAATTAGGACTGTGGTCCCCAAGTCTGCCTCGATAGTTCTCTCCTCGCATAAGGGAGTGAGTTTGATGCCTAGTCGTCTGTTTGACTTTACTAGGACTTTATCGCCGACCTGGAAGACTCTGTTCCGCCGAGAGGAGTTTTCTCGGTTTCTTGTCATATTTTGGGCATTTTTGATTTTTTCCTGGACATCACTTTGTGGATCGTCCGGATCTGCCCGCATGACCTCGGCCGGTTTCTTGTTAATGACAGAGTGGATGGACTTGTTATATCTGGCTGTGGCCAGCAAGATCAACTCCACCGTGTCATTTATGCCTTTATCGATTTTTAGGCATCTAGCGAGCTCGAGCAACGTGCTGTGGAAGCGTTCCACCTGTCCGTTGGAGACGCTATGGAGGGGCGGTGCATTCGAGATGCTGACGCCGAAATGGTTTTCCAGCATGGCCACTATTGTGTGCGATTTCAATGATGGTTCATTGTCGCAGTAGATGGCTTTAGCTCTTGGGAAAACATTCATAAGTTGAAGCAGTGGTGGTTTTGGATCCTCTATGGTTCTAGATTGGATCGGCTGCACCATGGCGAATTTCGAAAATTTGTCCACACAGGTGAGGAAGTATTTCCTATCCGTTGAGAAAATATCGATGTGCAATATTTCTCCAACGTGGCCCGGGATCGGTGTTTCACCGAGCTCCTGTTTCCTTGGATGTCTATCATATTTCGCCTTGGCGCAGGTTTTGCAATTGGCGGCTATCTCGCTCGCCAATTTGGTCATCTTGGGGAAGTAGTACTCGGAGAGTACCTGCTTCACATTCTCTTGGGCCGACCTGTGAGCTCTGTTGTGCTCTGCGGTGAGGATTTCTTTCCTCTCTCCAACCGCGAAAATGTCGGTGACCCTTTTTTTACAATGCCAGAACTTTGTGGAATTGTGTCAACATGTGCAGATCACAGTGGAAGGCATTCACACCATTAGGGATAATGGTGTTGGCAACTTACTCTAGCAAAGTCTTTTTGCACGAGAAGCCAATCGCGTGACGCTTCTTATTTCCAAATAGTATAAAAGTGCGTTTCCAAGGGGAGCGCGCCTCTTCTAAAATTATTTGGTCCGTAGACTCAATTGTGTATGTGAGCGAAAGCTCACTGTGCACCGTGGCCGCGCACGACTCAGGTTCCTGGTTTTCAACAACGTTGAGTTGTTGCCTCGAGAGGGCATCTGCAACGAGATTATTTTTTCCGGGCTTGTAAAAAATTCTTGCGCCGGACTCATCGATGCGTGCTTTCCACCTTTTGATCTTGGCGTTCGGATTGGATTCCGATACCGCAAACGTCAAAGGTTGGTGGTCGGTAAAGATGTTTATTTCTTTGACCGCATACAGGTAGTGTCGCAATTTGGCTAGCGCTCAGACTATGGCTAATAGCTCCCTTTCATTGGTAGCGTAGTGACCTCTCTGTCCCACAATGTCCTAGAGATCATTGTAATGGGGCGTCCCTCTTGGGACAGCACTGCGCCAATCCCGTAGGCCGAAGCGTCTGTCGTTAGATCAAACGCTTTTTCCGTTGCTGCGCTTCGGAAAATTCTACTTTGATACCCCTGGACCTGTGCCGGCGTTCCCGTTCCCGTTCTCGCCCTTCAGTATGTCTGAAATGGGCCTTGCTATTGATGCGAAATCTTTGATGAAGCATCGATAATAGCTGGCTAAGCCCAAGAATGACCTCACCTCAAATACGTTTTTGGGTTCTGGAAATTCCTTTATGGCCTTAACCTTTTCTGGGTCAGTCGCCGCGCCATTGTTGGTGACGATGAACCCTAGGAAGCTCACGCTTTTCTTAAAGAAACGTGACTTTTCTGCCGATACTCTCATGTTAGCATCGTACAGGCTCTTCAGAACCCAATCTACGTGCTTGTCATGGGCATTTTCATCTTCTGAAAAGATGATGACGTCATCAACGTAAACGTAGCAGAACTTGCCGATCTGCTCTCGCAGAATATCGTCAATTGTCCTCTGGAAGATGCTTGCAGCATTCCTGAGTCCGAATGGTAATCTTCGGAACTCATACTTCCCTCCGATCACTGAGAATGATGTTTTCTCACGGTCGCGTTCGGCGAGCGTGATTTGGTGATAGCCAGACTTCAGATCGCGTGTCGTGAAGTACCTGGCCTTGCCGAGATTCCCCAATATCATTGAGATATTTGGCATGGGGTATCTGTCTGGTACAGTCCTCTCGTTCAGTTTGCGGAAGTCCAGTACCAAACGCATTTTTTTGTTGCCCGCCTCGTCGGTGCCCTTTTTGTCTACGACCCATATTGGGTTATTGTAGGGGGACTTCGACTTTTGAATTTCGCCGTTGACGAAGTCAGCTGCTCCCATGGGATATGGGTATAACTTGGCATTAATGGGCTCATCGTCAGTCGTCCGGATGGTTGCTACCACCCTTTGCCTTTTAGGCGGGACCGAGCGGCCAGACGCGGCCGGCTTCGATTTTGGGAAAGCCGGGGTGTGAGATGGCTGCATCCTGGACAATGACGGGTCAATGTCCATGGGTTCCGGCGTGTTCCCTCGAGCCATTCGGTCGCTACGTGGAGCGGAGTGCACGTGTGCTCAATGCTGTTTAGTAAAGTGCGGGTTCCTCCCGGCACTTCCCTGCGGGCCGGTTTGTGGGGGGGCCTGCTGGCGCTCCTGCACTTTGGGGTATTGCCTACGATCCCTATTCTCTTAGCTTTGTGCAAACGAAGTTGCGAAGCTGTACCGCTCGTGGTTGGACTCCACTTCTTGCGCCAAAGCGAGTGCTGACGGCATGTCTTTCGGCTTGGCCGCAAATAGCACATCCGTGAAGTTGCGCCTGAGTCCCGAGACGAAAACTCTTAAAGCGTCATCCCGGAACTTCTCACATAGAACCGCTGCTGCCGACGCTTCGTAGGACATGGTTGCCTTGTTGGTGAGCAAGGTGAGTTTTTTCTCAACCTCGTCATAATACTGAAGGAGTGTCAGGCTTCCCTGTCTGAGGGTGCCTAGCTCTTGTTTGATATCGGGCGTTTTTCGCTGTATGTAAAATCGACTTATGATCGCATCGAAATTCAGTACGGTCCCAAAGGACGACAGAACTGCATCAGCAGGGCCTTTTACTTTGCTCCTGATGATAACTACAGCCTGATAGTGTCGCGAACTATCCTCATATTGTCTAAACATATGGTAAGCGGCATTTGCCGCTTGCCGCCAGGAGACGTATGTCTCCTGTGTCCCCATAAAGTCTGGAAGACATTTAACGGCATCCAATGTTTCGTCACAACTGACCTGTCCAGTGATAGCTACTGGTTTGTAAACTTTAATCTGGGGAGTTTCAGTCTGCACAGGGGCAGTCCGTATACCCGCGACCTGGCCGGCAAGTTCCTGAATTGTATTACCCAATTCAGTCTCCCTGCGTTGACTTTCTAAGGCCTGATCTTGTAACGCCCTTATGAAAGCTTTAATCTGTTCTGTTTCGAGAGACATTTTATATGCAATAAATGCGTTAGCTGGGGTACTTTTACGTACAGAGTTTTCTGTAGAATCGTCGCCTTCGGACTCTGAGTCGCTAGCGAATGGTTTCGAATTCCTATACTGTTGGAATGAATTGCTCATGAGGAGCTGAGTATATAAACACTCAAGTCGTCTTGCCCATAGGGAGCATTAGTACGGCGAGGGGTCGCGGGGGCTGAGTCGGCGTCTAATAACATTGGCCGAGGGCTCGTTGAGCGGAGCCGTAGGTCCGTCCAGCAACGATAAGGTGGGGGGCTTGCGGGGAGCTTGCATCCGCTAAGCCAAACAAATATATAAATGGCAAACAAATCGTAACAGCAAAGACAAAGAGATATATAAAAGGCAAAAAATTGCTACAGCAATGCATGCGCTGCTGTATCGGGTGTAGGGGCAGAGATAGGAGGGCCCGAGACGGCTGTGGGGAGAGAATTCAAGTGGAACGACAGTGTCCAGACATATGCAGAAGTGGAACGAAATGCACACAATGTAAATTGTAAGTCAATAAATCTTTGCGACAGTGTCAAAGAATAATTTAACCCGCACAGTCAATCAGAATTTAAAATTCCATGTTTAAATTTCATTACATTAATATAATTTAAATTCACCACACATACAAAGGTTAAGATTGTTATGGAAATACAAATTATTGTTTTTGTGTAACCCGCACAAATATTTTAAATATTTGAAAACTTTATTTAAATGCAGCTGGGATTTGGAAATAGGAGCTCACTTACATAATCTGTGTGTTTGTGTGTAGTATTGTGGGTTTCCTTAGTTGGGTGCCAATTATTTAAATTCTGGTGGCCGCAGGGGGATCCCTCGCTGCAGTCTCCGATGATTTGCCGGTTGGCTGATGATGTCCCTCGTAAAGGGGAAGAGGGTGATAAATCCACTTGGAGATTTACGACGATTACGTTGGGAAGATGACTGTCTTCCTTAATGCAACTGGCCAAGGGACTCAGATTGCCATGATCAAATATAAAATTAACGACAGAATGCCGGAGTTGTTGGTTCATGAGCTTGTGCTCTTTATTTTATGAGTGTCCAAAACGAACTGCTTAAAAGCTAACAAAGTAAAAGCTTCATAGCGGCCTCTGCAAATGTGCAGAGCTTTTGCCGGCTATTTAGCAGTTTCCGGCCAAATGCTTGGTCAGCAATTTGGCCGGTGCTGGAGTACGGACGATCAGTCCGGTTAACTCAGTTAACTTATACATGCTTTGGTGTCGCTAGGCCCTTGCCGTATCGAAAGCCTAGCTGCTTTCGTTATGGCGACTATCTAAGCCTGAAAGACCGTTGCTGAGTCTAAGAGAGTAAAGGCCTCTTCGATACCCCATTGCTCAGCGTAGATCCCAGACCCCACGCTACAGCTCATCTTTTAGCCGTCGGTGTAGAGGAATACCTCATCCCCCTCAGTTACCCTATCCCTTCTCTAATCCTCCGTAGTTCGGTATGTAGTCGTGTATCCATTATCGAAGGTCATCTCATGGCAGTATCTTGCCGTGCCATGAGCCGTATTCGCTCCAGCAGTTTCCTGCTTTCAGTCTTACTGCGCTCTGCGTGCTCATGTCCTTTACAAAAAATTCTATCGGCATTGAGTCCAAGACGGCATTTAGTGCAGCTGCATGACCTCATTACCCTCGCGGCTCCAGCACACGCTGATCTCGGTTTTCTTGTTAATTTTGAGGTGGTGTATGCCTTATTTAGTGCTGGCCAAAATAATCGGGCCCCGTATGTTGAAATTGGCGGAACCACCGCCAAGAGTAGAGTGCAATACTTGCCTTCCGGACTCTTTCTGTCACGTTTTACTTCCATAAGAGCTTCAGGTCCAGTATCACACCGAGATATACTGGTTTATTAGTTCTTCTAGTGAAAAGCATAAGTTCTGTTTTATTTGGGTTAGGTATCAACCCAACCCCACCTTGAGGTGTGCCTCTCTAAACTATACGCGTGAAGTGAGTGCCACTCAGTTCGGCTGTAATCCTCCTCCTCGTTAGCATAACTCCGATCTATTCTGAGATGCCTTTCCCAATACCCATCGAGTTGGATGGAATTGGAGTTCACGTTATTAAACACACCTTCAATATCTAGTTGGGCGGCCATGTTTATATTGCAGAGTCTCTCCGACCTTTACGGTATAAACGCTGCACTCTCTGAAGTCTGGATGTGAGCATCCAGTATTTTTTCTAGAGTCTTTAAGACGAAGGAGGTAAGACTGATCGGCCATAATCCTTCGCTATAATGTGCCCCGTTCTACCTAGTTTCGGTATAAATATAACTACCCTCTACGGGAGGAGGATGTGCTTCAGTTTTATTCTATCCTCGTATATGGCTTTTAGCCATCTACAGAGGCTTTTCTTTGTTTCTTTGTAACATTGTCGGTAATATGACGTCCGGGGCCGGACTTTTGTACTTGTCGAACAATTTATTTCCAAATAGTTTCGCTCTGGTAATTTCTGTGGTGGCTTTGTCTGCGTATCTATGAAATTCTCGGGTACCGGTATCTCTCGTATCCTCGGGAAGTGAGTGTTAACTAGTTACTCTATTAACTCCTTTACTGTCATTTTAAGTGTGTAGTCTGGTCTGTTTATAAAAGTAGGGCTTGTGTGCCCCTTGGCTATAATCTTACTTAATCTTGACATATATTTTCTTCCTTTTTGGCTTGTATACTGCCTTTGGTGCCTCCTTATGGTTCCCATTCCAGGTCCCATGACTTGTGTTAAAGGACTAAATGTTGTTCCACCTTCTTTCAAAGACGAGTGGCGAAATACACGTAATTTTTTCAAAGGAACCTCTGACCCAATGAATGGCGAAGTCCTACGGAGCGTTTCGAGAACAGATGCCTGTTGGGTAATAGCCAACTGAAGATTTTATTTAACTTTTCCCCAAGAGTCTGGGGTCTCCGAAAATTTTCCCTGATACAAAATTCCGAGAGACCTCCTGAAAGAGCTTCCTTTTCTCCCTCTAGCGGATGAAACGTTTTTAAGTCCTCCGAAATCGACGTCCTGATAGGAGCTCACATTTTTCCATAAGTGCTTCTGGGCGGCTACAAGCGCAATATTTTAGGCTCTCTTCTGGCACAAGAGACGACTTTCGGATGGGTGCTCACTGGCCCAGTGTCCACGGGAGGCGCTCGCACGGTGTCTGTATTTTCCACGCAAGTTTCCTACGCGTCTAGAAGTCCGTTGGACCAACTCCTGGTCACTAGCAATGCGGCCGCCTTAAGGGGCAGGTTTCCCAAACGCACTCACTCTTAACATTGTCCAGTCTGCAACGAAAATGCCAAAAGATCCTCAAGCTTAGTGCTGAAAAGGGGCTCCGCGCGTTTATTGTTCACCGGTATTGTTCCAACTGTTTGGCCTACGAACACTCCGAGGGAACCTGCCGCAGTGGTGACCGATGGAATCAGCACCACCATACCCTCCTGCATATACACGAATATCCAATGCACCCGCAAACTTCGCAGCATCGGGCACCTCCCTACTTCTAGTTCGCATATTACGACCCATCACTCACGCTTTATTCCTTATTCAGACAGGATCTCATATCAGCACTTCCACGCGGCGCAATTTTGCCTTAAAGCAGACGTACCCATGGTACTTAGTCCTGCCGTAATCGAACCTGCACGAAATCCATCCGCTACGGAGAGATCAACGCATCGTTACGCTCCGATTAGCGTCGAGCGTGCCGACATTCACCCGCTCCGCTGCAATCTTTGGTCGCTCAACGGCACTCTTCAGCCACTCCTCGGCATCTTTCTTGGCAAAGCGTATCGGCTCTCGCCCCTCTGATGCTCCCGCGCGTGCCTCGGGTTAAGTCAGAATTCCGCAGTCGGCAGCCGTCGATTTCACGCTTTAGTGGACAAAGCGGGCGGAAGCACGTCTCTATGTTTAAGCTTACATTAGTATCATGTATGCAGCCAAATAAAGCTGATGCACCACAAATTTCCCCACGACGCCCCCGACTTCTAATTTCTGCCATCAAACCTTTTCGATCTCGCTATGGGAATTTTCTTCAACTTCAGGACATTTTTAGCGGAAGGACAAACATATGTTAAGCCACACGGGAAATATGATGGCAAGAAAATTATATTTTCTTTGTCTGTAAATAAATAATTATTGTGTTTTAATTTAGTCTCATTTGACTCAGCATCTATGACTTCGCGGTCCCTTTAACAACCCGGGAACAATGCGGGATGTGGTCAAGACAATCTTGTTTTGGTTGGATTGTCCCTACACGAATTTTTTTTTTTTTTTTTATTAATAATGAGTACCTATAGGAAAATTGACCATAGCACCCCTTTGTCGCCGGAAAACATTTTGTTTTTGCGCTTGGAACAGTCGCAACAGTCGGAATATTTAACTGTGAATTTTCGTAAAACATCTTCCAAGAGGCCGCTTACTAAGACCTACAATGGTCAAATTATCTTGCTCGGGTACACAAACTTCCTGACAAAAATGTATATCAGAAGTTTTGTTGTTGATGGTATAATCCTAACATTATTAATAACTTATTTAGATTTGATTTGAATTCATTTGAATTTTGTAAATTGTATCCATCTTATACAGCGATTATATTTTATTATTGAAATCTAAGGTTTCGGGCTGGAAATAACTCACATGATATTGAGAACGATGGTATTGGATGGACCACTATTAATGAGGAAGTTGATGTGGTCACGCCGATGGTTCTGTCGCACCTACACAGAATTGGCATCCAACACTTGCAATTACCTGATATGAAAGAAAGCATTTCAATAGTATGTATGAACAAATAATTTTAAACGAAATTTAACTTCAAGTTTCTGCTTTCCCAGAAGCCCCTTTTTATCACGTATGAAGCTGGTTTATACCTAACTAATGGTATAGTATACAATCTTTACGGTATTGCTCGCCATGGTAATGCATTTATGACATATCAAGGCAAATCATTCCTGTGCCGATTTTATTTACTAATAAATAAGTTGCAGGTGAGATATATATATATATATATTGTTTGTTTTTAAACTTTTCGTTTGATATATTACGCCTTAAAATTGAAATTATTCTTTATATTCCTAAAGCTTTCTGTGTACTATACGCAGTTTCTTATATAATTTTTTATTTTTTATTTTTATTTTTTATTTTATTTAATGTTAGAGTAGATTATAAAACTAAACCAACATATTAAAATATAGCACGAGCTTCCAGGGCCATCGACTATATACATTGTATTTTATAATATTATTTTAAGCTATTAAAGGAGTCGCCAAAGCGCAAAAAATCTGTTGCTGGTCGTCAGCAACTGTGCGAATCCCAGCAACATACCATCGGGATCACCCCTTCGGCACAGCCACCGACCCCGATACCAAGCCCAATGGTCTTGAGATCGAAAGCGGTATTAGATTCGGTAACCGAATGTACAGGGGTGGAAATGTCAACAGGTCCGCCAGTAATTTCCGTTGTGTCCGCTGCGGTGTTCCAAACTCGGACTCCGCAGACCGCCCAGGGCGAAAAAACATCCGGACTACCGGCTGTCGGTAACTTAGGCTTACCAAAAACCCTTACAGCTGTTCCACCGTCGAAAACAATATTTGTTTCGCGGCTTGCCCCTGACCTCGCATCGGAAGATGTCCTTGCCTATATTCAAGGCAAAACCCAAGCCGAAAATGTAAAAGTGGAAAAGTTTAATTTTTCGTATGTCAGACACATCTCGTCCTTCAAGATTAGCGTCAATCCGAATATCTTTGACACAATTTGCTCTGGTGACTTCTGGCCCGAGCACGTTGTAGTTAAAGAATTCGAGGCTAAAACAAAGAAAAAGCGGCCAGTGGGAGTACGCCTCCCTATACCGCCACAAACCGCAAGGACCACCGCTAAGACCACCTCAACACCTTCAGTCCCAAAAAACTAACCACTTCCTTCCAACTTTCCTATCAGAATACTAGAGGCTTACGCAGCCAGCTCTCGAAATTGTATTCTGACAGTTTTTCCTTCGCATCCCAGGTAATTGTATTTTCTGAGACCTGGTTAAAGCCAGATATCCTTAGCTTTGAGATTCTCCCGGGTAAATATACAACTTACAGGGTTGACCGACTAATCCAGCGTGGAGGTGGAGTTTTAATTGCCGTAGACTCCTCCCTCATCTCAGAACTTGTTGCCCTTGACGATATCACCGATATCGAATTTATTTGTGTTAAAATTTCATTTCCATAACTTGCTCCTATGTTCCACCATCGGCTGAGGAGCCCATTTATTGGAAACACCTTGCGGCAATTCAGGCCGTTTCCAACAGGCTTTCAGATCGAGACCAACTCGTAGCCCTAGGGGACTTCAATATACCTGGAGCTCGTTGGTCATCTGATGGTGTGTCAAATGTCCTTCAGACTATGGCACAGCATGACCTTATTGATGGCCTGCTTGACATATCCTTGTCTCAAGTTAACCATGTCCTGAATTCCTTAAACCGCTTATTGGATCTTTGTTTCGTCTCTGATCCTCTAGGTGTTGACTTAGTTAGAGTTCCTCCATTGACGCTACCTGAAGATCCCTACCATCCAACTTTCGAAGTGACTATCGATACGGGGACGGTTGTAAAGAATGAATCTGATTGTTTAGCCAAGAAGGTTCGCTGTTTGCGTAAAACTAACTTTCATACGCTAAATAATCTAATATCTGAATTTGATTGATCAAATCTGTACATGTGTACTGCCATGGCAGCCGCCGTGAACATTTTTTACAGTGCCATGAACTCGTTCTTTTTATCCTGTATTCTGTTAACATATCCGTCTGTCTCTAGTAAACCACCTTGGTTTAATAAGGAGCTGACACGCCTAAAAAATGTTAAGTTTAGGCTTTATAATAAATATAAACTTACTCGTTCTAAAACTGTCTTTTCTAACTATATCAGTGCTGTGTCGAAATTTACCGTGCTTAACGCTCGGTCTTATAAAAATTATTTGAATCGTTGTAGGGTTCAGTTCACACAGGACCCAAAACAGTTTTATAATTTTGTTAACACCAAGCGTAAACCAAACCTACACCCTTCCTCGCTTTCATGTAAAAATTCTTCAGCAAAATCGGATCAGGCAATCGCCGATCTCTTTGCTGAGTTTTTTAAAACTACTTATTTTTCCTCAAACCAGATAAACCAGACGTATTCTTTCCCTATGCCCAAATCGAACATAATTTTCAGTCCTATCTTAGACGAAAGCTCTCTTCGGCTGGATCTTCAACGTGTAAAGCCAGTTTATGCACCGGGTCCCGATGGTATACCGGGCTGTGTTCTCAGGTACTGCGCCGAGGCTCTGTGTAACCCCCTTCTCAAACTATTTACCATATCTTTGGAAAGATCAGAATTTCCCCTTATTTGGAAGGAATCTTTTATTATTCCTCTCCATAAAAAAGGTAGCAAGTCGGATGCTGGTAGTCTCCAAGTTGTCGGCAATTCCAAATTTCTTTGAAAATATAATTACTCCTCACCTGCAGCGCTTGTGCAGATCCGTAATTTCTCCATGTCAGCATGGATCTATGAGACGAAGATCGACCACTACAAATCTTTCGGAACTTACCTCATTTGTGATTAGGGGCTTCCAACGTAAATCTCATACCGATGTGATTTATATTGACTTTAGTAGAGCCTTTGACTCGGTTTTTCATATTCTTCTTATAAGGAAGCTCGATTTAATAGGGTTTCCTACCGATCTCCTTAATTGGCTTCAGAGTTATTTGAGTCACCGGACTCAAAAGGTTCTGTTCAAGAATTTCTTTCCAACTCCCTCAATGTCACTTCTGGCGTCCCACAAGGCAGCCATCTTGGCCCGCTGCTATTTACCTTATTCATCAATGACCTTCTTCTAGTGCTACCCAACTCTAGGGTACTTATGTACGCAGACGATGTCAAACTGTGCGTGCAGTATAACGACAGCTCATGCCAGTCAGACTTACAATCCGATCTTGACAACTTCCAGGCATGGTGTAGTGTTAACTTATTAAATCTCAACAGCTCAAAATGCAAACTGATGACATTTTCACGTGTCACTCCCCAGTATGAAACATATACGCTTAATGAATGTGCATTGGAAAGAATATTATTATTACAAGGGCCTTGTTGCACTGCGACCAGATGTTAGGTCTTTTGTGCTGGCCTGTAGGATTAGGGTAAAGCCCCTATACCTAGGCTTCTTATAAAAGAAAGCACTTTGGTAGGGTCTATTTGTTCCCAAATCCTGTAGGGGGGAATAAGTTCACCTCCTAGATGTTGAAGTCGACGTCTGATTAGCGAGGGGCACTCACATAGGATGTGTTCCGATGTTTCTTGCTCCATCTCGCGGAATCTGCATGTGTCGATTTCTGAAAGTTTTAATTTCTTAAGGTGATACCTAAGGTTGCAGTGACCCGTTAGGTAACCTGTTAGAGTGCGAATTTCTGGGGGACGAGAAATTGTTTGGCTTGTCTCAGCCCTGCACTGTCGGTCCAGTGACGGTTTATCTCCGATTCCTCCCATTTCCTGAGCAGTTCTCTTTTGTGTCCTTTCGATAGTCCACAGAACGGCTCAGGGCCGATAAAAGGTGTCATCGCCCTGCGTTTAGCTAGGGTGTCTGCCACCTCATTTCCTATATGGCCTTCATGCCCTGGTACCCAACCCACCGTTAGGGTGTTTTTGGAGGCAAGGGCATTCAGCTGTTGGAAACAGGTCTCTACAAGACCGGACGAGATCGTGAAGGAACTCAGCGCTATGAGCGCTGCCTGACTGTCAGAGAAGATGTAAATCCGTGCGCCTTGCATTTTCCTGCGAAGGCATTCACGAGCACAGATTTCTATGGCGTGTATCTCTGCTTGGAAAATGGTTGGCGATTTTCCCATGGCTATGGATTTGTTGAACCTTGGTCCGAAAATACCAGCCCCGGTGTCACCGTTTTCCAGTTTTGACCCATCAGTGTACCATGTTTGTGATCCACTGGGTAGAGATATTGATTCTGTTTTCCATTCATTCCTAGTGTATAGGACTACAGAGAAGTTTCTATGAAGAACAAGTCTTGGTTTCTGATCGTCAGTTACGCGCAGAATGGGATCATTTATTAGGGGTTCAAGGACCCTAAGATGCCCGGTAAGATCACCACTTTTGATATTGGTGATGTTTTGAAGGCGAAGTGCCCCCAGGCAGGCCTCCTTTTTCAATGTAATTGGTAAAGGGGGTATGCCAGTTATGACTCCTAGTGCTGCAGTGGGGCATGTCCGGATGGCTCCAGTGATGCCTATGCAGACCAGTCGTTGTAATTTGGTAAGTGCAGCCGCAGCTGTCCTCTGGGTAGATTTCGTCCACCAAGCAAGAGATACATAGGTTAAGATCGGGTTTACCACAGTGTTAAAAGACCAGTAGATCATTTTGGGACTTAGGCCCCATGTTCTGCCGTAGAGCCTGTTACACGCAAAGTGTGCTCGAATGGCTTTGTTTATGGTCTTTTCCAGGTGTGCATTCCAGTTGACCTTGGAGTCAAGCGTGACTCCTAAGTAGTTTGCCTCAACCGAAAAGTCAATGATAGACCCATTTAGGGATGGTCTTCTTAGGAAGAGAAACCTTTTCCTAGTAAATGGGACTTTAACAGTTTTTGATGGGTTTATGGACAGTCCTTTGTCCTGGCACCATCTGTTGGCTATATCTGGGCTTGCTGCATGCGGTCCGAGATGGTTTGCTCATGCCAGCCCACTATATAGATGACTAGATCATCAGCGTAGCCTTGAGTGGGGAAACCTAAATTGTTGAGCTCATAAAGTAGCTCGTCGATGACCAGAGTCCACAGGAGGGGAGAGAGTACTCCCCCTTGAGGGCACCCCCTTGTGGCTGTGATTGAGGTCATGGTTCCTCCAAGGTCTACAGTTATGATTCTGGATTTAAGCATTTCCAGAATCCACCTAATAATAGGTGTGGAGACATTCTTGCGTACAAGAGAGGCACGTATAGCCTCATATGACGTGTTGTCGAAAGCTCCTGAGATGTCTAAGAAGGCACCTAGTGCTATCTGTTGAGCGCCAATGGCCTTTTCGATGGTTGTTGTAAGGCAATGTATGGCAGTCTCAGTTGATTTACCAGCTTGATACGCATATTGGAACTTGTTTAGGGGATGTTGCTTGAGATTTACCTCCCTGATGTGCTGGTCGATTATCTTCTCCATAGTTTGGAGGAAGAAGGAGCTAAGGCTAATCGGTCTATATGATTTAGGCAATTGGGAGTCTTTCTTCCCTGCCTTTGGGATAAACACGACTTTTACTTTAGCCCAGTTGCTTGGTATGTGTCCAAGCATGAGACTGGCTCGAAATAGACGGACCAGGGGGAGTGCGATTGGGTGCATTCCCCGCTGCAACAAGCATGGATAGATCCCATCTGGTCCAGGTGATTTGTATGGGCTGAAATTTTGTAGTGCCCATTTTACGCTATTTTGATGAAACAGTCTATAGGGCATGTTTCCAATATGTTCTGAGCGATAGGGGGGTTCCCCTCTCTCAGCCCCATTAGAGTCTGCCACCATAGTCACGTGCAGGTGTGGGCACTCTCCAGTCTCAGAGAGGTAGGTTGGTGTCTCACATTCTGAGATGGGTTGCTCCACAGCCACACACCCAGGAAAGTGAGTAGCCAGGAGTAGGCTGCTCGTCTCCTTTGGGTTGTTTGTGTGAGTTCCATCCGGCTTTTTCAGCGTGCAGGTGCCGTTTGAGTGGTCTTTGGAGAGGGCTTTTTGCAGCCTAACAGCTTCCGGGAGAGATGAGATCTGCCCGCAGTGTTGGCGCCACGTAGCCCGTTTTAACCTTCTCAGCTCTTTGTTGTAGAGCGTTAAAGCAGTTGTGTAGGAGTCCCATGAGGCCCTCCCCCTCCTCTCTTTATTGAAGAGCCTGCGCGCAGCCTTTTTAAGATCATCAAGGCTTTTGTTCCACCAGGGAACAGTCCTTTTGGTCTTGCGTACCTTTTGGTCGCAGCTGGCGTGATATGCTGATTCAACATTTCTATGAAGCACAGTAGCTTCACGCTCTAACTCGTCTATGGATGTTATCGGACGGGTTGAGCAGTCTCTGGATTGCTCAAGTTCAAAGCAGAAGAGATCCCAGTTGGTTTTCTTGGGATTTCTGGTGACTAGGCTACATTGCAAGGCACATCCTATGTCAAATCTAATGTGTTGGTGATCTGACATAGTGATCTCACTTGCAACGTGCCAGTTTGAGACAACGGACAAGATATTTGCACTACAGAGAGTCAGGTCAAGGACTTCCTCTCTAATGACATTAATAAATGTGGGTTCGCTACCCTGGTTTAGTAATCCTATGTTATTATTAATAATATATTCAAGAAGGTACTCACCCCTCTTGTTGATGTCACTGCTCCCTCAGACCGTGTGATGTGCATTGGCATCACAGGCGATTATCCATCTGAGCCGGTTTCTCTGGCAGTGCTCTATCAGGGCACAAGTAGCCGCCGTAGGCACCTCCTCCGAGTCACCGGGTTGATAGGCGGAGGCCAACACTGCCTCCTGCTCGCCGTGGGCGGTTTGTATTTTATCCCAAACCGCCACCAGGTCCTCAGTTATGAACTGTGAAAGGGGAACAAATGTTAAATTTTTGTTAATTAACAACGCCGATCTAGGGCGGGGTTGGTCATTTGCATACAGCAACTTACCGGATGGGGACATTAGTCCGCCCTCTTGCGGCCCCTGGCCGCAATCTTCCGGCCGCGGTTGGTGCCTAGAAGGGCCTCCTCCTGGGTGCGCCTCGCACTCTTGGGTACGCGCCCGGTGCCTCGTGTGGTGCGCCCGGTTCCGCGCGTGATGCGCCCATGGAGTGGGGGGCGCAGGAACTTTCCAAGTGCTGCGGGCTCCTGGGCCATCGCGGTGCCCTGTGGTGTCGCAGCAGCCATAGCAGGAGCACTGGCAGTAGAGCAGGTGGGCTTCTCCGCTGCGGGAACGGGAGCCACTGCCTGTCTTTTTGCTTGCGTGTCGGCCTTTGGCTTAAGGGTAGCCTTGCCAAACGCAAAGTTTAGGCTATGCCCTAGCTTTTTCAGCCGATTGGCCGAGACTGGGTCGAGCGCTATTGTTATAACCGCCGTGTTCTGCCTTTTTTCGCGGTGGAAGACGCGCCAGTCTCCCACGCTTAGGCCACTGTTTTGGCCTTCAATAAGGTCCAGAACCTCCGACGTCTTCATATCCGCATTAGGGAGCGGAAAGTAGCCGATGTAGACAGCGGCACGTGGAGCCTCTGTCTCGGGGACTACTTTTATGTGGGCGTCCTTCCACAGCCGGAGCTTGGGCACCTCGGTGCTCAGCCACTCGGGTGTCTTTGCGTCTCCACACGTTATGGCCATCCAGCCTGGTCGGAAGGTGCAGCCCGAAAATAGCGGCTTCGTGGAGCCGTGTTTCAGGGCCATCACCCTCGACAAGATGGCGGATTGCACCGTCTTCAGCTGCTCCGTCGTGAGCTGATTTTTCGGGTAGTCGCCAGGGAGTATTGCCATCTTCACGGAGCTGGCTACGTCCCTGTAAGAGGCCATGACACTGACTTGGGTCGACTGCTTCAGTGCTGCCTGCCTAGCCGCAGCAGCGGTTGTGGCAAGCTGCACTGTTGCAGGACCATTCGTCAAGGCACTAGGTGCCGCGGTTTTGGTCATGGGCCTCTTATTGGACACTCCTTCTGGGGTCTTGTTGGCCGATCTACCTCTTTTATTGGTCCCGCCACTCTTGCTAGGCACTGCCCTAGGAGGGTCCATAGGCTTCTGGGCGAGCCTTTTGGCCTCCTCTAAGGGTATGCCGTTCGCAAGGTGTCTGCGCAACCTTTTTCGTGCGGCGCCCGATAGAGCGATCCGCTTTATTTTGTCAACCTTGGGAGAGGCGAGAAGGGCTTCTTCCTCTTCCTTGGTGATGTTGTCGGTGCCAGAGCCTTGTGAACAGACGTCCATGGCTTCTTCGGGCTCCCGAGTGGGTTCGATATTGATCGATTTGGGGCTGCTAAAGCACCCTGTTTCAGTATTACTTTTATTGGTCTCCATATATTGGTCCCACGAGTAGTGAGGAAGGAAGTATCCCCCGGGGCAGAGCCTCATACCCCGGATCGGGCGCTTGTACGACCGGAGGTGCCAGGTATCCGGAAGCCACCGTTAAAAGACACACTAACGTAGTGCCATTCATCACAGGGGCACGGTACGGTAACACCGATGATTACGGGTTTTTTCGAGTTGTCCTCTCTAGATCCGCCATATTTAGTCTAGAGTAGGGGCACCTCGAGCAGGATGTGGTTCTTCACCACGTATGGTCGGTCTTTAGTAGTCGGCATGTGACTGCCAACTACCACTAGCTGAGTCGGATCAACGCGGCGACAGGCGCACACGCTTCACTGACACAGCCTTAGCCCCCTTGGAAAGAATAACTCTTGTTGACGATCTAGGTGTCCGTCTAGATCCTAAGCTTTCGTTTTCAGAACATATTTCTTGCATGGTTAACAAGACCAAAGGCATGCTTGGATTTATTAAAAGGTGGTCGAAAGAATTCGATTCCCCTTACGTAACTAAGACTCTTTTTACTTCATTAGTTTGTCCTATTTTGGAATATGGTTCTTGCGTTTGGAGTCCTCAATTTGGAATTCATATTACCCGAATTGAATCTGTTCAAAAAAATTTTCTGCTTTTCGCCCTACGTGGCTTACCCTGGGATGCCGACCTAAGATTACCGGCTTATTCTAGTAGACTTCTATTAATTAACCTACCTTTCCTAGTTAACCGTAGAACTATGCTTGGTGTCGTCTTTCTACACAAGCTAATTCACGGTGACGTAGAGAGCCCCTACCTGCTAGGACAGCTTAACTTTCACGTTCCTCGACTAACATCTATAACCTTTATCCCCTTAGCAATAAATCACTGTAGGAGGGAGTTTGAGGCACATGAACCTTTTAGGGTCTTATGTGCCGATTACAACCGACTTTTTAACTTTATAGAGGGACCTGAGAGCCTCCCTCGCCTTAAGGGGGTCTTCTACCTTCGCGCTGAAATTTGGGGCCTATTTTTCAAGGATGAATTGCAAAAAAACTACATATGATATCCGAACAAAATTTTTTTTATTTGATTAAGTAATGCTTGAACTTAAAAAAAAAGAAAAACAAAAAAATTTATCATAAAATTTGCCATTGGCGCGTCGTTAAATAAACCACTGCCGGCGCGAAAGAGTCAAACGGCTGGCAAGAAATCTCAGCTTCAGAGCCTGCAAACAACAAGAAATTTTTTTAAACTTAATTTTAAGAACGTCGATTAGGTCTAGACACAAGCTTTTTTTAATATTTGCAAATTTCACAAAATGGCAGCGATTTGAAAAAAAATTTCATTTTTTGACCATGAAAAATTGAAAAAATTTTTTGGAAAAAAGCTTGTGTCTAGACCTAGCGAGATGTTTTCTGAATAAGTAACGCTTTACAGATCTAGGATATCTTCTATGGTTTCATCAAAATAGTGCCAAAACTTTTGAAAAACACTTTCGGGAAAACGCGTTTAAAGATAGGAAAAATGGTCGAAACGTATGGAGGTGGCAATCTTTCGAGCTTCGTTTACCCATGAAGGAATGCGAATTTTACAAAACCCTTTATATGGCGTATTCCTCAGATCCTCTAGTATTTAAAAAAAATTTAAAAAAAATCAAAAATAAAAAAAATTGTAAGTAGAAGACCCCCTTAAAACTATATTGCTAGTATTGTTGCATGAACCTAAACATAACTTTCCTCTTTCTTTCCTATATTTTCCTTCTTACGCGTCTATTTAGAACGCGATCGTGCCGTACGTCACACGGCTGCGCCCCTCGGTCGGTTGGGCGGGAGGTGGGCGTGGGACTCGCGCGTTAAAAAAAAAAAAAAAAAAAAAAAAATTATGGCGATACAATTTGATGGTGTGTGTTTATATATTATGGTATAATTGAGTTTCTTTAAGAAATTTGGTTATTTTTTAATGTGTTCCGTTGAAGGGTTACCTTAAATAGTGGGTGGCGTCTATGTTTTTAAGAATGCTTTGTTTCAAATGGGCTATAGTCGGACAATAATTGAGGATGTGATCGATGGTGACTAGAGTGTAAGTAATGCAGTTACGTTGTGTTGTTGTGTCTAGGTAATGCTTGTGTGTTAGGTTTGTATGACCCAATCGTAATCGGGTAAACTTAATTTGGTCGATACGAGTTACTTCTTCTTAAATAATGCTTGAGTAGATCAATGTATGTGAGTCGTTGGTATTGATGAGTAGACTTTGTGATTGTTGGTTAAGTTGTTGTTTTAGGAATTTGTTAATGTCTTTTGTGTTTAGATTTGGCGAGAATATAAGTGTCATTCTTAATACTGATTTGGCTGTTTTGTCAGCCATTTCGTTTCCTTTTATGTTGCTGTGTCCTGGAGTCCATAAGATTTTGATTTTCGATTAGTAATTAGAACTTCTGACGAAGTCACAACCCTAATTAGATAATAAGTAAAATACAGTTATGTATAATCTAAGTCAAATTAAGTCACTCACTCAGCCCCGCGCATCCACTCACTCAAACACACAACAACGCTCTCACTCAACCACGCACTCATCTACGCGTGCCCTCGCTCCCAAGCAGAAAACACACTCAGAACGAGCTCCTGAATCGTTGAGAGAAACGCATGCGCTTAAAAGATAAGAGAGCAGCCGATCACCACAAAAGGCACCGACACGAGCCAGAAGCCGGAGATAGGAGCAGAGCAAGGCTCGACGACACAAACTGCACCCCGGCAACGGAAAAGTACAGCGCCGCTGGCAGAATTCTCAACAGAACTAGGCCACGGCCAAGCCGATCGCAAAAAAGCTTCGCATTGAGTTCTCGACAGCCAAAATCGACAGACGCAAAATTAAAAGTACACGACAGCAAAATTAAACGTGGTTGCCACGAGTGCAGAAAGGAACCCCGCTACGAACAAGGACCAGCCACAGGATCACCGCCAGGAGTCGCCAGCCAGGCGCACGGGTGAGCGGGCCAGGGTGTGCGTGCGCGTGAGCGAGGCGCTGCGTCCGCCTAGGGAAAGGGGCCCTTCCCCTTCTCCTACCTGCCAAACGTGCCGGCCAGCCGGCTATATAATTCTCGGCCCCGCCTTTGAGTCCTGGTCGTCTCAGAAAAATAAATTCGGTGGGAACTCTGGGCCGCTTAGAATCACCCCGGCCGAAGTCACGTCTTTCCAGACTTATATATGTCGGAGATTAAATGATTTATTTGAAATACCCACAAAATCGTTAATAGGGTTGTCGTTAATAGGTAGACTTGCCTATGGGGTAAAAGTTACAGATCTAGAATCTACGATTGTCGTGCGTGTACTCGGGCACACTGCGTGAAAGTGAAAGGAAAAGCCGAATGCCTGTCAGATAGACTGACAAACGGAGAGTCTGGGACTGTATTTTTAAATCTTTTGATTGACAGTTTTGCAAAATGTTTCATCTGCTTAGAGCATCTACGTGTTGCATTTTCGTTCCGGATCTATGAATAAGTTCGTAATCACAATTTTGAAGCTCAAGTGCCCATCGGGCGATTCTAGGATTTAGCTCGACTCTGTTTAATGTAAGCGTTAAAGAATTGCAATCGGTTAGAATTTTGAAATGTCTCCCTTGTAAATAGATACGAAATCTACGCAGAGCATATATGATCGCCAGAGTTTCCAGCTCAAAGCTGTGATACTTTGCCTCAGTCTCCGTGCTTCGCTTTGAAAAATATAATACGGGATGGAGTTTTCCGTCTCCTTTTCTTTGCATTAAAACCGCACCAAAACCCAGAGCATTTGCATCGCAATGCAATTCAACCTCATCTTTATGATTATAAATAGCTAACACGGGTGCTTCTATTAGTTTTTTCTTAAGGTTCAAAAAACAGTCTAGTTCTCTTTGTTCAAAAGAAAATTCTTTGTCTTTCCTTAAAATGTCGTAAAGTGTTATGCTA
This sequence comes from Drosophila aff. chauvacae BK-2020, assembly GCA_018903765.1. Lineage (NCBI taxonomy): Eukaryota > Metazoa > Arthropoda > Insecta > Diptera > Drosophilidae > Drosophila > Drosophila aff. chauvacae BK-2020. The sequence goes on along the minus strand of JAEIGO010000024.1, from coordinate 1,406,226 downwards.
ACGTAGAGAAATCTTTTATAAATCTTCTAAAATAAGAACATAATCCTTAAAAGCTTTGGATATTGTGTATCTTTTCAGGAATCTGAAAGTTTGTAATTACCTCTTCTTCGGTAATAAAAAATCCTAGGTACTTTATACTAGATTGCATAAACTCGCATTTGTCCATGCGAAGTTCTAAATTCTTAAATGTTCTTCCATGGTTGCACTGGCTATCATTATGTCATCCATGTATACGATGACTTTATTCTCGCGTATTAAATCTGCAAAAATTTTGTTTACGAAACGCTGGAAAACTGCTGTTGCATTCTTGATGCCCATAGGCATCCTTAAAAATTCAAATTGCCCTAAAGGAGTTACAAACGATGTATATTTGACTGACTCATTGCCAACGAATACGTGAAAATATCCATTTTTTAAATCCAGCTTTGAAAACACACTCTTATTCACCAACTTATCTAGGAGATCATCTATTAAAGGCAATGGATAATTGTCCTTTATTAAAACCTTGTTCAATTTTCTATAGTCTATACATAGACGCAAATCTCCTAATTTCTTTTTTACCAGCACAATAGGAGAAGCATATTCCGAAACACTGTTTCTTATTATGCCTTTGTCTAAATATTTGTCTAATAATTTTTGTAGCTGCTCCTTTTCTCTAAATGAAAGTCGTCTAGGTGAGCAACTGATTGGTTTGGATTTTTCTAAAATAATTTTCATTTCGCATCTGGTAAATGGACTATCTGGTCTCTTCGCATTGACATAAGATTCTTCGAACATTTTAACAAATCTACATTTTATTTCATTGCTTACATTGCATCCACAGTTGTAGTCTACAAACTGATCATCAACCACGTTGATGTTCAACATTTCAGTTTCATAATTGTCTGCTAGAATTTCTACTTTCTCATTTCGTTCTATATTACCCGTTTCATCTTCTGACAGTTTTCCCATACTAGTTGACTTTTCTGACGATTTTTCCTTAACACTTTCATTTCTTAACCATTTTTCCTTTTCAGTTGCATCTTTCAAAAATGTTTCCCTACAAGTTTCATTTTCTAAAAAATTTTGCCTAACAGTTTCATTTTCTAAAAATATTTCCGTAGCCATTTCTGTTTCTAAAGATTTTTCCACAAAAGTTTCATGTTCTAAAAATTTTTCTCTAACAGTTTCATTTTCCGTTGCGTTTCCTAACAGTTTTTCCTTAACGATCTCATTTTCCGTAACAGTTTTATTTCCTAACAGTTTTTACCTAACAATCTCATTTTCCGTAACAGTTTCATGGGAATCGCAATTGGCTACTACGGCAGTTGCTAGTTGTTGATCATCTTCCCATGATCCTTTCATCATCTTATTAATATCTTCATTAAAGCCAAGGCTGTCTAGGTTCATGCTCAAACCATATTGAATCATAAAATCCCTTCCCAGTACCACATCGTACCTCATAGATTCATTAGCGACGACAACAATTTCAAATTGAATTTTTATTTTTTCTTTTAGAATGAAACATAAAGTTTTTCCGAATATTTCAAGTTGGCTCTTGTTTAGCCCGTAATATACTTGGTTAACTGCTTGTAATGTTACTTCAAATGGAACTTTTGTTTGTTTAATGAAAGATATCGCACTCCCCAAATCTATAAGACACTCTGCAAAAATGGGTAACTTAGTGAAATAAACAAAGAACATTTTTAACCTTCTTACATAGTTGTTAACGTTGCTGTTGTTGTTGCTCTTTCTTAGACGACATTCTCCCATGAAATGGCCCATCTCTCCACAAGCGAAACGAGATCCAGGTGCTCTTGCTGGCTTAAGGCAGTCCTTGGCGAAATGGCCCTTGGAGTTGCAGTTCCTGCAACACAGGTTGTTGGCTTCCGCCGCCTCCGACGTCGACTTCTTTGGTGCGTAGCCTCCTGCTTGTTGCAGAAGGCGTACATTGGCAAATGCTAGTAGCATCTGCTCTGGATTGGCGAACCTTTGGATGCGGGCTTGATCGCGCAAGCTCGCCGATGGAATTCCCTCGATGAGGTGTTCGATCAGTTCCTCCATGTCCATGTTAACGGTTTCGGACATCATCCTTTTTTCCTCGAAATACATTTAAAACGCTCGTTCCTTTGCCATTTTCGTTGTTCAAACATCCGGCGAAGCTCTGATCTGGACGCTGTTTCTCCAAATGCTGTAGTCAGTTGCTCACACAGCCTCTCAAAAGAAGCTAGCATTCGTGTTGGGTTGGCGTGTAGCCAACGCTGTGCGTTACCTTTTAGCTTGGTAACGAACAACATCCGTAGGCAGTCATCATTTATGTTGTAGATCTGGCCTATGTTTTTAAGGTGTTCCACCCAGTTGCGTACACCAATGTTTCCTTCGAAGTCGATTGCAGCTTCTTTGGCATAAGATAGTAAAACTGCTGATCCAGCCCTGGCGAATGATCTCTCTCCCTGGTTGCCGCCAGAGTTGCCATCTATTGCGTTTCCGATAGTATTTGCATTGTCGACGTTGCCACTTAATTCATCGCTTGTAGCGATTGTACCGATGTTTGCGTTGTTAGTGTTGCCACCCGGTAAATTTCCAATTGGGTTCGTAGGATTGTCACTGTTGCCAACTGTCTGCTCTTGTTGTATGTGTGTGGCGGTGCGCGCACCCTCTCGTTGCTGTGTAAGTGTGGCGGCGCGCGTCTCTTCTTGTTGCTGTGTAAGTGTGGCGGCGCGCGTCTCTTCTTGTTGCTGTGTATGTGTGGCGGCGCGCCTCTCTTCTTATTGCAACGCATTTTTCAGTTGCGCGATAATTCCAAGAAGTTCGTTCCAATCAAGAACATTCTCGGAAAAGCTTTCCTGCGACGACTGTGTTGTGATGTCAGGATCGGTGTCAGGCCGATCTTCTCCAGCATTCTGGCTGGCCTCCTCCTCTGGTACTTGGCCTCGTTGTTCGTTGCACCTGCCCTAGACGAGCCATTAATTCGGCTTTAACACCTTGGGTTGGTAAACCCAACGCCGAAAGCCACCTTTTTAACTGGGTGACTGTAAATTTGCTTAGATCGACCTGATTCATCTTGTAGGTTTGACCGCTTCTGAATTTGTGGAAGGTGATACGATCGTACGCAGCAGTTCTTTTTCAGCTTAACATAATCTTAACATAGGTTTAACATAGGTTATCGTGTAGTGTAAGTATCGATATATGAGGGTGCCAGAGGGTTTCCAGAGTGATTGCAGATTTTTGGCAAAGCAAAAACTTTTTAAATGTAGTTGCTGGCGGTTTGCTTTTATGTGGTTTTTCAACGTAAGTCTGCGATCAAGATGCAACCAAGGTACTTTATGCAATTACTTTGTGGGATTGATTTTGGGCAGTCACCTCTTCTTAATGCAAAAGTTATTTGCGCAGATTTCAGGGCGTTAACATTAATTTCCCTAAGAAGGAACCAGCTTTCAATAAGGCGTATCTCTGCTTGCAGGAGTTGTGAGGTTTCGTCTTTAGATGAGCTGGTAGCTAATATAGCTGTATCATCCGCGTATGTTGCCACAGTGCGGGCATATCGCCCTTGTACAGGGAGTATAAGACAGGTCCTAAGACGTTTTCTTGTGGGACTCCAGCTTTTATAAAAAGCAAAGGCGAGTATTCATTTTTTTGTTGCACGTAAAAGTGTCTATTGGTTAAGTATGACTTTTATAATAAAAAATATGGTGCAGGTAACAACTTTTTGATTTTATAAATAAGCCATCATGCCAGACTCGATCAAACGCTTGTTGAACTTCAAGAAATGTTGCAGTGCAGTATTTTTTGCTCTCAAATGCTGATAAAATCTCATTTATAATCCTGTGACATTTGTGACGTTCGGTCGTGCCTCGGGTAGTCGGGGCTGGCCAGGGTCATCCAGGACATTTATTTGGTTCAGGATAATGGTGCTAGAAAAAGGAATCCCCGACCCGAGTCCCAGTGAGAACGCGCAGAGTTTAACCTTAACTAGGCTTATATATACAAGGTTTATTTGTTTCTCGACAGTGTGTAATGCAACAGGATATGAAGACGGGCGGTGTGGCCGATTGTCCACGGAGGGCGACGACGAGGGTCCGAATCCGGGTGAAGCTTCTCGTGTCCGGTGTCCGCGTCTGTGGGTGGGGCCTCTCGCGCCTGGCTGGAACAGGCTCCGTCGAATCCCTGGGGGGTATACGATAATACGGGTGCGGATCCTGAAGTCAGCGGGGAAGAGTATCCTGAAGTCAGCGGAGAGAAGTGTTATAGGACCCTGAAGTCAGCGGGATACGTAAATGTTGATAAAGCAGGACGATCTCCGTCAGCAGGATACGTAATGTTGATAAAGCAGGACGATCTCCGTCAGCGGGATACGTAATGTTGATAAAGCAGGACGATCTCCGTCAGCAGGATACGTAATATGGATAAAGCAGGACGATCTCCGTCAGCAGGATACGTAATATGGATAAAGCAGGACGATCTCCGTCAGCAGGATACGTAATATTGATAATAGCCTTACTCCTGGTTACCGTTGGCTCCTAATCCTGGTTTGGCTGCCTTGTTGCTGCTGGCTGGTGACTTCCACCTTGGTCGACTCCGACCCCTGAATGATGAATATGAGGCCAGCCGCCCGCTTTATATAGCGCTTGGCTGGGTTTAGTGTGGCCGCCCGGGCCGTGGATTTGCCCGACTTAGTGTGGCCGGTGCTCGGGCTTAGTGTGGCCGGCGCTCGGGTTTAGTGTGCCCCTTCGCTTGGTTTTGTGCGCGCGCGCGCCTCGTTCGAATTTGAATATTCTTTAATTGTGCGCGGCACGCGTCACACATTGCTCAGGGGTTCCGTGGCCTCTTCTGAATCCAAACTGGTGTACGGGTATAATAGCGAATTCGTCCAATATTGGCAACATTCTCTTTAAAAGTATTTTTTCAAATACTTTAAAAAATATTGACAACAAACTAATGGGAAGGTCCGATGTCACTTCATTTTCTGCCTTGTTTGGTTTAAGGATCATTATAATTTCTGCACATTTCCATTGGCTCATTCGTTTTTATAAAGATGGATATTTCATTTACATGGTTTGAAAGCCCATTGGCATTCCATATTCCTAGGTTAAGATTTACTTGCATAATTTGTTTACAAGTAACATTATCATGTTAAGTAAATTATTAGTAGGTTCAGACTGTTTTTAAAATAGTTGCTCTATTCTCTCCAGTGCTATTGTTATTTGTTTTTGCTATTTCCTGCAGAAATTTTGGCATAAGATTGATAATCGTTACTTTGTTGGGTATACCTTGGGTTTTTAGGCAGAGGAAACGATTGCGGGATTCCTAAACCATTTTTACTCTAGTCTCTATTGCCATTCAGAGATTTTCGATTGGTTGCTGATTTTTTTGACATGAGTTCATGGATTGGCCGCGACCCAGTTTAGCTAAGAGCTTAGGCGGCAGCGCTGCCGCGGCCCTCTGCCGATCGGTGTCGGTATCCTGCTTGCTCTGCTTCTCTCTCGGCTTTCAAGAACTTGTCCGGCGCATGCGCTAACTCTCTGCTGCTCATAGCAGGTAGCGGCTTTGTCTTACTTGGGTCGGAAATGTCGCTCTGCCTCTCCTCTCCGAACATTGCCGGCGTCGGCGCGGTGCTGTACTTCGCCGCTTGCCTTCCTTTCTTCTCTTAAGCCTGGCTCGAACCGTTTGTTTTTTGTAATTTAAAAAGATTGTAAGGGATAATATAATACATAGTATGTGTAGAATGGAAGAGAAAGGGAGTCCGCTCCCGTGGTACTGCCGCAAAGCTATACATCGCGGGGCAGTCAAGTTGCCACTCGCCTGTCGCCTCCAGTGCGTCGGGTCTGCTCCCGGCGCCTCAGCTCAGCTCTCGTCACGAATGCTGGCATTCCGACAGCTGCCTCCCATTTGGAGGGGACCTCCAACATGCAGCCAACTAGATTGTAGGGTGTAGGGTGACAGTTCAGGGCTGCTTCCAACGCAGCTCGTTCTGCCGAAAAAAGGGGGCACACGAAGAAGGTATGCTCCGCGTCCTCTATAAATTCGCTGCCGCAGTAGTCGCAGTATGGGTCATCCTCATGCAGGTTCGCCTTGAAGCACCCATGTCCTGTGATGATCTGCGAGGTGTGGTAGTTCAGCTGCCCATGGCTTCTCTGCAGCCAGGGGACCAGATCGGAGATGAGCTTGTGGGTCCACCGGCCTGTGCTCGCGTTGTTCCATTGCTCTTGCCACCGAGCAATGGTGCTGCATCGCTGGGTTCTGCTGCCCGAAGTCCCTATCCTGCGCTCATCTGCCAGGTCAATTGGAATTGCTCCCGATATCACCAATGCAGCTTCTTCAGACACCGTGCAGAAACAGCTCGAAACGCACAACGCGCAGCGTCTGTAGACAGACTGGGACTGCCGGATGTAGCTGGGAGTCCTCATGGCTTCAGCCCATATCGGCACGGCATACAGGATGGTCGAGGTCACCACACTTGCTATCAGTTTCCTGCTGCTGCTTGGGACCTCGCGTGTTGGCCATCATACGCGATATAACTGCGGTATCCTTGGATGCCTTGGCCGCCGCGTACTCCAGGTGGCTCTTGAAGTTCAGCCTGTGGTCAATCATGATGGTTGTCGATCATCAATGGTTGTCGAGCCGACCCGGAAGTTGACCTTCTCTACCGCCTTTCTGCTGCTTTTGAGCACTGGCTTAGTAATATGTTCTGCGAGGGAGAGCCCGTTGTCTGCCAGCCAAGACATCATCATGTCAACGGCGAGGCTGCATTTAGCAGAGACATCGGCCAGATGCTTTTCCACCGTGACCAGCGCTATGTCGTCGGCGAACCCCTACGGCGCAGCTATCAGGTAGTGGTAGTCTCAAGATCCCGTCATACATGTCGTTCCACAGGATTGGCCCAAAAACAGAGCCCTGGGGCACTCCTCCAGTCACGTAGTGGACTTGGTTCCCGTCGTCGGATGAGTACAGCAGGATGCGGTCTTTAAAGTAGTATGCTCAAGAGGAGTATCAGGAGGGTGAGGTTCCCCGATATGCCGCAGCGCTAGAGTGCCTGCAGGACTGAATTAAAAGCGTTTTTGACGTCTAGAGTGCAAACCAGGCAATATTGCTTGGTGCCTCCCTGCCATCTTTCCCCCCCGATCGCGTTTCCTGCCATCTGCGTTACCTCGCGTATTGCGTCGATCGTACTCCTCTTCTTTCTGAAGCCGTGCTGCTGGTTCGAAAGGGCTCCACGCTCCTCGATTTCTCTATTCAGCATGTTGCAGATGATACGCTCAAATATCTTCCCCAATTTGTTGAGCATGCAAAGGGGGCGATATGAGGACGGGTTGTTGTCAATCTTGACTGGTTTTGGGATAAGCACCAGTCTTTGTTGCTTCCAGACTCGTGGGAAGGTATGCGCAGCGATGCATCTGTTAAATACCTTTTCAAATATGATCGAATAGGCCTTCATTATGGCATGCAGTGCGGCTTTGGGAATGCCATCGGGTCCTGGTGCCTTGGCTGCCTTGCTGCTGGACAGCGCGCAAAGGATTTCATCCTCGCTGATGGGCTCGAACCGTGAGTGTGGGAGTGTTTTTTTTTTTTTGTATATTCGTTTATTATTATAACTATACAATACAACTTGCAACACAATAAGGAAAGCCACTCAGTGGCGTGATCGGGCAAGGGCCCGCATAGTGATGTACGGCCGCAAAGCAATGCTTCGCACAATGGAAGGCCGCTCAGCCCGCCCTCTCCTTCCTCATCCTCCTCAGGGACCTCATCGACTTCAGCTTTGCTGAAAAATCTGCCGCCTCCTTCCACGTCCTTGAGTCCGCCAGCATCAGCGGCACCAGCTTGTCCTCTCTGATCGCAGACCCTGCTACCGCCTCCAGCGCGTTCCTCTCCTCGTCGAATCGAGACACCCTCGGGTCCGGGGTGTCCGCGAAGAGCGTTGCGCATGTCTGTGTTCTCCCGAACCAACTCTTTCAGTGGCACTTGGCCACCTATTACAAGCATGGTGTCGGAGGTGACGACGCTTGCCAGCAGCTTCCTGGTGTTGTGCTTGGGCCCTCTGGTATTCACCAGTATTCACCAGCTAGCCTTCTTCGGGGCGTACTCAAGGTGCACCTTGAACGAGAGCCGAGTATCAAGGAGAACGCCGAGGTATTTTATCGGCATCTGCGTCACCTCGGCCGCTTTCACCGCTTTCCGTCTAGAGATCAGAGCCGCCTTCTGTGCCGCTAGCTGCAGGCCAGCGTTCGAGAGCCACGTTGCGATGGCCATGATCGCTGCGTTCGCCTTCTCCTCCACTGCAGTGCGCTCCTTCGCAACTACGACCACGGCAATGTGGTCAGCGAAACCCATGACGGTCGTGTCGCCGGGCATTGGGAGCCGCAGAACACCGTCATACATGGGGTTCCAGAGTAGGGGCCCCAGCACGGAGCCCTGCGGGACTCCGGCGGAGACTTCGTATACCCTGGAACCCACGTCCGTGTCCACCGTGAGAGCCCTCTCACTGAAGAAGCTTCTCAAGGTCTGCAGCAGGTACCCCGGGATGTTCAGGGCAGGGAGGAACTCCAGCGTCCGGTTCCAGTCGGCGGTGTTAAAACCGTTTCTGGACGACCTGAGCAACGACCCTCGTGAAAGATCCAACGTCGTAGTCGTCGTAGTCAACGCCTGGGATGGGAATCGACCGCAACCAACGCCAGTGATCGGGCGGTCCTGGAGGCGTTCGCCTCGACGGACGTCGTGGTACTAGACGACGGAGCAAGACATACCTTTGTCCGAGCAGGCCTCTATCATCGACCTAACGTGTGCGAGCACAGCAGTTTCCCATAATGCCATATGGGCAATCAGCGACTCATACACAGGGAGCGACCACAAGGCGATCCTGTGCACAGTAGGCAAGCCTACGAGAAACAAGTGCTCGGTACCGCAACCCTGTAAAGCGTACCGGCCAGACACGTTGAACCCCCAGGCGTTCGCCAGTGCGTTGGAGCGCATGGCAGTTGAAGCAGAGGATGGAGCCAACGAGATGGCAAATCGGATGGCAACACTCCTGAAAAATACTTGCGACCAGAGCATGCGGCAGAGAGGGGCATCTCGGAGGAACCGAATTATCGGTACCTTTGAGAAACAAATGTTCAAGGGTTCCCACGATCGCGAGTGATCCTGTCCCGCATGTGTATGTTTATCAGGGGACGTACTCGTTCACCCACTACCCTTCACTTAAAAAAGTGTATGGGTGTAATGGAAAAGGGCGCGCCGCAGCGATCCCGCGCCGCAGAGATCCTGGCTCGCACCTGTACGTTCACGAGCAATCCTGAGTAAAAGGGAGGGTGTGTAATTAAGAAGGGAGCTAAATTGCTATGAAGGACGGTCACCAACAAGCCTTGAAGGGGACAGTCAATGATTTTCTCAACACTCCCTTCACATACAACTGATCGAATGCCTGAAACAACATGTTGAATTAGTCAACGCAACTACGAGTGCGTGGGAGTTGGGTAAATGGATACACTTGTAACGGTTTCTCAACGAACTCAGAACACGCTTCAAAAGCGATAAAAAGGGTGGGAAAAAATGTGAAGTGCTTTCCCGAAATGTTTGGGTTTTTCCGATTTTTGTGGCTCTCCGTATAGACTAACTGAGTCCTAAGAATAACTACTATCGTTTCAAATCACAAAATTCACAAGTTTTCATAAGTTTTTAAAAACAAAATAATTAATAAGTTAAAACGTTCGCGACTTATATAAGCCGGAGCTTTAGTCAAAAAACATAAACTAAATTAAAAAATAAATTTTAATCAACTAAAAACAAAAACAAATCAAAAACCAAAATGTACGCCAACAACATTAACAACAACTTCATCAAGAACGTGAATGGAATTTTCTGCAACTTCTGTCAGAAACAACTACCTGCCAATATCCAATGGCATCACCATGTTCGGACCGAACAACATAAAAATTTTGCTGCCGACCCCTGAATGGCCAAAATAAAAAAAAAACCGCTCTTAGGATTCCGCGTGAATTCCTAAATGAAGCGGGTCAGGCGCAGCTCCCTCATATTGAAAGGGATCACATTGGACTTCACCTGATTATCGTTTCCAATGCAGCTGAAACAAATAAATGGTTTCATGGAGAAAAACCAGAATATCAGCATAAATATCTTTGGATATGATGATGTAAACGACAAAGTTTTCGGACCTCTTTTTTCAACTGGAACGGAGAAGGCAAATCACATTAATTTGCTGTACCTCGACCCCCCATCCACCAATCTAGACGGACATTATGTGTGGATTAAAAATATTTCCCGGTAAGCATCTATAAAAATGAAAGAACAAAAAACAGAAAATGAAAAAAAAAAATTAAATAAATATATATAAATATATATTTATGTATATACAAATTTACTTATTAAATTTATTGCATTTTTTAATTTCAGCCTTTTATCATCTCAATTGGGAAAAAATTGAAATAGACGTTGGTTCTGCAACAAATGCCTCTCTTACTCAACAAGTGAGGAAAGGGCCAAACGTCAAAAAAAGATGCAGCAACATCGTGATTGAACAGCCCAAAGAAGGAGAAACAGAGGTCAAATTTAAAAATATTTATCGCCAGCTGGAGGTCCCATTTGCAGTCTATGCAGACTTCGAGTGCATACTCGAACGTGCCTCGATAGATGTAAGTGAAAAAACAAAAAGAGTAAATAAGCATAAGCCAATAGCATATTAGCATATTATATCAAGTGTTCCTTTGACTCAACACTTGATAAATATGTAACAAAGACAGGGTTAAATGTCGGGCGCACAACCGTGTGTCAGATCTGCTCCCGGCGTCTCAGCTCCCTCAGGACGGTTGCTGCCATTTCCGTAACCGCATCCCAGTTGGATGGGGTGTCCAGCATACACCTGGTTATGTTGTCGGGTGTGAGGCGACAGTTCGTTGCTTGCTCCAAGGCAGTTTTTTCTGCGCTGAAAAGTGGGCACACAAAAAAAGAATGCTCTCCATCTTCTGTGTTTGCGCCTCCGTAGTAGTCGCAGAATGGATCTGCGTCGTGTTTAAATCGGTGAAGGTATGCCTTGAAACATCCATGGCCTGTGAGAAGCTGCGACGTGTAGAAGTCCACCTGCCCGTGGGGTCGGTTTAACCAGGGATCCAATTCGGGGATTAATCTGTGCGTCCAGCGTTCAGTGCTCGCGTTGTCCCATCTCGCTTGGCACCTCGAAAACTGTGCTTCTCCGCTGGGTTCTGCATCCAGACCTTCCAGTCCTGCGTTCTTCTGCCAGTAAGTCGATTGTGATTGTTCCGGCTACTACACGTGCCGCTTCTTCTGAGACAGTGCAGAAGCATTTGGAGATACGCAGGGCGTCTATATACCGACTTGCAGTGTCGGCTGTAGCTCACGGTCAGCATAGCGTCCGCCCATATCGGCGCGGCATACAGTATGGTGGAGGTCACCACTGTCGCTATCAGTCGTCTGCTGTGCTGTCTGGGGCCGCGAGTGTTGGCCATCATCCTCGAGATGGCGGCAGTGGCCTTGGATGCCTTGCCCGCCGCGTACTCCTGGTGGCTTTTGTAGTTCAGCCGGTGGTCGATCAGAACTCTAAGGTACTTGACCGCAGGGCTAGACTCGATGGTGGTCGAGCCGATCCGGAAGCTCACCTTTTCTACGGCCTTTCTGCTGCTTATAAGCACTGATTCCGTTTTGTGCTCGGCAAGCAAGAGCCGGTTATCCGCAAGCCAGGGCATCAGCAGGTCGATCGCCAGACTCCATTTGTTTGAAACGTCGGCCAGTTGCTTCTCCACAGTGACTAGTGCGTTATCATCTGCGAAACCAATCATGAAGCATCCTTCGGGCAGTGTCAGCCTCAGTATACCATCGTACATTACGTTCCAAAGGATTGGCCCAAGGACTGAGCCCTGGGGAACACCCTTTGTAACCTGGTATTCCTGGTTACCGGCGTCAGATTTGTAGAGTAGGAAGCGCTCCCTGAAGTAGTCGGCTATCAGCTGTATCAGGTACCCTGATATACCGCCACGCTGGAGTGCTTGCCACACTAGGCTCCAGTTTGCAGAGTTAAAGGCATTTTTAACGTCCAGGGTGCATACCAGACAGTACTTCTTGGAGCCGCCCCGCCAACGTTCTCCTTCGATGGCCTTAGCCGCCAGTTCCGTCACTTCTCGGATCGCATCGAGCGTGCTTCGCCTCTTCCGGAATCCGTGCTGGTGGCTAGACAGGACTCCGCGCTCCTCGATTTCGCTTTGCAGCTTCATGCATATTATGCGCTCAAAAATTTTCTCCTGAGTGTTTAGCATGCAAAGGGGCCGGTATGACGACGCACAATGGACGGAAAGATACTATACAATAATCAACTTTTTGATGACAACAGATCGTAAAATTGTTATTGCATTCGACAGGTAATAGTTTAGAAGGGTTGAATCCAAAAAATTATTCGAATCGGTTCAGTATTAAAAAAGTTACATGTGTTCAAAGTTGAACCTTTTTTATGTTGCAAAAAAAGCAAGTCGTTTTTTAGAAAAACTCTGACTTTGCGGTCGATTTTTAGGTAAATATTTACCCGACCGGAGAGACTATAACCATCTCTATCGAAAGGGTCATCAAATCTCGGTAAAACAAAGGTAGAATAAGATTATAATGTTTATTGCACGTGCTGGCATACCAATTTTACCGATTTATTTTGCTTTTTTACCTATTTTTCAACTTTAGTGGAATGTCAAAAATGGCTATTTGGTGCATTTTGTGTTTGGCGTATGAGGTGTTGTTCTTGAATATGTTCTTTATCATTTTCAAAAAGATCGGGTCCCCCGACGTCCCACCCCGAATTTCCCAAGCAAAAGACACTATCAACTCAGCGTAAAAAACGCGCGGCTTCATACAAATTCTGCTATAAGCGCAGTCGCTGCGCAGTACGAAATTGTATGGCGGGCATACATTTTTTCCTGTATTGGCGGCTTTGTTTTTCAATTCCTGACTTTGTAAGGACACTTAATGATTGGAAATTAATGTATAATGATTAATTATTCTTCAACAATATTAAGTAATGTAAAATTGAATGATTAGTTTGAACAAAAAGTTCATAAATGATTAACAATTGGTCAAAAATTTGGTCAACAAAAAAATTTTTTTTTCTTTAAAATGTATTATTTTTTTGTTTTTAAAACATTAAATATGCACCATATTAGCATTTTCAGAGAAAACAAATGAAAAGAATTTTTTGAAATTGGATACAAATTGAGAAAACTGCCTCAAAAAACATTAATTTGCGAGTATAAAATGTACTATTAATTACACCATATAGTATGACCACTCATTCAAAAGGTACTAAAAGTACCTTTTATTTAAAAAAAAATTATAAAAATATCTCAACTGGTTTAAGAGTTATGATTTTTGCAACCCAAAAATATCTTTCCGTCCATTGTGCGACGGGTCGTCGTTGAGCTTTCCTCGCTCGGTGGCCTCAGAGGCGGCTGAGCTGGGAACAGAGTGGAGACTATTGCTCCCAGCTGGTCCTATGAGCTCGGGATCGGCTGTCTGGTGAGCTTACCCATAACCATTTGTAGGCTGCTCCAAAGGGTTCTTGGTCAGCCACATCGCAGAGGTCCTAGAATCAGTTGTTCTTCCTTGCCCTGATGGCTACCTTGAGGGCCTTTCTCCTCGCCCTGTAGAGGGACTCGTACAGCTCTTGTGTAGAGCGTCCCCTGCTTCGCTGGCATTTCCTCCGAGCGGCGAGACAGTTGCTTCTGGCTGTAGCTATCTCCTGGTTTCACCAGAGAACTGGTGCCCAGGGGGCTGTCCGCAGCACAATATGGCTGTACCGCCATCAGCGCATTGCTGCCACTCGCCTTCTGCTTTTGCCCTATAGGGCTCGTTTAGAATGGCAATGTCTAAGCTTTGCTCTGTGGCCGTCTGGAACAGTAAGTCTTGGGCTGCTCGGCAATGGTTCAGGTTAAGTTGGAGAAACTTAACCATAGTTCGAGTTTTTAATGGCCTTCTGGTACTCGGGGCAGCTCCTGCTCAGGGTCGCGTGTTCTGCTTCCCTCGCGGTCTTGCCCCCTCTAGTGCATAGGATGCACCTGGCCATGCCTTTGCACGTGTTGTGCTTGTGGCCAGTGCCTCCGCACTTGAAGCAGGACTCCTGCGCGGTTCTGGCCGTTGCGTCGGAGGCGCGGTATCTTGTCGAGGTGTGCCCGAAGCCTATGCACTTATAGCAGCGTCTCGGCTCCGTCTTCTCCCTAATGCGACAGACGACCCATCCAATACGGATTCTGCCCTTGTCGAGCAGCCTCTGCGCATGGTCCGGTCTCAAGTTGACCGTCGCAATTTGCGTTCCGCCGAATGCTTTCCGCATCCTGGGTGCAGCGTCGCTTGGGATGTCGCTATCCTCATCCGCAAATAGGGCCATTGTGACCTCCTCCGCACTGGTCAAGTCGTCCAGGTCACGGATCTCTATCTGGACCGTCTCCTGCATGACCGCCACCGCTTGCAGTTGCTGCGTGGATGGGTCAAGGGGCTTCTGCATCCTCAGAAGGAGACCCCCATTGGCTGTCCTTCGCAGGCCTTGTACGCTATCCTTCAGTCCCTGGAGTGAGGGCTCCGTTTTGACGATCCTCAGCATATCTGCGTAGGATCCTTCACTGCACTTTATCAGTATATCATCTGAGCGCTGCTTCCTGGGCATCTTGTTGAAAGGCGCACGATCCTCGTTATGCTCGCTGTTCTGTGCTCTGGGTTGGGGAACCTTCGTCTTCGCCTTGACCTGCTGCCAGGCCGCCATTAGTGCCATTGGTGCGACCGTTAGTGTGGTCGGCGGCCAGCGCAGCACAGACTTCGAGCTGTAGCTCCTTCATTGCGATCATCGAGTCTATCGTCCCCTGGGTGACGTGACGGACCATCTTGCTGTTGCTCTTGGTGTCGGTAAACTTCGCAATCATCTCGTCCAGCATTGCCCCCAGTTTTTCGACTAGGGCTGGTACATCTGCCTCGACCCTCTGCTTCTTGTTTGCGCCAGTTTGTTTTCTCCCAGGGGCTTGCTGCATCACGGGATCTCTTCGGAGTGGCCATCTCCTCCTCACCTTCGCCGAAAACAAATATCGGCTCATTGATTTTCGGCGGCGCCGAAACAGGGTGCGTCTCGGTGCTGGTCGCCAGAGGCGAGCGTTGCACCCTCTGCTTCATACGCTGGAAGTTTTGAAGCAGCTCTTCCTCCGCTCTTGCTACCGCTTATGCCTGGGTCTCGTCGTCCCGGGCTGTTGGCGCGGCCTTGCTCATGGCACCTGCTCCTAATTGGGGTCCCTCGGTGCACGGGGATTTCCCCCAGCGGATGACTGATGGGAGTTATACCGCTCCTACAGCAATTTAAAGAAGTTTAAGTTGCAGCCAGTGATTTGGCTTAGCTTTAGCTTTTAAAATTGCGCGGGCTGCTCACGTTTTCCAACACTACGCGAGTGCGAAAGCTCTCTGCGGGTGCGTTGCGCAACACTGCGATCAGCTGATCTTGTTGTGCTGTGCGATGGAAGAAAACACGAGCGAAAAAGGCTTGTGGAAACTATGTTTTTCCGTGAGAGTGAGTGATGTTCAAGGGAAAGAGAGGCTCTCGGTGGACGAGAGAGAGGTTCCCCCCCTTGCCCTCAAGTTCCAGTGGCCGTAGCGGGTACCAAGAATTGGGGGAGACCGGATAGCCTGCCGGGGCAGATTCTGGT
The DNA here is from genome assembly GCA_018903765.1 of Drosophila aff. chauvacae BK-2020. Classification (NCBI taxonomy): domain Eukaryota; kingdom Metazoa; phylum Arthropoda; class Insecta; order Diptera; family Drosophilidae; genus Drosophila; species Drosophila aff. chauvacae BK-2020. The sequence continues at coordinate 1,390,561 of JAEIGO010000024.1, read as the reverse complement.
ACGTACCTTGTCCCAATGTGTCTCACTGCAGTAAATAAATCTTTCCAGGGCCTGTGGCGCTGTTTCACTGTATCGTAGGCGGTTCACTTCTGGAGCTTGGAAAAACACGTCCAACCTAAAATATAGGACAGGAGATTTTATCCCCGTTTTCTTCCACAATCTTTCGAAATATGATCTCCACCTCTTCGTCAAAGAACTTGGGAATATTTATGGGGAAATTAAAATATTTCCTTTGAATAAGGAATTATACATTTCAATATCTAAATATATTACTCTGGGAAAAAATAAGTTAGAAATTAGATTTTTAGACACTTTTCGTTTCATGTCCTCTAGCTTAGACACCCTTGCAGGAAATTTAAATGAAGGGGATTTCAAGGTTCTTCGAAATCAATTTCCAAATACATTCGATTTCAGTTTACTTCGTAGGAAAGAAGTATTTCCCTATGAATATCTAGATTCTGAAAAGAAGTTGTCGGAAACTTGTCTCCCCTCAAGGAGTGAAGTTTACAGCCATTTAACAGACTCAGAATGTTCTGAAGCTGACTACCTCCATGCGGTTTAGGTTTGGAACCATTTCAAGTGTCAAACACTTATAGATTACATGGAGTTATATCTGAAAACAGATGTTTTGTTGCTCACTGATGTTTTCCAGAATTTTAGGGCTATTTGGTCGTCTATTTATCAGCTCGACCCCGCCCACTATTACACAACTCCGGGGTTGTCATGGGGTGCGATGCTAAAAACAACAGAGATATTCCTCGAAGTGCTCTCTGACATGATAACATTTATTCAGTCTGGAATTCGAGAGCGTCTAGTTCAAAGTAGTCATAGATATACGAAGGCAAACCATAAATACTTTGAAGATTTTGATCCTTCAAAGGAATCAGAGTACTTAATGTATGTGGATGCCAATAATTTATATGGATGGGCAATGTCTGAAGCACTGCCTTATGGGGATTTTAAATGGCTTGTGAATTAAAGGATCAGTATGGCAAGAACCTCAAGGTAATGGCAGGATACCCAGTGGTCCACTTGGTAAATAATGATAACGAGTTAAGACGATTGTGGAGAGATGCGTCCGTTGCGATGTGCGTTTATTCTTAGAATGATTTCTTACATCTATCATAAAACTAATGTAAGGTCGGCTGCAGTGCTGAAGTGCACACAAAAGATCGCGTGATCGCGCTGGAAGTAAACAAAGTGCGTACTCGCTAAGTGTGCTCATTACACGTTAGATCAACCAGAAATAGATTTGTTTGACATAAAATCTATTTCTGAAAGTAGCGAGTATGGATATATTCTAGAGGTCGATTTGAAATACCCATACTCGCTTCATGATATACACAATGACAATCCAACAACAGCCTCTCTCAACACAGCCCTCGACCTCAGAATTAAGTCAAAGAGTTCTGAGATCGAGTGGCAAGAAAGATTCGGCATCCGAATGTGTTGCGGGAGTGACCGTTCCCCCGATGATTTCCGTTTTGTCCCCTGGGGGGTCTCAAATATTGACCACTCAAAGCCCTGTTAATTTACCTGCTCAGGGTATCAAGCCCGGACTACCGGCCGATATCGGCAATGCATACCATCAGTCTGCAGTGCCGAAAGCCCTTGTAGTAATTCCACATACGAAACACATATTTGTTTCTCGGCTCTCCCCTGGTCAGACATCGGAAGATGTTATCGCCTTTATCCAAGGCAAAACAAGAGCCGATAAAATTAAAATTAAGGTGGAAAAATTCAAATTTTCCTATAATATAAATAATATAAATAAATGTTCCAAACGAACTTTTGGACACTATATGTTCTACCAAATTCTGGCCAGAATATGTTGTCGTCAAAGAGTTTGAAGCAAAGAAAAAGAAAAGGCGGCCCGTAGGAATAAGTCTTCCCAGGCCCGACCAGACCACTGCGCCCTCTACGATATCCACTCCAAAAAACTAATCAACTCCCTTTCTATCTCCTATCAAAATGCAAGAGGCCTACGTAGTAAGCTTCCCAAATTGTATTCTGATAGTCTCTCGTTTGCATCCCAGGTTATTGTGTTCACAGAAACCTAGTTAAAGCCGGAGATTCTGAGCTCCGAAGTTTTCCCAGCTGTGTTCACATTATATCGACTGGATCGGCCTATCAGACGTGGGGGTGTCCTCATAGCGGTTGTCTCCACTCTCGCGTCGGAATTAATAACTTTCGAAGAGTTCGATGTTGAATTCCTCTGTGTGAAGCTAACCATCAATGGTAGCTCTATTTTCATTACCTGTTCATAGTTTCCTCCTTTGTCCGAACTTCCTATTTATTGGAATCATCTTTCCGCTATCCAAACGGTTTTCAACCGACTTTCGAATAAGGATCATTTAGTAGTTCTTGGTGATTTTAATATCCCAGGGGCTACTTGGTTCTCAAATAATTCCTCTAATATACTTTTCACCTCCACACTAGAGGTGGAGAACAATCGATGGCACTATCGGCACTATCGATAGTTTGACACTATCGAGCCACAATCGATGGGAACAAAAAACCATCGATTTTTTTTCGATAGTTCCATCGATAGTGATCTAGTGTTCTTTTCGTGTCGTAAAGTAATTTAAAAGGAAAAATTCAACCGAAAGATATGGAGCGTTTTGTGAAAAAAGGTATTTTTAGTGTATTAATCATTAGTAATTAGATCAATAGTGTGTTTAATTGAAGGTAAACGTTGGATGTCCCCTGCACTTAGTGAAGACAAGCAAGACTGCAGCAGTTCAGACACGGAAAATGAACCAGCTAGGCAGAGAATTAAAAAAAGTAAAATTTCAAGAGTATGGGAATATTTCCAAAGATCGGAAGACAAAAAACTGGCAAAATGTCTTGACTGCGGTAAGGAATATAAAACAAGCGGAAATACTTCGAATTTGCACGACCATCTTAAGCGGTTTCATCCTGGCTTGGGAAGCAACAAACCAGACACAAGCACAGCCATTCTACTCTCTGATAGCGACAATATGGCATCTACAAGCAGCAGCTTTAAGTCCTGTACGCACTCTGACTTCAAGAAAGCCGCTTTGTACGAGTCGAATTCTCAACGGAAAACCGATATTGACAATGCATTAACTGAACTGATTGCAAGGGATATACAACCATTTAACATTGTAGAAAATGACGGATTTGTTAATTATACTCAGATATTAGATCCCAGATACAAATTACCAAGCAAGACACACTTAAGGGATGTGCTGATGGTCAACAGTTTCAAAAACACTTCTGCAAAATTATCAATAATACTGAAGGATATCTCGGATATCTCAATAACATGCGACATATGGACATCACTTGCCAATGCCAGTTTTTTGACTGTGACGGGTCACTTTATTTATAATTATGAATTAAAAACAGCATCTTTGGCTACAACTAAACTTATACGAGCAAAGGACCGTATGTACACAGATAGAAAACATTCTTGAAATCAACCCTATCCATCTTAATCTTAAAATTTTTAAGTACAATTCGGGGTTAAATGGTTAAATCGATCCCGTTTTGGGATTAAAATGGCAAAATAAGCCTAAAAATGCTTGAATTAATCCCGTTTCGGGATTAAATGACAAAAATATTAAGTACGTTCATACTTAGATTAAGAATATCCGGTCTTGGGCCGAAATCGTGCCCATTCGGGATTAATTTTTCTATCTGTGTAGGATGGCAACTTTATTGGATCCGCGATTTAAACAAAATGGATTTCAAAACCAGTCAAATGCTGAAGAAGCAGCAACATTTTTTGAAAACGAACTGGCAAATTTCACCATGAAAGAGCAATTAGTTGATCTGCCCGTCACACAGGAGACAAGTTCACAGGACACATTATTTGATTTTTTGGGTGAGCGATCCGGCAACAAAATTGGAAACGCACGAGCGGATGCGATTTTGATTAAAAGACATTATCTTGAAAGAACGATAGCCTCACAGGATTTGGATCCTTTGCTGTGGATAAAGGTTTGCCTAAATAGCAAGGCTATTATTATTTATTAATAAATGTTACTTTTTATTCCAGGTAAATCAATGCGATTTTCCCAGTATAAAAAACATGTTTTTTAAATACATGTGCATTCCAGCAACTTCCGTGGAATCGGAAAGAGTCTTCAGCAAGGCTGGTCAAATTGTCTCAGAGAGGCGAACCCGTCTTAAGGGGGGTAACGCACCGAGGAATTTCAAAATTTTCGATTTTGTTTTTATTTTATTTTCTTAAAGTTTGATATATTAAGATTGTCTGGTCCAAGTTTCAAGTCGAAATTCGAAAAAATGACGAAGTTATGGCCGACAATGTATGCCTTCGTTACACGTGCGCTTACCCATTGACAAATTTTCAAACGCGTTTTTCTCGAAACCATGATTTTGAAATCGGTGGCCACGATATCTCGAAAACTAATAAACCGATTGACTTGACTTGTGGCTATTCTATACATAATTATCTAGTCTTTATCGTAGGATTTTTTTTTAAGATTTTTAGTTTTTTTTATTAAGAAAATAAACTTTTTTTTCCTTAAAAATCGAAATTTTGAGTTCAAACGGCCGCCATTTCGGCAAAAATCAATATTTTCAAAAATCCTACGTTAAAGACTAGAAGAGGATCTATAGATTAATAATCTTTTTTTTTTTTTTGATTTGGATAAATACAGATGAAGCAGGAGTGGCCACCGCGGAGGTCCTTCGATTTTCAGGACGTTGCGGAATAAAGAATATCTCGCAGTGTATTTAATATTTTTCAAAAAAAAGTTATAAAATATTATTTGAAATGTGTGATTATCATTTTAAAAAAAAATTGGTTTGATTACTTTTATAGGTTGCCAGGAAAAAATTTTACAAAAATGGCCTTTTTTTGCGTTTCTCGGTGCGTTACCCCCCTTAAAGAAGAAAACGTAAACATTTTATTATTTTTAAACAAAAACTCTTGGATCAAATAAACAATTATTCTGCGATGCGAAACCGTCCCAAAAGGGGAAAACGTAAACATTCTCTGATTTTTAATCCAAATCTTTATATTTTTTTTATTTAAGGAAATAACAATTTATTTGGGTCGATACTATTGACGACTATCGAAGTACTATCGACGACAATCGATTGTTAAAAATTTACTATCGTCAAATATCGATTGTGCCGACTATCGATTGTTCTCCACCTCTACTCCACACAGCATGATTTTATTGCTGGCTTGCTCGACATTTCCCTGTCTCAAGTCAACCATGTACGAAATTCCCTAGAGCGCTTGCTTGATCTCTGTTTTGTCTCAGATCCGGCAAGGCTCAATTTAGCCAGGGTGGCGCCGTTGACGCTTCCCGAAGATCCCTATCATCCTACCTTCGACGTGACTCTCGACATTGGAACTGACTTACAGAATATATCTGACTGCCCAGCCAAGAAAGTCCTTTGTTTTCGCAAAACTGACTTCGAACGGCTGAATAACTTTATATCAGATTTTAATTGGTCCGATTTATACATGTGCACTGACATGTCAGTAGCCGTGGATATTTTTTACAGTGCCATAAATTCCTTTTTTACTGAATGTGTTCCGTTATACTATCGATCAACATCGAATAAGCCTCCTTGGTATACTAAATATAAATATACCGGTTCTAACTCTGCCCTATCAATATTCGCATACGAGCTTTGTGTCGGACGTGTTTTTCTACCGCTCTTCCTTTTTTAAAGTTTTCATAGTGAACATTTATTCAACTCAGCCCAAATTTTTGGCAAGTTGTCAGCGTTTCTGTGATATTTATTATCCATAAACAGCTGGTTCAGTTTAAACAAAGACTAATTTGGTTTTACATTTTATCAGATTGCTCTGCCTTTCTGTTCTTTCGCTCTGTGTTTACCGCTTATCGCTGCATCGCCTAGTGCTTGTTGTGGTGCAAGTGTTTTGCATACGCGAAATCAATCACACAAACTCATTACTTCTCTGCGCTCAGAAAAAGCTTTTATTTTCGCGCTTTTCGATCTTTTGTTTTGATCGGTTCCTTCGCCGTGATATTTGTTAAATTTTATTGCTCGATTTGACTGCTCCTGTGCAAATTATTTTAAAATAATGGCAACCTGTTGCATCAATCCGTTTCCAAGCGGCAGTGCAATTACCGCGCGGCTGTTTATTGTTGGCTCTGCGACAATATCGCTCACCCTGCATGCGCCGATCTTGGACAAATTGGCCCGCGTATTGCTGATCGCATACGGAGCAATTCTGGATTGGATTGGAACTGCCCGAGCTGCCTGCATATCAAATCGGACATGAGGGCTTTTATGAGGCAAACTCACCTCGAGTTTCAGTCCTTGGCTGCCGACTTCAGGGACTTATCAAGCATGATATATATTTGCAGCATTTAATGCTAATCCAAAATATACACTCGTCCCTCAGCATTAATGAACACCTCATTGTCATGGGTGATTTCAACCTGCCCTCCATATCTTGGGTGCCCTCTCCTGACTCGAATTTTATAGTTCCCACTGCACCTCACGATCTTATTCATGGCCTTATCGACCTTTCATTGGGACAATTAAATTTTATTAAGAACTGTGAAGACAAAGTCCTAGACCTAATATTTTCGTCGGAGTTTGCCAATGCTTATCATCCCACATTGGAGTTAATTCTAGAAGCCTCGACTCCACTAGTGCCGTGTCCTTTAGCTGAGCCAGCCTCTTTTCGCTGCTTTCGTAAAGGTAATTTCATTGACTTGATCTCTTATTTGTCATCAATCGATTGGACTTTTCTTGACTCCACTGACGATCCCTTGCACATGGTTGAGCGCTTTTATGACATACTATACTCCGGTTTTGACATGTTTGTTCCATCGTTTCCCTCTCCTGACATTTCGCATAAGCCTCCCTGGTTTTCTCGTCGACTTTCCTATTTAAAAAACGTGAAGTCCAGACTTTTTAAAAAATTCAGACGAACCGGGCTGCAAGTCGATCGTGCTAGATATTTAATAGCCCGCTCTGACTTTCTGACTCACAACTCTGAATGTTATAAGAACCACCTAAATCGATGTAGAACTGAGTTTCAGGCTAATCCCAAGCAGTTCTACGCTTTTGTTAATTCAAAACGAAAGTCGCACATTTTCCCATCCTGTCTTCACCTCCATAATGAGTCTGCCTCGAACGAGCATGACATCGCGAACTTATTCGCTAAATATTTCCAAACTACTTATACATCTATTAGTTCTGACTCGACCTCACCATATCCATACTCCCTTCCGCACTCTGACAGTATTTTTTTGCCCACAATCAGCGAAAATGACGTTTTTTAGCAAATCAAATCACTTAAGCTATCCTTCTTTTCTGGTCCTGATATTGTTCCTAGCTGTGTTTTGAGATATTGTGCCAGTGCATTATGTAGTCCTTTGTCTAAATTATTTAAGATATCCCTTCAGTCATTTTTTCCCGATAGTTGGAAGGAATCTTTTATAATTCCCCTTCACAATAAGGGTAGCAAGTCCAATATTGAAAACTATAGAGGGATTGCAAAACTTAGTGCGATTCCTAAGCTTTTCGAATCTCTAATTACTGCTCAACTTCAGCACCAATGTCGCTCTATAATGTCCCCCTACCAGCATGGCTTCATGAAACACAGGTCAACTCCCACAAACCTTCTGGAGTTTAGTACTGTTATTAGAAACTCATTTAAAAATAACACTCAAACTGACGTTGTCTTTACGGACTTCAGTAAAGCCTTTGACTGTGTGAATCACCAGCTGCTGCTGAAAAAACTTACGCTTCCACCACTTCTGTTTGGCATTTTTATTAACGACTTGCCCAATGTCGTTCTTCATTCCCAAGTTATGATGTACGCTGACGACGTCAAACTATGCTTACCACTGACAAACCCTGACTTTTATAGGCTTTTACAATCTGACCTAAACAACGTGCAGACCTGGTGCATTAACAATTTGCTGTTTCTTAACAACTCTAAATGTAAATTTATGTCATTTTTTCGTTAAAACTGTTTCTCTGCAAGTTATTCTTTAGGGTTGAGTGATCTTGAGCGCATCCATTCTGTTACCGATCTTGGAGTTCTTTTTACCCATAATTTGAATTTTTCCGACCACATTGGCATAATTGTTGGGAAAGCTAAAGGTGTTTTTGCCTTTGTCAAGCGTTGGTCTAAGGAGTTTGACGATCCTTACACCACAAAACTTATTTATGTCTCTCTTGTTCGTCCTATTCTCGAATACTGTTCGTGTATTTGGTCACCTCAATATGCGAAGTATCAAGACCTTATTGAATCGGTTCAGAAACAATTCCTTTTGTTCGCTCTTCGGGGATTTCATTGGGACCCACATCGCCGCCTCCCATCTTACATCGACAGGCTGCGTCTTCTCAGTCTTCCCACTCTGAAGGATCGTCGGACCTGCCACGGAGTGACTTTTCTATTTAAATTAATTAATGGTCATGTTTGTTCGTCCTATCTTCTAAGTCAATTGCATTTCTCAGTCCCTGTTAGACCGTCTCGTCACTTTCGTCCTATTGCTCTTGATTTGTGTAAAACAAACTTCGAGTTGCATGACCCTTTTCGTGTTTTATGTTCTTTTTATAGTGAGTTATACTTTTTGTTACAAGTTGTCGTTAGATTTAAATACACAAAATGTTTTAAGACACCTATCCTTGCCTCTGACCACATGATGTGAGTCGGAGCACATCGTTAAAAAAACTCCTTACTTCGGCTGAGGTAAGAATACGGCCTACAATAGCAGTCAGTTGCTATATTTTCTAATAAATAAATAAATATACCTTTATTTATCGGCTCGGTCAAGATGTACCGTATTGAACGCGCAGTGTTACAAGAATTACTCGTTGTACGGTCCAGATCTCTCAGGACGCAAAACAGATTTATAATTTTGTTAACACTAAACGTAAGCCAATTACGCATCCTTCCTCGCTTTCGTTTGAAAATACAACCGTAAAAAATGATCGGGCTATTGCCGATCTGTTTGCGCAGTTTTTTCAAACCACTTACTCAACTTCCACTGACTGTAATCAGACTTATTCATACCCAAATCGAACTTAATTTTCAGTCCTACTTTAGACGAAAGCACTATTCTTTCAGATCTTCATTGCGATAAGCCCATTTATTCGCCAGGTCCCGACGGTATACCTGGCTGTGTGCCGACGCCCTGTGCAATCCCCTTCTAAAATTGTTTGCCATGTCCCTAGAAACCTCCCACTTTCCCCTTATTTGGAAGGAATCATTTGTTATTCCTCTACACAAAAAAGGTAGCAAATCGGATGCCTGCAACTATAGAGGAGAAAATCATTACTCCACATTTGCAGCACCTGTGTAGATCAATTATTTCTCCATGTCAGCATGGATTTTTAAAGCGTAGATCAACGACAACCAATCTTTTAGAGTTCACTTCCTTCTTAGTTAAGGCCTTCCATAAGGGCTTTCAGACAGACGTAATCTATACTGATTTCAGTAAAGCATTTGATTCTGTCAACCATTCTCTTCTTGTTCGGAAACTCGATCTAATGGGATTTCCGGTTGATCTTCTTAGTTGGATCTCAAGTTATCTGAATGGCAGATCGCAAAAGGTCCTCTTTAAAAATTCTTTATTTAATGTTCTCAGGGTAACTTCTTGCGTCCCGCAAGGGAGCCATTTGGGTCCCCTGTTGTTAACATTATTTATCAACGACCTGCCCAAAGTTCTGACTAACTCCAGAGTACTTATGTACGCGGACGACGTCAAACTTTGCGTGCAATATAAGAACGCTTCCCGCCAGTCTGATTTACAAACAGATCTCAATAACTTCCAAACATGGTGCCGCAGAAACTTATTGAACCTAAACGGCTCTAAATGCAAGCTAATGATTTTCTTTCGTGATTTGGGTGTCCGACTGGACCCTAAACTTGACTTTATCGATCATATTTCGTGCATGGTGAATAAAGCCAGAGGTGTGCTTGGTTTCATTAAACGGCTATCGGTAGAATTCAATGACCCCTATGTTACAAAATCCTTATATATTTCGTTAGTTCGTCCTATCTTAAAATATGGAGCCCTCAGTATGGGGTTCACAGTAAACGCATTGAGTCAGTTCAGAAGTACTTTTTGCTTTTCGCTTTACGCGGTTTGAACTGGGATCCAAACCAGAGGTTACCCTCGTACTCTGGTAGACTCCTCCTAATTAACTTGCCTTCTTTAGCTAACTGTAGAACCATGCTTGGCATAACGTTCATTTTTAACCTTATCCACGGTGTCGTGGACAGTGCTGACTTGCTGGGTCAGCTTAACTTTCACGTATCGAGTAGAAATACTAGATCCTATATTTCTTTAGTTTAGCGACACTGTAGAACGTCTTTTGAATTGCATGAACACTTTAGAGTCTTATGTGCAAATTAGAACGATTTGTACATGATAACATCAAACGTAGAAAGCCTTCCCAAACTAAAAACCTTAATACTAACCCACTTAGTACGCATGCAAGCAAACAATCTGGCAGGACGCCAGTAGTCACTTCCTCGTATTCCTTTTCTATACTTTCATTTGTCGCGCCTACTAACACCTAACACGAACAGGCACGTGCTTGGTGTCAGATGGGCCACTTAAATGTACTGATCGTAGTGCATCAACGTCCAATATAATATTTTTCCCTCGAAAAACTATAGAACTCCGAAACTTATAGCCGATTTGTGTGATACAAAAAAATATATCATACACTATAAAGGTTTACAGCAGGCTATTACAAATGGGCTCCAGGTATAGTATATTGACATAAATACCGAGCATAGGACTAGGGCTAAAAGTAATTTTGAAAAATACTTTTTTAAGCTTTTAAATAATAGTGTCTATGGGAAAACAATGGAGAATAGCTTAAAGCACATGGATATTCGTCTAGTTACGGAATGGGAGGCCCCACCTGTGGGTCCGAAAGGTGGGCGCCCCAGATCATGTGCAAGGGACTTGATGGCCAGGTCAAATTTTCACAGTGCAACAAAGTTCACTGAAAAGATGTATGCAATCAAAATGATTAGATTACATAACGTTTGCAATAAACCAACTTACTTGGGTTTCGTAGTGTTGGAGTTATCAAAATGGAAGATGTATGATTTCCATTATGCTTACATGAATCCCAAATTCCAAGATGCACTAAAATTAAAATACATGGATACGGATTCATTCATATATTCCATAAAGACAGAAGATCTGTATAGTGATATTCGTTCCGATGTTCCCTCAAAATTCGACACTTCTGAATATCCAGATGTTATTGCTAAGCAATACAATTTTCAGCAGTGTAACAAAAAAAGATTAGGTTTCTTTAAAGACGAACTGCAGGGTAGGTCAATGCGTGAGTTTGTGGGTCTTCGCTCAAAGATGTATGCGTACACAGAGGTAGTCAGCCGGAGATACGTGTAAAAAAGAATAAAGGCGTGAAACGGAGTGCATTAGAAAAAATTACATTCAACAAATACAAAAATTGTTTGTTTACAGGACAGCAAGAAAGTGATAGTATGTAAGTTATCCAACCCATGATTCAGGGGCTCATACCCAATAAGCAATTTTTCGAAATCCAATCTGAACGATTGGCTTCCCAATTTATAAACAATTTTTCGAAATCCAATCTGAACGATCGGCTTTCCTTTGTTCTCAAAGTTGCTCTTCGCCGGCCTGCAACTGTTTATAAAAACAAATCCAATTCTTCCCACCAAGTCGTGAGAACCAAGCCGTTGCCGGTCCACAGCTTGGCCACTTGAATAAACAAACTATCTTTAACGTAAACACAGTCTCCTCTTGGTGACCAAAAATTTATTGCGCTTCAATCTGAAATCTGCATTGGTTAACAAATTTGAATTTCACAATGCAGTGAAGCAATTTCATCACCCAGCTTTTAATCTAAACACAGATCAAAGTTTCAGAAGTTTTATGAAAAGCTTCTGGCCGAGGTTTCGAGGATAGGAATTATGCTTAAGCTGCCAGTCGATTCTGGAGATGAAATCAGATCGGTCATCCGATTGAAAAATACAAACTTATAATTTCGAAATATTATAAACTCTGACTTAAAAGAAATATGAAATATTCATATTTTTATTAATCACCGGACGAAATAATTTAATTTGTAAATGTTTAGGTCTAGAGGGCATGAAATTAATACATATAAAATATCCAAAATAACATTAGACAATAGGGATGATAAAAGAATAATTTGTCAAGACGGGATTTCGACTCTTGCGATAGGGCATTACAATACAATAGAACCCGAAGTAATGGGTTGTATATCAGCTCTACAACCAAGCGCAATAAGTTGGGAACAGATAGATGAATCTTCCCTAAGTGAAGATAAAAAAATTAAACTCAAAAGAAAACAAGATGAAAATCAAAGTGGGCTCGACAATTATAAACGAGACTTAATGTGACATTATATTAAAATGGCTAAATTAGAGAATCCAGACTTTGTAATTTAAATTAATTTACATTTAAAATAAAAGGAATGTAAATAATAATAATAATAATTTATTAAAAAAATGTTAAATTCTATAATTTACAAATAAATTAAATCTAATGTATGTATAATAAGTTAAGATTGTAATTTTCATAAATACTTGAAATAAATAAAAACAGAAAGAAAAGAAAACATAAAATTGTTTGTGTACTTATTTCATTACACAATTTCAGATGTATTTATCCAGCTGTCATCGGATTTCGAAAATCCAAGCCAGCGAACAAGGGACATATTTCCTTTCCTTCTAAGTACTTTCTCAACCAGGTAGGTATCTGGAAATCGAGTTTTCTTCAACACTGGCTCATAAAAACCACCCTTAACTGGGTTCCCAGTTAAATCATCCAATACAGATGTCGTCGGATATGTATTCTGAACTTTGTATATCCCGAAAATTTCAGCATTCCAATTGGGTGTGTACGATTTCTTAAAAACCCCCTTATATTTCGAAATGCTACCTGCAAACATTTTAATATTATTGTATACCGTTTTCAAGATATGTTTTTCATTGCTAGTGTTCGCTTCGATAGGAGCCATTTTTATGGTTTGCTACCTGCAAACATTTTAATATTATTGTATACCGTTTTCAAGATACGTTTTTCATTGCTAGTGTTCACTTCGATAGGAGCCATTTTTATAGTAGGTAGGTACTAGTGGTGAGGTCCCTTTCTGGAGCCTCCAATTAGAGCTGGGATCCTTTTTGGTCCACTCCCTCTGTTGTCCTGTTGTGGTCGTATTTGTATTTTAGTACCATCCTGAGTCGCTGAGAAAGCCAAGGATTGCTGAGACCTTCAGCTTTCCTATGCACTCTAGCGACTTCAACTGGTAGGCACCAAAGTGACGTATTCTGATGCGATTCAGGGCCGGACAGAAGCAGAGCAGATGCTCTGGCGTCTCTTGTTCCCTAATTTCTTTGCAGCTTCTACAACTATCGTTGTGTGGCAGCCCCATCTTCACTGCGTGCGTTCCGATCGACCAATGACCTGTTCCGACTGCTGTAAATCTTCTGATATCCCGCTTGCTGTTGGATAGCAGCTCTCTGGTTCGATTCTTGTCGTATGTCGGCCAACATTTCTTTGATCTCTTATACTTTGGTGTCGCTAAGTCGTATCGAAAGCTTGGCTGCTTCCGTTATGGCGAGTACCTCAGCCTGAAAGACCGTCGCTGTGTCTGAGAGAGTGAAGGATCGGCCTCGATTCCCCATTGCTCAGCGTAGATCCCAGCCCCCACGTCGCAGCTCATTCTGGAGCCGTCGGTGTATAGGGATACCTCCTTCGCCCCGGTTACTCTCTCCCTTCTCCAGTCTTCCCTTGTTTGAAATGTGGTCGTGTAGCCATTTCCGAAGTTCATCTCCGTAGTCATGTAGTCCATTTGTGCGTTTGCCTCTATCTTGATTTCTTCCAGTATCTTGCCGTGGCCAGCGCCGTATTCCCTCCAGCAGTTACTTGCTTTCAGTCTTACTGCGCTCTGCGCGGCATGTCCTTTACGAACAGTTCTATCGGCATTATGTCCAGGATAGCATTAAGTGCTGCTGCGGGGCATGATCGCATAGCCCCCGTCACGCCAGCACACGCTGCTCTCTGTATCCTCGTTGACTTTGAGATGTTATAAGCCCTAGTAAGCGCTGGCCACCATACTAGGGCTCGATATGTTAAAGTTGGCCGAACAACCGCCGTCCCCATTTATCTCCGAACATTTTCCTGCAAGAGTAGAAAGCAATACTTGCCTTCCTCACTCTTTCAGTAATGTTTCCTTTCCACGAGAGCTTCGGGTCTAGTATCACACCAAGATACTTAGCCTGCTCTGATAGTTTTAGCTCTATGCCATCTATTCTGGGCATATTATATACTGTATCTTAGTCCTTCTAGTGAATAGCATAAGTTCTGTTTTACTTTAGTTGTAGGCCATATGTAGGCTACTGCTTTGACACCACCCATATTGAGCTCTTCCAATATGTTATTCATGTTTATGAGCCAAAGTAGAGTACAGAGTAGAGAGAGCCGTGTGAGGTGAAAGCCACTCAGTTCGGCAATGATCGTCCTACTCGTTAGCTTAACTCCAATCCATTCTCTGATGCCTCTCTCAATGCCCATCGCGATGAGGGAGCTCAGGATGAAGTCGGCGTTCACGTTATTGGACGCACCTTCAATGTCTAGGAAGGCGGCCATCGTGTATTACTTATATTGTAGTGTCTTCTCGACGTGACCTACAACTTCGTGTAGTGGTGTTTCTGATGACTGACCTTTTCGGTACGCATGCTGCGTGTCCGATAGGTGGTGTCTCTCGATTCTTTCTCGGACGTGAACGTCTAGTAATCTTTCTAGGGTCTTCAGGACGAAGGAAGTTAGGCTGATCGGCCCATAGTCCTTCGCTAGAATGTGTCCCCTTCTGCCTGGCTGCGGTATAAATATGACTTTGGCTTCCTTCCACTGAAGCGGGATGGGCCTTAGTCTTATACAAGACTTGTATATGGCTTTAAGCCATCTACAGAGGCTTCCTTTGGCAGATTGTAGCATTGCCGGTATTATGCCGTCTGGGCTCGGGCTTTTGAATTTATCGAAAGACTCTACTGGATTCGCTCCTTGGTGATGATATCTTTCATTTGTGTGTCTGTCTGTGTATTTGTGCCTTCCTCTGGTGCCGAGTTCTCTCGTAGGCTCCCCGGGAAGTGAGTGTCGACTAGTAGCTCTAGTGACTCCTCTATTGTCATTGTGGCCGAGCCGTCTGGTCTGTTGATTAGAGTGGGGCTTGTGTGTCCCTTGGCAAGGATTTTGCTTAATCTTGCCGTATATTTTATGCCTTCTAATGAATCGCAATAGCTCTTCCAAGATTCATACTTGGCTTCGTATTCTGCTTTTTTGTATGCTTTCTGCGCTTCCATATATGGTTCTCATGTCTTGGTCCCATAACTTGTGTTAAAGGTCTTGCGCAGTCTCTTCCTGAGGTCGCTTAGTTCCATGGTCCACCATGGTGGATACTGCTTCTTGGAGAATGGAACTTTACATGTCTCTTGGAATGCATTGTTAAGGATGTTTGTAAGATCCTCTACTTCCTTGTCCTGTGATCCTTAGGCCAGCAACTTGCTCGTCCCTGGTCCAAGGCTCCTGTATCAGTCCGATGTCGATATCCTTCTCACTAAGAGGGATCGTGAGATTTGCTGAAGCATGGGTGCTGCGCTTCAGGTTAATCTGCACGAGTTTCGACATCGGGGTTAGTTGGGGTTGTGTCCGGGGATTTGTCGTCGATGACCATATCGTCCAACAACCTGTTGGTGTCATCGACCTCCTCTAATATCTCGTCCGGATCGGCAAGGAAGACCTTAATCTTCGCCTTTCGTATGCCGTACCGGACCTTGTGGTCGTTAGCTTCGAGCTGCGACAGGCAGCGTTGATTAATGAGAAGAAGGAACGGCTGGCTCGACTTCATCTCTTTTTCCGCCTTGAGGATGGTCCAGTCTTCTGTGTGGACATCCGGATTCTGAGCCTTCAGACAGGCGATCACCCTTGCATGATCAGTTTGCCCCTTCGGCAACCAGATGCGGGCTCTGGGCCTCCTCGGAATCTCCCTGGCGTGGACTAGCCTAATCTTAAGGCCAGCCCAGGTGTCGCTAATCTTAGCCACACTTTCCGCCAGGATGGTCCTCGAAGACCCATCGTCACACCTGATGACCCGGTGCCCCCTGACCACGTCTGAGGAGTCGAATGAGGGGATGGGGCCAGTCGGCACGGCAACTAACCTGTCGGTCACCATGTCGGCCAACTTGGCCTAGATCTCCTACCACTTCTCCGACAGCAGACGACCGTCGTCGTGGAGTTCGTCCTGTCTCTGGCGACCTCACTAAACTTCTTCGCCTTACTGACGAAGGTAGTGTCTCTCGGTTTGCACTGTGGGTCCTTCTCCCTTTTAGGCGCGCTCACGCTCACCTCTTGTGAGCGATTGCGCTTCGCTTTAGAGGGCTGGAGCACCGCCGGGTTCGCCTTGCGGTGTGCCTCGAATTCCGCGATCTCCGCAAGGAATCGGGCGTTACTTTCAGCGTCCAGAGGGTCAATTTTGCCCTCAGCCTCATTCTTGGCAATCTTGCCGAGGATGAAGCGGGCTCTGTTGACCCTCGCTCGTCGTTGCTGATGTGTTAGCTGCTCTAAAGTTTTGTCTTCGGTGGTGCCCAGCTTAGCCCCACCTTTGTGGTCGGATTGGGGAGTGCTACTAGCTCTCCCCTCGGGTCTCGACGGAGCCGGGATGTCACGACTAGACATCGGCAGCTCATCTTCGTCGGTCTCCTTAAGTTTTCGAATCGCCAAGGCCAAACTGGGCCCCAGCAGCTCGTCCTCGTCCTCTTCCGACAGTTTTTGGGGTTCATCCTCTCCCGGGAATTCCGAAGCTCGGTGTGTTGGTTTCATTCTTATTCATGAACGCCCGCTTTGCTCGTCCCGTCAAGCGCAACGGGCCAGCGGGGGTTTGGGGCTTTGAAGGTGGTCGACCGCGGCTTCGCCCCAAAGCCGCGGCAAGGCATCTTACGACCCAGGGTTGCCCGACCCTGGGAAGGCTCCGTTCAAACCCAGCTGGATTTGCCCCTCAGCTGCGAACCAAAAGTCAGGGGGCACGGGTCGCTTCACACTCCTGACTTGAGGGGGGGCCTGTTAAAAACCTGCCCAGGTCCGCCCGACTACAATTGGTCAGCATCCCCGATCAAACTCGACCGAGGACCTGCTTCCGGCCGCCCTCACTTGGAGAGTATAGTTGCACTACCGATGGTGCACACAGTTACGGCAGATGACACAGTCATCAGTTGATCCCCCTGTGTACCCTATCGGCTGACGGCCTTTTAATAGTCCTATGTATTTTGTTGGAAGTAAAATTCAATTAACCTTCTGTACATATCAACCCATTTATAGGTCCCATTGTAAGAAAACTCCTTCCATATGACTTTTTTTTAAAGTCCTGTTAAATCTTTCAACAATTGAAGCCTTTAAACTACTAAACGTTGAATAGTGATTTATTTCATACCGATTAGTTAAAGACTTAAATTGATCATTAAAAACTCTTTCCCATCGTCTGTTTGCAGACTTATCGGAAAACCGCGTCCAGATTTTAAAATTTTCTCCATTGCCTCAGAACCGTCTTTCGCAGTCTTAAATTTAAGTGCTTAACCCCACGCAAATTTGGAAAATGTAACAATTACTGTTAACAGATAACGATAATCATTATTCGATGTAGAGTATTTTCCCATTTCCACCAAGTCGGCCTGCCATAAGCAATTTATCCCCTTTGTTATAACCCGCCGACGTTGAAAATGTTGGCGTGCAGGAGCATGTAATTCGTTAATAATACCCCGTCTACTCATTATCAGATGAATATTAATCAGATTTTACAATATTAAAAGCGAATGAATTTGAAGGAGCATCAAATTATTTAGAATATCCCATTTTGTAAGTAATACTTGAGATAACTATCTCAAGTCTGTCTAATCGATCTTCAATATCAGCAGTTTTGATATCGGGTATACTAGCAATTAATTCTTGTTTATGAGAAATAATTGACTTCCTCAACCACTCAATACTCTTGTCAACATAGGCCGTGCTAACTATATCTTTAGTTTCCCTTCCATCATTTTTTATACTAAAATTTCCAACGGTATCGCTACCGATCGCCCCGAGAAAACTTTCTGCAAATTGTGCTTGTTATTTTGCAATCAATGATGTGAGGGATTCTCTCAACTGATTTATCGTGCTGTCAACGTATGCTTTAATGACGAAATCTCCATTTTCAATAGGAAAACCTCAATTTTTTATACGCCTTTGTTGAATGCTGAAATTCCCGTCTGTGTCAAGATAGAGTCCTGTCACGGTTTTCTCATATCGCTTTAAATGATTGGTGTTCTGCTTTTCTCTCAAATAACGTCCAAACTTGTCAACGGACATGACGATTATAATCTCATTTGAATATTGAGTCATAAATATATTCTGAATTAGAATATAATTTTAGCTTCCCTCAATTCTTCAATTATCGAGGTAATTTCATTTCCGTGATTTGAGTGCCCTACCCCCTGTGATGCTAACAGGAGTTGGAGTCTCTCGACTAGCTCATTGGGGTCGTTCCAGAAAATAAAACTCGGCTAATTCCTCTCAAGTGTCGTGAACCCAGACTCGGTTACAACATCTGTTTTGTGTTTGGGGGTAGACTCGGCAACGTCTATTTTAGCTAAAAGTGGTTTAATAATTCGAGAATATTTTAATGCTCTCCCTTTTACTTGTCCATTTGCTTAAAAAATTTCTTCGGTATGCATTAGTTTTTAATAAAATTTCTCTGTATATATCCAAATCATCCGTATTGTATTTTTGGGGAAGATGGTAGAATATTAAAGAATATAATCCACTAGTGAGCTGCCAGTTTTCTCCGTCATCAAATTCAATTGTATTATTTTATAGCTTTATTTTATTGTTTCCCAACATTAATTGTCCAGATTCATTTTTGTATGGTCCATATGTCTTATTTAAAATGTTCCCGTGCTAGTTCGCTAACATTTAAATTTTTAGAGATCTCTTCAGGCAACGGTGGTTGAGGTGCTTGTAATGAATATTTGAGGGGAGAGAGATGAGTTGATAATACACTCGATGTGTGAGCAGCGGTTTGGTTTGATACCACAGGTGATGATTGATGTGAGTGATGATGAAGCGGTGAGAATGAAGAATCATCTGGTTGTAAATAAAATTCATCTTTATCTATATCATTGATATCATCAAACGATTTACATTCATTGTTGTAAATAAAATTCATCTTTATCTATATCATTGATATCATCAAACGATTTACATTCATCATATTTAGGGGTGGCATTTTTGTAATTTGCAGTATAAAATGTAAGTTTCCTCTTTTTCATATACGGTGTTTTATCCTCAGTTTTCATTATTTCTTCGGTTTTATTATTTTGTTTCTCTTTCCCTTCAACGTTGAATAACTTTTTATTTGCTTTGACAAGTTCGTTGAATGGTTTAGTTATCGGTTTTAATTTTTCTTTCCAGTCCGTAATATTCTGACTTTTAAAAGGTTTTATCTCAGAAAATTTCTTTTTTAAAGGATTTCGGGTTTTGTTCAATTGATACAACATTTGTTCATTCATTGTGATTAAATTTATTATAATTCAAAATCGATTATGGTTTTCCCAGTCTCGGGGTTGGAGGTGCACTGAAAAATAATTAGTTTATCACGAACATATATACCTAATCTGATAATCAGACCTGGTATCAGCCCTTATAAAGGTCTGATAATTAGACCTGATATGATAACTGATCAGATACATACAAGTCATACAAGTCTTTCTCTCTTCCAAGTGAACGGACGTGTTTTTGTCTTGCGCTCTCGTTTTGTGTTAATTTCTGCATTAAAAACACCAGGGGTTTTATTTAAATCTTCTACTTTGTGATAAATAAAGTTCCCGTTCACTTCGAGTGCATACAGCTATTCTGTTTTGTGTATTTAACTGTTATTATTTTCACAATTTAGCTGCCGGTGTTTGCTTTGCTTTTTTTTGCATTCCTCTTTGTGCCTTCTCCGTTTAGTTTGCGCCGTCGCGACAGCTAAACGTTAAGCTCGCTCCCACGCTCACCCGTTTACCCGCTCTCTCGTTCTCCCGCTCTCTCGGTGCAGCTGCACTCTTATCTCTTCCTACGTAAAGGTACAGTGGTAAGTCTTTATAATGTCCGCAATTGTCTGTTTCGCTAAGACCTGTAAAAAGGCAATTACTGCAAACGATCTTACAGTTGCCTGCTGGCTGTGCGACAACATTGTGCATGCCAAGTGCATTGGTGTTGTTGCTCGGACGGTGGACGATGTAAGAAGAAACATCGGTCTACGTTACTGCTGCGAGGCCTGTCGCGAGATTGAAAAAGAAATGATGTCTTTTATGCGGCAGACCAAGGACGGCTTTAAAGACATATTATCGAGTTTTCGTAAAACTCATGATATGCTTTTGGAGCTGGATACATTTGATTTGATTCTGTTAACCATTCTCTTCTTGTTCGGAAACTCGATCTAATGGGATTTCCGGTTGATCTTCTTAGTTGGATCTCAAGTTATCTGAATGGCAGAACGCAAAATGTCCTCTTTAAAATTTCGTTATCTAATGTTCTCAGGGTTACTTCTTGCGTCCCGCAAGGGAGCCATTTGGCTCCCCTGTTGTTTACATTATTTATCAACGACCTGCCCAAAGTTCTGACTAACTCCAGAGTACTTATGTACGCGGACGACGTCAAACTTTGCGTGCAATATAAGGACGCTTCCCGCCAGTCTGATTTACAAACAGATCTCAATAACTTCCAAACATGGTGCCGAATAAACTTATTGAACCTAAACGTCTCTAAATGCAAGCTAATGATTTTCTCTCGTGTCGCTCCCAAGCTTGCGACTTACACGCTAAACTGCTGCTCTTTGGAAAGAATTAATATAGTCGATGATTTGGGTGTCCGACTGGACCCTAAACTTGACTTTATCGATCATATCTCGTGCATGGTGAATAAAGCCAGAGGTGTGCTTGGTTTCATTAAACGGTGGTCGAAAGAATTCAATGACCCCTATGTTACAAAATCCTCATATATTTCGTTAGTTCGTCCTATCTTAGAATATGGATCTTGCGTCTGGAGCCCTCAGTATGGGGTTCACAGTAAACGCATTGAGTCAGTTCAGAAGAACTTTTTGCTTTTCGCTTTACGCGGTTTGAACTGGGATCCAAACCAGAGGTTACTCTCGTACTCTGGGAGACTCCTCCTAATTAACTTGCCTTCTTTAGCTAACTGTAGAACCATGTTTGGCATTACTTCCATTTTTAACCTTATCCACGGCGAAGTGGAAAGTGCTGACTTGTTGGGTCAGCTTAATTTTCACGTACCGAATAGAAATACATCCTATATTCCCTAAGATTTGCGCCACTGTAGAACGTCTTTTGAGTTGCATGAACACTTTAGAGTCTTATGTGCAAATTATAACGATTTGTACATGATAACATCAAACGTAGAAAGCCTTCCCAAACTTAAAACCTTAATACTAACCCACTTAGTACGCATGCAGGCAAGCAATCTGGCAGCACTCCAGTAGTCACTTTCTCGCATTCCTTTTCTAACACGAACAGGCACGTGCTTGTGGGCCACTTGAATGTACTGATCGTAGTGCATCAACGTCCAATTAAAAAAAAAAAATAAATAAAATAAACACTTCATTCATGACGTATTCAGACTGATTTTCTGTCGTTAATAAAAATAGAATTTTCCCAAGTCCCGTTTCCCAATAAAAAATTTATGAAATTTATTTTGATGTATTTTATTATTGTTATTTTTATTTATTTCTTTTATCTGTAAATAATGCTGAAAAAGAATTTTCCCCAAGTCCCGTTTCCCAATAAAAAAAGTTATTTTGATGTATTTTATTATTGTTTTTATTTATTCTTTTTTTTTTATCTGTAAAAAAAGCTGAAAAAGAATTTTCCCCAAGTCCCATTCTCCAATAAAAATGTATAAAATTTTAATATTTAATATTAATATTTCTTTATTTATAATTATTTTTTTTTTGTATTTCATTGTTGTTAGGCTAGATTTTAAGTTAACATTACCATCATCATATTTGATAATGGTATAGTTTTGACTGTCGAAGACTGGTTATCCTCTATGTTGAACCTTTCAGGAAGGTAAACAACACGACTGGCAAGTTCAAGCATAATATTGCTACCGAACTTATCACTCACCCGCTTTGCTGAAAATATATCAAATGCCATATTTGTTGGCAATTGGTTATAGGGCAGCTTGCGTTTAACCCTGCAAGAGTTAAAGGCTGCCATCAGCGGATCCTTCTCAATATCCCTCAAATGGGCGTTAAGATCATCCTGGGTGACACCAGAAGGAAGGTTGGAGGCGGTGGAGTTGGAGCTGGTGGGGTTGGAGACGGATCCATTGGTCGACACTGGAAGAGTTAGAGTTGGTGGTGGTGGCGTTGCACTGCTGCATGTTGTTGGTGGCGTTTCTTCTTGAAGTTGGTGCGTTTGCTGGTGCTGCTGCTGGTACTGGTGCGTTTGCTGGTGTCGGTGGTGTTTCTGCTAGAAGCTGGTGACGTTGAAAGATAATTTTTCGTAGACGACGGACAACATTTCTGGCAAGGATAGAACAAGTGTAATTCAAAAGATCAAATTGCCCGCTTCATGTTAAGTGGAGGTTCGTAAGAGAATGCATCGAATTGCAGTCTAATAAAAAATTAAGGCACAAATGTCCACAGTTAAACGTACCAAATTTTTGGAAACGTTGGTAATTATATTTAATATTTTTCCCTAAATATCTAATTACTTCTAATGGTGGCTGTAAATCCCCAAAACTATCAAAGTAATAGGAAACATCTGACCCCAACACGAAGGAGATGGTTGCCGACCGGTGGAAGCGTTCCTCAGCGAGACGGATATCGTCGAACCTGGCCCTTACTGCGTCGCTCAGCGCTCGAATGGGTGTCCGGATTCTGAGGCGGGGGTCAATCTTCAGGACGACCTCGAGCTGGAAGTGGTTTGTTCGGGACCGGAGCGTCACCAAGCACGTCACCGGGACGGAGACTTTCGGATCCGGGCGATCGTTGGCGACTGGGGCTGGCGACGGAGACCGCGAAATGGACATCGCGTCCGGACGGGGTGCAGCGGGCTGGCGCCCTTTGCGGGTCGGAGGTGGCAGCGCGGATCCTTTTGGAGCGGGGCGGGGTTCCTGGTGCATGTGGAGGAGGGTGTGGTGGTTCTGACCACACTTCTTGCATCCTTCTTGGCTGCGGCAGTCTCATCCTGAGTGCTCATGGGCGAGGCAGTTCGAGCAGTACTTGTTGATAAGCGCTGCTCGAAGGCGCTTTTCAACGCTCAGTTTATGGAACCTTTTGCACTTCCGAAGAGGATGGATTCCTGGGCAGACTCGGCAGCAGTAGGATTGAATACCTCGAGTACGTCTGCGCTCCGCGGAGTTGGTGGCACGAGGAAGAGGAGGACGAGGAGGATGCTGTCTGTCGATAAAACAAAAAAGGAAACGGGGTTTAGAATGGGCAGACTACACTTTGAACTCCGGAATGGAGGAGGAGCCCTAATCCCTCGGAACGGAGGACTCTTGGTCTTCCGCAGGCAGGAGAATGACCCTGTGGACAGGGCACTTAATTGTGCCGCGGGACGTACGGATCTCGACGACACGAATGCGGTCATCGGCTCCAGGAAAGCAGAAACTATTCTGCCGTGCCGCCATTCGTTTGATGGTAGATTGTCCTCCTTGACGACAACCATATCGTCTACTAGGAGATTCCGGGTCGGAAAATGCCATTTACTACGTTTGTGAAGTTCTTTGAGATACTCCTCTTTCCACCGTGCACTTAACTGCTGATGTTGAGCCTTGAGATGTTGCCATCGATTTAATATCGACTTGGCTGAGCCCGAGATAAAGGGCGAAGCCAAGTCGATATTAAATCGATGGAAAGCAACGGCCCTCCGATAAGGAAATGGCCTGGTGTGAGGGCCAGCAAATCTGAGGGATCTTCGGACATAGGGGAGAGGGGTCTGGAATTCAGGCAGGCCTCGATCTTAGCTAGAAGCGTCGCCAGCTCCTCAAACGTATATTCGCGGGCGGACGTCGATTTATAGAAAAGGGTTTTGAAACTTTTTACCCCCGCTTCCCATAGACCCCCATATGTAAAGCCCCTTGGATGAGAAGGCCCGACAGTCTGCAGTCGTAGGGAAGAATGAGCGAATGGCGTTCATCATATTGTAGGGCTTTGGAGGCAGTGAGGCGGCCACAGGCCCTTAAAAGGCCGTGTCGGTCAATGAAAGGAAACAGGTTCAGCAACGGACTCGACACTGGAAGAGGCCTTTTTCTGCCAGATGCTTCAGCTCTTGGCCGTATGCTCTGCGCTGCGCCATGGAGATCAGAGTTCTTTCTGCCTCTCGGATTTCTTCACTAGTGGGTTGTGAGTTGAACGAGAGCGAACCCTTACGGCAGCTTTTCAGGAAGCGTTGAACATAGGCCAGAACTCGTAGCGCCTTGTCCAGTTTGGAAAAACGTTCGAGGAAGTCGATAGAAGGGGCCTTGACAAAATGCACTTTGACCGCGCGCTGCTCCAGCTCTGTAACTGGAGGAGTATCGTTTTGCGCTGGCCATATATCTCGTGGTCCTTGCAGCCACTCTGGTCCGTGCCACCAGAGTTGATTCCCTGCCAATTAATTTAGGGATACGCCTCGACTGGCTAGATCGGTGGAGTTTTGTTCAGATCGAACGTGTGCCCAACAGTCGACTGGTGTCGTCTGAGTGATCTTGGCAACTCTGTTGGCCACAAATGTGGTCCAGTTGCAAGCAGGCTTCCTTAACCAGGCTAGAACAATAGTGGAATCTAGCAGCGGATATCTGAACTGGCGGTTGGCATATGCGGAAGGATTGCTGTCACTATTTCGGTTAAGAACACGGCACCACAGAGCTCCAGTCGGGGAAGAGACACGGTTTTTACTGGAGCCATTCGTGTCTTGGCTGTAAGCAGACGAGTCAAGACTTCTTGCCCTATCTCGACGCGGATGTAGATAGCCGCTCCATAGGCTTTTTGAGACGCATCACAGAAACCGTGATGCTCTATGGTTACCTCAGGCTGATACCAGACCCATCTCGGGACGCGGATCTGGTTGAGGTCGGAATACTCATCTAAGAACGATTGCCACCTGTGACTCATTGCGGTGGGAAGCTTATCGTCCCAGCCCAAGTTCTGCAACCATATCTCCTGCCTAAATATTTTGGAACGGATAATGAACGGAGCGAGCCACCCGGCAGGATCGAACAACCTCGCGATTTGGGTCAAAACTTCTCGCTTAGTATAGGAGGGTTCCAACGCTATTTCAGGAGGGACGAAATAGAATTCGTCGGACTTTGCCCTCCACCGAATACCGAGCGTCTTGGCCGTGCTTTCGGCATCGATGTCGAGGAACTCGGAATGAAGGAGCTGCTCGGCCGGGACGTCTTTTAGTACGCCCTTGTGGTTGGAGGTCCACTTTCTCAACGGAAACCCGGAGGAGCTTAGGGCTGCTTGCAACTCTTGAATGGAGCTTTGGGCGTCATTCACGAAATTTGACCCTGCCAGAACGTCGTCAACGTACATGTGCTGCTTAATGATGCGGCTGGCTTTTGGATATGACACTTGGACATCCTCTGCCAGCTGCTGCAGTACTCGAATGGCGAGGAAAGGGGCACAGCTGACACCGAAGGTGACTGTTTGCAACTCGAAGTCGCGGATATCTCCTTCCTTATTGCGGAACAGAATTCTTTGAAAGGGTGTATGCTTTGGATCGACCCAGATCTGACGGTACATTTTTGTAATGTCCGCACTGAAGACGTACTGGAAATACAGCCACTTCAGGATCTGGATCGTAAGATCGGATTGTAGGACTGGACCAGCATGAAGGATATCATTTAAGCTGGTCCCATTTGCCGACGGACTTGAAGCGTTAAATACAACGCGAAGTTTTGTAGTGGTGCTTTCGGGTTTAACTACCGCATGATGTGGAAGATGGTAAGTCGGAGAATCATAAGTCGACGGAACTTCTTTCATATGACCCAGATCCAGATATTCTTGGATCACGCTGTCATATTGCTCTTTTAGGGGAAAGTCTCTTTTTAAACGGTTCTCGTTTCTAAGAAACTGAGCTAACGCAATGGACGTTGAATATCCTAAATTGGATCCGGAATTCTCGGGGTCACAGAACGGGAGCGTCACCACGTATCTCCCGCTTGCGTCTTTCTTCGTGGTCTGGAGGAAGTTCCTTTCGCAATAGGAATCGGACTCTTTTACCATCTTAACTGGTAGATCCTCCACCTCCCAGAACTTGCTGAGAAGAGAGTCGAGCGAATCAGGGTCCCCTATTTGGTGCACCTGAGTCGTGAAGGATGCGACCCGTTTCGGATTACCTTTGGAAATCGGCCCCGTTAGCAGCCACCCGAAAATATTTTGACGGGTACCATCCATCATTATGGACGGTAAAATGTCAGCCCCAACACGTCAATTTGAGAGCTCTCTAAAAAGGTAGGATATGCCCAGCGGAGCGCGGGAAGGTCCTTCAAAGAATTCCGGGGAATTGGATAGGAGGGCAGTTTGCCTGCCAGTTCCGGAAGGACGTACGCCATGGTGTCTAATTGTGGACCAGGCTTATGCGGAAAGCGAATCCCGAAATTACACAGCTTCGAGGACTTCGCAGAGACGAAATGATTTAGCCCGGAGACTTGGGCCTGGATGTTACAGAATGGCAACTTCATGAGGTTAAACAGACGTTCGGAAATGAACGTCGCCTCGGATCCCGAGTCGATCAAAGCTCGTGCTCGGTAGTTTGTTCCCAAATGGCACACGTCAATGATTGCCGCGGAATTTGGGGTGCTGCGATGCAGCAGAGTATGATGCCTCCCTCTACACGTGAAACAACTGTGTGTGCTTGGGCAGACACGCAGTTGATGGCCTCTGGCGAAACAATTTAGGCATAGCTGCTTCTTTTTGATGTAGCCGGAACGCGCGTCAACTGACATTTGGAGAAAGCGCGGGCACAATCTTACCGAATGGTTCTCCTTGGAGCATAAGTCACACCCTTTCTGTTTGGTGCTGACCTTTGGCTAGAAGCATTGAAGCTTTTTTGGAATTGCCTGAGTCGGTTTCAAATCCTCGATGGCCTCCAATGTCCGATACCTTTCGCTCAGAAGGTGTTCATTTCTTCCCAAGCCGGAATCTCGGATTTGGACGTAAGGGACTGTCACCTTTGGCAGTTTGCTCGCGCAGAGGAAGACTAGCAAACAATCCCAGTTGTCAGTGGATATCTGCGAATGGGCTAGCGCTGTTAAGCACACTTGAATCGTGGACTGCAACTCCTAGAGAGCATGACCAGATTCTTGGGATATGGAACTCAAGTTGAACAGGAGCTTGAGTTGGCTGTTGACTAAAAGTCGTTTTTTTTGGAACCGGTCGTGAAGCGCTTCCCACGCCGAATCGAACCCGTCATTTGTAAGAGGGGATTTGGACACGATGGCTTTTGCCTAGCCGCTTGTTTTTGTAAGAAGGTGAAAGAGTTTCTCGACCGGTGTCAGCCTGGAGTTGTTAACATAAACTGCCGTGAATAGGTCCCGGAAAGTGGGCCATCGGAGGTAGTCGCCATCGAAGATTTCAGTGTCGCAATGAGGTAAGCGGCACCCGGATGAAATTAGCGACTGGGATGGCGTTTGAACAACTGGAGGTGTTGCCCTTTCGATATTTTCGCCAATCTGTGCTGCGCATGACTCATATACAGAGTAGCAGTAGTCATATTTGGACTGCAGCTGAGGAAATGTTGTGAGGGATCCTACTCGGGCAATTAGGTCAGAGCATGTTTCGTACTCTCTCTCTTTCCACTTTGTCCCATAAGGCTCGCACTTGTTGCAGACGGACGTTTAACGTGTGTAGGGATGGAAAAACTTGATCAGGAGTGTTGATCTTGGCTTCGAACATGATGACGCGATCGCTGACGGCAATGAATTTCTCAAATGCAGCGGCGGCGGGCAACTCTGCGAATTCCATCTTTTTGCTGATAGAGCGAGTCACCCTTAGAAAATCAGTCTTGACTGTAGAGGGATTTTCGGATTTTTTCGCCAGTGAAGACTCGCTGGACGCTTTCGTCAGCGGACGAGAAATTAAAATTTTTGGAGTAGTCTTCGAACTGGTCGATGGTAGATCTCTCCCTTTTAGAGTGTAAATCGAAGGTCTGACCTTCGGACTAGCGGACTTGGGAGCTGGCTTAGCGCGAGCGGGTAGCGGAGAGTGTGAATTAAGTTTGGCTGATTTTCCTAGCGCGGATGTCGCTTTTTTGTCTCCCTCTATGGGCATACTCAGCTACGGCACGGAGGCCTGCACGCCAAGAAATGTGAAAGAGGGAAACGGCCAAACAAACACTTCGGTTCTGGATGGGCAATCAAAACCCCGAATTCGAATGGAATATTAGAATTGGAAACTTGAAAAAATGGAATCCGAAAAGAAATCACAGAAAATAGCTAAACATTTCTCAAAGGAACCAAAAGGTCTGGAAAATAGCAAGACCTAGCTATCAAAAAACGAATGGGAATTCACGGATATGGACCGACAAAAAACCCTTGCAGCGGTCGAACGCTAAGTGCGGATATGAAGGCTCGCCGCTCGCTTTATATAATGCTGGGCGAGACTTAGTGTGCCCGCCGTTGGTGTGGAATCTTCTCGTTTATCGGGAGGCCCGCTCGCTTTACGATTTATCGGTTGGCGCGCACGCGTAAATATTTCAATTCGAATTTAGGAACTCGCCTACCAATGGAGAAATACGAAACATAAAAATAAACACGCCAAGAACGTAGCTGGAATAGGTAATAAATTCGGAGGGAATTATTAAATAATTATTGGAAATTATTTAGGTTGTTTGGGTGGTGTGGAACAGGACAAAAATTTAAAAATAAACAAATTCTGTTGAAAAACCCGCCAAAATTAACACAAAAATAGCTAAAAACAGATAGGAACAATAAGGAAAATTTGGCGGTAATTAATAAATAAATATTTGAAAATGTCGCTTTAGTATTTGGGAACCCCAAAAATATTTTGTTTAAAATTTCTGTGGGAAAACCCGCCAAAAATTGACAAAAAAATAGCTAAAAATAGCTAGGAAAAAGACAGGAAATTTGGCGGTATTTAATAAATAATTATTTGCAACTGTCGGTTTAGTATTTCGGAAACCCAAAAATATTCTACAAATTGTGTGGGAAAACCCGCCAAAATTCTCTGGAGTGGCTATAAAAAAAGCCAAGGAATTTGGCTATAAACAGTTGTTAATTGTTTATAATTTATTTGGAAACTTTTAAAATTTTGTCCACGGAAATATTTTGTATGTCTCGAATGGAGGGTATTTTTCTCGTCGGCACTGTTTCGCCTGTGTGTGCCGATATGAGTGCACCTGCTGTCTGAACAAAGAGGAGACGAGAGAACTTGTGCTGCCAATATGTATGTAGGTATGTATATATGTATGAAGCTGTAGTTGCCGTTCCGCGCAGAATAGCGGGAAGCTGGCAAATATATATGTATGAAGGCGGGCAGGCCGTCAGCCGACAGGTGTGCAAGGGGAATCACGTGTAACTACTCTGGTAGTACGCGCCGTATCTGCACACACTCCCGGAAGTGCGACTATACTCTCCACGCGAGAGCGGCTGGAAGCAGACCCTTGTGTTGGTCATGTCTCGACCAAGGGTGCTGACCAATGGTAGTCGGGCTAAGAGAAGATAACTCTTTATAAAATTCCCCAATCCAAGGTAAAACAGCATATGCCGAGGGATTCATGGCCGAGGGGGCGCTCGGTCGCTAGTATGCGGACTCTGGATACCTGTCCTCCTCCAGTTTCAATAGTGGTACACGGTACACGGTACACGGGCTATGCCGCGGGCGACCTCCCTTCCCGACTACTCGTGGGATCTTATATGGACTCAAGTATTGAAAATGAGTGTGATGTGACTTTGACAGCATCACCCCAGGCCTCAACCTCCACGGTCACGGCCAATCAAGGCACTGCAGCTGATGAGCTGCCGGCGCCCACCCCCATATGCGCGGATGTCGGTCCCGCCACGATTGGGGATCCGGAAGCGCCACCATCCGTCTCAGGACGGGTGGCTTCTGCCTCCTTCTCGCCGACGGAGGAGGTGGTGACCCTAGGGGAACCTGAGGTATCGGCCTCAATTTCCAAGGAAGTCACCCCGCCATCGTCCGACGATGGGCTCAACAAATGGGGTGGGGCTTCTAAGGAGAACAGATGGTTCTTTCACCCAGGACCGCAAGGAAACGCTAGAGGTTTTGCTTCAGGTGCATTTGACAGGGTCTCGGATATACACGCATGGCGAACCAAATGGGTTATCCACTCCACCGAATAGGCGCGACAACAGTCTGTCCGGTATTATCTTCGATCCTGACAAGGTCAGGTGGGCAGTCAGATCTTTTAGCCCCTTCAAAGCCCCGGGGGGTGATCAGATTTTTCCAGCCTTGCTACAACATAGCATTGAGATTTATCTCCCCACTTGTCGGTCTGCTTAGAGCCAGCTTTGCATGGGGATATATCCCACAATCTTGGAGGAGAGTCAACGTGGTATTTATTCCTAAACAAGGCAACCGTGCTCTTGACCAACCCAAGTCATACAGACCGATAAGCCTTTCGTCTTTCTTCCTCAAGACTGCGGAGCGGCTTGTGGACCTGCACGTAAGGTGCACTCTCCAGACCACCAAGCCGCTACACAAAACCCAATTCGCCTACATCAAAGGCGGATCGACAGAGGTCGCTCTTCATCACTTAGTCAGCAAGATCGAGGAATCCTTCAAATCCAAGGAAATTGCTTTGTGCTCCTTCCTGGACGTGGAAGGTGCTTTTGACAACACTGGCTATCAGTCAATCTCCAGAGCTCTATCTCGTAGGAATATTGATGCAGCAACCGTAGCCTGGATAGAAGCCATGCTACGACAACGTATTAACGCGGCTAGAGGGTGTCCACAAGGCGGAGTGTTGTCTCCCATATTATGGTCACTTGGGGTGGACGAACTTCTAGAAATACTACACAACCAGGGAATCGATGCCATTGGGTATGCCGACGACCTGGCCATTGTAGTCACAGGAAAGTTCGGCAACACTGTCTCCGAATTGATGCAAAGGGCACTCAATTTGGTCCTCGACTGGTACACAAACGTGGGCCTCAACATCAATCCGCACAAGGCGGTTGTCATACCGTTTACCAAACGGTACACCAATGACATTGGCCTCCTTGTCATTGGGGGGACCCCCGTAGAGCTCTCCAGTGAGGTCAAATATCTGGGAGTTGTTCTAGATAAGCGACTTAACTGGAACTCGCACCTCAACAAGACGATTACCAAGGCCACTAATGCTTTATGGGCATGTCGTAGACTATATGGTAAGACGTGGGGCCTTGACTCCAAATCCATCAAGTGGCTTTACTGCATGATGGTCAGGCCTGTTTTGACCTATGCTGCTCTTGTGTGGTGGCCCAAGGTACAGCAGGTCTCGGCCATTCAGAAATGTAGCAAGTTGCAGCGGCTAGTGTGTGCATCTCTATCGGGAGCTCTACGCACATGCCCAACTGTGGCGATGGAGAAAATCATTGGATTAACTCCGCTACACATTCACATACAAGAAGGAGCCGCTAGAAGCCTTCTTAGAATCAAGCTCACATCTGGGTTAATGACAGATGATGCTGGTCATGTTAGGATTTTGAAAAATGTTTCTGGCTTAGAGATCTGCAGCCAAACAGATCTCTTGACCACGAAACTCTACTTCGGGGCGAAATTTAGGACTCTCATCCCAGACCGTAGGGCATGGGATAATGGCAACCCTTGCTGTGACCCCGGTAGCCTGCAGTGGTTCACTAATGGGTCCAAAACTGAGCAAGGGGCGGGTGCGGGGATCTTTGGACCTAACACCAGAGTCTCGATTCCACTAGGTAAATGGCCCAGTGTTTTTCAATCAGAGATTCATGCCATTGAGGCCTGCTCCAAACTCATCCTTGCCAAAAGAATGAGAGGAGCTACAATAAATATCTATTCGGATAGCCAAGAAGCGATCAAAGCGCTATCCTCTTGGAGGATAAGCTCCAAACTCGTCGCAGAATGCTGGACCAGCCTCCAGCAACTCTCCACTGGGAACAGGGTAACTTTGTGTTGGGTTCCCGGTCATGCAGGAATTCCCGGCAACGAAAACGCTGATGAGCTGGCAAGAGCCGGCTCAGCGACTCCTTTACACGGTCCGGAGCCTTTCTGTGGCTTAGGGTGGGCCGCTGCCAACGATATGGTTGAAAGATGGGTCAAAGGAGCTAAGTCCAGGAATTGGATATCCAGCTCAGGATGTCGTCAAGCTAAGGAGCTGATACATCCGCTTTTGGGCAGGAACACTGATGGGTGTTCCAGGATGGACCTAAGACTATTGGTAGCCTACCTCACCGGCCACCATGTCTTGAACTACCATCTTCACAAGATGCGTCTGTCCTCGGATACGGAGTGCAGGCTCTGTAAAGAAGACGACGAGACGACCAAACACATTCTTTGTGAGTGTCCAGCCATCATTTGGTCCAGAAGGAGGCACCTGCATAGCGAGCTCTTGACAGCTTCGCAGATCAGGCAAGCCTCGACCAGAGACCTGCTAGCCTTCATAAGGGAGGCTGAGCAACTCTTGTCTTATTAGGGAGCAACATAGGCACAAAAGACCACTTGGTCGCAGTGCCTTAAGTCTCTGTAGGGAGATCTCCCCCTAACATTTATTATTATTTATTATTAAGGCGGGCAAGCTGGAGCTTGGCGCTCCGCTGTAAATATGTATGTATATATGTCGGAGCGAAATGAATTCAGGAGCGCAAAAGAAGCAATATTTGTTTATGTAATATATGTATGTTCAATCAAAAAGATATATTTTATTTATTTTTGGAGCGAAGGGCTATTTATTTTTTGTTCTTAAAAATTGGATGTTTAATTTATTTGTATCAGTTGTATATTTTATTTTTACACAAAATAGGTTAAGTGGCTGGATAATTTTTAAGATGGGGTATAAATTTTATTTTATGTACATACATACATAAAATAAAATTTATACCCCATCTTTATACCCCCCATTATCCAGCCGTGGACAAAATTTTAAAAGTTTCCAAATAAATTATAAACAATTAACAACTGTTTATAGCCAAATTCCTTGGCTTTTTTTATAGCCACTCCAGAGAATTTTGGCGGGTTTTCCCACAAAATTTGTAGAATATTTTTGGGTTTCCGAAATACTAAACCGACAGTTGCAAATAATTATTTATTAAATACCGCCAAATTTCCTGTCTTTTTCCTAGCTATTTATAGCTATTTTGTTTGTAAATTTTTGGCGGGTTTTCCCACAGAAATTTTAAACAAAATATTTTTGGGGTTCCTGAATACTAAAGCGACATTTTCAAATATTTATTTATTAATTACCGCCAAATTTTCCTTATTGTTCCTATCTGTTTTTAGCTATTTTTGTGTTAATTTTGGCGGGTTTTTCAACAGAATTTGTTTATTTTTAAATTTTTGTCCGGTTCCACACCACCCAAACAACCTAAATAATTTCCAATAATTATTTAATAATTCCCTCCGAATTTATTACCTATTCCAGCTACGTTCTTGGCGTGTTTATTTTTATGTTTCGTATTTCTCCATTGGTAGGCGAGTTCCTAAATTCGAATTGAAATATTTACGCGTGCGCGCCAACCGATAAATTGTAACATATCACCTAGGGATATGTACGAGTATGGTACGACGGATGGAAGGGGGCAACTCCTCTGGGAGGCACGCGAAAGGGGTCCGGCTCTTAGCTTGGTCGGTACCTGGGAGTGGGGGACAATTAAAGTCCAGAAGCGTCACCTAGTCGTCTATTTATTATACACTTATTTTGTTTTCGCGTGCAGCGAAGGGGGTAAGGAAAAACGTACACATAACGGACTAAAGGGAAATCTGCCTATCTGCCAAACAAACATCTCCGGAGCATCGCAGCAAGGTCAAACTGCCGCGGTCATGCCCACCCTACCTTGATTCCGCCGCCTCCTAGCTGTCTTCGGTCGGAATCCCATATGACCTGCTCCTAAGCCCTAGTTTTTATCCTCCCAAACCTTTTGCATCTGCATGGTCCCCGCTAAAAATTAAATTAGCAATTCATAATTAAGCGTTATTTATTCTAGACAATTTTTCCATCTACGATAGCCATTAACTTCATGCCTAAGTTCCCTAGTTGGGCCAGCTAAACCTTCCGCAATAATTTGGAAATAATTAATTAACTCAGTATATAAGTATATAAGTAAATAATAAAAAATATAGGATAAATGGTAGAACTTAAATTAAATTATAACAATAATATAGTTCATAATAACTGTATAACTTCTTTTCCATTTGACTTGTTTTGTTTGAAAATTCAATAATTCCAATTTTAATCGCCGTCGCAATCTAAAGCAAGGCCAACCGATCAGCTGCTACACTTCCTAAGCGGAACACGCTTACAACAACAACCAATGCTAGCAAGTGCCAATAGGGCAAGGAAATAGAAAGAGAGGAGGAAAAACAACAAAAAATTGACGATCTTGCGTTGTCACTTACTGATGCTGCGGGAACTCCAACGACGAAAGCGCTTTCTCGTTCATTCTCTGCAAATATACTGGGCAAAAATATTTTGGGCCAAAAATCATCTCTAATTGCAGGACAACCAAAATTGCTAGAAAATCAATTAATTACTTTTTCCCTAGTCTCCTCTAAATCCGGTCTTAGCTCGCTAAACGGCTCTCATTCATTTATTATTATTTTTTTTGTATTATCTCGCCTTTTAGTTATTTTTCTTTCAGTGTAGCGAACTAAGCGGTTGCTTTTCTCTTCCCTTGATCTTCATATTTTCCGTTTTAACACATTATAGGGCTTGGCCGGCAGACAGACAAGGAGAGAGAAAAGCTAAGACTGAGACGGAATATAGCGGCTTTAGCCTAGCTCATTGGCTTTTCTTCTTTTTTTTTCCTGCTTCCTACTTGGTTATGTTTTAGGTCACTGCAGATGAGGACGACTTTAAATGCTAGCCCAACAAATTAAGAAAGTAGAAAACTCAAAATTAAATAGGAACAATTAATTCAATGCTCGGCGGTTGCCGATCTCCTCCAGCGGTCAATCCTGGGTGCGCAGGAACCAAAATATGAATAACTGCCGAGACCGGAGCTCTCGGAAGCTTCCGAATCCCCTTACTCCGTCCCGCGCGTCTCCCGACCGAAGCAAGGGCGCGCTGCTGCTGTGCAAATAATTTCGCGCTGCCGGGAGAGGCGGATGAGCGGAGACGAAGCTGGCGGAACTGCAGGTGGCGGATTGCCGAAGATGGAGCTGACGTAGGCGGCCAAAAAAAATGTTTCAGCGGTCACTGATCTGCCGAATGCTTCCGCTGCTGACAGGCCGCTCGCCAAAGCCGCTCGCTTTAAATATTTCAGAGCTCCACCAATTTGGGGCCCGCCTGCAACCACAATCACTAGATTAAAAGTTGGTCACTAGATCGAACTAGCGCCTTCTAAACTCACCTCACTTTAAGAGGACACACACAATTAGCAAAAATAAATATATAAATAATGTGGATCGCTTAATTTACGAATCCTACTGATCCAGGTCTTGTGGCCTGTAATTAAATTTTACTCGAAATCTTTAGGCACAATTTAAAATACCGTCGAAGTGCTTAACTCACGTCCGATCACACTGGGATTTTTGACTCGAATAAACTTAAGCTACGGCCGCAGGTCAGCCGAGACCCCGCCTAGGACGGCGTTGTCAGCAGACTCCATTTTGTAGAGAATTTCTCCGAGAGTCTGCTAATTAGAAGCGCTACTCTTACCTCGCCGTACCCTTGCCACGACCTTGGCCCAGCTTCTCTTAGTTCTTGGATCTTAAATCCGCGAGATCTTCTGGTAGCCTACTTTTAGGCATTTGTATCTGCCTATTCCTCTGCAAGCAGCATCCTACAAACTCTCCCCCACCAAAATCACACTTCAGGGGCTCTTAAAGCCACTAAAGGGGGATTAATCCGTTCGTAGTTCTTGCACTATTGCCGGATATCTTTAGCATGAAATTTTCCTATAGCTCGGCCTTGCAAGTCTTCGAGCTCGTAGTAAGCCTGGCCTAGCTTTCGCTTCACTCGAGCCTTCACAAAAGCTGGAGCTTTCTTCAAGCGGGATCTGCCAATAGGCGTCCTTCAGATCCAAGCTTGTTATAAACTCGGCCTTTGGCAGCCTGCTAAGAATACCATCTATAAACGGCATAGGATACGCATCTTTTTTCGTGATTGCGTTTACTTTTCGACTATCAATGCATAGCCGTATCTTTCCTGGCTTCCTAACAAGCACGACTGGCGAGGACCAGGCGCTCGAGGACTCCTCGATGACTCCTAAGGCAATCATACGATCTACCTCCTCATACATCAGCTTCTCTATCGCTGGAGACACAGGGTAGTGACGTTGTTTAATAGGCTTTGCTTCCCCAACATCAATGACATGAGTCAATAGAGTCTTACGTCCTAGCCCTTGTTCCGCAAATGAAGGAAACCGAAGAATGGCTTCCCTTAAACTATTTTGTTGTTCCTCAGTTAAACTACGCTGGGCGATCGACTTTTCAGATTTCTCTGGCTGAAGGCTCTCTCCTGCTTCTTCACTAAGCTCGCACAGCTCGTCTGGCAAAAGGTTAAACTCCAGCCAAAATTTTATTCCCAGAATTAAGGATTGTGTTAAAGATGGGACAATATAAAACGTAATATTCTTTTTAATTCCTTTGTACTCTACCAACGTTATAAATTTTCCGATAATTTCTTCAGCCTGACCTCCAGCTGTATGCACTTTCGTGGACATTTTCCTAAACTCTACTCCATTTCCCACTAATTCATTTGCGAGTTCTCCACCTATGCAACTAATGGAGGCTCCTGTATCCATTAAACCGGTCACTTTTCGATCTAATAATACAATTTCAGCATATGGGCGACAATCATGCCCAACAATTGACGAAATTATATCCCTGTGCTCCTCTCGCAATTCTCTATAATAATTCCTAATTCTACTGCTAGAGCGATCTTTTCTCGCTGACCTACTAACTACTACATTATGGTCTACTGATAAATCTGGTACTATTTCCAAGTCAGTGACATCGGACAAATCCCTCTCCGGTATAGCCATTAATCGGTATTGGTTGCCTTGTGGGACATCTGTTTGCGTGCCCCTCTCATGGGTGCACGCGCCTGACTGTTTTTTGAATGGTTACATTTCGGACACGATGGCTTAT
This sequence comes from Drosophila aff. chauvacae BK-2020, assembly GCA_018903765.1. NCBI lineage: Eukaryota > Metazoa > Arthropoda > Insecta > Diptera > Drosophilidae > Drosophila > Drosophila aff. chauvacae BK-2020. The sequence goes on along the minus strand of JAEIGO010000024.1, from coordinate 1,353,265 downwards.
ATGTCTCGGGCTGACCATAGCCATAACAAAATACCCTCCGATCTGCTAGACATTCCTGATATCGATGCCCACTCCCTTTGCAATTCCAGCATACTAAATTCATGGCTGATATTTCCTCCTCACTATCTTCGGATTCGTATCCTGCAGCGGTTTGGACAGCCTGGACAAATCGACGTGGTGCTGGACGACGCTTATTGTGTCCACTTCCTACAGACTCCATAAACGCTTCCCTGGTCCTAACTAAATGGCGAAGTTGGCCAATACTTCGTATGGACTCGTATAATAACTCATGTTGGATATCCGGTAGCAAATTTGCGCGTAAATACTCCAACAATGAAGACTCCGGTAAAGGTACCGTCAGTTTATCGGCAAGTAATACGATAGCATCGTGAAATTCATCGAAGGACTCCTGTGGCTTTTGCTTCCTGCGATCTATAGATGCCCTAATATAGACATCTGTGTGCTCATCTTTAAACTGCGTCAGCATGGCGCTCTTAAGATTTCCCCAAGTCATCACCCTGGTGCTTCTATGGTAACGCCAAAACCAATCACTGGCAGTTCCCTCAAATAAATTGCTTATGTATCTCGTAAGCAACTCAAAATCACCACCCAGAGTTTGCTGGGTCAAGGCTTCGACTCTGTACAAAAAGTCGTCGACGGACATCGCGGATCTTCCTGAAAATCGCAGTTTCCAATTTATTAAGATTTGGCTAACACGCTCTGGTCTAAGATCTACCTCTCTCGAAACGTTATTTGTTGGGGAGCTCATCCTGCCACTAAGATGGTCACGCTGAGTCGCCACCTGATGTGGTTCTCTATTTGTCATCAATTCTGATCGAACGCTTGCGAACATGCCTTGCAAGCCATTCGTTATTTCTTGGACTAGCCTATTAGTCTGCTCTTGAGAACTTCGCGCTAAAATCTCAGCCTGCCTTATCGAAGCTGCTGCCATTTCCCTCGCAATCATTTGCTGCAACTCACTCGGCGATGGGGATACGATCTCGCCTACCCTGGCAGAATTTTCTGCTTCCTGCCTTGACCCGGAAGGAACATTATCTAACAATTGGGACGCTGCTGCTGCTGCTGCGGCGGCAACATTCGCATTTTTCTTTCTCGTTTCCATTCTCCGTGGACTTCCTACTGTCTCCTGAGTGGACTCTTCCAGTAAACTCGATTTAGAGGAATGCAAAGATCTTGTGCAGACGGGACAAACTTTTCTCTGCCCAACTTTTGTATTAAAACACACCCTATGGAAAGTATGCTCACAACTCGTTACTAACAATTGGGCCGAAAATTCCACTCGCTTTAAACATAAGAAACACTCGACTTCTTCGTCTGGCGCTAATCTTTCGCAGCTTCGAGCCAACCGCATATCAAAATGTTTCTCGCTAATCCACTGCTATAAATTCTTTCAAATTCAAATAACCAAAAAAACAAATTCAGACCACTTTTTTTTTCAAACAGAATTCCAAACCTAATTTGGAAATAATATAAACCAGATAAAAAATATTAAAATTTCTAGGGACCATGCAAATCCAAATAAAAAAGGACTCTAAATTGACTTATTTATGGACATGTTTTTAAGCAGACATACAGAGGGGAGAAGTAGAAATATACATAAATATAAGAACACATTGAGCTAATAAATAAAGTTCTTACTCAATCATCGCAAGCCGGTCTATGACATATATTTTATATTTTTTTTTTTTTTTATTATATATATTTTTTTGTTTTCTGTCAGAAAAATCCAGGCTACGGGATTAAGATATGTTAGCTAATAAACAATGCGTTTTTATCTTTTCTATTTTAAGCTGGCAGAATAATCTTCGCTAAAAATTCATCCAATTTTGGGTTTAGCGGATTCAGCCAATTAGCTTTAATTAAAATAGAAACACCTATTATTTTTTTATAAAAGCTGGCAGAATTGTCTTCGCTAAAAAATCATCCACTTTGGGGTTTAGCGGATACAACCAACTTTCTACTGCTTTGTAAACTCCGGTAATATTAACTGCCAAACGTTAACATTAATTCCATTAAGTCACTAGCAATATAAGGTAAAAATAATAAATTATAGGAACCTGCCGGTGGTTGTTTATTTAAACAACTCGGGCCCCACGTTGGGCGCCAAAAATAAGAATATAATATATAATAAATACTGTAACATATCACCTAGGGATATGTACGAGTATGGTACGACGGATGGAAGGGGGCAACTCCTCTGGGAGGCACGCGAAAGGGGTCCGGCTCTTAGCTTGGTCGGTACCTGGGAGTGGGGGACAATTAAAGTCCAGAAGCGTCACCTAGTCGTCTATTTATTATACACTTATTTTGTTTTCGCGTGCAGCGAAGGGGGTAAGGAAAAACGTACACATAACGGACTAAAGGGAAATCTGCCTATCTGCCAAACAAACATCTCCGGAGCATCGCAGCAAGGTCAAACTGCCGCGGTCATGCCCACCCTACCTTGATTCCGCCGCCTCCTAGCTGTCTTCGGTCGGAATCCCATATGACCTGCTCCTAAGCCCTAGTTTTTATCCTCCCAAACCTTTTGCATCTGCATGGTCCCCGCTAAAAATTAAATTAGCAATTCATAATTAAGCGTTATTTATTCTAGACAATTTTTCCATCTACGATAGCCATTAACTTCATGCCTAAGTTCCCTAGTTGGGCCAGCTAAACCTTCCGCAATAATTTGGAAATAATTAATTAACTCAGTATATAAGTATATAAGTAAATAATAAAAAATATAGGATAAATGGTAGAACTTAAATTAAATTATAACAATAATATAGTTCATAATAACTGTATAACTTCTTTTCCATTTGACTTGTTTTGTTTGTAAATTCAATAATTCCAATTTTAATCGCCGTCGCAATCTAAAGCAAGGCCAACCGATCAGCTGCTACACTTCCTAAGCGGAACACGCTTACAACAACAACCAATGCTAGCAAGTGCCAATAGGGCAAGGAAATAGAAAGAGAGGAGGAAAATCAACAAAAAATTGACGATCTTGCGTTGTCACTTACTGATGCTGCGGGAACTCCAACGACGAAAGCGCTTTCTCGTTCATTCTCTGCAAATATACTGGGCAAAAATATTTTGGGCCAAAAATCATCTCTAATTGCAGGACAACCAAAATTGCTAGAAAATCAATTAATTACTTTTTCCCTAGTCTCCTCTAAATCCGGTCTTAGCTTGCTAAACGGCTCTCATTCATTTATTATTATTTTTTTTGTATTATCTCGCCTTTTAGTTATTTTTCTTTCAGTGTAGCGAACTAAGCGGTTGCTTTTCTCTTCCCTTGATCTTCATATTTTCCGTTTTAACACATTATAGGGCTTGGCCGGCAGACAGACAAATAGAGAGAAAAGCTAAGACTGAGACGGAATATAGCGGCTTTAGCCTAGCTCATTGGCTTTTCTTCTTTTTTTTTCCTGCTTCCTACTTGGTTATGTTTTAGGTCACTGCAGATGAGGACGACTTTAAATGCTAGCCCAACAAATTAAGAAAGTAGAAAACTCAAAATTAAATAGGAACAATTAATTCAATGCTCGGCGGTTGCCGATCTCCTCCAGCGGTCAATCCTGGGTGCGCAGGAACCAAAATATGAATAACTGCCGAGACCGGAGCTCTCGGAGGCTTCCGAATCCCCTTACTCCGTCCCGCGCGTCTCCCGACCGAAGCAAGGGCGCGCTGCTGCTGTGCAAATAATTTCGCGCTGCCGGGAGAGGCGGATGAGCGGAGACGAAGCTGGCGGAACTGCAGGTGGCGGATTGCCGAAGATGGAGCTGACGTAGGCGGCCAAAAAAAATGTTTCAGCGGTCACTGATCTGCCGAATGCTTCCGCTGCTGACAGGCCGCTCGCCAAAGCCGCTCGCTTTAAATATTTCAGAGCTCCACCAATTTGGGGCCCGCCTGCAACCACAATCACTAGATTAAAAGTTGGTCACTAGATCGAACTAGCGCCTTCTAAACTCACCTCACTTTAAGAGGACACACAATTAGCAAAAATAAATATATAAATAATATGGATCGCTTAATTTACGAATCCTACTGATCCAGGTCTTGTGGCCTGTAATTAAATTTTACTCGAAATCTTTAGGCACAATTTAAAATACCGTCGAAGTGCTTAACTCACGTCCGATCACACTGGGATTTTTGACTCGAATAAACTTAAGCTACGGCCGCAGGTCAGCCGAGACCCCGCCTAGGACGGCGTTGTCAGCAGACTCCATTTTGTAGAGAATTTCTCCGAGAGTCTGCTAATTAGAAGCGCTACTCTTACCTCGCCGTACCCTTGCCACGACCTTGGCCCAGCTTCTCTTAGTTCTTGGATCTTAAATCCGCGAGATCTTCTGGTAGCCTACTTTTAGGCATTTGTATCTGCCTATTCCTCTGCAAGCAGCATCCTACAAAATCGTAAAGCGAGCGGGCCTCCCGATAAACGAGAAGATTCCACACCAACGGCGGGCACACTAAGTCTCGCCCAGCATTATATAAAGCGAGCGGCGAGCCTTCATATCCGCACTTAGCGTTCGACCGCAGCAAGGGTTTTTTGTCGGTCCATATCCGTGAATTCCCATTCGTTTTTTGATAGCTAGGTCTTGCTATTTTCCAGACCTTTTGTTTCCTTTGAGAAATTTTTAGCTATTTTCTGTGATTTCTTTTCGGATTCCATTTTTTCAAGTTTCCAATTCTAATATTCCATTCGAATTCGGGGTTGTGATTGCCCATCCAGAACCGAAGTGTTTGTTTGGCCGTTTCCCTCTTTCACATTTCTTGGCGTGCAGGCCTCCGTGCCGTAGCTGAGTATGCCCATAGAGGGAGACAAAAAAGCGACATCCGCGCTAGGAAAATCAGCCAAACTTAATTCACACTCTCCGCTACCCGCTCGCGCTAAGCCAGCTCCCAAGTCCGCTAGTCCGAAGGTCAGACCTTCGATTTACACTCTAAAAGGGAGAGATCTACCATCGACCAGTTCGAAGACTACTCCAAAAATTTTAATTTCTCGTCCGCTGACGAAAGCGTCCAGCGAGTCTTCACTGGCGAAAAAATCCGAAAATCCCTCTACAGTCAAGACTGATTTTCTAAGGGTGACTCGCTCTATCAGCAAAAAGATGGAATTCGCAGAGTTGCCCGCCGCCGCTGCATTTGAGAAATTCATTGCCGTCAGCGATCGCGTCATCATGTTCGAAGCCAAGATCAACACTCCTGATCAAGTTTTTCCATCCCTACACACGTTAAACGTCCGTCTGCAACAAGTGCGAGCCTTATGGGACAAAGTGGAAAGAGAGAGAGTACGAAACATGCTCTGACCTAATTGCCCGAGTAGGATCCCTCACAACATTTCCTCAGCTGCAGTCCAAATATGACTACTGCTACTCTGTATATGAGTCATGCGCAGCACAGATTGGCGAAAATATCGAAAGGGCAACACCTCCAGTTGTTCAAACGCCATTCCAGTCGCTAATTTCATCCGGGTGCCGCTTACCTCATTGCGACACTGAAATCTTCGATGGCGACTACCTCCGATGGCCCACTTTCCGGGACCTATTCACGGCAGTTTATGTTAACAACTCCAGGCTGACACCGGTCGAGAAACTCTTTCACCTTCTTACAAAAACAAGCGGCGAGGCAAAAGCCATCGTGTCCAAATCCCCTCTTACAAATGACGGGTTCGATTCGGCGTGGGAAGCGCTTCACGACCGGTTCCAAAAAAAACGACTTTTAGTCAACAGCCAACTCAAGCTCCTGTTCAACTTGAGTTCCATATCCCAAGAATCTGGTCATGCTCTCTAGGAGTTGCAGTCCACGATTCAAGTGTGCTTAACAGCGCTAGCCCATTCGCAGATATCCACTGACAACTGGGATTGTCTGCTAGTCTTCCTCTGCGCGAGCAAACTGCCAAAGGTGACCCTTTCTCTATGGGAACAGTCCCTTACGTCCAAAGATCCGAGATTCCGGCTTGGGAAGAAATGAACACCTTCTGAGCGAAAGGTATCGGACATTGGAGGCCATCGAGGATATGAAACCGACTCAGGCAATTCCAAAAAAGCTTCAATCCTTCGAAACAAAGGTCAGCACCAAACAAAAAGTGTGTGACTTATGCTCCAAGGAGAACCATCCGGTAAGATTGTGCCCGCGCTTTCTCCAAATGTCAGTTGACGCGAGTTCCGGCTACATCAAAAAGCAGCTATGCCTAAATTGTTTCGCCAGAGGCCATCAACTGCGTGTCTGCACAAGCACACACAGTTGTTTCACGTGTAGAGGGAGGCATCATACTCTGCTGGATCGCAGCACCCCAAATTCCGCGGCAATCATTGACGTGTGCCATTTGGGAACAAACTACCGAGCACGAGCTTTGATCGACTCGGGATCCGAGGCGACGTTCATTTCCGAACGTCTGTTTAACCTCATGAAGTTGCCATTCTGTAACATCCAGGCCCAAGTCTCCGGGCTAAATCATTCCGTCTCTGCGAAGTCCTCGAAGCTGTGTAATTTCGGGATTCGCTTTCCGCATAAGCCTGGTCTACAATTAGACACCACGGCGTACGTCCTTCCGGAACTGGCAGGCAAACTGCCCTCATTTCCAATTCCCCGGAATTCTTTGAAGGACCTTCCCGCGCTCCGCTGGGCAGATCCTACCTTTTCTGAGAGCTCTCAAATTGACGTGTTGATCGGGGCTGACATTTTACCGTCCATAATGATGGATGGTACCCGTCAAAATATTTTCGGGTGGCTGCTAACGGGGCCGATTTCCAAAGGTAATCCGAAACGGGTCGCATCCTTCACGACTCAGGTCCACCAAATAGGGGACCCTGATTCGCTCGACTCGCTTCTCAGCAAGTTCTGGGAGGTGGAGGATCTACCAGTTAAGATGGTAAAAGAGTCCGATTCCTATTGCGAAAGGAACTTCCTCCAGACCACGAAGAAAGACGCAAGCGGGAGATACGTGGTGACGCTCCCGTTCTGTGACCCCGAGAATTCCGGATCCAATTTAGGATATTCAACGTCCATTGCGTTAGCTCAGTTTCTTAGAAACGAGAACCGTTTAAAAAGAGACTTTCCCCTAAAAGAGCAATATGACAGCGTGATCCAAGAATATCTGGATCTGGGTCATATGAAAGAAGTTCCGTCGACTCATGATTCTCCGACTTACCATCTTCCACATCATGCGGTAGTTAAACCCGAAAGCACCACTACAAAACTTCGCGTTGTATTTAACGCTTCAAGTCCGTCGGCAAATGGGACCAGCTTAAATGATATCCTTCATGCTGGTCCAGTCCTACAATCCGATCTTACGATCCAGATCCTGAAGTGGCTGTATTTCCAGTACGTCTTCAGTGCGGACATTACAAAAATGTACCGTCAGATCTGGGTCGATCCAAAGCATACACCCTTTCAAAGAATTCTGTTCCGCAATAAGGAAGGAGATATCCGCGACTTCGAGTTGCAAACAGTCACCTTCGGTGTCAACTGTGCCCCTTTCCTCGCCATTCGAGTACTGCAGCAGCTGGCAGAGGATGTCCAAGTGTCATATCCAAAAGCCAGCCGCATCATTAAGCAGCACATGTACGTTGACGACGTTCTGGCAGGGTCAAATTCCGTGAACGACGCCCAAAGCTCCATTCAAGAGTTGCAAGCAGCCTTAAGCTCCTCCGGGTTTCCGTTGAGAAAGTGGTATTCGGTGGAGGGCAAAGTCCGAAGAATTCTATTTCGTCCCTCCTGAAATAGCGTTGGAACCCTCCTATACTAAGCGAGAAGTTTTGACCCAAATCGCGAGGTTGTTCGATCCTGCCGGGTGGCTCGCTCCGTTCATTATCCGTTCCAAAATATTTATGCAGGAGATATGGTTGCAGAACTTGGGCTGGGACGATAAGCTTCCCACCGCAATGAGTCACAGGTGGCAATCGTTCTTAGATGAGTATTCCGACCTCAACCAGATCCGCGTCCCGAGATGGGTCTGGTATCAGCCTGAGGTAACCATAGAGCATCACGGTTTCTGTGATGCGTCTCAAAAAGCCTATGGAGCGGCTATCTACATCCGCGTCGAGATAGGGCAAGAAGTCTTGACTCGTCTGCTTACAGCCAAGATACGAATGGCTCCAGTGAAAACCGTGTCTCTTCCCCGGCTGGAGCTCTGTGGTGCCGTGTTCTTAACCGAAATGGTGACAGCAATCCTTCCGCATATGCCAACCGCCAGTTCAGATATCCGATGCTGGACAGATTCCACTATTGTTCTAGCCTGGTTAAGGAAGCCTGCTTTCAACTGGACCACATTTGTGGCCAACAGAGTTGCCAAGATCACTCAGACGACACCAGTCGACTGTTGGGCACACGTTCGATCTGAACAAAACTCCGCCGATCTAGCCAGTCGAGGCGTATCCCTAAATTAATTGGCAGGGAATCAACTCTGGTGGCACTGACCAGAGTGGCTGCAAGGACCACGAGATCTATGGCCAGCGCAAAACGATACTCTTCCAGTTACAGAGCTGGAGCAGCGCGCGGTCAAAGTGCATTTTGTCAAGGCCCCTTCTATCGACTTCCTCGAACGTTTTTCCAAACTGGACAAGGCGCTACGAGTTCTGGCCTATGTTCAACGCTTCCTGAAAAGCTGCCGCAAGGGTTCACTCTCGTCCAACTCACAACCCACTAGTGAAGAAATCCGAGAGGCAGAAAGAACTCTGATCTCCATGGCGCAGCGCAGAGCATACGGCCAAGAGCTGAAGCATCTGACAGAAAAAGGCCTCTTCCAGTGTCGAGTCCGTTGCTGAACCTGTTTCCTTTCATTGACCGACACGGCCTTTTAAGGGCCTGTGGCCGCCTCACTGCCTCCAAAGCCCTACAATATGATGAACGCCATTCGCTCATTCTTCCCTACGACTGCAGACTGTCGGGCCTTCTCATCCAATTTACTCACCAGATTACTCTTCATGGCGGTAATCAAGTGATCGTACGCCTGATCCGATCGAAGTATTGGATTCCTAAAATCAAGAATCTGTCGAAGGCTGTGGTCAATCCGTGCAAGATTTGCACGATTTACAAGAAGAGACTTCAAACACAGCTGATGGGCGACCTTCCGACAGATAGAGTCTCTTTCTCGAGGGCTTTTACCTACACTTTCCCTTTCGAGATAAAAAATTATACAGGGAGAGCGTGTCTCATAACGAAGGGATATGTTTGTGTGTTTGTGTGTTTTTCCACGAAGGCTATCCATTTGGAACCCACTTCCGACCTGACAACCGAAAAATTCCTAGCGGCCTTTGCGTTTCGTAGCGAGGCGCGGTTGTCCTCAGCGGGTTCATTCCGATAATGGCAAGACCTTTGTGGGGGCAGCAACTTTGATTTCCAGGGACTTTCTCCAAGCCATCAAAGAGTCCGTGACTGATGCATATAGCCATCAGGGACTCGTATGGCGGTTCATCCCACCAGGGGCTTTACATATGGGGGTCTATGGGAAGCGGGGGTAAAAAGTTTCAAAACCCTTTTCTATAAATCGACGTCCGCCCGCGAATATACGTTTGAGGAGCTGGCGACGCTTCTCGCTAAGATCGAGGCCTGCCTCAATTCCAGACCCCTCTCCCCCATGTCCGAAGATCCCTCAGATTTGCTGGCCCTCACACCAGGCCATTTCCTTATCGGAGGGCCGTTGCTTTCCATCGATTTAATATCGACTTGGCTTCGCCCTTTATCTCGGGCTCAGCCAAGTCGATATTAAATCGATGGCAACATCTCAAGGCTCAACATCAGCAGTTAAGTGCACGGTGGAAAGAGGAGTATCTCAAAGAACTCCACAAATGTAGTAAATGGCATTTTCCGACCCGGAATCTCCTAGTAGACGATATGGTTGTCGTCAAGGAGGACAATCTACCATCAAACGAATGGCGGCTCGGCAGAATAGTTTCTGTCTTTCCTGGAGCCGATGACCGCATCCGTGTCGTCGAGATCCGTACGTCTCGCGGCACAATTAAGTGCCCTGTCCACAGGGTCATTCTCCTGCCTGCGGAAGACCAAGAGTCCTCCGTTCCGAGGGATTAGGGCTCCTCCTCCATTCCGGGGTTCAAAGTGTAGTCTGCCCATTCTAAACCCCGTTTCCTTTTTTGTTTTATCGACAGACAGCATCCTCCTCGTCCTCCTCTTCCTCGTGCCACCAACTCCGCGGAGCGCAGACGTACTCGAGGTATTCAATCCTACTGCTGCCGAGTCTGCCCAGGAATCCATCCTCTTCGGAAGTGCAAAAGGTTCCATAAACTGAGCGTTGAAAAGCGCCTTCGAGCAGCGCTTATCAACAAGTACTGCTCGAACTGCCTCGCCCATGAGCACTCAGGATGAGACTGCCGCAGCCAAGAAGGATGCAAGAAGTGTGGTCAGAACCACCACACCCTCCTCCACATGCACCAGGAACCCCGCCCCGCTCCAAAAGGATCCGCGCTGCCACCTCCGACCCGCAAAGGGCGCCAGCCCGCTGCACCCCGTCCGGACGCGATGTCCATTTCGCGGTCTCCGTCGCCAGCCCCAGTCGCCAACGATCGCCCGGATCCGAAAGTCTCCGTCCCGGTGACGTGCTTGGTGACGCTCCGGTCCCGAACAAACCACTTCCAGCTCGAGGTCGTCCTGAAGATTGACCCCAGCCTCAGAATCCGGACACCCATTCGAGCGCTGAGCGACGCAGTAAGGGCCAGGTTCGACGATATCCGTCTCGCTGAGGAACGCTTCCACCGGTCGGCAACCATCTCCCTCGTGTTGGGGTCAGATGTTTACGCCAAACTGATCCAACCGGGGCTCCTGAAACTCGACGATGGGTTGCCCGTCGCTCAGAACACGGTGTTCGGATGGACCGTATCCGAAGCTTTTTTGGAGGGATGACACCGAGCCTGCTGCCCATCCGGCCGATGAGTCCTTTGCCTACGCAAGGGGGGGGAGAATGTTCACGCCAGAAGGGCGCGAACTATTAAGCGGCAGTGTGAGCGGCCAGCGCTCTCGCTAAAGCTTTCGCTCCGGCTCTTCTCTGGCTCTCCTCGCGCTCTCCCTCCTTTCCGCCAACGGCAAGTTCACCACTCCGCGGTCCCGTGGCTTTTCTATTGTTAGGTATAAGTTAATCTTAAGCAAGCATTGTCAACCGCAAGAAGTGCAATAAAGTGAAGTCAAAGTGAAGAAGCCAAGACCACCCCGACGCCTTATTACTTCGGGCCCCCAACAACAAAAACAACAGCAGCACTACATCAACTCCATTCCAGCGACCACGAGCCATTCCACCGTCCGTACGACCTTTTGGCAATAACTCCGCCCACTCCAGTTCAGGGGCTTTTGACTTGAACTCCATGGGTGATAAAGAAGCCCGTGGCTCTCGATTGTAATAGCTCTCTTGAAATTTTGTATACATATCATACAAGACAGCAAACCGATTCTCATTATATTTCACAAGGATAGACATCAGAATTTAGATATACTTTTGCATTTCTCAAATTATTTGTAATTAGTTCCCCATTTAATGTAAATGCAATAGGAGCAAAACGTGGACGTTCTGTACTTGAAGACAACTTAACGTTCCAAATAAACTGTGTACTTTGGACTAGGGTTTGGTTGATACCTCATACAAATAATTATATGTGCATTTTTGTTTTTGTAAATTTTTTGCGTTTACAGTTAATTTTTTTTATTTTGATGAATGCAGAATGATTTCGTCACATGTTGTTGTTGCTGTTCAACAAAAATTCTTGCATTCTTATCTTTTTCGTTGTACCGTTACTTCAAAAATGTGTTAGTACATTGGGTTTTGCATAGTAAATATTTATATGTGCAAAATCAGTCTAGCTGATCTCTCATGCTGATAGCATCGCGGCAAAATCTTTTTTCGTAGAAATTTGTTTGTATTAATATTGTAAGTATACTTGCTTAATAGGTTAGGTTATGTCGGAAGGCCCTCGAGGGGGGCCACGCATAGGCCAATATGGCCCTTAGCTGTCCGAAAGTTTCTGAGTGGACCTAGAGAGTATTTACGCGGTTTTCGAAATCTTTAAGGATCGAAGTGCTTTTCGCGAAGGCAAGTAGTTCGCCTGGCTTCCTCCTGGAGGCATCTTCTAGCGATGCCAGAACCGGAGCGCCTAGGTATTCTATTCTTGCCCTTGCTAGGGCCGGACATTTGCAAATGAGATGCTCCAAGGTTTCAGTTGCCTCGGATTCATCACATTTCCGGCATTTGGTGTTTTCGGTAATGCCCAGCTTGACTGCATGAGCAGCAGCTAGGCAGTGACCTGTGAGAATTCCCACTAACAGCCTGCAGTCTTTCCTCGGAAGATGCAGCACGTAGTGACTGAGTTTTGCGTTGCGCTCTTTGCACATAATCTTTGATGTTTTGCAGGTTGTGGAATTTCTCCTCCACCTGCTGTTAGCTCGTGTGTCGGCCCGGCTCTCTAGCTCTCTTTGGAGCGTTCTAAGGGAGACAGGAACGTTTACTATTCTTTCAATCGGCAGTCCTACGCCTTCCTTTGCAAGTTCGTCGGCCGTCTCGTTGCCATCGATGCCCTGGTGGCTGGGAACCCAGTAGATCCGCACTGACGTTGTCGTGCTGAGGATATCTAGTGCCTCCCTGCTTGCCAGTACATTTTTGGAACTGACCGCCGACGATTGCATGGATCTTATCGCCGCTTGACTGTCTACGAACAAATTGACCGCTCCATATGGGCGGTCTATGCTCTGCGCAAGCTCTGCCGCTTTCCCTATGGCGAATACTTCCGCCTGGAAGATGCTGCATTGGCTTGGTAGCTTATACGACAGCCTCATTTCAGGGTCTGTACAGTATATGCCCGCTCCAACTCCTCCTTCCATCTTGGAGCCGTCGGTGTATATGTTGAGGTGTTGAGCATGGTCCTGACCTGTTTTCCAGTCGTCTGGTCCCATGAATGTAGTTGTTTTTACATCCGGGCACGTTCTGGTGACCATGTAGTCAAATATACTGCTCATGTCTCGACCAATTGAACTATGCCCGAATCCCTGTAGGGACATATTTCCTGATGCGACTAGGCGTTGTGCCGCCTTTCCTGCAATCAGTTGCGCGTGGATGTCTAGGGGATCAACTCCTATTATAGTTTCGAGTGCTTTTGTGGGGGTTGATCTCAGCACCCCTGTTATGCAGAGCAGTGCCTGCCGCTGAGTCCTCTCCATGAGCTTGTTATACGTCTTCTTTTCCATGGCCTGCCACCACACTAAGACTCCATACATCAGAGTTGGACGCACCACCGAGATGTAAATCCAGTGCATTAGAGCGGGTGAGAGGCCCCATGTGCTGCTAAGCATCTTCTTGGATGCATATAGCGCTATGGTGGCCTTTTTTACCCTCTCTAATACATTGGGCTTCCATGCCAGCTTGCTGTCTAATACAATTCCGAGGTACTTGACTTATGTTTTCGGGGTTAGCCTGGTAGAGTTCATTTTCGGGGGGACCCATAGCGGAACCTTGTATCTCTTGGTGAAGAGAATGAGGTCCGTCTTGTCCGCGTTGATACTGAGTCCTACCTTCTTCGCCCACTCACATATCTCCCTGAGTGTTGATTCCATAATCGAGCTGAGGGTCGATGGGCAGACTCCCGTGATAATTATGCTTATGTCATCAGCATAAGCTGTTATCTTTGGGGCCTTCCTCTCGAATCTCTTGATCAGGTCGTCCACCACCAGATTCCACAGGAGAGGCGACAGGACCCCGCCTTGCGGCGTGCCCCTGTGTGCTCCTTTCACCGTGGAGGCGGTGCCCCAATCGGATTGTACCCGCCTACAGCTTAGTAGATTTCTTATCCACATACTGATGGCGGGGGGCGTGTTGGCCGCTTCTAGGCGGTCCATTATAGCGTCTGTGGTCACGTTGTTGAATGCTCCGGATATATCCACAAACACTCCTAGAGCATATTCTTTGTTATGCAGGGCTCTCTCAGTGGTGGCTACTAACGAGTGTAGTGCCGTCTCCACTGATTTCCCTTTCGTGTAAGCGTGCTGGTTGGATGACAGCAGTCGTCCTACATCGTTTCTGATGTATATGTCCAGCAGCTTTTCTAGCGTCTTAAGTAAGAATGAGGTGAGGCTAATCGGCCTGTAATCCTTGGGGCTCACATGGCTGCACTTGCCTGCTTTTGGCAGGAAGACAATCCTAGAGGTCCTCCATTGGATAGGGATATAGCCCGTGCTTAGGCAAGCTGTGAATATAGCGTGTAGCCATGGGGTGATCACTTCTTTGGTCACCTGTAGCATGGCTGGGAATATTCCATCTAGTCCTGGTGCTTTAATTCCCGCAAAGGAATCTATAGCCCAATGGATTCTTCTAGAGGATATTAGGTTTGTTGGGAGACTCTCTTCTCCAAGTGAGAGCTCCTGATGCTTGCTAGCATCGGATATCTCAGTGCATCCTGGGAAGTGAGCATGCATTAGTGCTGTTAGGGCCTCCTCGCTGCCCTCAGTCCACTGTCCGTCGTCGCGTTGGAGCTGACTCTGTATGGTGGGTTGCTTTGATAGCAACTTCCGGAGTCTAGCCGTTTCTGGGGCCGTCTCGATATTGGAGCAGAAGTTTCTCCACGAGTTTCGCTGTGCCCTGCGTATTTCCTTCTTGTAATCCCTGAGTAGGATCTTGTATTCCTCGTCGAACACATCCTCTTTCGCCTCTTTGGCGATTTTGAAGAATTCTCTGAGGTTATTGCGTAGGAGCGAAAGATTACTATTCCACCAGGGTAACTTGGTCCTCTTCCTAGCTCTAGATGTCGGGCATGCTGGAGAGGGTCTCTAGGGACTTTTCTATGTCTTCAGCGGATTTTACTAGGCCCGGGCCAGTCGCGAGACGTGTAAAGATTGTCTTCCTAAACTTTCCCCAGTTGGTGTTCCGGGGGTTCCTAAAGACAGTTGGTTTGGGAGAGTGGTCGAAGTCGTATTGGAATTGAATGTACTTATGATCTGAGAAGGATGGTCTCTCAAGGACTCTCCATTCTGATACCATTGTACAATGTCCCCTTACGAGTGTTATGTCTAGCACGTTTGAGGAGGTGGGACCTACGAAGGTATGTTCTTCTCCTACGTTAGCTATGCATAGGTTAGTGGGTAATAGAAAGTCTAAGAGTGACTCACCTCTGTCGTTGATGTCGGGGCTCCCCCACACGCAGTGATGTGCGTTGGCGTCCGCACCCACGATCAGTTGCTGGTCGTTCGGGATGGCTTCCACCATGCTCCTGAGTTCCTCCGGAGGGGCCGTTCTGTCGTGTGCCATGTAGCAGGAAGCTACCATAAGGCGCTTCTTCTCGCTCTCCAGCATCACAGCAGTTAGGTCATCCGTGCTGTAATGAGACATAAGGTTAGCATGCAGACCCTTCCGTACAAGTACGGCGGTTCTATTTCTGCTTACCGATGGTGTGTAGAACAAGTTGTAATTAGAGGACTTTAGTCCGGCGACGGCATTGCCCGAGGCAATCCATGGCTCCTGGACTAAAGCTATGTCGGCGGACCCTTGCTCCAGGGCTATGAGGAGTTCCGCCGACGCGATTTTACTCTTATGGAGATTGAGCTGCAGCACCCTGAGTGGCATGGGTACTGGGCTCAACTCCATTCGACGGGTTGACTGTCAACGTCAGGTCACCGTCCTCCGCGTCCTCGTCCAGTGAGAGTCCCTGGGCGGCGTCCACGATGGTTTCCAGACCTAAGTCCTTCTCCACCTCGCCTGCCTTCAGGGTGTGAGCATCCTTATCCCCGGGATGGCGTTTTTTGAGGCGCAGGTACACGCTCCCCATGCCCCACGCCATCTTCCCGTATCTCGGATAAAGGATGTCCTCTGCCTCCTTGTTGATCTGGAGGACTGCACTCTGGCCCCCCTCCTTGGGTAATGGGGTCGCAAGGTGCAGAACCTTCCAGTCCGCGGTTGGGATGTCCGGATTCTGACGCTGCAGCAGCTTCAGCGCCCGGTCCCCTTGGATTGCGATGGGGAAAAGAACCTTCGCCTTAGGAATGGACGGGATTAGCTCCCTGTCCACCACCTCCAGCTGGGCCCCCTCCCACAACGCCTCCAGTTGGCAGACCGTTTGTGTCAGCCACTTCCTCGTCGGGTCATCCTTACACTTCAGGATTTTGACCCCGTTCAGCCACCCGGCACCATCAAATGTGGGCATGGGGGCCTCGGAGTCTTCCTCCATCCGTGCAAATAATGACTCAACGAGTCGCGCATGCACCAACTTCCACCGCGGCTCGGTCATCTTGCCGGCTTCATCCCTTTTGTCAATGAGTGCCACGATCAAGTGTCGTTTGGTCACCTCACTGACTTTAAGCTTCTTCGTCTCGGGCTTCGTCGCTTTTAGGGGGGAGCGCCTGCCTCCTTCGGCCCGCGTCGCCGCTTGCTCCCCGGTGCGTCCTTGTTGGCGCTCTCGGTTGAGCGTTGCCTCTTGTTGGCAAGCGACTCCTCCACCTTGTTGGCGAATCCGCCCGTTGAGCCCATATTCGGGAGGTTGGCGAAGTGCAGCCTGCCCTCTGCGACCCTTTGCTCGGCCCAGGTAAGCTTTGCCTTCTCCTGTGGGGATAGGGCGGCTTTTTCCTGGAGCCGGCTCAGGATGCGAAGGGCGGCTTTATATTGCGCCTTAGCCTTCATCCCCTCGCTTGAACGCTTCGGCCCGTCCCTGCGCGGGGAGCTGGTGCCTGGTTTCGGCGAGCGGAGAAGGCTTTCCTCCTCTTCTTTAGAGAGCTGCACGCTCTCCAGGTCCGAGTCTGTATCGACTATGGCACCTGAGCGGCAAAGCTTCCCTTGCGACGTTGTGGCAGTAGCATTA